>MNCL01000056.1:0-600000 GCA_001932985.1 Proctacanthus coquilletti | reverse complement strand
CCACGTGAGGCAGTGGCTTGGGCACCGTAGCGGCGTCGCTAAGATCGCTTCCTATCCTCAGGTGAGTGGAAGGAACTTCGCCACTGCTCGTGTTGTTGCTATTATTGTCTTCTGTGAGAGTGTCGTGCTTGTTGCTGTTGTCCTCGTTGCGAGATGATTTTCGGCTGTCGCCGCCGCTGCTGCTACTGTACCTGTTCCTGGCAGGTACGTCAAGGCTGTAGGCCCGGTTTCTACCTGCGTTCATTAGATCTTGCCTCTGTTTTAATTTCGGTGAGAGATTGTTTGATATCGTACAGCATATGCCCGGCTTCGAGAGCTCGGCGTTGTTGTTGCGTATGGAACAGGGACTACTCCTCGTGCTTCCAAAACGTTTGTTGCCCTTATCGAAGCTAAATGAAAAAATATCGGTGAGTTGCTTGAACCGTGCCTTCCACGATTTGGCCCCATTCTGGGAGCAGTTCCCATTCCCACTACCATTTGCGTCGCTCTTATTGTTACTTTGTACAAGGATAGGCTGCTTACTTCCGCTATTGTCATAAAATTGATTTGAGGCGTTCATGTTCAGTACGTCGTCTCCCATAATCACTACACTTGATTCTATGATCTGTGGTCTTTCTGCGATAGCTTCACCACTCTCGATGCTCCGATTGTGGCGGTTGTAGAATACATTGCTGTCGGAAATCACCTGCTGGAGACCATCGGACAGACGGCGATTGTTGCAACTATACTGATCCAGACTTACAGCTCGATTTGAACCGAAATGGCAGCGATTTGAGTGATATCCGTGGATATTTCCATAAGAGTTACGCATTCGCCCTCCTGAACTGCACATCTCGCTGATCATTGAAGGACGCTTTTCACGGCTGGATTTTCTTGAGGTAGAGTGCGAAGATTTGGAACGATTGCTACCTTCTGTATCCACCTTAAATTTAGATGTTTTTTCAGCCACCTGAAATAAAATAAGGATACTTTTAATTTCATTCATAAAATATGATAGGTTTGATAAAAATTCCAATTTATAATCCCTCGATCCAGAAGTATACTATAGAAAATATCTACGAGGTAATAATTTTTCCAGAGGTAAATCTGAATCGTTTAAGATTTTTTCGTCAAAATGCCGGTATCCTTGATTTCTTCGTAATTTTTTGTTAAAATAAGATTGATGTGAAGGGCCAAGTTGCCTTGAGCCCTAGACTGATGATTAATTTATTGCTTTGATATGATTGATGAGTCTCAGCATAAAAATATGAATTCTGGATTTATTGAAAACGATCTACTTCTTCACCGCCTAAAGAGTTTATTTGGAACGGAGAAAATTTCCCTTCGATTATTCTTTTAAATAATTAAAGTGAAATTTAACATAACGGACAATTTCCCCGAAGCGACTCGAACTGTAAATATTTCTCCTGAAGCGATGCCGGTTAATTTCAAAAGCGTGAATATAAAATTAACTTTTTAATTTAGGAGAGTCTGATACAATACCTGGACCGCACCGCACCTTTGTTGATTACTCGCATACGCCGAGGATCAACAGGCAATTTGAACTTCTAGAAAATTTATGATGCGAAACGAACTTTGTCTCGCCGTAAAGTTTCCAACTTCACCCCAGAAAAAAGTTTTCGATTAAAAGCAAGTGAAGTGAGGGATACATTTCCATGCAAAAATAATTTCTATTGCTGAAGAAAGCCGTTCACCTTTGAGAGAAAGGTGGAATAGATCAAGGCACAAGACAAGAAAGTTCAGAGAAAGTCAAGTTCAATGGTTTTCCAGCTAAATTTCATATTTTTTAGGGGCGAGAAGGAGAATATTTAAAACAAAAGGTTCGTATCCAACAGGTGACAAAGTTTCAAGAGTCTGCCATGCGAACTTAATAAGATGTATGCTTTTTGTCCATCATTCTCACAAGTCGTTCTTGTTTCTGCATACTATGGCTCTATTAATACCTGAGCAGGTAATGTGCAAATATCATATCTTACTCATTAAAATTGGGGTAGTTAGTAGGAGAACAATGCATCAATTTGAATTTATTTTTTCCAAAAATTATCCTAATTATTTAATTTAAATTTGTAATTGCCATAATTCTCGTGTTAAACTTTACATATTATAAATTATTGTGGCTTACTTTAATTGTCTATCTTTTTCCTGTGTCTTGCGCTGGTGCAACATTTCCACTTTTGTACTTTTTAGGCGAAAAGAAAAATTAAGAATCCTTTCCTTCACGAAAGGAATTAAAAATTTAACATGCTATACGTTGTCTCGTTTCATTATAGCGATTCCTAATGAGTCATCTTAAATTTTTCATCCTTGCAGACGAGACTCATTTACATTTGGGGTTAAATACACAAGTAGACTCCTTTGAATTTCTTAGAGCAGAGATAAAGCAGTACAAAAGCCGAGATATTTTAGAATGCAAAGAGGACGCTTCTTAAATGAGTAAGGTCTTCCACAAGACTCCCATACTTCACGGTTTATAAATTTAAAGCTTCCTTCTAGGCTTAATTCATTAATTTAGGCCAGCCTTTAATCAGCTTAATCGTGGGGGTCTGCACAGAGCGTCGTAGCGCTTCACATAGCCAATCTGGATTCATCTCTTAAGACACTGATCCATCAGACCCAAACTACCCCAAGGCAGGGCGCTAATTAGCAACATTCCTATTTAGAATTTTCCACTTTGGTAAAATTTCCCTTTAATCTATTTGAAAGAAAAGTGCGCGGAGTTATCTTTAATTCTGCAACACTTCCAAAAGGGTAACCCCCCCCATTGAATACTTTTAAGTCTCGAAACCATTAACCCTTTTCCAACCTCTTTGTATTGTATTGTACATCAGTCTGGATCTTTGCACTCGCTAGAGAACTAGAAAAATAGAAAACCTCCTTGCGAAGAATGAGCTGGAGTGCGTTCAATGCCGTAGGATAAGAGATTTCTTATAAACAATGGGAAAGCGGACCCAACCAGCAGGGATTTTTCCCGGGATATGAGATTATGCACGGCACATATCATATCAGAGTTTCTAGCTTATTTTTCTGAAAAGGGATTTGCATATTCTTGCATTTCTGAGAGAGCATCCTGTTTAGGCACCTAAGACAAAATTTACATAAGAAGTTCTATCTTTGACGAAGCATATGTCACGCTTACGTGGGCTCCAAAGCTTAAGGATAATTGCAAAGAGAACGAGCACGAGATCACGTTAAGGTGCAACGTAAGAAGTGGGGCTTCCAAATTACACGTGCGAAGCAGATATGCATCTGAGGATGCTGTTGCCTAGGTGGGTAAAGACGCTGTCGTAGCCTCTACCGCTTGTCTGTGTAGGCAGTAATTGAATTTATTTATGCGCTTAAACAAACTTTTTACATATTCGAAATGAAGGCAACAGGTGGGGGCCTTCACCGCGTTCGCAATTTCAGTTTTGTTGTTTAGCACAACTTAGCACTTGTTTCGTATAATAGCTAACTCGTGCTTGCAAAGTTTAAATTCATGTGAGATATTATTTACCTACCATTCAGCTGAAAATATTTCATTAATTAGAAAGGACGTCCTCGAGAGGAGTTTCGTGACTAGCCGGGAGTAATTAAGGTAAAAATAATAATACAAATATGGCTGTTGGCATCAACTGTGGAGAAGTTCTGCTTAGTCTGTTTAAACTTGAAACTCGCTAGGCCGATTTTCATAAAAGTTTCGCTTTGGAAATGATATGATCCTGAAATTATAACCTGTATCTCATTTCCAAAGCAAAATTTTATTACATTTCTAAATGTACCTTCCAACAGGATAGTTTTCTCTTAATTTACACTATCTTGTATATTTTACTTAATAATAAAAATATTTGCAATGCGCAATGAGAGCCCTTTAGGTATGATTTTTCGGTATTTACTTACATCGACTTCTGTTGCAGTCTCTGAATCGCCGCTCTCACTTCCCTCAGGTAAATCATGCAGTTCGGCAGCAATACAGGTGGGTTCATCTACAGAATTACGAGAAGTTGATTTTTGCGAAGGTATACTACGCTTAGATCGCACACTAATACCCGACTGGGACCTTGGCAATTGGGGTGATCCACCTCCATCTGAACTGTTCTCATTAGCTTCTGCCAAAGACCTCCGGGATTTGTTTTGAGCATCATTCAACCGTCTAAAAGAAAAGTAAATATTCAATAGTTTTACCATCACCCAGCGTCGGTGTACTTTTCAAGTACTTGTAATAGTCCAGGGCGACTCGGACAGGAATTATAATCAGCTCTGTCAGTTCGGGAAGCAATTCGCCAAGGGCTTCAAACAATGGCAGTAATACTAGACCGATAAAACGAACTTGACTTCCAGGCTTGCTGACTTTATCCGGATCCATGAATGGTGTCACCGGTAGACCTTCTGACTTCTCTGCAGCACTCTGGGCAAAAAATTCCTGTAATAGTCGATCCAACCATGGCTCAGCGACATCCATAGGCCGGGCTTCGTTCGATATGTCAGCTACTTTTATCAGCACCATGCACAACTGTCGAGAAACGTTCATTTCGTTAGAATTTTAATTTCAGTAATAAAAATTTAAAAATTAACATTCGGAATGTTGTTGGATGTGAAAAATTCCTCTGGGCAATTACTAGTAAATCATAATTTTCATAGGGTAATGATGGAGAGGTGTTTATTTTCTTAAACACTAGACCATTATTTAGGTGAATAATTATAGAGTTTTGTACAATAGTGCAGGATAATACTAAGAATTGAATGCACAGTACAAATTCCATAAAATTAGATCGACCACTGCTAAATGGGCTAATTGAAGCATACTTAAAGCAATTTCAGCACCCAGGAGGCAAATCTCAACAGTTTGTTTATTCAAATTCACCCACACCCCATGTCCGCGGCTGGCTATAATCCGACTCGACCGGTGCGTATGATGTCCATCAAAATAGAAATTGATTGGGTTCGGTTTTTTGTTGGCTGCTTACGTTCACTGTTAACCGCGATTACAAATCGTGGACAAAATTGGCGGATTCACTAAATACCGGCCGATCGTCGGTTCAATGAAATCCAGGCTCCATTTAATCCGCGTCCGCCCCTGCAACTCACGGCCAGTAAGCTGTGTTGGTCAAATTAAAATCGCTACCCGCTCCCTCTACCTTGCTAGTGGTGGCTTTGCCGGCAGAACGCCGCTATTGGATTTTCATTCGGCTGCGCTCTTTACTAACTAACGCTTAATCGGTTTTAGCACGGGTGGCCGGGGTTCCGCCCCAAGATTATTATTAATGCCGTGCCACAAGCAAACGCCGATTCCCGCGCCATCACTTCGCCGATACGCGCTGTGGGTGAAATCCCATGACTTTTTGCAAATCTCAGCCGATCTCATCGAAACTCGATTTCTGAGGAGTAGTCCCAGCTAAGCAAAGAGGCCCTCTACACAATTAATGAACTGGAAAGCTGCCGGCTTCCTAAGACTGCTTTGTTAGACGTAATCTGATTAAACAATAAGATTCTATTTGATATTTAATAGCTTTGTTCAGCTTAAAGGAGATTACGGCTTAAGGCAACAGACAGGGATATGTACAGATTTGTACGACTTAAGCAATTACGCACACAATTAATGCACTTAATCAATGAATTGAGTAGCCCGCTTAACGCAGGATGCCTCTGCGTCCACTCTGGAATAGTTTAAGACAGTCGTGTCCCTTAGCCTGCCGTCAAAAATGACCTGGACAAAGTTACGAATTTCAGCTTTGACCTTTATCTAATTGCTTTATAAAATGAATGCATAAAAATATTTTGTCTTGAAGAAAAAATGTAAAGAAATGTCTTTAGTGGTAAATTAACTTTAAATATTTTTTGAGTATTCGAAGTTAGGCCTTTCGGCAGATAATAAAGTGAATAAAGTAAAAAAGCATTCTCTCTAAAATGTTCATGTATTTATAACTATTTTTATAATTCCCACAAATAATTTATAATAATTCTATTAAATGAATTAATGAAATAAAAAATCTCCAGAAAATTTTATCTGACTATAGCGCAAATACTTGCAATCAATCGAATGCAACAGTTAAGGTAACAGGGGTCAGGAGGCAAGCAAGGCAGCTGGTCAGGCGATCATAGGGTTAGTGGACCGGCGAGAGAGGTACAGGCGATCACAGAGGTGGTGACTAAGAGCGGGGGTTGGGCTTAGGAGACCAGACGTTGTTATTTGGATAGAATATCAAGGTGGGGTCAGGTTAGTCGGGCGATTAGCCGTTCATCAAATGGTTAAATAACTTTCAAAATGGGCTATACTCCCAAGAATTTTTATTGCTTACTTACCGATTAAAACACGTAGATAAAAAAAAAATGATATTTCAATTACAGTAGATCAAAATTTATTTATAGGGAGCATATAAGGAGGAATGGGTATTTTTAAAATCATACAAGAAGTCATGAGGAAAAGAACAAAAAAGAAAGACTTTTCAGACAACTTATTAATTGAAATAATTCAATTAATATAAAAAATATAAGATTATTTTTTATTTAACAGATTAGTCTACCTGATGATGAGCAAGAACTTACCAAGTTAATGTGCGCTCGATTACTGTAATCAAAGGTGGGTATAACCTCTTTGAATTGCGTGAGTATCTCATTATGGCGAGCCATATCAGTCGCGAGTATACACCTGATAATTCCTTCGCGGATAAAGCTGAAAATAAAACAAGAAAAATTTGATTAGAATCGATTTAGAATTAAACTTTAAACAAACTCTTTTCAATGTAAGTTCCGCCAATCCGTCTAACGAATTCCCCTTTCAATTTCACGCTCATAGTCATAAATGGAAATCGAGAAATCTTTCATTTCGACTCGTCAATGGATGTGTAAAGTGCTTTTCCACGACAAGGAAAAATGTATTCCTCGACAGAAAGTGATTTGCAGTAACGAACGTGAAAAATGAATCTACATAGTACACCGGGCGAGCAAATATCTGTGCGATGGCCTTTGTTGGAGGAGCAGTCCGATCCAGAAAGACTCCCTCCGATCAGGGTGTTTCATTGTAACCGAGTAATTACATTACTCACGCTGACGGGAATGGGGAATTGCATATGAATCCACAAGTGCCCAGTCCTATTCATGGAACGCGCCGGGATAGGGTTATTTTTTCTTTGCTAGGCTTTTCGCACGGGCTATTTCTTTGACGTCACAGTTTCTGTTTGGATTTGCGCTTATCACAGGAAAACACTGTTTCGGGCTATTGACGACAACATGCAACACACAGGGGATTATATAGGACCCATAAACTCACTTTAATTTTTTATTACGTTAGTGCAAATTAATGTCGGTATACACTACGCAAATTTTAGTGAAATATTTTAAAAGGTGCATTATTGTAATTGACTTCGGCTTAAGGTTAATTGAGCTGGACTGAGAAGACTGGACAGACGAGTATTTAAAGTATTTTATAGTTCTATTAATGGAACTAACAAATTAAATAGAGTGTGATTTGTTTTTGTTTAGCTATCTTTACCATCAGAGATAGTAAATTTTCGTTTTAACATGAAAATGTTTTTACAACCTGTTACCTCATGAATCTCTTTAAGGTCTGTAAATGATGGAATTATATTTTCTTTTAAATCATATTATCTCACTTGGGATTGTTTTTGGTGAATATGATAGCACTGTACCTGTTTCTCATTCAGCAAAGCTTTGTTGAATTATGCACAACAAAATGGGATTTAAGCACCGCACATGTACTGGGGGAAAGCCAATCCTCAAAGTCGGATAAAATTCAAGCAGAAACTTTGCATTAACAACGGAGCTGCACCTTGCTAACAAACCCTAATTGAACCTTTGTTTATTCAGCAATCATTCCCTTAAAAGGATTCCAGGAAACCTTTTAGTTCTTCATTCCCAGCGTCGGTTATTAATTGAATAGCAAAAGATGCTAAGATCCAGGTAATCCCTAAATGGAGATTTGCCAGATCATCGTATAACGACATTCGCTGAACGCACGTTAATGTGGCGGCGCAGCGGTGTATCTGCAAAGATCTTATATCACACGCATGGGGCTGCGGCGCCAAGATGAGACCCGGTGTTTCCCTTTCGGGCAATGTGAATTGATTAAGTGCGCTCTAGTTGAGCACCTGAATAAGACGAAAATTAAGTCATCCTCAAAAGTCGCAGAAAGTTCCTCAACTCAACCTTGGGCGGCCATTAATACTTTTATCTCGATTACGAACAGGGCGAAGTAGGGCAGGTCCATGAAAGAAAACAATCTCGGGGCAAATTGAAAGCGCTCGGCAGAAGTACTCGGGGCTTGGGATTTCGATTGCTTAACTCTGTAAATACCCCCCTTAAAGCAGGAGCTCCAATGGTGCTCCAACCCCCACCTGCGTCACCCCTCCTCCCATCTCCACCTCCATCATCTACCCTGCATTAAATCGACCGTGAAGAAGGGCTCTTTCCTATTAAGGTTATGTTTCATCAGATACGTCGGGATATTTATGTCCTAAGGGGGCAGGTGTACACACACATCGGCCGTGGATTGATTAAGAAGTCATGGAAAATGGTCTGATGAGGACCTTCATTCTTTCTTCCCGTGAATTATTCCCTTCCAGTAAATTAGAATCAAGTGCCGGTTCGGCGACTACCCCATTTTCATGGTTCTTCCGTTTCATAAGATAGTGAAGGTGCTTAAGTTGCAGGATTAAAACTCCGTAACACGTCTGGTAAGATTTTGAACAGCCCAGCCGAGGGATTATTATAATTACCACTGAGAAGCAAGAAATTCTCATCGTAGAAACTTTGTGGACAATCTCCTTATTTTCTGCTACCCAAAAGCGAGCTAGCCATTCAATAAACTTTCCACTTTAATCCATTTACCAGCTTCAAAAGGAGTTTTCACACAGCAGGAGTTCCAGACTTTACTTTGAGACTGTTATGGAAACCTTGAGGTATAAATCAAGTTGACGATTGAAATACAAACTTATACTATAGCTACAATTTAGCTAATCAATTTGAATGGATATTTTAGATTGAGTGAAAACATGAATTAATTTTGCTCTTATTCTCAAAATCCTAGTGAATTTAACTACTTTAGGTGTCTTTTATATTTCTGCTTCTCATAGAAAGTTATCTCAAATGAAGATACATTTCTATGTACGCTCTTCTTCAAGAATTAAAAAAACGAATATTTTCTGCGCTAATTAGTTGCTCAGGAAATTTTTTTTGAATCTGCTCCCGCCTGGGTACAGTTTCAAAGTCAATATTAATTTATCGCAGCAAGAACTGAAAATAAATGTCAAATGTCCCATTTTTACTTAAATACAGCACATCGATCTGCTTGACTTGCTGCTCGAGCAGCGTGCTCCTGTAATACGATTATCGTAAAACGCTAACATCACTTTTTGTCTTACTACACTGAGACAAAGTGGAGCAAACTGCACAAGTGACACAAATCTTACGGGTAGAATCAGAGCTAAATGGGGCTGTTGGATTAAGACAAAATGTTGTCCCATTATATCGATCGTTAAATAACATTACACTTTGCCTGTTTAGGGTCTCCCAATCTGGAGGCATTGCATTTAAACGCAAGCGAATTGAATAACGACTATTTGTGATGAATTAATCGAATGATAATAGGTGAACAAAAGGAATAGTAATAAACCTATAAATGTATGATCGCGATTTTTGTTTGATATTTTCCCTTCCAAAAATGCATGTTAATATAACGCTTTTATTATAAAGTGGCACTAATGGGAACTCAATTAAGTAATGTTAAAATTATGCGCATAATTGGAAAAACCTATATTCTCTATTTATCTCCTTTTTAAAAAACTTTCTGAAGCGTTAATTATTGGCATTTGTGTTTAATTATTAAAAATGCAATTAAAATGAAATTGAAGTCCGTAAATGTTTAGTATTAATTGCGACACGCAGTAGTTTAAGGGAAGCTTCGAATAAACCAGCATTTTCATGTGAAAAAATCAATAGAGGACGGCATTTTACAGAGTAAATGTTCATACCCTCGGGCGGGATTCATGGGATTTTACGCGTGCCACGTAATGAATTTCGAATTCGAATTTGCAATAAAAACTTCCCACCGAAATTAAATGCATTTCATTAGAACTGAGATTTTAATAAAGTGCACGGAGTTCCTCCTCAGAGTTACGAGATACGAATTCTCTTGTTTATTGTTTTGCAAATTTCTAGCATTTCATAGCATCATTTTCTACCTATTTTCCCTTCATATATTGCTGATGAAAATGTCTCGAGGAAAATGCTCTAGAGTCTGTAGTGCAATTGAATAGGTGATTCATAAAAATTCACTACAATTTCAGATTCCAAAACTCTGCTTCGACTTCATAGACTGCGAACTAATTTAGGAACTATATAGAAAGTTCGCTGCCACTTTTGAAATGAAATCTTCGTCTTCAACCCCTGGGGATTTCAAAGGGTTTCTCTTTCAATGTCGTCAAGTTTTGGCCTGACCCACCAAAGTAAAGATTAATTCTTTGTTTTTTGCTGTCAAATCGTCCTTGCCACAATATAACTTTTTCGGCAAACGAGGGAGTATTTGTTGGGCTCTAGTGACGCGCTGGTTTTACACCTTGCCGGGCATAAGGTTCACCAACCAAATGATGCGATTTCCGCAAGTGGTTTCCCTCAATTCTGCAGGTCGTTTTAAAACTTTTCCTTTTACCTTTTTTCAAACTTTTGAACAATTTGGAAAGATAAGGGGAGAATATTATCCTTAATTGCAGCCACTTGCAGAAAGGGTAAGACTTTGCATGAATTGCTTTTTGAGTGGAAAAGGGTTCAAGGAGTCGCCTTTTTTCTTCAAATTTGCAAAACATTTTCAACTGCGAAACATTTTCTGTACAAGTAAATGTGAAGAAATGTAGCAGAAAAAATAGAATTCACTTTGTGCTACTTTGCTGAACGAGGGTGTCAAGTAATGTTATAAAATGACTAAGCAGACATCGTTAAAACTCGTGTGGATTATTGTATGTTATTAAAAGTAAATATATTTATTTATGGAATCTTACTTCTCTCCAAAATAAGTAGCGCCAAATTATTAAGTATTGAATTTCAATTAATTTTATATATTTAAAAGCATACATAACTTTAAAGCCTATCACCTAAATTTGCACACTATTCCCTTATTTCTTAAAGCAGAATCTGCTTCTAGGCCTTTTCCATTCTGTTCTAACGTGAGTCGCTCGCTAAGCTCTGTACCCTAAGCTGAACTTGAAAGCCCGCAAATAGCTCTCAATGCCCGGAGTGATTTTAATCAAAGTTCAACATCCAAACCAAGAATCCTGAAATTCTGTTACTTATTAGTGCGGCACTGATTTATTCTAAACGTAGGAAGAAGACGAATATAATAAACGTGCCGGGACTTTGCAAAACATGGCCGCTGGGTTAATATTTATTTTAGACAGAGCACGTATTATACAGCGCTGTCTTGATGTATCATCAGTGTACTCCCTGAGGTGTTTTGGATTATATTTCCCTTTATGTTTTGTCCGCACAGAACGTATTGCAGATATACTCTCCTGTCGCCACAAAAACGGAAGGGTCTTCTTATGCATCTGATGTGAGTAAATGGATCTGTGGGCAGTTCGGTTACCACATTCATCTCCATCTTCACTGTCTGAATTATATGGTTATTACTTTTTCCAGATAGATTATTAGTCGATATTCTTAGCCAGGGTGAAAGTAAAAAGTCGTCTAGAACATTTAATTGCTTAATTACAAAGGGTCAATTACTTCTCTAATCGCTAATTCTAGGTATATAATTTTACATTAGAACTAAATAAAGTTTTAAATTTTACAAAGTTGTACTTTTCAATTATTCATGGGTTATTTTCAAATTCCCTCAACTTTAATTTAATATAATTTACCTAGAAACTTTCATTGAAAATATTTCCCAGATACAAAAATTAATGGTTAGCCTCATTAAAGTTTTAGAATGGCAGAAGTTGGTTCTCTTGTCGAAGAGATATAGCCTGCAATCCGCTTTTAAATGGTACTTACTTGAACGTTTCTCTGTTGAAGTTCTTGAATATGTTGCAATCTGGATGCTCAAGAAGGCGAAAGGCTATTGAACAGTGATGATTCTCTAGGGGAGATATGTCGTTATACCTGTCAAAGGAGAGAAAATTATCCCAAGGATGAGGCTCCGGTGCTGCGGTGATGATGACGTGCATCCACAATTACCTGAGTGCTAATTCTGTACGTGCATTGATTTGGTAAATGTTGTTATAGCCAGGATGGTCGAGGTCGTGACATATGCACGAAACGAGCAGAATAAGAACCTCTAGTTCACCCAGCCTTGAGATCAAGTTTGCATGCCGCGTTATTGCATACATCTGAAACGAGAGGGGAAAAGGAAATATATGAAAACTTTTTAATTTAACGATGAAGGAGGGAAAAATTCTGATTCAATTAAACCTGCTTAATTAAGAAAGTTTTCTTTGTGCACTCTACACTTAAATATCCATTTGAAACGCAGCATAGGCACTTTCATAATTTGAAAAGAAAATTTTTCGAATTCTGCTTGCTGACAGTGTTTTAATGGCTTGCGAAAGTTTTCCTATTCGAGGGTGCATGATAAAAGGGAAATGGTTTAATGTAGTAATGCGGTAATATTGCGGAAAATGACTTATATCCTAGTGAGCGTAAGATTTATTTTAAAACTTAAATACGTATATCTATTTGTGTTGTTCCATTTATAAAAATTGATACATATATGTCTATGAACTATTTCAAAATTCTCACTATTTTATACAATTATCAAATTAACGGCTGCTTTTTGAACTTGTGCCCTATGTTGCCCAGAGTTTCTGCAAGTTTTTCGTTGTTTAAATCTCCCGGGAGGAATACTATACATAAATGATCGAGACTAGTCTAAGGCCTAATTTAAAACGGCAGTTTCGTTCGTGCCGCAAACAGAAGCATGCAGAAATAGAGGAACTCCTCGCCTGGTGGTCTTTAATTATGGACAGGGCCGGATCATGCGTATAAATGCGTAATTTGGGCAGCTTCTTTTGTTTGGTGCAAGCGTGCCAGATAAATGATTTATACTTCGAATTGTTTGTACAAACATGTTTGTGGATCATTAGAATTATCGAGCATACCCATGAAATATGCAGCTGGTTCAGCCACCCGCTCTCGAGACTCCAACTACTACGCGTACGACGATGCTTGGGCCGCGCTGTGCCTTCACAGAACGAGAAACGGTCGGGAGCAGTGCGTAAACAACGAAGTGTGGCAATCAATAATTTATGCAAATCAGAGCTGAGCCAACCTATGAATTTCATAGCTAGACTCGACTCCTAGAACGCTACAACTTTGCATAATACATTTAAAAGTGTCACAGGCACGCGTGCTGAATAAATCAGCGTCTGGCGGAGGACATTAATTCGAGGCGCAGATTAATGGCAGTCTTTCAACAGGCCAATTTCCCAACTGCCTGCTGCTTAAGTATTCATTTTCTTGCACTATTTGCCTTTAACCTCATTGACAGCAACTTTAGCATTCATTCAATTACTCAAGTTGACGTGGGTGGATTGACAGTATCGGGACTGGCACCCATCACACCTAACCAGGCGGAACAGTAGCCCCAGGTGCATAGAGCGGTAGTCACCCCTCGTTCATTACCGGCTAATGGGTGCCCAAATTAGACCCAGAATTTTGAGGTTTCGGAACAGCAGTTTCGAGATATATCGCACTCCCCTTTCGCTGTAGTCGGGCGAACATCCCGGGAACTGTCCATCTGTCCGAGCCATTATAATTATTATTGCATAAAACGACACGAGGTGGACATTTCCCTTATATTTTCATTTATGAACGCACATAAGGCTCTGCCTAATTTTATTTAATTCCCTACCACTTTTGAGGAAACTACATATTTACCAGAAATGTACCTACACACCCTGCTCTCCTGGACGTAGGGAAGACTTCTTTTTTCGTAAAAAAATCTATTATTCTCGCAATGCACTCTACTTGTTAGCATGCTAGAACAGATTTATAAGTTTTACATAACTTTGAACTAAGTGACACTATTAATTAAAATTTTTTTTACAAAATTTTCGTAATTTTTTTTTTCTTTAAGTCGATTTTTCCAAATATAATCAAAAGTCTAGACGTAAAAGTAACATATTCTACAAAAAAATATATAATACTAAAAATATTCTTAGACCTGACATGAAGAAACCACCCTTAATGATCTGAATTGCGGTAATAGCCTAACTGCTAGAAAGTCATCATCTAAGTGTTCTAGATTCTCTAGAACCGAGGAAAGACATTTTTAATGTCGTGCTATTGTGTAAGGGGCACAAGGCAAAGAGGATGTCGTCCTGCGACACATATGTAATTACCTACAGCTTGCTGTAAATTGCCCGATCGTAAGAGTTCTCTTTCTTCGGAAGGAACTGCTGATTAAAATTAACTCACAGAAAACTCTTGATGACAGCAGGAGCCTCTTCGACTGCCATTACAGATAATTACGAATCTGCTAAAACCGTCCCATAAAATATTTTGCTGAATCAACTTGTTTCAACATTGTTGCACCGACTCGGGACGTGATGGAAAGAAGATTCCCCCAGGACGCATGGGGTCCTTACATTGTGAGCAAAATCTTCTATAAGCTCACACCATGTCCGAATGGCACTTTTGTGGGTCTGGCGAAAGTTGTGTGAATCTGTCGTTGATTTCACACTGTTATTCTCCTGGTTCTTGTTTCTCGATCAGATAAAAGGAGGAGGCACCGCGAGATTCTGGAGAAGTCTTTCTTAACAGATGTGACTCGGAAAAGTTACGCCGTCGATGTCTTACTGCGAAGCTCCCACTCAAGAATGCCCCATAGAATTTCTTGAGAATAGCGAAAACACATAACAAATGGTTTTTGAAGCAAATAGTTTTCACTCCCAGGGGATTGCACCGAAGGAGCACAATAGGAGCACAGTGGTATCGAGGGCGTCATTGAGAAAACTCAATCCATCCCTCGTCTTATGCCCTCCTTACAGTCAGCAATTTGAGCCTTGGCTGTCGCTTGGCGTCAAGTCAATATAAGCGGCTAGAACGGGTCGTCCCGAAATGGTTTGCATAGAATTCATGGGGCGGCTCGATTTTCTTGACATTCCGAGCTATTTTTAGAAGTTAATTGTCCTACCCTCAAGAGAACTCATCTCAATTAGCACCGCACTGGAAAATTCATTGGACGAACATTGGCGGAGTCCTTGGTGTCATGGAAGCTCCCCAGATAGCACAATTATTCTTTCCCTTGCGCTTACCTAAGTACGACAGTAGGTGAATACGAATTTCAGCTTATAGACAGATGCAAATTAATTTTTATTGCCGGGGATTCGACAGAGATTTATAGAGCTCGAGGGGGTGAGCGTAAGGTAGTGGATGCTGAGAAACTTTAGCCTTAATTACTTCGCAAAATGACGTCTGCAAATCCTCCAAGTACCTAGTAGTACGACTTAATCTGGCCGCCTTACTGCCATCGTTTTTACTCCAAAGAAATTTCCCGACATACGCAGATTTATGGCGGAGGATTTACAGCGGCATTTGGAGAATGCCTATAAATCGTCGACATCCTGACACTTGCTTGGCCGACGAAGATATCACTTTTACAACTTGTTGGGTATTCCTGACACTCTTGCAACCTCTGCAAAATGAAATAAGGTCCCCCTTTCTTTACAATTTCTGATTCCTGCCCGGAAATCGGTTGATAAAATTTTCCAAATGCCTTGGAATTGTTTCTATGAACTTCTTAACACTTATGCGGAGTTTAAATAATATAAAATTAGGGGGGGGGGGGGGGGGGTTCCTATAATTTACATTTCGCAATGAATGACTTTAAAGTAATAAATAAATTGCTAAAAGGAATATCTTTAAAAATTTCTTTAATCATTGCCATTAAAAGAGATTTTATAATTGTGAAGTTGTGTACATAAATTACGTTCTTTTAAAAATTATACTTTTAGTGAAAAAACATCTACCATAAGCTTTATTTTATTCGAAATACGAGACTACTGCGGAAATGCTAAAAGTTACTACATCTTTGAATATTTCTCAAACATCCATCCGTTTTTCCTCTTATCCTTTTTGCGTCTGCAGAATTAAAAAAACTTTCTCAACTCTTTGTTAGTATTTTTTAAAAAAAACATAAAAATTAAAAACAATTATAAACAACAATTATAAACAATTTTTTAAAACACGATGTCAAGCAGGAAAGCCGTTACCGTGGAGGAAAATCAATTTCCCTTTTTACTTACCATTTGAGCCACACAGAAGCAGTGTCGAAAGTTGTGAAAGGGAACCGCATTGTAGTGCTTGTAGACCTCGTAAAGCCATTCCCTTAAAGTCACTATGGGGATGTTGAACTTCTCGATAAAACCCAATTCCACGAACATCGTCTGCATTAGGTGGATAACGTCAGCATCTTCCCAATCGTAGGAGTCGAAAGCCGGTAGTCGGAGCGCCGCCTTCACCTCGTCGGACAGGGTCGTATCACATATTTCTAAGAACTTCTTCTTAACCTCACTATGCTTCGGTAGACTACTTTTTCGATGCGGTGGTCCTATGGGTCGTTTCGAGAGGTCTGCAAGGCAAAAACAGGAAAAATCTGTTTAATTGTCTTCCATTTTGTTCAAGCTAATGTTAATTAAAGTGAAACAACAGTCATCTACCTTTTTATATTTCATGACTTCGCTGAAATTGCATGGGGGGCTTTTGTACGAGACTTTCTCCTAAGTTTCTTTTGACGACAACGACCCGCCGTGGGAAGGGATGCGGGACGCTGTACCAAGGACGCGGGCGTGTGTAGAATTCCGTACATTCATAAAATAAACGCGACTTTTCTCATAAGGGCATTTGCACATTGCGCGAAATTGTGAGCCATATTTTCACTTAATATTAACTTCATGTTTTATGTTGCTACTGGTGGGTGGCCTCCAGATAAACGTGATAAAAGCGTTATACACGGGAAGGGACGGGAACAACAGGAAGTGCAGACTGGCGGATTAAAGGCTGTTACTGTCGCGGCTGGAACGCCGCAACGAGCGTGTAACATCGGCTCTGGCTGTAATACTCGTGTAATTTAAATAAAGTGGAAAAAATGTTGCCGCCGCACCGCGGAAATTCGCTTTAAACTTATTTCAGGCAGAAGATAATAAAACAGAACAATAAAAGATATAGTAATAATTTAGTATCTTACTGGCTATAAAAAAAAGACCGCTGTTTTCAACTTAAAATTGTTTTATGGAAAATGATTTTACCATAACATCCTCATATATGTTTTAATTTTAATTTATTAATAATCAAATTAACAATTCAAAACTCAAAAATCGTCGTATCGTAATTAAGACCTTTTAAATAATTGCCGCAAAACCTCTCTAATGTTGTGGCATCATAAAATTAAGTCTTTAACAATTTTTGGCTTAAAAGAGTTTAGCTTGTTGTAAAGGTTGACTACGATTAAGTCCATATTACGCTCCATTTGTAGTCCTAATTCTATCCGAAAATAAGGCAGTAAAATAACCCAAAGTAAATTGGATTAAATGACGTGGAAAAAAAATTTGCAAACTTTGGGAATTTTATGTGGTAATTCAAGTGTGTTGAATCCGTTTCTTATTTAGTTCGTTGAGCAATAAAGAGCTAAGCTGTTTAATCCACCGCTACGTATCTGATTAGCTTATTAGATATGCTGTATTATATATACTACAGCAAATCAATTTCATTACTTAAAAATATATCCTTCTTAGTTGGTGTTACATTACAATAATTAATTTTATGAGATTTCCTATGTAGAAATTTCATTAAAAAATAAGCAATATCATCAGCAATTATTCAAAGGTGTAGGTATGCCTTAGTTTTGATGAGCTTTAAATTACGCTTCTTTACAATTTGGAGGCGGGTCTATTCCTAAAATAAGACTTCTATAAATGAGGAGCAACGGTTTCAAAGGATAGCTCACTGTCTTTCCTGCTACTGGAGAAGAAATTATTTTCGGAACAAATTAAAAATCAATAAATATGTATTTGATGGAGTGAGTGAAAGTAATTTTCCTGGAAGTGTATGAAGCCTAAAAAAAACCACCGTGTCTGAGTAAAGCGTTCACTCCTCCGCTTGGTGGCCTGACAAAACCCTTTAAGGAGTAAATTCAGGTCATAAAAGGAGTGGAGATAATTTGGGATCGTTTGTGTTGCCATCAATCACCAGAACCAATTAATGTAAGCCTAGACAAATTCCAATTATTCAAATACAACAAAAACGAGCCTATGGGTGAGAGCTGTCGACGGTAGTAGTAACATTGACCAGGGGTGGGATTGTTTATGGAATTTTAGAGCCCACGTAGCAGGTGGGATAACCGCAAGAAGGAATAGCTGAATAAATATTAGTTCATCAAATTTTCGGTTGTCATTTTTCTGGAATAGCAAAAACTCCTATCAAAGCTCCTACGGCCGGTGACTGCTCCTTGAAGGAGATATGGTCAAACCACATTGCAAACAGCCGAAAAGGTTCCAGGTGAAATCCTCCAATTTGGATGGAATGGCACGGAACCGTGTATTTCCCATTCGAATACAACAATAATTTTTATCGAGCTTAGTTTTCAATTATACCTGGAATTTCCGAGTCGGTCCGGCGATCTCACGTTGAATCCCGGCTTTCGTTCTCCGGCATTGCAGGTAGGCCTATTAAAATTTCCCGTAGGGCGAACACTTTGCTGTAAAGTAATTTTGATAATCGTGACGGAAATTGAGCAGCTACCAGAATGGAAAATTGAATGAAATTTTTATTATCGAGTGAAACCGAGTCGAGCAGCGTAAGAAGGGCTGAGAATCAGTCTTCCATGATACACGGGGAATCCTGGTTTGGATCACTCAGCCATGCCTCCTTCGCTGCCAGCATGACTTGCGATTTTTTCCTTGCGAGAAAAAATGTTGTTTTTTCTCAGCATCCTACGCACCCCATATCCGGCCCCGACTCCCAAAATCACTCCACCATTCAAATCTGTCGTGGTGACTGATTCTGGAAGATGATGTGGCAAATTAAATTGGAATCAGAAGAAGCTTCCGAGAGCAAAATGTCATTAGGAGATGATACGAAAAGGATGCCAAAGGGCTCCTGACTGATCCCATTCGAATGTTTCAGGGACAGCTGATGAAGTGAATCATTGCTACTGGATTGGCTTCGTTAAATCCTGCATAGGCAAAGGAAGCCTTCTCCACTTTGGGAAGCACCCGTGGAGCACCCCATTCAGCGGATTGCGAATTATTGGGAACTTTTATTCGGTTCTCGGTTCACTCAATTGAGGTACATTCCCGAATGAGTTTTATTTCTTATTTTTTATTTCAATTCTTTTGGAAAAAGCCTCCTGCTTAATCAAGAACATTACAGAAACTCAAATAAAAGATACGATAGATACAAGATCCTGTAGGAATTCTAACTTATTTGGAATATTACGCAGGATCCTATACAAAATTATTTGAAAAGGAGACTTACACTATTGAAAAATCTGAAGGAGCCTCAACTACAGCTCAATTGCCTTAATTCCTTCTATCTGAACTACAAATATTTGTATGAATGGAAGATCAATTCAATTAAAAATACTATTGGGAACAGAATGATACTTTTCCAATCTCTTGTTAAAATTAATTAGAAGTAAACAAGTTGTTGAACGAAGTTTTCCATTGAAATTTCAGAAATATCCAAATTAAATAATCTTGGTCCTCCCTAAGTGAAAATTATACCCATGATACTTTAAAAAATAAAATGTTTATAATGATAACCACTTCATGGTAAGCAAAATGGTAGCAACAAAAACCAAATTGAAGAGGCTTCCATGGATTCACGATATCCATTAGGGCCAAGTGGAGGAACCTCAATTTCATGGCGACTTCATTGAAAAATTAGAAAAAAAAAATGCTGAGCCAAGAAAGAAGCACGACAACTGAATAAATAAAAATATTTCTGCTTACCTGGTCAGAGTAAGGAGCTTTGCCGGGATTTCGAGCTTTATTTCGTTTTCTACCCAAATATTTTCAGACTTATTCCATCTAGCATGAGGGGCAATGTTATTTTGCCCAGAGGGGACTCTATTGTGTCGCTGAAATGGTCAAGACAAACATAAAAGTTTTTTGGAGTCATGGACCAAGAGCAGGTATGTGCGGCTACCGTAAGTGGCTACCTAGTAATTCGAATGGATTTCATTGGGTGTTTTTGCAGGACGTATATATACTTTATTTGCACATAAGTAATGGTGCTTGAGGGTATCCGGGGGACTAATATGTAGATACCTACACAAGCGGATGGGGGCACAACTAACCTTTCTAGAATTTTTGGGGAAAAGGCTCACACATGAACGTGTCTGAGTAAACACCTCATGCAATATCTCTTCTTCTCTGCCTAAAATGAAATTCCGTACACAAAAGTAGAGTAAACCGAATTAAGTAGTAGTAGTCTTCTCCATGTATTTAAATTTCTAATTTTTAAAAATATTCTTTCATTCTGGAATTCATTACTTAGGAAAATTTGTTAGGTCTGAGGAATCAGCGTAGATTGCATCTCCATTTGGGAACCACTCAAATATTCCAGTGATTCTCGAATATGTGGAATATTTGAAGCTGTCTGTCTATAGTTAAGTTAAATTCTAAAAGCAACTATGATACAATCAGGCTGAGTGTGTACATGATATGCAGCATATGAAGCCCTCTCGAGGACGGTTACATAATTGATTTCTCTAGTGATATCTAGTGGTTTTACTTTCTGGCATTAATTAGTTATGCAATATACCGAAATTCTGCTAGCAATCTAAAATCACGCTAGTACTATTCAGTTGGGAATTGCCAACATTTCAATAGCATAATCCGCTTTAAGTTACCCATCATCTTTCAGCAAATACTGATGATTTTTATATTCCTAAGTCCCTAAAAGTACTCCATAGAGTTGTAGTATTGCGTTTAAGAGCATTATATTCTTAACGCTCTTTAATCTTGCAGTAGCATACTTATATCTTTTCGATGAGTTCATATAGCGAAAAAAAAGACTTCGTTAATGATTAGAAAGATAAAAATGCCTCGGTCGACCCGAAAATGCGCTGGCGTATTCCGGACGAACATCAAGGCGATTGGCCTGAGCTGGCACATAAAATATAACCATTAAGACATAGCACATAGAAATATGCACAAGTAGCAATAAAAGAATGTTGCTGGGGAGACATAGGACGAAGGGATCCCATCTGTTTAGAAGATGTTGTCGTTGCGTCGCAAGCGCTTACCTTCCCCGTTTCTTGATGGATCTCTTAGATTTCTGCCGTACGACAACTTTCCTTTTTTTTCTGCTACATCGGAGGGCCTGCCCTCAAGAAGGGACAAGAATCTTAAAGGTGAAAAACCTTCACTGCATATCGACGACGAAACCCACACACATGAACCACTTTAATAGGGATTCGGCAAAATGTTTGGCTTTAAGCTTTCCTTGAGCTCTGGAAAAACAAAATGAGGGTGGTAAAGGAAAGCAAATAAGGGGGTAAATAAAACAATTAAGCAATTACCCGACCCTTACGAAAACCCCTCGAACTGGGCTGAGGAGCAATTATTTGCACTTGTGCGAATTTTGGGCTACAGCGTGCGATATCCCGGACTGCGTACAGAAGGGATGCTGTTCACATTTATTGCTCCCAGAACCCTGCAAGCCCTTCCAGACGAAACAGAGCCGACCGGTTTCAGTGCGATTTCCAAATAAGTTCTTAACAAAGACAGTGTGGTGTTAAAAGTTAAATGGAACCGAAACTTTAGATGACTTCGTTAAAACTAGTCCAAAAAACATTAAAGACTATTAAAAATGTTTAGTTAACGCGAAATTGGGTCTTGTTTATTTAGGGGGAAATCAAGTTTATAAAACAAATTTAAAGAAGGGTCCTTCTCACACAGTCCCCTTATTATTTTTAAAATTCATTTTTTGGAAGTTTCTCTAATTAAGAAGTGTTGTTTTGCTTTATTTAGTAATTTAATAGTCGAAACCGAAATTGCTTTTCTGTTTGTGCAATTTATTAATTCAACACGCAGAATTCAAAGTAAATTCCAGAAATAAATATTAAATTAAATATAGCCTACAAAAGTACAATTTTATGAATCCTTTGTGTAATCATTATACATCATCAATTTTGCGTAGTGTTAGAATAAAAAATTTACATTTTTTGCTGCAAACTTTCACTTGGAAAATTTTATGCGGAACTAGTTAATTCGCTCCGTGGGTGAAAGTACTCTGTCATATCTTTTAATCTCCCAAATGCCGCATAATCTCCTTTTAAATTTTACGTTTCATCTAAATCCCGGTTGCCGAGTAAGGAGAAATTACCTGATATTCTTCAAGATCACGATGCGAACTGGGGAGAATTTAATTATTTTCCTCAAAGCGATCATTCGCCGAGTTGAAGGCCTTGGGGAGGATTCATCTTCTATAACAGAGAATTTGGGAAAGTTGTCACAACCGATGACTGGTTGGGAGTGTTAGATCATGCAATTTAGTACCCCATAAAGCATTACTAATAAAGAATGCCGTGCTCCTGGTAATGAGCGCATAGCATTCGAGTGAACGTTTGGTCTCTGGCGATAGAAACGATCTATGCAATCTAGACGATACACCATTCGACGGTGACGGTTCATTTCCTTCTAACAATGGCGAGTCTCCCCAGGAAAACATTAATCCTAAATTTATGAGTCGGAACATAGAAACGGAAAAATCGAGAAGAGATGTAAAAAACATATTGTGGAGGATTTCTTCGGCCTTTATCCACCTGCTCACGTGCTTTATTATGCCCTGGCAAATTGGAGGCGGAATTTTTGAACGTCCGGGGCCGAAATTGAAAAGGTTCGGAATTTTCGTATATATGTGGGATTGAAATGGTAAAGGAGTTCTTAAGGAGTTTCAGGACTTTCTCCTTCGATTAGTCAAATGGATGTGTACAGGGTGTTTCCCTCTTTTCAAATTGCCAATTTTAGCATTGTTGGTCGCATAATGGTAAAGTGAAACGTGAACAGGTACAACGCCCCGTATACGCAGATGAGCGACAGCTGTTTACTCAAAGGGTGGAGCAAATTGGATTTAGAGGCTTTATGTCTCCCCAGCATTATTTATGCCAGCCGACTTTGACTGTTGGCGTAAACTTAGTTTTGACAAAGTTTGTGTAATTCCATTTCGGTGCGTGAGTAATGTTATTAAACTTCGGACAGCGCATGCACATAAACTTGTTCTTCTTCATTTTTATTCCTTTAAGCTACTGTTGACCTCTGCCTGAACTGCTCTCCATAAAACACATAAAAAGGCATCGTGATTTCTCACTACGTCCTACTATCCGGTCTAAATAAAGCTCTGTGTATTAGTCTAATTAAAAATTGGATAATCTGCAACTAAAATGTCAGCACTTAGTTAACATAGCGAGAAAAGTTAATTAAATCTACAGCTGGCTAAAAGCACCCTATTTTACTTACTTAATATCATATTTGCTCATAGATTTTGATTTCAAAATTACACAATCAACTTGCACCCCAAATTCGCAATTTAGTAAATCTCAAACGTGTAAGCGCGTTTTAATTATTTTTCGACAGAACCCAAATATTTCTTAACTGGCAGTTAACTTAAAGTAGAACGAGGGCATTACACATGTAATAATCTCAAACGAAATCTTGAAATAACCCATAGAATTTCTGGGGCTATTACAGATACCCTTACAAGCATTTGTGAACCATCTTTATATCAACGACCGGGTTGCTGTAATGGGTTCTCGCACGAGCAACTCATTTGCACCGATTGAAATTCTAGTTAAACCCTACCCCTTTATGACACCTGTGATCCCATCAACCTCTTTCCAGTCTCTAGCATGAGATCCAATGTTGCTACGACAGGGCTGGACGACAAAATAATTTTCCACCCCATTTACCGAATGAATAAACTTTGGACATAGAATGCGGTTCAACATATTCCCCCTGACCTATCCTGATGGAATACATAAATATCCTGTTTATGCCGGGCAAAGCCCCAAACTCTAACGTCTCTGTTTATACCTCAGGATGTCTGTAGACACCACATGTTTTCTTGTGACCTCTAATTAGTTTGAAGATGTCCTAGAGAGAAATATAAGTTCTAGTCAACTCTCGGATGAAGTGTTTCTGAGGTGCGAAATTGAAATGGAAAATTTAGCAAGCATGAGAGAGCCAGCATCCGTTTGAACAGCTAAAAGAAATAGCTTAGGGATTAGGTTGTCGGTAAATGAAATACACCTTACTCGACCATAAATCAAATATCAGAAGGGATCAGATTTTCTCACCGTAGGTAGGATGAACCTTTATCCGAAAATCATCATGAAAAGATTTCCCGGTCCCAGCAGGAGTATCTTCTCTCTCTCCGAAAAACAAAGCTAAGTTTGAGTATAAAATAAGGCCTCTGTAATTCGATTTCGATTTTTCCATATTTTTGGCACCCCTCTTCGATCTGGCTTCCGTCGGTCTCCAGGAGCTGCCGACATTACCTCAGCTGTAATTGAGTTTCGCGCCATTGGAAGGAATCTGAATCTTCCGTCGCAGCTCAAAGCGCTTTTGCTGCCTTTTGTATAATTTATGCCTCCGGCGAAGGTGCCTGGGGCCTGGAGAGATAAAATAGCGCGGCTGTGGCGGGAATCAATTTTCCTTATTACAAGGAATCAGTCTATGATAAAAAAACACTTTTAAATTCGATAAATTTTACCCCGGGGGTTTTATTTAAAAAAAAAATCTGAGAACCACTTTGAGGCGATAATTGAATTCCTGCAGCATTAATGAATTTATTTAATAATTTACTTATGTAACCCAAATTTAGTGTAAGACTGTAGCCATAACCTTTATCCATATTTCGGTACTGTGCTTTTAATTGCTTATGTCGAAAGATAAAAAAAAAAACCCTGCAAGTACGGATCTCAGTACTTGTATTTCTGCACCCCTCAAGGAACATTTGTGTTCAACAGTGCCTCCCAAGCTTACTTAAGAAAATTGTACCCCTTCGTAATTCTTAAAAAGTTTCGTGATTTTCCCG
Organism: Proctacanthus coquilletti; assembly: GCA_001932985.1. Lineage (NCBI taxonomy): Eukaryota > Metazoa > Arthropoda > Insecta > Diptera > Asilidae > Proctacanthus > Proctacanthus coquilletti. The sequence continues at coordinate 574,977 of MNCL01000056.1, read as the reverse complement.
AATAAAACATTCCCTGTCTAGTTAGACTTAAATTTATGGCATGGGCACAGGCACGAAATTTTCACCTTAAACATGGAGTGCACTTTAAAACATGCAAGCTCAGGCGTTCTACTTCGCACATTACATTGACTATATAAAGTGCTTCCAAGCGGAAAGTGATGAAATACACCTTTTTTGGAGCAGGTTACTCTGGTGAGGAACTTTTAATAAACTGTAATAGATTTTTAAAAATACGTCTACCAATTTTTTTGAATTGATACAATACTTTAATGGTATTTATAATTATCGAAACGTATCGTTCAGAAAGCAGAATGTTCCCATTTGCCTATGGTATTAAAGGAATAAATTTCATTAAATTCATATCATGTACTATTTCGTCCCATAAAGCCTTTGCTTATTATGTCAGAAACACCTTTCCACAGGCATAACACCTGAGAGAACGAGCTGCATGAAAATGGGAAATGTTTCTTTAAGTAATTGACCATAGATTAACAAGCGCTGCACAAATCGAATATATACTGGTCCGTCCCGTACAGTGGAAGGAGATTGAGAATAATCAAACTTTATCATTGCCTACTATGATGAAGGCACCAAAATTGATGATGATGCCTTACTGTAAGTACACAATTCCTCTCCCAGCCGTCACATTCTCAATGGATTTACTTATATGAGGCGATAAAGGACAAGGGCATCTGCAGGCTCCTTAAAACAAATATACTCTAGCGGTGGTTGGATATAGGAGAAAATGAATAGTCGGTATATCTGAAGGCGTTATGGCTAGCAATAAATAATTTCATAGCAGGGATATGGGGGCATCTCGGGATATTTCTGAAATGTTCCTGAAAAATGAAGGAAATTCCAGCCGCTACGATTTCTAATAATTTCTTGCCGTATCGCTGTTTACTTATCCTCTATAGTATCCTTTTCCGGTGGAGCGCACAAAACTGTTGTCGCCTCCGTAGAGGATTTATATTGGTTCTGATGGCACTACTCTGTTGGCAATGAGGGTGGTAATTAAATTCCACACGAGCGCACCAGGATGCGAGACATTGAATACGTGAAGCCAGAAGAGGCTGTGCTACCTGATTTCCACCGGTGACATGGCGTCCAATAGACCCATAAGGATTAATAAAGACATAAAAACTCGTATCCATTGTGGGCATGCACCGATACAGTGGGTGATAGACTTTTATTTACCCCAATAGCCTGCAGTGGGTGCATTCCTATACCAAAGGCACCGATACTTGCCTTTCAATTAAGCGGAGCAACGTTATATGGTTGGTTTACAACTTGCATCTTTATTAAATAACTATATCTGTAGGGTCTTAAGGTAATAGTATGATCCTTCCTGGGGGATGGCTAGCGGCGACTCCGTTTGCCAATTATTATTGTTTAATATGAGGAATTTCACCTTTGTATATTTATAAAATACTTTCGAAAATAAAATTAGATAAAAAGGGCGTTAAAATGTCCACAACTTGCTCAAAGACTACCAAAATATAGGCATCACGACGTTCTATACAATTACTTAATTTATAGCTATATTTTCAAATTCAAATAGATATTACTTTGAGACGGATAATTTTACATCGTTAGAAGTTTCCCAATTATTCTCGGGGTAAGGATTTATGTCTTTATTAAACGATTTTCATTGAACCCTTAACAACCCGGATCCGAGATTCAATAACCTTTGCGGTCGTAACTGTTAATGTCGCTTACGAGCCAACCCATAAAATTTATAGCCGATCTAAGCGATTGATGGCGATATTACTTTCAGTATGTTTAAGCCAAGCGGCAAAATTAAAAATGTACAAACTTGTCCGTCTGCCGTGGTGGGCGTTACTATCAGAAAATTACATACCATTACTAGGATGCGTTTTATCGATTTTTTGCGTTTAATCGCAAACTATAGAATTTCTAACTCTTATAAATGGAAACCAAGAGTATTAAAAAATGCAAAGCAGTGTACATCTACGTCATTTGCTACATTCAATAAAAACTGGACAATATCTCAAAAGAAAACCACGAGAACAAAATGATGATATTAAAAATGCCTACAGTCGGGATTAGCTGGACAATGAATAAGGAACATATTCTATAGCACTTCTATATTATTTCATTATACCCACAAGGTGAATAAAAAAGAAAGGAGACATTTCATACCGGAGGGAGCACGAAATTGGTCTGAAAAAGTAAACATTTCTGATACGAATTTTCATCTTTGACCAAGTTGAAAGTAATGTTCATCTTTACAACAGATTACTTAAGTACCTCAGGTGTACCTTTTTCGAATACTCTATTGAAATTTCGATTTTTGAGTGATAGGTATGGAAAACTCGACAAAAATTCTATGAAAATGCTCTTTTCTACTTGGAACTCTTTGCCTGAATTAAAGTTACCTCGTACAGAGAGCAGCAACAGATAGAAAATCTTTACCTGAATATCAATGGTGCAGGTGTTATTGAAACAAAATTAAATATTTTGAACGACCGGTTTAGTGTTAATTTTCTCTAAAATGTTATTCATTCAAAACTTTGGAATCCCTATTTGAATTTAACAAAATGACAGGAAAACATCGGAAAAGTTGGAAACGAATAGTTTAAATGAAAACTTCAATCACAACGCGGAGCAATGCGATTAAAACCCGTGACCGTGTCTTGGTATCACCGCGTCCAGGAATGTTCAGTTTTATTCGTTCAGGGCAAAACTTCATTTAGAGCTCTCGAATCCCTGACGCGATTAGGAAGGACAATCTTGTTTTTACCTCTCAACAATTTGTACGGGCAAAAACACAAAATTTAGAAAAATTCCATAAAGGAAGCATTTGATTTAAGCTATTAAAAGCGTTCCTTTTGCGTTCCCTCCTGCCCACCACCCTACAACGCGATTTTCTTATAGATCCTTTACAGAACTCCGTAAATATTTACTCCCTTATGATTTTAATTCAATTACCTATTCATACAAGACACACTCTCCTCGAATAAGTGGTCCCTTAAATGTGGGATGCTCGACCAAGGGAATCGTCTGAAGGGAAAGAGAATTACTTTATCAAATTTCTAGCGATATTCACGTTCCATTCGCGTGAGAAGGTGCTTTATAGACGGTATAATAACAACGTCTTGTTATTACTTCAAGCATTGCATTTAAGACGTTCAAACAGCACTTAATCACCCTGGGAACGTACGTGTTATTAATTAATACAGAAATGCATGTAGTTAATATAACAATAATAAGCAAGGAAATATTCAATTGCAGACGCATTTGTCTAATTACACTAAATTTACAAAGAACTTGAGGAAGCCATTTAAACTAGTCACTTTAAATAAAAATTGCTACTATTGACACTAATTTATATTCAGTGTCTGAAATTAATTTAGATAGTTTTCTTTTTAGAATAGAGATCAATTAAAAAAGTAAATTTCGATTACTATCTGATCGATTTTGATCTTCTGGCTTTGGTTATTTGACTGCGTCGTTACGCATTACCCAAACAGATTATTTGACTCTAAAAATTACCCTTCTCGCCAGGGGAGACGGCGACAAGGACGGGTGTGGTTAAACCTGCTGAAAAAGTAACAAAAACTCAGTCGTCGTCCCCATCATCGGTAGGAAATTTCAGAGAAATTTTCTTAATTTTATTAAAATCCAATTTCGCCGTGCAAATTGATATGAACCGCTATGAAAGTGTCTCACGATATGAGATTTGCATAATTTGTTCTTTGGGACGGCAGAGCAATTTCCTCCCCGTTCTGTGGGTATTGGTGTACACTAGATAAAATTATACCTGGGCGAGATTAACACCCAGAAATAATACCGAATATGGAGGAAAATTGCTTTGAAATTTGAATTTGAAATTTTTTTGATAAAAGATTGCGACTGGCTGGAAGAATTCTATGGTCTCTACTTCCAATTTCAAATGTTGGCTTAATCCGTGGGATTAGAACAAATATGAATAAATTTATCGCTATTTATTCAGAGTACAACCAGGAATTATAATTTCTGCTGTTCGTTTTTATTCTGTAAAAGGGAGGAACTTTTATAAGATGTTTTATACCCTATAAACATGAATACGCGAAAAAGGAGAAGGAAACTTAAGTCTTGCAAAGCATTCCGAAGTTGAAACTTTATGATACAAGTAAAAATTAAATATATACCCATGTTGAGTGAAAGTTTCTTTCCAACATTTCTTCACATATAAAGTTGCCATAGTAGTATACCATCTTCCTTAGAAGCAATCGTATCAAAATACAGGAGGAAATCTTTTCAGAAGTTACATTAAATTCGTGGAATCGTATGTGGTTGCCTAAATAACGAATCATAATATTATTTTTGATGTAACGATTTCTGACAGATCCTTTTCCTGGAGATGGTTTTCATCGCTGAAATTCAGAAGCCAAATTTGTCTAGTGATACGACGGAGTCTGTTTTTGCGGTATTGGGGGCACACGATGATAAGATTCCTTTTGCTCCCCCTGTTGTTATATTATACATCGGCATCTGGTAAGAGATCGAAATAAATTCCCAGATAAAACGATACGTTCGACTTGATTTTGACAATCGAATTCCGTGCTGCTTTTTACTAGAACTTGATATAAATTGGTGTCTCCTTAATGTCTGAGTTAGCAATTTCATCTCTCTATAGGTTTAATAATAAAATCTTAGCGAGCTTGAGTCTGTATATTGAATATTTTTAGAGAAAGTAAGTTCTTAGTATTGTGCATAGTCTACAGACGACGAAATAACATATTTTTATTTAAGAAGTTTGTTTGTTTAGATGTAAGACAATTCAAGCTTAACTGAAATTCCTTGTATTGTTATTTTTTCATAACTTCCACTTTAGGCCACAACAAAAAATTTATGTTGTTCAATTTGAATTCCATCATTGTTCTGGCTAGGAAATTAAGGATTCTACTAGAAAGAGGAGGGTTGCCTCACGTGGATAATAATTCGAAAACATTAATTCACGAAATTTGTCAAATTTGAGGTAGACGCCAAAGTGTTTTGCTCGTTTCCCTCCCGGAATCATTCCCGGCACGACTATATGAGGGCAACTTCCTTAGATGGAGTCATCACGTCCCTGGCCTGAACAGCACAGGAAAACCATGTATCATTCGGCAGAATAGATCTATCAAAGGCGTCATTTTATATCGGAGATAACTCCGTCCCGCGTGAACTCTAAAGCGATTATGAGGTTTTCTCAATTTGTCAAATTTTTGACAAATTGTGATAAGGCACTTTGTTTTTCTTACCTCCAAACGAACATAGGCAATATCCGTGTGGAATGCTGTTTGTAAACGCAGGGCACAGGGTTCTGTTTTCTGTTTGTTTGAATTGTCCGAACCCAAAACATACCTCATTTTAAACGTTCGGTACAGATAGCAGAAGACAGGGCACTCATTCCGAGACTCTATGGATCGATCAAATTCCAGTTCACCCTCGCCGCCCATCTAATTCGCAACGAGTGTGTTCAAGCCCTTCAGGTCTTACACATTCGGTAGCTGTGCCCTATATTTCCTTTGACTCATCTGACGTTCCTATTGCCTTCATTATGTCAACTCCCATTTTAGGACCGCTCTTCAAAATAATTTTCATGATAGAAGCATCAATAGCTGCGGTTCCCACACGTATTCCGGCCTTTTGGCGTTCGACTTAAATTTCACCCCATTAAGGACGCAGATATTTACGGTCTTGCAACTCTCCGGGTCAGGTCACAAACGTGTGTGCAGGTGGGCCAAATAATACGAGGGCGCCTTCCGAGGAATTTATTGAATGAGAGGAATGAGGGGGATACAAGGAACGTGAACAAAAATATGGGGAATATTGTAGGAAGCGTCGGGAACACTGTGGAAGCGGATCTGTCGATATTCCCTATTTGACAGGGGCCATTGTGCAAACCCAAAATACTTCTTTTTTTGATTTCTTCTTTTTTGTGAATTCGAAGGATTGCCGCAAATGCTGACGAAATGAGCTCTCTATGCGTTACGGCGCGCTAGGTCGAGCTGGGAATTGTTACACGCGGGTTACAGCTATGATGGGAGCTCTGCGCAGCACGTCTCTGCACCGTAATTGGCATGTCATAAGAAAGGACATATGGGATAAACTTGTTCCTGTGATGTCCACAGTGTCGAAGCATGTCAAGTATGTATTACATATTCCTTGCTGGCTTAATATACACTAGTATGGCTTTGCGTCATAGCTGAGCCCCCGATTGTAATGAATTGTGATTCCTTCTGGCAGAACTTAACTCTTAGAGTGGGATTTTCTATATACGATGACATTTTCCGTAGGAAATCCTCTCCTGATACAAGTCCTAATAATGGAACTAGCAATATTTGTAAATTATTTCGACTACATCTAAGACAGTGAGACACAAATTGATAAGTGTTATTTAAAAAAAAAGAATTATAGTTACTACATCAGCAAACGCATATAGCGAAAGGGTAAATGTTTCTTTAAAATTAAATCACTTTATAAGTACCTTCAAAGCGCAGCAACACGACAGCTCCTTAAGAATAATAATAAACAGTAAAACGGCTTTCAATACTACATATGTTTCAATTCTCTCGCCTTTCCTAGCATAAAAGCATAATGTTTTGATTTACCGCTTTAATACTGAATGGAGGCAGCATATAAATGTCCCAAAATGAGGATGTCACCGTGATGGCCTTTTCAGCCCAGCCCTACTTCAAAAATTTTTTAAATTTATGCTCTGAACCAGATCGTCCATCATTTAAGTCCAGCGTGGCATCCTTGTCAGGCCATAAAGCGATTGAGAATGACTTTACATTATGAACTGGAAAATTGTGCGATGTCGCAGAGGAGACAAAAGTGACACATCAGGGACTACTTTCCCATTTTCTTCCCCCATGCAGGACTCAAAGTGCTCTCGCTGGATTCGTACAGAGCACTCCTTCTGACGCTTTATGTCACAGTTTTTTGCCATGGCCCATTCATGAGAAGCTTCTCAACCGGAAAAAGAACATCATCCATTGAGCGGAGATTGCCTTTAATTGTAGCTGCTATTATATTCCTCCTTAAAGCCACTTTTTCCTCCTGCTTAAGGGCTGCAATTTTTTCCACACATCACTCATCCAATTATCTAAGCTTCCTCGCTGATTGCTTGGAAATTCCTCTCATTACTCAAATGGGGTATGTGCGCCTAATTTGATCATTCCGAAAAGGTTTCTATGGAGCCAGACGTCACGCCCAAGACGTTCCATAGGGGCATTCCTTTGAAGTTGCTGATAATAAATAAGCCTAGTAACACGTGCGCAGCATCAGAAATTAATCCAACATTTCACAAGTTGCCGTTGGGCCAATCCAGGCAAATGTCCGACCTCTACGGAGTTGATAACTCATTTTTGAGAGCAATCACGACGGTTATATCAGAGGAATGTAATTTACAAGTATTTCCAGTGCAATTGAATTAATTATCCCAAAGCAAGTTTCCACTTTTGTATGCAGTCTTATTGCACAGTATTTGATGAAATTTTTGGTAACCCCGTAATTCGAAAAAGGTGAACTGTTCTAAGAATTTATCTTTTGTGTTTAGCAGATAAAACGAAATGTTAAATATACTATTTCAAAAAATCCTACTTCAAACTTCTATTTATAATAGAAAACTGAAGGTAAAAAAGCGAAGTTTGTAGATAAGCATATCTTCAAAAAAAGAGCTCTAGGGAGTGATTTTAAATGCTAGGCGAAATTTGTATAAGCTCTTTAAAGGGTTTCCACCTTTCACATGGAACTGAATATCCTGTAATAACCCCTTCGGAAATGACTTTTTCATGAACATCAATATTCTGCCTCAAGAGTTTGTTTTAAAAAAAATCAGTAATAATAAATGTCCCAATTATGAAAACATGAATTGGCAAGCACATCTTTTTGTCCCCCCTCGTCGACGATCTACAAGCTTGACATTCTTTATCCTCTGGTTTTTAATGAAGGCAGAACATTGTGTACAGCTTTTCTCCATCTGTTTATGTTTCCACATAAAACAGAGTTCACCATCCGCTGATGGCACGAGCAAATAAAAATTTTGTAAAAATGCAAAAAAACTGAGGGGTGTCCCACTGTCCAAATTAATTTTATTCCCATAAAACCACTTTCGGACCATTAACTGGCACGGGGATGGCATCTGACGATCCAGACCAAAATTAGCAATTACACCTCACCAGCTCCTCCTCTACTGGCGAACACTTAGTCAACTTTCTGCCCTTAAACGGGACCCCACCACTTTGTACGAGGACGGCCAGATTTTAGAAGCTTTTAGTGAAAATTATAACTGCATTTATGCAAATCACGGGAGTTCCGCAAATGCGAGAAGATATCCCGGCACGTGCTAAAAACTTTCCAAATTTCGGTGGGGCTTAAATCGAGCTACAAAATAACTTTTAATACTTAGAGGATGCTGAAAACTTGAGACTTTGCATTATTTGTGAACGCATTTACCTCCTTACCTATATTTTCAAGAATGCCTATTGTATAAGAAGCCCTGTTGGCATTATTATTTTACAATACAGGATTAGGGGGCTTTGGAAGGCATGTGGTTGCCGTACATAGACCAGGTGATTGTAAAAAGGTTGCTCCAAGGACGTGACTTCACGCTTTTCTATTCACGTGACTTTGCTGTTACGGGAAAACTCTTTATAATCTTATTTTGTATATTCTATACATTTTACGACAACGAATATGGGGCATTTTTCAGCGGGAGGTGCAACATTGCCAATTCGTACGCATATTAGTTTTTAGTAAAGTCATTGCAAAGACCTTGAAATTAGAAGTATCATTCTAAAATTTTGAAAGTTTTGTCTTGGGCTTTGGTTGGATTATTGCTATATGCTTATTAAACAAGAGCAAATAATCAACAACCACGATTATAGGGACTTCTAGCAGGAAAGGAAAGAAGCCCAACACTTTATAAAATTAGCTAAGCTGCAAGATTTAGAGCGTACACTGACTTAATGCGACAAGATGGCATACTTACGAACAACCAAATGAAACTTACCTGAAAAGAAAAAAAATACAGTTTAGATGAAAAAAAGTTTTTTAAGTTTAATTGATAAGCGTACTTAGAAACTATAGCTATTCAAAATTTAATTGCAAGATTTTCTGAAAATTTTATTTAGTAATATTATTTTTTATAGGTTTATTGATTAGTTTTAATCCTATATAAAATATTTTAAGACCGTGAATACTAATTAGTTGATTTTAATGAAGGTTTAGAAAGAACTAAATATAATATAAAAATTTGTCGGTATTACTTGAACGTAGTTTATTTGTTCAGGCCTATAATTCGCGGCTGTAACTTTCGTAAATTATTTTTCAATAAACTAGTGATTTGGATGTCAAAAGATACAATCGATTTTATTTATTTATTTTTTTATTATGAGTAAATCCCAGGAAATATTATTGTTGCCATTACCACCAGGGAAGATAATTCACCTTGACGACAAAACCAGGGCTTTTAAGTGCCTTGGGCTGACTTATGTTCTGCTCTGTTCTGCAGCATGTTTCTGCCGATTTTGATGATCCGACACCCTTCCTGAGGGATGGCGAGCCAGGATGAAAAGTGTGAAATAAAAGATGGATTGGCAGGAAAACAAGAAAATTACACAAAGCTCTCCCTGAGGCTAAATCAATAAGGGAGCACAGTGTCACTCCCACTGTGGGGGAATAATAACAAGTGCAGGCCGTGAATCGCGTACTGCGAAAGCATTAATTTCACCAGTTTATCGCTCTCAATTAGCAAATACGTTCTGCATTGCACTTATTCATGGGCGTCGTGACGATTCCCCACTCTGGCAGGAAGCTAGGATGGCAAATATAAAAGGAATACTATGAGTTCTTACGAAAAGTCAATTTAAAAAATTCACCTTGGAAATTCATTTCACACGAAAAAGAAATTTGAATGATTCAAATTCAGTCAGAGATACAACAAAATTAAAAATGTTAAATTAATTCTCGGAAGCAGGCCAACAGCAATTCCATAAATGAAATATAAAGAAAATCTTCACATTTTGCTTTTTTTTCTAAATTTAATTTTAAAAGCTATAAGTAAATCAGTGATCTGGTGAAAAAAGGCAAGGACGTTAGCCTGTGTATTTCTTAGAATAAATTATCGACTGTTGTGAATCCAGGCGAATGAGGCGGCAAATTAAAGTGTTCGTTTTTTGATTTGATCGAATCATAGTTTTTTTCATTTCACGTTTGCATTTTTTGTTGAAGAAAACAAATTGTTTTTGATTTGGGTGTTTGACCACCTCATGGGGTGCCATTTACAACTGAGAGGCTATTCTACATAGGAAGATCGAGTAGAAGGTAACTGCTGCTGTTGAGCAGAAATTGCAGGACTAACACAGTGTGTAAATTATGCTTTTGTCTTAAATTGCTTTGGCTGGCAATGGCTGGGACGACAAGACAGAACAATATACTTTGTCTGTTGGTGTCGTCCAGCGGAAGGGAGAGGTTACCGGTCCCGATTATCCTTTTCATAAAGAGTTTACATCAAGCAACAAGCGGGTTCTTTTACAGCACATCAAATGGTCTATAAATTGTTTTTCATGTTCATTAACCGTAAGACGGAAAAGCGGAAAGTTTATAAAAGTTCTGCGCTCCAACAAAGGGTTGATTTCGTTCTTCCTCCGATACGGTGACAACAGCCGGCGTAAGATCATAAGGACTTTGACTTACACAACTTCCGTCAGAGAAGGGCCGCCGGACTGGAAAATTGCGTGGGACTAATTAGAATAAACTCAAATTACCTTTCTTCTGTAGCGCAGGTAAATCACGATAGCAGCAGTAAGAACGGGAAGCGGGCTTATTTGTCTTCTCCTGAAGGCATAACAACCGCCTCCAGGTGCTCCTGGATGGCCGCGCAAATTTCTGTGAAGTGCTGAGACTGCGAATTGCGGCTGCCTAATTGGCGGCTTGAAGCGCGGGAGTATCCGCGGAATTTCGAGCAAGACAAGGAACGAAAATAGGTCAACTTTCTTGGGAGAGACTCTAGGGCCCCGAAGGATATTAGTTCGACATTGGGCAGGCAGCTGAGTTACTGTTAATTATGGGCCTAATCAGCACACTGGCGGCCCGAGGAACGCGTCTATCTAAATTTAGATAGTTCTTCTCAGGGGGATTTTTTAATTTCCTGCGGTGATATTTTATTTTGTGTTCCTTTCGAAGGAAAGAATCAAATTTTTGTCCTGAGAACGAAGACGCCGAAAATGCAAATTATCTGCGTAGGTACAATGTAACCCGGAAAACCTTTTTTTTTCTGTTTTTCTATATGGAGCACTCCTTCCTCGTTGGGAAATTGTGCCGGAGCGACACCACTTTTCACTGTCAAATGGTTTGCTCGCTATTCATTTCTAGCACAATGTGCTAAGCGGAAGGAAGGAGGCGAACGTTTGAAGATTATCCGCGTAGGATAAGAGTAATGAACAATTTTACTTGAATTTGAAATCTTGTCACGTTCACTTAAGTCGCGGAGGTACCACGAAAAAGACCTCCGAAAAAAATTTAAATAAATCCTGGATTTCGCGATTTAAGTCGCTCCCCAGCGGTCTACACTTCATTATAAAGCTGACAGGTGAAATTAATTTTGCATTAATAGACGGAAAGTCGCACGGTAGCGTGAAATGTGTTGTTTGCCAAAAAAAGGGATTTAGTAGCAATGGTGGCCGTGCTTTATTTCGAACCATCTGTTTGTTCCCACCTTAAGATATACAAAAAAATAACCATTTAATGTCCAGATAACTGCCCGTCACTAAGGGGTGAAAAATAGGGGACCAAATGTTTTCTTCACCATCAACAAATCTTATTTAATTAGATATTTATGTCTGCAGGTATTTTAAATGACAAGACTAAAATAAGAAAAAGAAGTACAAGTTTATGAAACTACTATAGAAATTCTACTTTAATTCTGTTTAATATCTACCTTATTAAAAGTCTTGAAGTTAAAATAAAAAGGGATAGTAAAAGACGAAATCAATCGCTATTTACTCTTCTATAGATTTGTACCTTTCAAAAAAATAAAACGCTTGTTATTTGTACATGATATAACAAAAATGAACAATGGAGACAAAGCCAGAGTTAGGTATTATAGGTTTTTCAAAACTTATATAACTTTATAGGACACAAAACAAGCAAAAGGTCGGAGACTAGAATTAACATGAAGCAGGTGAAATTGATCAATTATTTTCTTAAATCCTGGACAATGCACAGGAATGTTTCACAAAAAAGATTTATTAATTTATCAAATTCTTTTGGGTAAACTTGTCATCAGACCCATATGTTCGTTCTAAATAATGAACTAGGGAAAGGGCCATTTCCATAAGCCCATCGAATATTCTGGGTAAGCAAAAAAATATTTCTGAAATCTTATTTCATCAAAATTAAAAGTCATTTTTCCGGAAAATGTAAAAAACTCTGCTATTTGAACAATAAGGAGAACGAAGAAAATGTCAATTTCTTAGACACGAAATCGTTGAATACCAGAAGTTTTCATTTTCGTCGCAGACCTTTTTAATAAAAAAAAAAAAAACGAGGAAGGCCCATTTATAGGAGTGGGCTGGCGGAATGCGTCGCCGAACGAATTTCTTCGATACCAGAAGAACTTTATTGTGCCCCTGGGGCGCAAGTTTCTCGGGGCTTCTGAAATATTCAGATTTTTACATTTTTACATCGTCCATGATTTGTGTACGCAAGTAAACAAAAGTCCATAGCGCAACTCATTATTTATTTTGCCCAATGGCAGCAGTGTACAACGGACATTTTTTTAATTTAAAGAATATATCACCGACGAAAGACGATAGAAACTTCCATTTCGAGGGTAGACCGATTCCTGGAGTAGCGCAGCCCCGAAACCCGACCCAGAAAACTTTTTTAATGCTTTTAAGCGCATCAATTTCACTAAGTGTATGCGGTTTTTCGACCATCAGAACGCTCTTAACGAACATTTCTATTTATCTAGTAGCAGCTTAAACGAGCACAGGGGATTAACCGAGACGAAATTTTCTTTTAATCGAAGTCACTCGAAACTGAGAGGGGTGATGAAGGTAAGGACTACATCGCACTTTTAATCGGCAATCATGAGTGCGGGAATACTATTACTATACATCATTTGGAGACACTTCCCCTAAATGAAACACACGCTTTTTGTTTTTTTCCTATTGCGTCACTGACAACAATTCCTTCACATCAAATCAACATTTGTTTTCCCGCTTGTAAAGCCCGACATGTCTGTTGATGTTTTCTTGAGTATCGGAAAAGTCTCAATGTAATCAAACCGAACGACAAAGGCTTACATTTTGCCTGCCAATTCAGTAAGTCATCGATCAATGAAAGGTGATAGTAATTAAGCCAAAAGCAATTAGTCCTGCCGTCGTATGTGGCTCACCTAGGGGTCTGTTTCGTTATCAGGTCGAACCGAAGCAATTTGTTGGAAAACCCAGTTTTTGTTTGAGCCATAGATATCCAATTCCAGCGAAACAAATAACAAGAAACCCCTCACGCAATTTAAGTATCTCACTCGTAGGGCTGAGGGGATGAGCCGCATACCTACGGGTAAAGGAGGCTTATGGGCTTTTTTTAGGCGAAGTATCAGAGGCCTGGGTAAATAAGAGTTTGCACAGAAAAACACTCGCGCAGTAGACCTGCGACCTAACAATTCGATAGGATGAAAGATACGTCAGAAAGGAATGGCTTTTCCGTTTTATTGTTTTTCCTTTTTTTCTTGCCAAGTCGGAAAAAGGCACCTCTCAGAGATCTCTGTACCGTTGAAGGGAACTTTTCAATAGAAAATTTAGGATTTCACCTGGGTGACAAAATCTTAGTACTGAAGTGAGTGGTAAACTGAATAAAAGCATTAAAGTACACATTCTTGGGAAAGATCTTTAAAGTAAACAAGTGAAATTAATTTGAAAGTTATCGCAATTTCTATACTCTGATTTACAATATTTTCTCTAAAAATTTGAGAGTGCAATTCATCGTTTCCCTTTCTATAGTTTTATTCCAAAAAAATTCTGTTTCATAACCCTAACAGCTCCCTGGTCTATCGTAGACTATTCTTGTAGAACAATGAAATCCATCAAGAGCATTGAAACTGAAATTTTTTCTTTCCGTTGCACCTTAAAAAAAGACATGCTTTATTCAGCCACGTTAAAGGAGTTTGAGATAAAAAGTCGGCCTTTCACAAAAAGTACCTTCAAATAGCATTCGAGCAATTTTATAGATAAAACGGCCCTACTGGAGCAATATATCATCACTCTACCTGACAGGATAAGGCTTTAGGCCATTGTGCCATATTCCCTATTGATTTTCACTTAATCCTAACATACCTGGAGCCTGCCTCATTTGTCAAAAGTCCTTAGCTATTATGTCTAATACGTAAGTGCTTAAAGCCAGCGGGGCGACATATTGGTATCTTATACTACGCAGCTGGATCCTGACAGACTGAAATTTTACCGTCTCCTCGTACATGACCTAATACTACTGAATAGTCTCTTACACATTAGCGCAACGTCCTCCTGTTGCATCACTCACCAGGATAAATTTCTGCCTTCTTTTATGTTACTGAGGAATAAGTCTTACCCATAAAAGCGGAGTTGGACTACTACTAAATTATGATATATGGCAGAATTGAACGAATATTCGCGTGTTGGAGCTGATTCCGTCTATGAGTGTATTTACAAGAAAAAGGAAGCATAACTCTCTACGATGAAACTTTGTCGTAAATTATTAAAGAGACTGGTAGAACGGGCCAAGGAACACCTCAATATTACCGTGTATACGTCATAATTATGAGAGTTGAACAGTAATTACCCCATCAGGCTGCCTATTAGGAAAATTGCTGGGACGCTCTTCACATCAGTTGAATTGCTGTTTTGAATGCCATAAAAATAAATCATACCCTAACTCTGATGACTCTTATGGCTTATATACTTTTTGTAAGAAAAAAACTCACTGAAAAAACACCTTTTCGAAATTTAACAACGTAAACCTATCTATTTATACTACACAAATATTAACAAAAAAAATTAATTTAAAAGCTGTATTTAGGGCAATTGTAAAGAAATACAAAATTTTAAAGTAAAAAAAATGTAATGGGAAAAGTAATTTGGAGAATATATTATATGTTAAATTTTATATAACAAGGTTTAAAGTTTTATATATGAGGGTTGAAAAAGGGTCAGTGTTTTTTGTTGATTTCCTATTAAAAACTTAATAGCTATCCATGTATAGAAAAAGCGAACGCAAATATGTGAGTGGTTCATCGATTATTTAAAAGTATCTCGTAGGCAAATAATTGAAATATTTTTAAAAGCATTTTGTGGAAAAAAGTTGTATGGGACAAAAACAAATTGTAGCAATTATTGAGGTAGCTCGGAAGCACAGAATCCCAGATAAAAGTCGCATAAAAGAGAGAACCACTACCCATAAACTGCATAAAGTAGGACACAACTAGGCCAGTAACGCCCCATTTAAGGACATTGCAGCGCACTTACCAAATCGCAAAGAGTCGTCTTACTACTCAAGTCGTCGTCGAGCAGGCGAACTCCTTAAACTTTTTGCATATTCTCGAAACGCTAATGACGTAAGCAGGCGAAGGAGTATACCTTAAGTCCTCCGAACAAGAATAACACATATGCAGGATACAGAGCCCGCGAATGAGCCATAAACAAGGTGCAGTTGCATTCTACCACATCGGGGCATGCCATCTTGCAGGGCATCTTTACAGCTCCGGCAACTTAAGATCAATCGCCGAAGTCATCACTTCCGGGAGTCTTTGCCGTCTCCTCTCGAGCGTATTGCCACCAACCGGAAAAGTAATCTAAGTGCAAGGACGAGAGCACTGGTAAAATGATATTTTAAGAGACAGAATTTTTAGGTGAAACTTTTAAATTAGTTGCGATATCTACAAAGGGTAAAAGAGGAGCAAGGACTCGTGAAGAAGCCAGCGCGCTCTTCAAGTACCAAGTCAAGAGTCCTCCCGTCGAAGCAGTTTTGGAAAGCAAGAGGACGAGCTTTTTTTTTTTTACTCCGCGAAACTTCCTTCTTCCCTGTGCCTTTCATCAACGACAGAATCCTGGAATCCACCTGACGCTACTATGTCAAGTGGCCCCGCTGATACACAAACTTTCCTTTCTCCTTGATCTCCTCGACGCGTTGGAAAACTTTCGCAAACTCAATTTTTTGTTTTCTGTTTCGCTGGCGAGTTCTAAATTTCCACGGCGCTGTTCTCTTCATTACAAGCCGCTGCGCGTATCCAGAGATCGGACAACAATGGCAATTTGATTCCTAGCAAATTCATAATCTGAGTACTTGGCCCCGTTAAAAGGGAATTTTAAAGTTGGGAAATATGGCAGTAGCCAACTCTGCCGTCGCCGTCGTGCCAAGCCGCCCCCGACGGCCAAAGCAAGTGGTCAGAGTAACAAGGAAATGATGGATTCTCTTCAAAAGTCTATTTGCGAATTGTTTCTTTAATTTGAAAAGTTCAGGAAGCCGAAGTTAATTTCAAAAAGAACGAATGATCCTTGATTTCTGCTGGATGATTGCTTCCAAACGTAGAAATTATGGAATTCATACAGCTTGTAAGAATACACAGAACAACCTTTTTTTTCTAAAATAGTCAGTTTTTAAACTTGACTTATTAAAAAAAAATATAAATAGACCTTTTAAAGAAATAACATCTTACATTCTTATGTTGAATTGTTAAAGCGTACCTAAGGCAAGTAAAAACATGTTCTTGTAATTTCTACAGGTAGATACTACTGCTTGTTTGGTGCTATAGTTTTCAGAAAATGTTTATTAACAACCTTTGAGTCCAGAACTTGAAATCTTTTCATTCGAATTCTTCGTATGTTTATTAATATGAAATATTATTCAAAGTATATATTTATTTAGGCCAAATCTGACTAAACATTTATCATCTTTTACTCAAAATGTATCAAAGTAGGGTATTTGGTTTATGTAACATTAAGCAGCGCTACAAATCCTGCTGTATTTTGAGAAAAATATGGTCGATATTTAGAACAAACTGTGAACCATGACGAAGGATCAAATCCACCTATAGAACACATTTGGGGGAAATTTCCAATAATTCTGTTTTATCATATCCATTAGGTAACACAGAAGATTTCAGTATATTTGGGGTTGCTAAATTAATGAGATCTTGCAAAACATAATGCCTTACTTGTGCTCACTCACAAATTCTTATTGTTAGTTTAGCACAGCGAGTGGATATGACACTAACTTGACAAGATAACTCTACGGCATTATTTGCGAGTTTTATTATTTTCCGCTATTATAGAACTTTTAATGATGAGTTACAACGGAAAATACATATAAATGTATTGAATTTCTATGAAGTTAAGAGAAAACTATATTTAAAAAATAAACGAACAAAGGAATATAAATAATTAGAATATAAACTAATAGGTAATTAACTGAATTGGATAAAAATCCAAACCGTTTTTATATCGGAATAACTCCTCAGTATTAGGGAGTAAGTAGGAGAAATAAATGTAAGTAGAATGTGAAACGCGCATGTGAGTTAATTGAATAAGGGAACCCTTGCAACTAAATCGAACCGCACTTAACGCTATCAAAACAAAATACACAACGAATTGATAAAATTGTTTTCTATCTATCGTTATCGCTATCATGCTATTCATTGTAGTTAAGGGTGTTTTCAAGATAATTAAGCTCTGTCTGAACATCTTCCCACTTAATCTCTGACAAGGTTGCTCAAGACAGGTGGTAGCACAGGTAAGTATTATCTCCCGCCTCTGATTGAGTTATCGGGTACTTCACGGTGGATAAATATTCTGATTGCGTAGACATAAATCAATCATCATTTGCGGGAAGCTCCCGATTGATCGATTAGCAGATTTTTCCTGAAATTGTCACCCTCAGCAAACTTGAAATACAGGAAAGCGCTCTTTACAAGTAAAACAGCCTTCGAGACCAGCATTAGATTGTTATAAATTCACAGAATACAAAAATGACTGATTTGAGTGGATTAACATAAAAAGTGCCTATAAATCAACAAAACAACAAAAATTTCGTCTGTCTGAAATTAAAAAACTAAGTGGTTACTATCTCGTAGAGTGGCGTGATTTACAATCCGCAACTGTATTCACCTTTTTAGGAAGTATGATTAGAGCACAGTCAGATATATCATGTATGAGCAAATAATTTGCAGCATATCGCATGAGCTCTACGCTTATTGCTAGCCACGTAAATCTAGCTGGTTATAAAATTCTTTGTGTATGATACGTTCCTCAAAGTATCAGAAAGACGAAATTAGTTTTATATAGACAGAAGTCGCTGTTAAGTGGTTTAACTCATTTCAAATCTCTCATAAAATTTTATATAATAAATAAGAATATTAAAAAGAATTTAGAGGCAGCCATAAAAAGTTAAATATTAAGGAAAGTGAAAACTTTCCCAAATCGTCAAAAATTACATTCAGGTGTTTTCGTGAACATCAAGATACAGAAATTTCTTCAGGTATCCACTCAATGTTCATATTTACATAAATACACCGTGTATCTTTGTGGGATTTTAAGCATACCTTACGCAGTAATACCTTCCTCTTTACATATGTATCACATGACGCCAGGGGCCCGTAATTTAAATTTATACACCTGAGAAGATTTTCGCTGCTATTAGCGCCGTAAACTAAAAATAGCGGCAATTTTCAATCCGCATGCTCCTAATTCCACTTTGAAGCGGTATCTTTCTAATAGAAACATGTTAATCCTATAGGGTGACATTCCCACACGGTTATGAATAAATTTTCAGAAAAAGACGATTTAAATCAGAAATGAGGAAAGCGCAAAGATATAAACAGCAAAGAGTTGCTGAGTTAGCGAAATATTGTATCTTGTACGCGTGTGCCACTAATGAGGCGTACCTTGAAAGCATGGCGCTAATTGAAATTACTGGGAAGAAAAGATTTCGACGGAATTAAACGCCCCAGCTCGGCGGAAAATGTGATAGGATGGTTGGACACGTTTTCAGGTGTTTGTTCTTGGATGAAACGATAAAGTTGGGGTAAATATTTCATTTAGGATCCGCCGTGGTCCAATAAGCGCTAAAACAACAAAAGTAATGAATGATGGAAAGTGAAGGATTTGCAATGTACCTGCTGCTCGTCGTTAACGGACAAATCCCTCATCCTAGGGCTCTTGATGGGTCGCTTAGACGGTTGCGACGTCTTGTCCTAGCACGATTTACAGCTGAGTCGCCTTATTTGACCAGAGAAAAAGGATTACTGTTGTCAATTGAAAAGGGAAAGGGATTCATTAAATTAGCTTATCTCTGCTAGATGGATCTGGATTAATCACCAAAAAGTGCTCCGTGGGGAACATTCCTCTAATATCTACTGATTTTCCAGACCTACTTTAAAGGTATAGACAACGAAACCCCGTCTGTAGGCTTTTTGTTTTTAAGTTCATTTTCTTTGATTTTTTTTTTCCTAATTATATACGCCCGACCTCATCTGAAACTCCAGAGTAATTTTTATGGTCAGAGAAGGTGGCTTGTATCAGCCTTGCGGTAAGGTCTACTTTGAGCAAATTTCAGCGGCAAGACCTAGATAATATCGATATTTGCAAATTGAATTCAGAGGTTTTGATTTATTGATGGTGGCGCTATTGGGAAATGAGCAGTAAGCGGTAGCTAAGGAAAACGTGACCTTTGGTGGCACTGCCCTCGCAGACGATAAAGTTTCAAAAAAACTTGACAAGAAGTTTGCAGATTCTATTCATGAAAAAAGGAAAAAAATTAGCTATATAAGTCGACATTTTCGCTTTCCATCTGCCTCTGGGGAGGACACTATATGTGAGTGGGATATGGGAGGAGGGAAATTTTGTAATATGCCACCCCAACCTTCTTTAACATTTCATATTCCTTGACGAGGTCTTTGACAATATTAGGTATTACTTGAGTGCTCTAAAAATATTTTCGTTTTCCAACTTCGAAAAGAAAACATAAATCGAACTTTCATTGGGCTGTCAGGGCTTTGACTTTTGCTGTTTGGATTATACGCAGGGCGTCCTGTGGAAAATGAACCATGTGTTGCTTATCGTTTCACAATTGCTTTTTAAAAAGAAATTCCTGCATGACTTGCTTACTTTCTTCTCAGTGTTAATTTTGGAAATGGTATCAAGATTTTGATTTGTCGACAAAAGAAACCTAATCTGTAGAAGTTTCCAATAGTTGTTAACGTATTTAATTTTTGAGTTTAAAGTGTGTAGAATAATAAGGAATAAAATAAATATAAGGACTGAACAAGAAAATGTAATATAAAAAACAGAATTAAAAATACATAAACGTGTGTATGCATGAATAAATATTAAAGTCCAACACTACATATGTCTGACCAATATGATCTCCTTCGGCACGTAGTTGTTCATGTAATGAACGTAATTAAATGGCGAAAATCTGCATACAGAATTCTAAGGGGTGAATATTAAAAAATTCCTGAGATTAGACCATCAATGTACACAAACCGCTTTACTTAATTAAAATTAGCATATCGCGTGCTCTAAAAGCACTTTAATATGCATTGCTGGTATAAAACTGTGCTAAAACCTCTAGGGCTGTCCAGTTTGCTTAACCAAATGTAGAAGTATAGGAAAGTATGCATATTAGCCTATCGGCCAATGGCTTGAATTTGCCTTACATACTAAAATAACATTTCTATACTTCAGACAAGCACTTGTTGCTAATATGAAGGACTCTACTTCAGGGTGGCTTGTTTTACATAGCAACAATGGTTAAGTAACATTAAACTCTGACGTTAGAGCTGCTTCTGAAACCACCAGGATGCATTTAGTTCTTATCTAATAGGAGTTTCGTAACATTTTTGATATCAAATCAAGCGCTGCTTCTGAATTTTACCTGCATCTAAAACATGAATGTAATGCTGCGCAGGACTATCAGCAGACCACCGGGGACCAAGAGCTCCCACAGAAGTTAAATTTTTAATAATACACACAGCTAGAATCTTGTGTTCTATTTTCCGGTACAACTGACTACAGGAAATTGTACATACCGAAAGATTTAATCAATAAAGAACAACCTGAAATATTTTGTAATGATTTCGTTAACAGCGAAACGAGAAGGAAGTAAATAAAATTTTTACTTCGAACGAGTTGTAACCCACCACACCAACGAAATTCTCAATTTCATTGAAATTATAGAGTGGCTGTCGTTCTTGTGTGTTTTCATATGTCCCTTAAAAGCTTTTTCGTATAATACTCTGGTGCCGAAAGGTAATCCACCTCCTATACCCTTTCAGAGAAACATTTTACATTTACATAAAACATGTTTTTGCATTATCGACCTAATTTTCGCGCTGTTTTAGAACATAAGGAAGGTTCATGGACATATTATTATATTAAAATGTTTTTCAGTATTACTCAAAAGATGCATCTATTCCTTAGATCTTTTACATATCCTTTTCTGTTTCTACACTTTTGGTTTATCTACAAAAGTATTTTAATTAACCAACTAGTCTTAATAAATTTCAAACATCAATCTCGTCAATACTACACTTTAAAGTCATTAAATAAATCATAAAAATATCAATAAAAATTTGCAAAGCGAAAAGTATCACACAACTGAAGTAATCGTGTGTTCTAGGCAAATGGCTTCATTTATTCGAGAATGCAATCATGAATTCTCCAAATTAATCTAAAGCATTGATTTTGTAAAAGTGCGCCTTAAATAATCGATAAGTAAAATGTTCATCATAGTAACTTCGATGCTTGTTTAAAACCCGAATTGCGCCATAAGCACTTCCAAAAATGTCTAACAATCAGTGCCACTTCACTTTCAATCGGAATTTTGCTATAGCGGAAAACTCATTCAAGAGTTCCGTGAAGGAGAGTCTATAAATTATCAGATATTTATAAGTGTTCTTTATCACTATGTAAACGGAGTGAGTTACTATTACAGATGTAATCACACCCAGTTAAGTATACATTTAAAAAAACGACATGTTACAAGGAAACAGTCAGTTTCTTGAAATGAACATTTTTAAATCTCTATTAATCTGCAGGAAATACTCTTTTAAAATTATCTCAACATTCTTCGGAACCGAAGTTTCTGGCAAATTGTCAATTTTCGTTGTAACATATTTTCATGTCTGTTTCGAAGTTAAAAACTTTATAGACAAAAAAGTACTAATGTGTTCTACGACCAAGTACTTGTATAGTTCCCGTGATGTCAAAGGAAATACTATTTTCGCGTTAACCTTCTTTTACCAGAGATTCAATAAATCTGTTGGGCTGTTATAGATCTAACCTTGGCGAAGTGGCTGCCCAGAAGAGTAATGAGCATAAACAGGTGAGCTCGTAAATTTAAAGCGGAAGTGTGCTTTAGCAGTGTGGCACATTAAATCTTCATGGCATCTGATATCCGTCCGTGAGGCATTAAACGCGGAGATCAGAGCCGTGTGCTCGAAGGGATCTAGCATTAGCTTAGCCGAATTTATTATGTTCCGCGGTTACGCTACTCACCCTAATGTGCGGCGCTAATTTCGCCCATAGGTGCAGTACGGGCTTCTCCACTTTTGGACGTTAAAGCTCATATTTATGAAGCCATGTTTTCCAGTTTTTTTTAAATAAAAATTTTAAGGATACATCGCTAATTTATTATTACACACGCACTTTATTCGAATCAACTTAAATAGATTCTATCAGAAAAAGAACAAAGTTAGTTTTTTAATTAGTTCTGCTATATTTTTTAAATCTATATTTATAAAAAATTGGGAGCTGTGAATAAATATTAAAATTATGAGGAGTTTAAAAAATAGATAAATATAGAATATGTCTATTTCTTGTATTAAGTAGAAGGGAGTAAATTTATCAAACCAATTTTATGAAGTGCTAATACAACGCGTAGTGGAACGTAGTAAGCGTTTTCAGCAGTGGAAAAATCCCCAGATTATAATTCCTGTCCAACGATCCTCCTTGGAAATCACTTTTTGACAGAATCCACATTTCAATTGCTCAAAACGAGTAACATCAGTTATCTGGCCGACAGCTGCTCTGCCTACCTTCGGATGAGTGACGTTAAAGGCCAAAACACATCCGAGCGAGACTGCTACGGGGTTGAGGCCTTCTCGCGGCTAGCTTTGAGGATTTTCTTTCGAGTTACGGCACAAATTAATGGCAGAGCAAATGTCAGGCTTCACCAACAACTCGTGATGTTCCCGATGTTCCCGTCAGATATCCCAAGTCAAAATTATTATACCTTCCATTGTTTCCTAACACCAACTACTAACTCATCTCGTGAAAATAAAATAAAAAAAAAAAAAAAGTTTTAGAAATTACCTTATATGCTATATACGGTAGTTCAGTTTTTTGTTACCTTTGTTCTACTTTTTCTCCAATTTTTATATTATTAAATTCTAGTTTTTTTCGACTTTAACTTTGATTTGTAAAAATAATCAACCAACACCATTTTTTCACATATTTTATGAGATCCCTTTTTATAATAAAATCCCAGAAGAAAGGAGCATAAAGTAACTCTATAGAATAGGGTGGATATTACCTAAAGGGGTAAGCTCAAGATAAACAAATCAAACGCATCTGCTACTAGTCTGGTCAAAGAAAAATACTGAGAGAACAAATTCATAACTTGTAGCACTGTGGTGATTGCCCTGCTATTCCTTCTTTTAAACTTCTCCAGCCGGTGTTGCTGGCATTGAGAGAGGAAATTCAACCAAAGCCATCCACAAACCAGGAATCCATTAAATACATATTTCCCAAACACCGATATTCGCTGGGATGTGCATGGGGATCCCTGCACAACTTCAATTCATGGTACGCTAGTATGGACATAGTAATCGCACTAGTTGCAATAATGGTCGGCAGCGTTAATTTATCCCGCAGTCGCATTTTTTTTGGCTTTACTCTGGAATAATATCGCAACTTGTGGTTTATAAACAAAACAGAATATAATTAATAAGTAACCCCCTGGCTTTGGGAAGACTTTGATAGTAAGTCCAAGAATAGCAACAGGAATTTTCACTACGAGGGTGGAAATGATAAAGAAGATATTTCACAAAATAATGAAATCTAAAAAAAAAAAACGGTGTTCATACCACATCTCGCTGGTCTGCCAACGTCCTGGAATTTTTCAATCTTATTCTCGCCCAAGATGTTAGCCAGCATTAAGCGAAGCTTTTAATTAATGCAGTTTGCCGTAAAAAGAACCTTAGGTATGAGTGACTAGGACCAGGAACGTGGGATGGATTCCATCCAGACGCTGGTTATGAATGGGATAGTTCGTCCGTCTGTCACGGGGATACCTCTCAGCTCCTTTGTCTTCCCTTAATTAATTTTCACTGTAGCAAATCATTTAGATAGCGAGAACGCTTCATCACTTTAGTTCTACAATTTGCGCGATGGGGAAGGGGCTCTTTGTAAGAAGAGGTCAAATAAACGAGGGATCCTTTTAAAATTTTTTGCTTGATTTCACAAATAAGCTTTATATGGAATTATTTGCGAAACAGGGGAAAATCTTATTAAATCTGATTTACAGGGTCATTTACATCTGCATGTTTTTTTGTTTTGTGGGATTTACTCATTTGAATTTTATCCCACTGCTTATGAGAATGAAAAAAGTAACCGACTTAAAAAATCAACATATGAGCTTATTACTAACAGTGCATATTCCTTTTAGGTCCTGATAATACTTGTAATTAATTCCCAAAAAGGGATAATATTAAAATTTCTAATACTATTACCTGTAAGATTAACCTTTTTTAAAACCTTATTAAAATTACTTACATAACCAATTCATCCTTTCGGCGTATTCAACTTTTCGCCTCAAATCTAGAACGAGTGTTCGGAGATCTTCACCATTAAATTGATGTTGAACAATAGTATTTTTTAATTGAATTAGACTATATTCAGGTCGTCGGGGGGCATCACCATCAGAACCAGGGCAATCAGTTTGGTCACTAGAATATAGAATCGTCGATGATTTCGTTATGGAACTTGGGCTAACATTTTCATTCTCCTTGCCACTATCACTTGTAGAAGGAACCACCAACGAACTGGTGAAAACACCACAAATTTCACCACCACTACTGTTGGCACTCGACCCCTTTTCACTCCTCGAACCTTCGCCAATATTGTCGCTTTGGTTAATCAGAGCACCAGCTCTACTACGTGGGCTAGAATTAATATCTACTACGTTAGCACTAGCACTTGAGATCGCTAGTTGTTGACTAGTTGAGACGCCATCGCCGCTAGGAACCGAGTCAGCATTGCAGGATACAATATTTTTATCAAGGGACTTATCTGCATCACTATTCATTATATCACTCTTCACCCAGTTTTGTTTCGCCTTCTCGTAGTCCTCATAAAACGATATTAGGAGCTCCTCGAGAAGACGTCTCCGTGCTCTTGGATTCGAAGAGTTTTCAAGGCTACTACCGCTTATATTAGGCTGAACAAAAATTCCTCCCTCTCCACTGGTAGTACCGAGGCCCTCAGAATAACTTGTATCAAATTCTAGGCTTACTCTCCCGTCTACATCAAAGCCACTGTCGAAACAACCCAATACTGTTTCCTCTAAGAAACGTACACGTGAAGCTATGTAGCCAACGTCAGCTATTAGCTCAACGTCTTCGTCTGTCTCCTCTACCGAGCTTCTATCTCTGTACATATGTGAGAATATGTGTGATCTCGAATCGAATGGCAAATAAATCTAGGGGAGGTGGCCACGAATCGTTTTTTAACATTAACGTGAAGTTTCCAGTTTGCTCCACCTGTTCTGCAACTGGTGTGCAAGTTTTACCTGTGCAAAATAGCAGCTTCAACGATACCTAGCTCCTGAAATTTTTCAAATCCTTTCGATTCGTCCTAATCCAGTCCAGGGATACTCAGATAGCGAGTGATTTTCAGGAGCTCATAAATAGTGTTGAGTTTCCTTGCCTCCCAAATGGGAATGCTACTGGAATTTTTGTTTTTACGAATTTAGAAAGCCTTCAAGCGAAACACTTCTTCCGAATCCTTTCAACTAAAGGTCCAGGGCGATTCTTTTGACGGCAACTGTTCTCCCTTCTTTCTTCCAGTATACCTGGTGCACTTACGAGACCTCTATGGTTCCGCTATTGCTCTGAAAAGGCAAAAAGGAAATTCTTAAAATCTTTAGCAATTTCAAGTTCAAACGGAGTAGAAGACAACAATAGCGCATTAAGTTTGGTCGGACAAATAAATTTTTAAAGAAAATGCAAATTCCAGTTTAGGGCACTTGTCTGCTTCGCCAACAGAACCCAGAATATTTCCGGGAAGAACTTCTTAAACTCGATCTGCACCAAAAGTGGGGTACCTGATGCTAAAACAACGACCTACAAAAGGATGCCAGGGATTGGTAAAAAATATATAAGGAGGCTTCTCCCTGTTTAATTCATTAGCGAATACCGGCATACAGTGGCAATGAAAAATGCACGCACTCCGATTGGTGCTCATTAATTAAAATTAAGGGACCCAAGGAATCGATTTGGGGGCCTTTTAATGAAATTGAAAACTCCAATTTCTCGAACTGCCAAGGGAATTATTTATTACCTGATTATTACCAGGTCAGCCGGGAATTTTTATGACAATCCAATAACTCATGAATATTGCTGATCACAGTGAAGTTTTAAAATTGCCTGAATATGCAGAAAGAATTGATCACCGATTGGATTCATATTTTTTCTGTGATATTGATTTTATTATCTTATAATTTTCTCTAGAACACTAAAATTTCAATTCAAAATTCATAATATTAGCAGGATTTTTTGCAAAATTGATTCATTTTATCATTTACATAAATTTGTACATAAATGACTTGCAATCTGATAAAAATCCGTGATTGCACCTTTAACCTTTTAAAGGATAACGTCTTTTGTATTTTCGATCTTTACATCTCATGGCATGCCTTGTTTCTCCATTTGCTTTGATTAAATTGTAGAAACGTTAATTGTTATCGCACGTGAGGAAAAAACAGACCCACGAATAACGCTCGTGATGGAAATCAATCCATTTTGTGAACTAGCAAACTTAATTAAGAGTAAACGAGGCGTTCTAATTTCTTCGAAACCAGAAAAGGTATCCTAGTTTACGGTATCGCTGATTTTTGGTTAAAGTGTAATCTAAAAGCAATCCATCGATATGTCAACAGAAGTCCTAGAACAAGTTCGATCCCCTCGGATAAACGAACGAAATGAACTTCTCTTAGACGAACCTAATTTCTAAGTTTGTGGATAGGAAGAAGAGACAAAACTTTGATTGCATTATCTTCACGGAGCTTCGGATCTCCGAACTGGAAAACATTCATTTTTGCAAAGTTTAAGTAGCTAAGGTTGTCGTTTTTCTGTCGCCGAGATATCGACGTGTGTGCCACGACAGCGCATATACAATTTCTTGATTTCTGATTAATGCGAAATCGAACAGAATATTAATTACATTGCTGAAATTGACCCTGGGGAGTGAGGCTATCTCAGGAGAAATACCGTCAATGTACGGGTGGTGAATACAAAGCCCGAGAGTGGCAAGATATAATGGTGTCTCTATACAGCTGCCACTTATTCTTTACTTTCGGTGGGTCAGAGACCTAATATCACCTTAAAGGATTCAAGCGAGCAAAAGGTTGTGAAAGATTAATACCACTGTATTATTTGGATAAAGACTTGTAACCCAGCTAGCAACATCAATCGCTGTGAATATTGAAATGAATGTGACAACAGAAGCCACCAGGGTTGGGATGCTTTTGTATTATATCTTGTCGTAGGCACTACACGGCAAAAGGTTATATTTCTATGGAAAGCTTTGCTTTTAAGCTTCCTCTAAACATGTTTCCGGGGATAGATGAGACTACAAACGTATTCAAGGACATAATAGGTTCAAAAGCATCCACAACAGCACCAACCAGCAAATAATGTATTTATTTTTCTCATGGGGGAAGTCCTTACATATTCCGAATTCCCCACATGGATTTGATTTAATTGCTTTTCTATGAGTTTGTCTGTTGGGATGTTGGCTTGGATGGAGAACCCTCTCCTATTCCCGTTTTTGGCTCCATCCGCCAGAAATTCCCTTCTGTAAATCATAAACGAAATTTGGTTTAATGTTATGACTTTTAAGCTAATTGAAATTTATTCTTCGCTTTGGCTGCTTTGTGTTACTGACGCGAGTGTTGCAGTGTTTTCGTTAAACTAAATCTCTTGAGAAACGTTAATTGTAATGTTAATAACAATAACTGAAATTAGTCGAGCCTTTAATAAATTAGATCGTAAAACTAATATACAGAATTTGCTCTAACATTGCGCTATTTTTAATATTACATCGTCCTATACAAAAGCTTTATTTGTTTGCCTAATTACATTTTCATTTGACGTAGTCGGATAGTAAAATTCGGCAGGTGATTCAGCATTGGAATATTTAATTTATCTTTACACTCTTCTAAACACAATGGAGTATTTTAAACTTTTATGTCCCAATTGTGTTAGATAAAATTGCTACCAATTTTTACTTTATTTAGTTTATTAGTACTGAATTTTTCGTGCTGTATCGTCGAGTGTAAAATTCGTAATTCTCTTAAATTGAATGGTTCGTAAAAGGCGTAAATCTGGTTATTTGACAAAACGTTCAGATATTTTAATAAACCTACTTTTATTTCATTTTGTATCGGACTAGTTTTTTGAAATAATGGTTTGAATTGTCTTTAATCTACAATAAATTTTTGA
Organism: Proctacanthus coquilletti; assembly: GCA_001932985.1. Classification (NCBI taxonomy): domain Eukaryota; kingdom Metazoa; phylum Arthropoda; class Insecta; order Diptera; family Asilidae; genus Proctacanthus; species Proctacanthus coquilletti. Next base: position 546,224 of record MNCL01000056.1, on the reverse strand, counting down.
AATATAAATTAGAATTACCCTATGAGCCATTAAAGAAGAATTTCAAACAAATATCTTCAGTACAGTATTCGCAGCAGTATTTAGGAAATGAATCGTAAAACAATACGACCTATAAATAAAAATAGACTTCATCATCTCTACTGCACAAACATATGCTGGGCGTCATCAAAATTTCCCAGAGTTTAATTTCCTGCACCCTCGTAAAAAGTTCGTTAGTCTGCTATAAAGGACCTGTAAACGAAATCATATATATTTTATTTTTAATTCTCTGATTATAATGGGAAAATGTGGGGTTGTTCGTACTTCCCACAAGATCTTCCTAATAGCTAGAGGAATATCATTAACAATGAACATGCTCGTGCTATTTAAAATGCTATCCAGTTCGCTTTCTATGTTAAGATTGAATATGTGTATATGCTTTGCTTTCCTAAATAATTGTACATTTGAATTGGTATCGTTTTAGTTCGCCCAAACTGATTACAAACTTGCTCTAATGGTAGTTAGGAATTCGCAGTACCCAATTTCTCAAATGAGGCAAAAGGATAAGGTTTCCATTTAATTAGTTCACAGAGAACCTCATTAATAAATCGCACTGAGACAGTAAAAGTATTGCAAAATTCTGCGGCAGCTAAAATATTCAGAAAATCAATACCTTAAAGTTTTTCCCAAAAGCTCTAAGCAGATTATGAATGGAGTTACATGGGAAATTCCGGTTTGCAAAATTAATTATCTGAAGGTCGCTCTAACCAAAATTAACTTCATGTTACATAACCTAGAGATTTTTAATGGTGAAGGGGTTTTGTATCTAAAATTTAAATAGCTACACAAACAGGGCAACTACCAAGCACAAAGCTAAAAAGTCTTAAATAATATTGTTCTGTTGTTCTAAGCCACTTTTGTAATGATTTCTAAATATACATATTACTAAAATAGAGTGTTCTTACAAGAAATAATAGTATTAATAGAAAATCATTAAAATACTACAGTAAATACACTTCAGTAAGTGTACGTTTAATATTTCAGCTATTTATTTTATATTGCAAAATACTTAAACATCTATAAATCAAGAAGACGACATATAACCCTTTACCAATTCGAAGTTACTTAAAATACTTTATCTAGTTTCGGTAGCTGTCTGTGTAAATAAAATTACTGTTAATCGATTACTTTCACTCTACGAGTCAACCAATTCCGATAAAAAACACCGAACTAGTCCTATTTCTTAATCAATACGACCCTCCAATCGCCAGAGGCTTAAAAGACAATAAAAGTTTTCAAAGGGTTCATTGAATGTAAACATTAAGAAAAATCCAAGGCCCAAGGAGTAGCCAATATTTACTTAGCAAAAGGATGCCGGTCCTGTGTGAAGCCGATAAACTCGGTATGTGTGTACGCTTAGACCCTAGACTAAAATTGAATTGGGCTCGAGGGAAATACATTCCATATCTGGATATAAGGATCTTCTCGAGGACGTCCTCAAGTGTCGATGGAACATCGAAAGTTCTGTCCACGTGAAAACTTTATGAAGTTGAAGCATTTTCCCCCTATTGGAAACACTGAAGGACAAAAAAAAATTGGAATAAGTTAGGTGAGAATAATATCATAAAGAAGGCCCAGAGATTCCCTATCCGGGACCCCCTGCATTCGAAGGAACTCGAAACTATATTAATTCTGACTTGAGTGGAAGTTGGTGTGAAGATTCAACAATCCGATAAATGCCAACAAAAAGTTTTGGAGACAACGTTGGAATTTAACGGAAATATTTTTGTGTCCAATGTAATCGCTGTATCACTGTAGACCTTTTTCCGTTTTTGGAGCATCACCCTTGCCTCTGTTTTTTATCCTATTACTGAAATTGGGTTGAACACATAGACAGCTAAAAGGTTTCTAAGTTTTCCCATTAATAGGAAGGACATAACAAAAATAATTTATGTACGTTTCCGATATAAAAGAATTCTCTGTATTTTTCATCACTATAAAATTGGATTTATTTATGTTTTTGTGACATTTTTGAAATTATATTCTTTCTTCTTCGCACTTTTTTTCAAAAATGGTTGGTATGTTTAAGAATCAGCAAGAGACAAAAGGTAGAAAAAGATAGAAAATGGTATATCAATCGATTATTTAGGAGTTATAGCATAATGGGTTTCCATCACGCATATAGTCGTTTTCAAATACTCGTATAATCGCACTATTGATTTGCACACTGCCTTACATCTTCAGCACAGTTCCCAGAAAATATGAAACCTTTTCTGTAAATAAAATTGTCTGGAGATATTGCATGCCTATTACCTGTGTCATGTTCCATGCAATCGGATAAGGAATTAGAGAAACAATTCAAAACCCAGCACAGACCAGGGAGAACCTTGGACAGTGTTGACTGAGATTGTCAAGACCAAGTGCTATGAAAATTTTTATGTAAATTGAATTCCGGGATAATCTGGGAAGGTGCTTCGAAAATGTAATTCACGCAAACATAAGCCCCTCGGAGCTCAAAAAGGGAATTTCATCTTTTTTAACAGTTCGAGCCAGGCTCGGACAGACGAGAAACATTTACTTTACAGATTCGCACAAGTGTTCCTGAGTTTTCTGGGAGCTCCCTTCACGGTAAACAGAGGAAAGCTCCTTAGGTTTGCGTTATTTTCCCGAAAACTTTGTTGTGTGTTGTATCGAATGAAAATCGATCGAAATAAAATATTCACGTGGGACTGTGTATCTGGAATTGGAAGCGGCCCGGTAAATGGGTATATATTTCCTTAGGGCGCTACACAGCCGTACCTGGTCCACCCGCCTTGCCCGGTTGCCATGCATCGAACTTTTAACATACCAGCTGTGCTTTTAGGTCCTTCCATCAAGTCTCCCCAGCCTTGGCTACTACTTAGTTTTTTTTGCGTAAACGTAAAGAGTACGCAGCGGAGGTGATTGACTGGACATTCCTAGGCTGGCCTAACGCCATTATACACAAATTTTTATTGGTATGAACTTTATACCAAGTGGTATATATTCCGGGATCACTTTGCAATACCCTGCCAAGGGAACTTATTTACCTTCGGCCTCTATACTTTCTGTTTAGGTACGGGAGGTACCCAGTCAGAAAACGAAGTGGTTCAGCTCGAAACTAATTTTAATTAGAAATGATTAAATATAAAAGAGCCGAATGAAGGTAATGATCACAAATTTCTGTTTCGCATAGGATTTTTGTAATCAGCTTGCCATTAGCGCTCGGCCTGTTTTCCAAAAAAAGGCCGCTATTCTAGGCAGAAATAAATTAAAGGAAATTGTTTTTCTGGCGCGCCGAAGATCCTTTTTCCTTCCGTCCTTTTAAAACGTTGGCAATAGCAACTCTAACGAAATCGTTGCTCTGGGCTTAACATCCAAGATACCAATTCCTTTTTAGCTAAAGTAAGCGTAAAATTTCAAAGATTGTTTTTTCCTTGGTTATGTAAGAAAATATTGATTCAATATGTCTTCGAACGTTTTTATGTTGTTTTTTCTCAAAAACGATTGTGGTAAGATGAAGCACAATTTCCTACAAACGTTACTCAGATTTCAAAGAACGCCGTATACAAAAAAAAAATAGAATAAAAATAAAACTTAAAACAGTTTTACTTGTCAAAGTTTGATATAACTTATTCGATTTAATACAAACGTACGGGTTTGTTTATTTACTGGCCCAATCCGCACACCTAATCGATTAATTTATATCAGCTCGATTAACAGGTAAATGGGTTCACTAGGCCCTAACTTAAAGCATGCTGCTTTGTAACCCCAGGTGACAAACGAAAAGCATCGGGTCGCTCTAGTAACTTTTTCTGACTTTTTATTTTGGACTACGGCACTCTGAATCAATTATATCATTCTGAGAGCTGGCCTACATTTATATTTTTAATCACTTATTAACTCATGCCACTTTAACACATATGTTGGATATTTTCCTGTAATTTCTCTCAGCTATAAATTATTATGTCAATTTTAATTTCGTGGAGAATATTTTATTGAAAAAGGTAGTGAAATTTCAACAAATTGCGGACATTGTTTTGAATTTAATATCAAAAATGGCAATTTTCACAGCTTGTAAAATATTCCAAATTGTATTTTATGGCCCTAATCGGTCCATTAAATAAATCCTCGCCCATTAGAACACCTCTGAGTGACCCAAAAGTGCATTCGAAAACTATTTAAAATTCCGTTCAGCTCACAACCAATTGTTCACTTTCACTTACGGGCTTATGCAGGAAGAAGCAGGAAAACACAATTTTCCATATGGAATAAATCTTTCCTGGCCGTTCCTAAATTTTTTTTTGATTGAGTGATATTGATCCGAGGATCAGCTATCGGAAATGTCATTTACGTCCAGAAAATTTTTCTTTAACGCGGAAGCAAGCATCATTCAGTATTCCTGATCGTCCTCGCCAAGTCATGGAGGAAAAGTTACACATTTCTCTACAGCAATGCTCTTCTACCACGTTGGACTCTTTGAAAGCCAAGAGGACCAGTCCTAATCTTTTCATCTATTTGATGGTTTTGTGTCTGCCTGGGAAAAGGCCCACTCGGAAATTTATTTTTGAGGCATTATACTCTTTAAATTGGATATAACCCGATTACATGCCTTTCGTGTGTGTAGAGAGAGATGCTCTCAGTGAGCCCCAGAAACCATCACTCAATATGAATAGGAAAGAACTAAAGGTATTTCCCTGACTGAGATGTTACAGTTTGGGTTTACGAGCCGTGATGACTGGACCCTTGGACAGTGAATCACATGAGGGCATGGGTGCAAAATAAAGGTATCCCAGCCAGCCCGGTAAACCCTAAAAGGACTTTATAGTCTTAGGTAACACCTACTCTGGTGATGCCTGAAATATAGGAGTTGAAAGATCGAAAAAACTTCACATTGAAAGGAATTACCCTAAATTTATCCTGAACTGTGGTGGACAAGGTAACCTGGCATAATCAAAGTGCTCGAGAGCTCTGTCAACAAAAGGTCGTAAGGAAAACGTGTAAAAGCATGGTATTTTGAAATGGGTTTCTCAAACATTTCTCTAAAACAAAGCTAGAATGCTGATGAGAAATTGGAAAAGGAAATCCTTGATGAGGCCAAGGATTGGGAGTCCGGAAAAGGTATTATTTTATTTAAAAAAAAGGCGATGAGCAAATCAACTTAATACACCAAACAAAACGTAACTTTACAACTAATATAAATTTCTTAATATTAGTTATGCTTATAAAACATTATAAAATACTTAAATTTCTAGATTATAAAATAAACACGCCACACGAAAGAATATTCACAATTTATATTTTAATTGCAATGGTAATATACAAAAATGTGTATTTTAATAAATAAATATCAAACCATCAAATTATGCAAATATAATGGAACATTTCAATTAGATGATGGAATTTAAATTGAATGCATAACTGCATTACAGGCACCATACATATGCACATACATTAAATAAACCTAAACATACAAATGAGAATCAACGTGGGCGTGAAAAATCCACGTGGATACCAAAAATTTAATTATTATATTGTATATACAATAAATAAAATTAAGCGAAACATTTGAATATTTCAGTTACCATTACGTTCGGCTCTATAAAAGCAGCTCTGATCTAGATGTGTATTCCGCAGAAAAAAGACATGTATATAGCAAAATTAATTTTCTTTTCATGTCACAAGCATGGCTGCTGCTGCACTAAGGGAATCAAAACTAAAGTGATTTAAGCTCACATACACGCAGGGAATTATATAGTCGAATATCGTGCACGGAGTTCATTTAGCAAAATAGACTAAAAGCATAAAACTGCGATAAACCGTTGGTTGTCTAAGGGCTCGTGTCTGTGCCTTAAAGAGTCCATAGTGGCTTTAAATTTGCACAAACTCGAAATTTGCAAATTGGGACTAGAGGCGGACTCAGCCATGACACACATCGGCATACGAGTACCACGACAATCTGTGTGATAAGAAGAAAATCTGATTCGGATTCCCTTCGAGCTAGAGAAGATATTCACGGAGGAGATTCGAGGCCACCCGCATGTGGATCTCATTACCAGTCTCCCCACGTTGCATAGATAGAAAAAAGGCATAAAATTTTCAGGAAAATTCAATATTATACGCCCCGGAGTTTTGGATTTGCTGCGTGTTGATTTGCTGTCACGTTAAAGTGCGTATCGTGATGCAAAATTAGATGGCTTATCAAGTGTGCTGCTGTCTGGCCTGCTCCACTTTTGCAGGAACCTACAATCTATTCCCATTATATGGTAATTAGACATTCGCCGTGAATTCTCGATAATACCACACGGTTACACCCGCCAACCGCTGGTTTTAGCGATGGCGGTCTACTCTTCAAGACTATATTTAAAATTTTAATCAGTAGATTTAGCAACTAAATACTCCTACACTTATATACGTGCATATCGCCGCCAAAAAGCATGCCGCCGACTCCTTTATCGCGACTTCAATTTATATATGCGAATACTAAAACTTGAAAACGTGCGTTAAACCATCTAAAGTAGCTCCAAATGGTGGCGGGCGTTCATAAAAGAAAGACGGGCTCCCTACGATAAGAGAACTTCCCGCGTCTTTAAAGGAGTTCCTTCCCTTCCGCAGGCTCAGCAAGCTTTTTTGCGGCAGCACAGGCTCATACTACACAAGTTCGAGTAAAGATAAATTTAATGAGCTCTAATCCTATACGCGTGGATGCTATTAGTACGCGTGTTATTTTTTAAATTATGTATTATAAGTTCGTATAACAAATGCTTTTCGTTTCAAAGATCTACGTCTAGCTAGCTAGAATAATTCTTAAGTTTTAATCTCCTATTGAAAAATACAACTAAAAATACATGCTGATGACGTTTCCACGGCAGTATCATCAACTTTTATCAAGACAAGACCGCGAGCGCTATATTTTGCTGTGAATGCATGGGTGTAGATTTTTAAGTAATAGAATATAAAAAGATACAAAATCATTCATACTGGCTTCTGAAAAATAAATGAATTTTCAAGCAATGAAATTTAACCCCGATGCCGATGAAATCGACACAGCAGGGCAAATTAATAAATTCCAAATTAATTCAAAATTGTTATGGGACTGGTTCGTATTTTGAGGGCGAAACACTTCAGAATACCCGAAAAATGCCACAAATTGGAGACCGCCGCAACGCGACACTCAAATGTGACAAATAATTGTAGCAATAAATTTGCGTTATTCACACCCGCTTCATTCAATCGATATAAATCTCACTTATTCCGGTAGCGAGCGTATGGAATAATGTCCGTTTCCTTTGAAGATAAATATGTCCAGTCTTAATTTAGACGTGGCTTAATGTTATTGACACCTATCGACGCTGCTAAGTGAGAGGTAAACAGACAAATAAAAAGTGCATACCTGCGCGAAACGATCTGGTCACGACTGGTGAAAATTCTTAAGATCTCATACAGTATCGCCTGGCTACCGGCCTGACTATATCGGATCTTCCGAAGGCTAAAACGCAGGCTGGCAGTTCTTACAAATTTACAAGAAGCACGGCATCATTTAGTCGTCACCGCCTATGACGTAAATGCCCCATGCTACAAATAATTAGGACAAACTGCAGCAAGATAAACAATCTATCTTCGGGTGAAGCGTATTCCTCCTTTATGGCTTTCGATGGGGCTCATAAAAAGCGACCACTGAACCGACCCCATCTTAATTTATTGCCCGGACTATGCGAACTTGAACAGACGAGCGGCCAGGCAGCGGCCAAAGCAAATATTATGAATTCTGAAAACAACTCTTTTGCTTGCGACAGAAAACCAAATAAATTTCCACAAAACTGATGAAAATTCCCGAGATTAATGACGTTATATACGGATTTCCAGTTTACTGTGGGTGTACCCGGTTTCGGCGGTGTTGAGATCTCGTCGCACGAAAATCACTACGAACTGATTGATAATCGATTAATTCTTGAACCATATGAATCTAAATGTAATTTTATGCTTCATTTGCTGACTTCACACGACTGACACTGCCGGAAGTACGCTATGCATATATTCAAAGTAATTTTCTAAAGTCTAGACTAGAAGAATTAACTACATTACAATGAGAATTAACACTTTATTTGGAACTTGCTTAAAAGGCCTCTTTTACGTACACATATATGATTTGGATTTAAAAATTCGGCAACTACATGAAGCAATTAACAAAATCAACTTTTATAAACGACTTTAGTTCTTTCGGTAGCAGTTTAATATTATAAACGCTCCAAGGAACGATCATCAGGAAAAATGCAATTACTTGAAAATTAGTTGTGCAATCAAAGCGAGCTTTATAAATATATCTTATCTCTAGAGCGTCGTTAATCGAACGTTTCGATAACGCGTTGAACCCTTCAAAGCATCTGTAAACCCGTGTTCGGTCGGGTTCTTACATCACAAAACACTAATTAAAAGGTATCGTCAACACGGTGCCCTCCTCAAGGCGAACGACAGATAACCACGCTCTGCTTTGCTATTCCGTAAAATTCATCCACTTGAAATTGAGTAACCGCGCAGTACACGTAATGCAGTTGTGGAAACATTAAAGACCTCACCTCCTTGAAAATTCATGAACTACAAAAGCACCACAGCACGAGTGAGGTGTTGCAAGCCTGGGATTAACTCAATGCATTGAGAGCATTTAAATTTGCGGCTAGGGAATTTTTTGGACAATTCCTCAACTCTTTTTGATTTCTAAAATCCGGCAAAAGATTGATAAACTGATATCAATGCCAGCAAAAACAGAGCAGATTTCCTCAACATACCTACTTACATTTTGAAAAATTTCCTAGAATTTCGCTATCCTTTGATCCGTTTTCCCTTCGAACTGGTTTCGTTTTTGCTAAGGGTTCTTATGACAATTTGTCAATGATTGAAAAATCGGGAAGTACGCTTTTATCTGAAAAACACTCTCGATTGCAGGAGTCAATTAACTTTTAATTTTCGCTTTTGAAGTTTAATGAGGCGGACACGAAGCGCAGTTTAAATTTTTTGCAATTTATTTCCTTTTGCGATTTTTCCCAGCACAAATCTTTGACAGAAGTTTCGTTAAAATTAAATTTAGAATATCAGCGGCATCCTCAATTCATTTGGTTTATAGTGACTATTAATTATTATATTCTATGTACTAGTTCTGCTCAAAATATCTATCGATTTTTAAAAGATTACTACTTGCAAAACTTAAAAAGGGATGCGTAATAAAATAATGTAGCACAATTTTTGGGTAATTATGATATTATTTAATTAAATAACTAAACGTATGCTGATTTCTCCGTACCACTTTTTCATTTTGAAATTATATTACTCTTTTGGGGATTTATAAATATACCCATAGTCGGGACATTATTTTAATGAGAATCGAATAAAGTCTGGTCTTCCGGCCAATACGGTTCCATTCATTAATTCAATAGCAAAAATCGTACAGACTTCGTAGATCTCTGGATTGGAATCAGGTGAAATCGTTCAAGAAGAAATTGCTCAAAAAGTCGAGGATGGCGAATAGCTCAGGCTTGACTTGGACACTATTCTTGGACATTTTGGCATTTCCAATTTTCTCCTTAGCTATGCTTTTATGCAGAAAAAAGTTTTAGTTTTGTTGTCTGACTTTTAATTGAGTTCGATCCCCAGCCGCCGTTTCGGAGTGCTGGCAGCCGCATGAAATTTATTGCGCTAACTCTTGATTACGAAATTAGATCAAACGGGTCCCCGATAGAATTATTCAATCAAACAGCCGTAATCAAATGGAGTCCGACATAGGACGTGTTCCCAACTTGATTACCGGCCGAGTGGACATCTGACGACAGCCGATAAGTGGTAACGTCGTCTGTCATATCTCATATGGAAAAAAATAGACTTTGGGACTCTCGAGTTAGTCGAGTCCATTTATTGGCATTCAAACTCGCAGCCGCGAATGCGTTGCGGTGTCCTTATCCAAACTCGCATTACCGACAACAGCGACATTCCTCTCTGTCTTTAGAGCCGTGAAATTATATTTTTAATGAGATCTCCCGATTAAGAAGTTCGCGTTGGGAGGAACACGTTCGACGTCGAGCAAATACGATTATAATCACATTAGAATGAGTTTCCTAGAAATAAGACTCCCGCAGCCGTCCCTTTCTGGCGGGTTCTGAGATTCTTTTATCTTTTAGAGATTTCCCGGCTTAATTTCGTCTTCCTTTGCAAATCAATGCGCACCCTGTTGAAACTAAAGAAACTGTTGCAGTGTTCCTTTGAATTTCCTAGGACCATGCCTACTCGAAAAATACCCGAAAACATGTATTTCCAACGGGCCATTACGAGTGTAATGCAAATGTAATGGCACATCTTGAAAATTTACAACACTTCGTCGTTGTTTTATTATGGTATTAAACAGTGCATAAGCAGACAATATGTTGATCGTCTCCTGTGGTTCCTTAAGAAGTTTGTATGGCTACCCTTACGTACAATAGTTTGGAACTGAGCTAAACCGCTCCTCTCGTACAATTCATGCAATATATATGGACCCTAAGAAATTTTCATAGAGAGGAAAAGGCAACTCATGTGAAATTACAGATCAGATTAATCAGGACCAGAAGTGGAAGATATAAATTCCCTAAATAAAATCCAAGCCTTAGTATAATTATAATCAAATTTTTTAAAATCTATGATTTTAAATGAAAGAATTATGAAGTGATACTCACTTTTTAAAAGATATAAGTATATAAAAACAGTTAATGCATGATTACTCTCAGGCTTTCAAACCCTACGTAGGCGTTTACATCACTTTCAACCAAACCATTTGCTTGTAAGGACCTTTTCATTTCAAAAGAATGTGATTTCAATTGTCCGCCAGAATCACTGGATTCAAACCCGATTTTTTGCATAAAAGAAATCTTAAATTGAAAGGGGGTATTAGAAATATTTGAAAATATCGAAAAAGTGGAATAAGAACATGCAAATTTCAATTGAAAGAATTCGTATTTTCTGTCGCTGCCAAGAAAAGGACCCACTTGTACGATATTATAATTCGTTTGTAACCCTTCATCACTTATGGGACCTAAATTTTAAGCATTCTCTATTTCCTTGCTTTTATTATTTTTCTAGATTGCCGAATAAAATCCACACGTTTTTAATTCTAAAATGTAAGATACAAAATGTATACATAATTTTTTTTATTGATAGGATGACAAAATTTTTAACTAAAAACGTGCTTAAATCTTTCATCACTTTAGTGCTTTTCAAAATAAAGACTTTATAAAAATACCGTAGTCTAAAAAAAACAAATTCCAATTTACTTATATTTATTCCCGGTCCGAATTCAATTATAATTTTCCTTTTTTACTACTATACATAAAAAAAACAATGTATTATATCCTTAAATCGCTAGCATATATCTTTTATAAACATTTTTTTTAAAGAACTAACACGCATAATTTCAAATTAGAGAAAGTGCAGATGAGTCATTCGAGTGAAAGAACGCATAAAATAAGATGGATAAGAGGGCATTTGTTGTCTTTCTTACAGTACCCTGAAATAGTGACCACACTTACGACTTGCAATTATGTGTAATCCAAAATGGAATCCTTAACTGGAGGCTTCGTAAATTGGGGCTCTATATCGTGTCATTGATTTCTACTCAAATGAATTCATTGAATACAAGGATAAAAATCGTTACAAGCGAACATGTCCAGAAGCAATACGGATTGGCCACATTTGAATGTTCTGGGTAGCACCACTTCACTTCACCTCACTGCACGACACCCTGTAAAATTTCTAAACTGCTTGCAGAGAGAGGCAGACTGCTGAAGGCTTTCAGCATTTCAAGGATACAATTGGACTGCGTTCTATATCACACTCAATCTTTTACTCCTCCTCCAAAGGACAAAGAATCAGATGAGAGACCACTAGAAGCGACATAGACTACCCAAAAACCGCCGCTTCGATTTTTCGTTTAGCGTTTTGCAAAATTCTTACCCGCACATAGACCGACTGAAAGGCAAAACGAAACTGAAACGGCCAGGCCTCGGGGAGCTTTGCCCCAGCGAAGCACGAAGTGCCCCCACGAGTGGGGTAGATTTGCTAAGTTTTCTATTTGACTCTATGCCATCCATGGAATCCAATCTTCCATAGATAGTCCAGTTTCCGAAGATTGCCGGGACCGGGACTCTTCCTCAGCCCCATGCATGAGTGCTTCGGCGTGCTTTTGGGACACTCGGCCAGCGACACTGGAAGCTTTCATTCACCTGACCTGCGTAGAAAAGGTGTAAGGACTTTCTACGACAGGTGAGTGGTTTTCAGGTGGCTAGATGAGAAGATTCCTTTTTTCACTTGTATAAAAACTGAATACGTTGCCTCCGCACCTCACGTCTACTGTATTTCTATCTCGTTCCATCAGCCGCTACAGGCAAAAAAAATTGCGCGCATCCATAGATTTTTAAGAGGCGCCTCCGAGAAGATTCTTGACTAAAGAATTTCACTATTTACTTATAAAATTTCCAATAAAGTCTATCCTGACCAGAGGGCAGACATTAGAAGCTTTTAAGGCATTCACGGATCTTTGTGAATATGAAAACAACTTTCCGCCATTCGCCGACTTCCGTCTCAATAGAGAACCTGCTGATCGGCCCCAACAAAAACAATGACAATCGCTATAATACAGCGCCAAAAGCAATAGCAACAAGTTCTACGTTGGGCGAAGAACAGCTCCCAGCTGCTCCAGGGGAATGGGCTCGTATACGCAAGCTAAAAAAGCTCGCGGGCCGCACTTACTGCCTTAAATGGATTTCCGTTCACCGCCTTATCAAATGACAACAAAAATTTTAAATGTAAGTTCTCCATGCGAAGCCATCGGCAGGAATTAATTTATTATCCACGGCAACAGAAAAATTATGATTCGTGCTTTAATAGCCATCTATTTTGCTAGTAGCGGGAGGGATAAGGGATTACTATGGAAGTTTTATTGAGTACACAAATTTAAAACCCCCGCCGTCTAGGTGCTATAAACAATTTCTTTTGTGTGCATTCAGGGGAATTTATATTTGATTTCAGCAGCATTTAGGTGCCTAGGGCCGCGATAAATGTGCACTACGTATACCATATTTTTCACAGAATGATGCTGGGCTATTTATTGTACCTCGCATTAGGTAGAAGGAGCTCACGAATTTTCAAAACACATTTTAGAATAAATGTCACAAAAACCTGAATGCTAAAAAGTTGTATAGTATACGACAGACCATATTCTGCCTTTCTCTAAGGGATTCTATTTTCGGTACAAGACGAAATATAAAGATAACACGAGAAGCTATTCCACCTTTGCTGAGATAAATGATTTCTTTCGGAGCAGTTGCAGAGAAAATTTAGAATTCAAAAAAGTAAGAAAAATCATACATATTTCACATAGTACTGCTCAATCTCTAATGCACAGGATTTAGACGTCAGTTGTGAGAACATATATAATAACTATTATATATTGTCAGAGCAATAACTTTCAAATGTAGCTCGGGGAGATGTCAACTCTTATGGAAATAATAAGTATTGACCTTTTTGTTCATGATTTTTATACTTTAAAGCTACCCATCAATCGGCAGAAAGATAAAAAATCCATTACAATTCAATTACGATTGCAACAGCTTGCTCAATTCGCCAGCATGACGCGAAGAAAGCGAAAATGGAGGCGTTCAACGTCTCCTTTACGCACTTTCACTATCTCATGCAAATTGAATTTGAAATTCAAGTGAGATGATTATCGTGAAAAACTTCTGAGCTTCAGATCCCAGACGGGCAGATTTGTGAACAGAAAGGGAAAAAAATTTCCATTATCGCTGCCTGAAAGAATGATGGACCCTCGAGCAGACGGTGGACACATTAAAAGCGAGTTAATTTCTGCTCGATTTGAGTTAATGCTTCTACCAATTGTCATTTTATGGAGAGTTCCACAACCCTGGAAGCGCCTTAAGGCGAACAAACGTTCAAATAAAATGAGGGATGAGCAACTCCACTGTTCGCCACTACCTAACAATTACAGTGGATATGTTGATTTACAGAATCCGCAATAAAACTTTCCACGACTTCTATCGCCGTAGCGGTATTTACCTTCGCCCAAGCCCCAAAAGTTACTCCCCGGGATTTTACGGACACTTTCTGAAAATTTAAGTTTTACGACTATACTGGAAGTTTTAGACAAGGCCGACAACACAAAATTGCAAAGTGCTAAAGACTTATGAAAGAGACCTTTAGGATCGGATCCCGTCATGATTTGGAAATTTTAACATTCAATTTCTTAATTATTACTTTAATTACACTTTTTAATCTCGTATTAACAACTTTACATTCCCACATTGAAATATACGGTTAGCTGGAGAACGATAGTTACCATTTTGAAGTTGTTTCAAATATTATTGTTGCAATTAGTAGACACGAAACATATGATTAGGATATAAATGGTTACATAATTGAATTAAAGGAAACATAGAAATAAAGCATCTATTCAAAAGCCTTTGCCTTAAAAAACTCTAATTAGCATAAAATAGTTGCATGAGTACCAGCATACACTTGGCTTGTTATTGACTCATTGATTTCCTTAAAGGATACTTGAATCCCATCGAGAAAGAAAACAAAAACTTATAATTGGCTTTCAGCCAGTCGGCTTCGCTACCACCCACTCACCGTGAACGACAGTAAGAAGTGCGTATAACAACCTTCGCGGGATGAACAAAAAAAATGTTGATTTCGTCTTTCAATAGCTCTCATCATTCATCGAACCAACTTCTAGATATTTCGTATTTTATCTATATGATTCGATTGGGCTTTCATCCATTGAAATCAATTTCATCCGAATTTTCTCAATTGACCCAGAAGTTCTGGCAGTCGCCATGTAACCTAAAACAAATGAGATCTCATAGCCTTTAAGTGGCAATAAGCCGTAAAGACGCCACCAATTTCGCTTAATTTCCTACCCTTGGAGACCGAAATTAATTTTAATTTACGGAAATACACGAAATAATTAGTATCAATAACTGGTTCTTCATAGATTCCTTAGGGCTCTTAGGGAGGAAAGCTGCCCCAGAAATAATTTAATTTAAGCTAGAAAGTGCATACTGATCGTTTCATAGGGACTATGTTCCCCAAGAGTTTCTCCACACCAACCACAGTGTAGTTGCCACAAAAGCCAGTTGGGGACCTATTTCAACAGAGAAATGGCATTTAGACGCTACACGTTCTCATGCACCTCTCTGTTCATTTCGAATTCGGTTCAATTTAGTTCCGTTCCTGTGGAGCGTATTCGCTGAGCATATCGTGCCCAATGGCGTGAGTAACTAAATGGTCAATAAACGGAAATAGTCACTGATGCAGCCTCAGTTGCACCACAAACCTGTTGAACATGAAAATGCTTTTGTATGATATCAACACCCGGAGCCTGATGGATCCACTCGGGTGAAAAGTTCAAGGGATGAAACAGCGCCCTTGACTTAATTTCTAACTAGCAATTTCTTACTTGTACCGTCTGCACCCGCAACTTCATGGCGGGAAGAACTGTCTGTAGTGGCCTAGACATTCTTTTACAGCAAATGGGTAGTTGCAACGGATCGCCCCGGTCACAGCGAAACAAACGACACCCAGCAGCAATTTTAACGATCGAAAATAATTGCCAATTACTTATATACCATATATATATATATATATATATCTGTAAAATTGTGGACGATAAACGACCAGTAGTCGTTTTAATAGCTTCAATTTTCAGAAAAATTAAACGACCGTAAAATCGAAATATTTTGACATATATTGTCGATTAAACCAAATAAACACCATGCAATGTTGACATAAAAAGACTTCTATGCTGATGATTTCTATGAAAATACTGAAATTACAAACATGCAAATTAGTTTAGTATCAAAAAGTAACTTCTTACAATTCAACTTTCAGCATTTAAACATATTCAAATCTCAAAGCCTATGGGTGAAACACAAACCGAAGTAAACTATAAATACCAGTATTTTGCTTTTTGTAGTGAACTTAAAGTTCTTAGAAATTGTTGTGTAAAATGAATCAAAATGTATATTTTTAAAAAGAAAAAAACAACTTTGTTTACTTAAATATACTTGGATTAAATAGTATTCAGTAATAAAATTGCTCGTTTTCCTTTTTGATGCCACACGTAACAAAAACCCTGACCTCCTCTAATATTAAAGAGTTGTCCCAGACATCACGCACACTTGGTGCAGTTTTGTTTACATAAAAATAACTCAGAGCATGCCTCTTTGTCGTCATCCTATGCAAATTTTGCTATAGCGATATGCATTCACTGAACTTAATGGGGAGAATTTGAGCCGCGAAAGGCAACATAAATATAAACACTATCTTGAGTCTATTACGTCAAAGTAGTTTCGCCCTTAGTTGAATTTAATTGCAACTTAAAACTCCTATTCTAACCAGCGGCTAAGATAAGGTAATCAATAATTTTCTATGGCTGTTCATCCTTAAAAGCGATATCAGACATCCAGAAAAGGTATGCTACACGCAAGTAGACATCGACATATATGCCATGCAAGTGAATCAAGTAGAAACTAAAGCCGCATAGAAATCTGTTGTAATCACCATATCCTAAGGCCAGATGCTGTGATCGTGAGCAATTCGCGGACTGATTGATTCGAAAACGAGATCAGTATCGCACCCACGTATTAGTCAGAAATTCAGAAAAAAGCAGTTTTTCTCACTCTTCTTCTTTAATTGTGCGCAAGTATCACGGAAAAGAATTTTTATTAATCTTTAGACGATACCACGCATGTCTAGGGGAACAATGGTGTTCGCGCGATTGCAACAGGGAATTTTCCACTAGCATACGTCTGCTAAAGTATAAAAACTTTATCAAAGGAATTGCGATCAGCAACGGATCGATTTCGTTCAACGAAAATCGATACATGATTGAATAGACTGATTCCTTTACTTACGTACAAAACGTCTGGAGTCCGAGTCTAGTCAATTCCCAAATGTAGCGTGAGTCTTTCGATCCCCACACGATCAGAAGACACTCTTTTTCTTCGCAATCTTCTCGCACGGCTAGTTTAACGAAATTATCAGAAAACCCACACATCGGCATCAAGAACCGCGAGAGTGATAACGCGGAAGGGAGAGCGAGGCGAACACCGAGCGAACAGTCTGCCGTATGACGGACAAAACACAAAAAGATTCTCAAAAATTTACTGAATCAAATTTCCAAGATATTAATGGAACCTACAAACACTGCAAACTGGTCTGGTCAATTGACCCCCGCGATAACCACTAATTATCGGCGTAAACAAATCTATCAGAGCCAGATGCAGATTGGCGAGTCGTCGCCGTCGTCTATCTGCACCTACAGAGCACCTAGAACTCCGACCACGACAATATGACTTTTGGGCAAATCTCGACCAACTGGCCACTTTTCGATTAATTCGAGTTGTATATCGCGCGCTAGCGACAAATCTAATCACGCTGACTAGGCCAGACCGCGGTGCTGTAGTGCGCGACACTTCGCGGGTATGACCGAGGCTAAGCGTTCTACAACTGCCTAAAGCTGAAACTTCAAGAGACAACAGGAGGTGCCCCTGAGCCCCAACCTTGTTGCTCGGCTAGCTATGCCCATGTCTTATGCTATATTCTGCGACGCGAGATTATACGCGGTTACTAAATTCTAGAGCTGCGCACTCTGTGCTCGGAGGCCCTCTCGCGGGTCTCAGCTGATGCTGATTACCGCCGACGCCTTCGGCCAGTGATAACAGAGGAAAACGACAATAATAGTACATAATAATGCGGCTGTGAATGACTTTCTTCTTTTATTTTTGGGCCTTGTAGTATGGCTAGCTCTTCTTAGCGAGCAGCTAAGCACTTATCTCGCGAAGTACGCGGATTACCGCTGAGATTTCCGCGAGAGTTTGAATGAACGTGTCAGCCGTCTCGCTACACAGTTGTGAATAAATTTTGTTGTTGTCGGCTGATTTTTTAATGAATCAAGCAAACTGACCATTGAGAAATGAAACTACGTGGACAACGAATGGCAGTTATTAGTTTCAAGCTGTCCCGCCACTGATGAATGGCAGCAATTACTAATTTTCGCCGAGATAAGACCATAAATTGTAATTCATTGTTTTACCACATTCCCTAGTTGTGATTTACATTAACGAGCATTTTAAATTCCTCGTGGGAGGATTGTCGTCGCGTTTAACTGCCCAAGTTCCAATCACAACGTCGAAAAGTCCACTTTTATCTCACTTTATGTGATATGTTACAATGGTAGTTAAATTGAAATTTGAAAAGCAAATAAAGAAATAAATTCAATTAAATACATTGAAAACAAAATGCTTTAAGCTTCAATAAGCTGACATTAAATACACAGGTCAATAAAATAAGACCTTAATTAAGATAGGACAACTTTTCATGCATAATTGGTGTGATACTTCAAAAACTAGTATTCTATATTAGAATAACTTTATATCCTTAACTAATTGATTATTTCTAATTCTAAAATCGCTAGATATTTTTTGAAAAAAGGAATATAAAAACAATATATAATATATACCTTCTTTTATTTAAATTCACGTTGCTGCCAACCATTCTCAATTATTTTTTATTATCATATATTAACTGATGGCCCTATGCATATTAACTTTTCCTTTGTGTCCCCAAAATATAGTGGAAACCTAAAAATGAAATAACACATACATAAACATATTTAATATAAGATTTATCAAAAGGGTCAAAAATGGCCCATTATTCATTATTCTTATTATAAAGAATTACTGAAATTATATTCGTTAACGTGTGCTCTGTTCTCTGTTATCCCGGCCTTTTAATTTATTAGATGTTAGATCTAAAAAACTGTCGTAATAGTATATACGAGGAAATTAAAGTAAACAATAGCAACTACATGAAAGATAAGGCCTCAATAGCCTACGTAAGCGATTTCAAACCTTTTCCTAATGACACTCAAGAGAGGACCGCTGTAGACGGGGCCGACACCGCAACAGCTCATAATGAAGATTAAAACATGACCGCATGGCGAAATTAAAGGATCCACGCCTAATTGATTTACGCCGGCTATATGTTGATGGCTGTGGGAGCAAGGTCGGGTGCATATTGTCATCCGTCGTGGTTTAGGACCTTCATTTCCATGTCCACTGCGGCCCTCGATTTCACCATTACTTTGAGCGTAACCGCGTAACCAGGATCACAACAACATCGCCACCAGAGCGTTATTGATTGAACTTAAGGGAGCTTTTGTGATTAACAACCTTTGTTGCTTGATTTTCTGGTAGCAGGAGCCGATGCGCGCAGACTTGCTGAGGACGAGGGCAGCGGCTGGAACAGGTGTTCTGCACACCCGATGTAACCTTAAGTCGAGTTTTCGTATCGATCTCCCTCGTGGAAAGAAAAGGGAAACTGTGTAACGTATAGCAGCGCTGGGAATTACCCGCCGGATATTGATCTAAGTTTACGAAAGTTTTCTAATGGAAGGTGGCAGGGTGATTTGTTTATGTCCGCAATGGAGAAAAACTCTGAAGGTAAGTAAGAAAGGATCTGCCGGGAGGCAAGAAACAACTTCATAGTGATTTTGCTTCTGGGTTCCTGAGGGTTCTTGTTTCCTGTCGTTGCAAATTTTCTTCGTCGTCCCCAATATAAACACAATTTTGGTGGGAATAACTTTTTCCGGATAAACTCTGTTATCCACTGTTAATCCCACATCGAAAGAGACCACGGTGTTTACTATTGCATTAGAAAAGCCACTTTATCCTCATCCCCAACCAAACTTTGTTCACCTTTGAAGTAAGACGGCAATTAAGGGAAATTCTGGCGGATGCTCACTCCAAAAATATCCAATTCGTTCTACGCTACATAAATGAACGCAATTCAGAAATAATTCTAGCATTTAACTTCGAGAAGCCAAATTAAGTTAGATCCTGATTTGTAGTATTTTGGATGTTATTCATTTTAAGTAAGGTATCTTGCCGATTGCCAAACCTCAGTTCATGAATGAGGATGATTAAGTAGTACTAACACTATGTTATGATAACACCATTTCTGAGGATTATTCTACATAAGTCTCATAAAACCCGCAGTACATTCCATTCCACTTCCCACGTAGGAACAGAAAAACAGGTAACACAGTCTAACCAGGATACCTTTTAGGTGTGGCATACTTAAAAGGCATTCCGGGTACGTATCAGACAGCTGCTGGTCATGAACTTGGCTAATCGGTCGTTGCCAATTTTGTAATTAGCTTGCTGTGAATCCTTATTCGCCAAAATTTCCGTAGTTAGAACTTAAATAATTTGATTCAATTTCTTTTCTCAGATTAAAATTGACTTTGTTCTGCTTCTATTGTGTTAAATAGTAAATCTTTTTTCTGTACGCGGAACTCAGAAGTCCTACAATTCCGACAGTCATTGTTTACTATATTTTCTCTATAGTTTATCAGACGTGCCTCCACTCGAAGTCAATTAATCCTTTCTTGGAGGATTACTCCTCTAATCACGGCGCATTGTGCAAGCCCCTGATGGGCTAGATGGGCAGACCTCCCGTTTAACTCTTCGCTTTCAAGAGTAATTTAGACATTGTGCATATCGACCGTCGGTCTTCATTTGATTAGCCCTCTCTCTAGATTAGATAATTCAATCGCGGCAGCTTACGCGCTGCCAAATCCAATTTTTAAATTGCGCTACGCACCCTCGATAAAAACACTGTTGTAGGCTTGGCGGTCTCTCCAGCCTCATTTGCGACGCAACACCTCATGAAAAGTTCAGAAATTGAATCTAACTGATTGATTAGAGTTGGACGCCCATTTTATCTCCGATTAAATTGCAGTATTAATTTAATACAATTATTTCATGAGGATACTGACCTTAACCTTATGATAAATTCCTTCCGGACCTCGCCAATAAAATAAAAGTAAACTCATTGGGAAGAAAACTACCTTCGAGCATTGAGAGCCAAGACCCACAGTCACCAGCGGGGGTGCTAAATGCTGGTCTCGTGGGCATCATGGAAAGGTGTGACTGATTTTTTGGATGAGGTGCTTAATATGCAGCCAGCATAGACAGTTGATTGCTTTCGTAGGTGAGTTTATTAAGGGTCATAAATCAGCACTTAACCAGTAATTACCCCCCAAGCACGACTCGACGGCCCACCCTCGCAGCCGATCATTGCTGTTATTGAGAGCTATTTGCGGAGTGACGCAGAGTACTTTTTCCAACTCCAAAGCCGGAACAACAGTCATTCGAGTGTCTACAAAATAGAATTATATCCGGTATTTGATGAACTCCTGCGTGGGAGGCGTGCTTTGCTGTCGACCAGCCCCCGCTCTCCTATTCTCCATTGAAATTAAACGAAACGAAGATGTAATCCATTCGGAAGTTAATTCAAAGTAAACAAAAGATATCAAACTTACTATTAGCGAACAAAAACGAATTAGTGTGAACTAAAACTACTCTACTAGTACTAACTAATTCTAAATTATAACAAGCAATACCTATGTACACTTCTCCGATAGAGTACGATTTTAATCTCTACTCTATATTTAATTGTCGAAAATTATTTTAGGTAATATTTTTCTTGAACGGTATTCGTACTGGTTTCAATAGGGTTTTTCGAAATTTCTTCAGAAGAGACCATTAAGGCAAACTATCAAGGACTTGACCTCATTCTACGGGTGAGAATAGCATTCCGTCTGTGCTGGTCTGGCTTATGACATTGCTAAAGGAAAACCTGTCGTTGACAAACTTTGGGGTTATTCAAACTAATGAGGCAATTATTTCCAAGCAAATATATTCCCGACTCTTCAAACTTAAATAGACCTGATCATGTACAATAACATACTAAACGCTAGTTGATTTGCTACTCAAAGATAAGAGACGCAAGTTCATGTCTTACACCTGAAATCCTTTTAAAGCTTTTAATGCCTTTAAGATTTAAAATGAACAAAAAAGTTTTCGCATTGCCGCCAGCAATTGGGAAGCATATGGCAGAATTTGATGAGTTAATTATACTCAAACATTTCAAGTATTTTCGGTCTCTCTACTGGCAAGACTTAAAGAAACGACTGAACGTTATAGTGTGGCAAAACGCTGTCGATTCCCGCTCATTTAAGTTACTTTATTTTAACTTAAATGCTAAGACTGCGAAAGCCCTGCGGACTTATCTGGAAAAATACCCTTGATAAGGATATCCTCCGGCTAAAAGCTATATCAGCGTGACTATCCGGTGGCTTTCATTATATTACTTCCATTCGCTTATAGCACTAAGCGGAACTCCGGATACTAATCATCGGAATGGATATTTTAGGAAAGATGAAAATTTTTTAATAAAGCCCATAATGCTCGAGAATGCTGGTTTAGCGATTTTCAGTGGTTTCTACTTTCAAATTTAATATCTCCCAACTTCCGATGGTCCTGAAAAATCACATGAAATCCTCCATGCCTTGCGGCTACGAAATCTGTGCTTCTTAACATCAAAGAAAAATGTTTGAAATCAGTGCAGGTGGAGGAGTATGGAATGGCGATGTTTTCTGGCTGGACTGAGCAGGAAAAGCCAGAGAGTTAGCAGAAAATACTTAATCCATTAAGAAATGGACAATAAGACCTTAAACGTAATTTATACTTTCTTAAAAAGAATTCCGTATAATTAAACATCTAAGAAATATTTTAATTAGTTTAACGAGATTAAAAAAGTTTCATACAGTATTTGGGAATTTGTTTAGAGAAAACACTTACCACAAACATTTTATTAATACGTATAATTTATATCTTTATATATACATGGTAAAAAATATTTAATATCGTATGATACATATAAGAATAATGATCTTTAAATAAACGAATGGCTAAAATAAATAACAACAACATATGTGTCTCTTAAACAAAAAAATAGAGAACCAATATTTATGTTTCTTATAAACAAAGTTAAGCAAACACTACTCATTTAAAATGGAATGTCTAATTAGCTAAATACGATTTATATAAACTTAATACAAACAACTAGCAACACTAGACGACGTTCAGGGGTCAAATCGACTCGATATTGTTTGTTTTTACTTTCGCAATACACCACCAGTTTTTGTACAGGCGTATCAGCTGTGCAAATCCAAGTGTGCGGCTATATTTAAGTCTACATAATACTCGCAAAATTCAAAAACCATCTTCTCACATTGCACCTTTACCCACAACCAAAAAACTGTCAAAACTTGTACAGAGTGTACCTAGGTGGCCGAATTTCGTGAGATGATAGCAAAAGTCGAAATAAATTATACGCTATCAAGTGTCGAAGATTGCTCATTGCAACAAAAAAGATGTACTTCCATCAACCTTGGCTTTCTTGATTCTTAGGGGTACTTCTTGGTCCCATGAAGCTTGATCACACAGGTACTGGTCAATGCGCAAGTGTTTGTATATGCTACAAAATGAGATCTTTGAGCAGATGCAATCTCAGGCGACGATATCGTCGATGCCGACTATCACAGAGGCCAGAGACGAGACGGAAATTGAATTAAATTTAAATTAATTTCCGCCCAAGCCGAAGAGGCAAGCATTCGTTCTCTTCTTTGCATTGTTTGCGAGTACTTACAACCGATTTCTATTTACAACGGGTAGAAAATAAAGAATTTTTTTATAAACCCTGGAAGCAGCCTTATCTCCAGATAAAGCAAAAGATTTAAGATTCTGCCTCTTCCGATTTCTATTTAGCCACTCTCAAGGTAACCAGAGGAAAAGTAATTTTTGCTGCGAAAAATAATTAATCACGGATGTAAGAGAAACTTTTTAATTGCAATTAGAGTTGATTTCTCTAAAATTTGTCGGTGTTTTAGGACGTAGCTTCACTTGAAAAATATCCCTTCAAACTTCCTTGAGCAATTTTGTAGCTTCAGCCATTTAATACGCAGACATCCTTGCCAGACAGGGAAACTTCTAAATTTCATTAGTCAGAGCTCAAACGAGAGAAGGTAACAGGAAGATAATTAACAATGCAAGATATAATTACGTTACGTCCTTCGAAATTACGCGTTAATTTTTAAGGCTTTTCTAAATTTGACTCTACTGTTATGTAAGTTATTTGTTCTAAATTTCAAGAGTATTATTTTTGAAATTAGGCATCCTATTACATAACAATGTTCGAATGTAGCTGGGATGCAGAATATTATTAAGGGAAAATTTGAAAACTTTTAAGATAATACGTTCAGACAAATAAAATTTATAGAATTCAGGTGCTAATAGCAACCTGTTTACCCAGAAAAATAAACCTAAATAAGCTTCAGTCTTCAGAAAAAAGAATGGGGACAAAAAGACCGCAAATTCCAAAACAAACCGAAACGAGCTCATCTCTGGCAAAACATGGAAAACATATTTTGATTGATCAGTACAAACTACGTCCCATTCGACCAAGGCAGGCTTTAGTGTTGTAAGTGACTGTTCTAAATCTAAAATCTTCGTGAACGTGCACCATCATGTCCAGATTTTTGCCTTATTTACGCCTTTCAATTACGCGAATGCATAGCAAAATGCCTTGGTGGACTTTGCATGAAAATGCAAAGGGATCGCTGTGCGCTCCAAAGGAGAAAACAAGATCGCGACGAGATGTTACAGCCGCACAAAAAGGATAGAAGTGAAATAAAACAGTACAAAATGTCGAAGGGAAAAAAGTTACATTGACTTATTGGATCACACATAGAAACCGGATTCGCATGCAATTCCGTATGAAACCACCGCGCTTTTGAAATTCCAAAACAGAACACTTAAACGCTGGGCGCAAATCTCTGTAAAGACGAGCTCGAGACCTTCTTTTTTTATTAAAAGACAAATAAGAGTACGAACTGAAAAAAAATCTGCCTGTGTAAAGATAGGAGATATAAAGATTGTAGGATCCTTGGCAGAAATGAGAAAAATGGCAAATTCTTGAGGCTCCCAGCTGATCATTGATCGTGTGCCTGGCATGTTGGATTCTTTTCTTTTTGTTGCCTTCTTACTATGCCGTTTGGCAGACGACCTTTCAGCCAGTGCAGAACTAGGGGTAATATGCTTCTTACAATTGGCATCGTACGCGTTATCGGGATTTTATTGCTTATAATAAACACACACGTTTAAAGCACAACAAATTTTATGTGACCATTAAAAATATATGACCTTCTCCTTAACGATTCTAATTGAAATAGGTACTTTAATTTAATTATATTTGTACATCCATATCTACGATTGCACCTCAATTAGACTGCTCAACTAAATTGGATCCATAAAATTTATATTAACAAATCGGCGTTTCTTATTTAATTTGTGTCCCAAAATCGTATAAAATAGTTTGCAAAAGTAGATTTTAAGAAAGTGAAATGTCTACCGAACTTGAAAATGGCCTTTTGGAATAAATGTTTATCACCAAAAACAAAAAATAACAGTTAGCTAATTTATATATCGAAACAAAACTGTTTCTGTTTTATTACCTTGATATTAAAAGCGATCAACACTTTAGTTTTTTGTGCCTTTCTTTCAAAATACAATGTATGAAGATTAAAAAATCCATTATTACGCAAATCTTTCACGTGGTTCAACTTGTAAACAACAAATCTGCAAAAGAAATTTTTGTTTACAAACAATTCTAGCCATATGGCACCAATCGCGTCAATAAAGCTTGAAGCTGATGAACAAGATTTGCGAAGTGTTTCGTTCGTAAAAAAACACACCTTCAATTTAATCATCAATCCAAACATTGTGTGCTTTCCGACACAAGCTCTAGTTGTATAGTTAGCAGTAGAAACGTCTTAAAATTCAAAGATCACAAAACCAAACAGCAAGTTTGAATACTAGATTTACATCACGCAAATTGCTTCGGCAAAAACTTTTTCGAGTAGAGCGACAACAATGACAAAATCCACTTAGCTTATTGCGCTATAAAATAAATAATAGCATTACTACAAACGGAAATCGAACAGATCTGCGGCCGCGATATCAAAACCATACGGACGATAAAATGCGGCTGAGCGTTGTGATTGCGCATGTGCTCCAACCTTGCTATAAATGCGAGAACTATAAGAAAAATGCGACGGCGACAGTCCGCCGGCCGTCAAAGCTTATAGTGAAAATCCACGATTAATTCAACTTTTTTTCTGCATATTATTTAAGCAGACAAATAGCGCAGCATAGCTTAAGATTAATCATTTCGTTCCGCGCCGCTCAGTCGGTGACTTTACACTTTATAGCACAAATGGCGCGAATGATAACGATCGAGACATGTTTGATAAAATTATCTGTGATATACTGAGATTACTAAACGCTTTTAGATTTTGAGTATCCGTGCACTAGCATGTGATCCAGACGCGATTTCTGAGCGGCGAGAGCATCTGCACCCAGTGATCATCGTCGGCCGACTAGTGTATTTTACACAACAATCAACAAGGGTCCACGGCAAACCAAGAAAAGAGGCTCAGTTTTATTTCTTCGCGTCGAATGTGGAAAATCTTGGAGAAGCTTATGAGCCCCAAGATCGCCGGTGTAGCGAACCTTGTCTTGGCTTATTTCGTTTGTCTGTATTTCTCTGCAGCACGACTTTAAATCTGAATCTGTTCAACCATATTAGTTAGGATCATGACTGGACCCAGCCATTTATCAAAGTGTAAACTAAGCAAATAGATTAGTAACAAATCTTAGACAAACGAAATCATACACCATTTGTTGAGCGACGCTGATTTCTCACTGCCGAGAATTATGAAAATCACTGAAATTTTCATAATTGCATTGCAATAAAATTAACCAAAGGGGAACTATTATTTTCCACCAACATGCAACTTACTTTAAACTAGATACAAAGCGTTATTACTATATTAAGTTTACCCCTTCTTCAATATCCTCCCAAGGCAAGCATTTAATTATAATTTACTTGAGTTTTTTTAAATATTCATACATTTTTTGACAAAATTTTTACTACTCAATAATTCTAAAATAACTATTACTAAAAACTACATAACTAAAGAAGCAGGCTAAACTAAACTAAAACAAATTGTATGGTATCTGCTGAACAGCCGTAGATGCCGGAATAACGAAAATAAACAAAATTACTTAAAGATTTTAACAAGCTAGCTGTACACCGGTTTGTCGGTTTTTGAACCTATACTTGAGTATACAACTTTGTAGAGACGGATAACCACCAAACTGTTCAAGAGATAACTGAGGGCTTCTCCGTTTAGGATATCTAGATACTACAGCAGAAACGGGTGACTCCAGGACTCCACTGTTCTCACCTGAATATGTTTTCTCGGTGGACAGCCGAATTCTTGCACTCCGTCGATAAACTCCACGTGTGGTCTCTATGAATTCACTTCCAGAAGATAATGATCTTGATAACTTATGGCGTGAGGTGCTATCATCTATGTCGGACCAGTCCCTCCAGTCCGTTTGAGAAAATGACGAAGTGTTTGCTGATTTCGATCTCCCTAGATGAACGCGCCTTTCCAGAGTTGTATTGCCTAATTTGTATTGAGATTTTGTTTGTCTCTTTACGCCTACAGAATGTGATGATGTAAAATAATCATCGCTCTCTTCGAGAGAATTGTCACCTATAAGCGGCTTTTTGTGTGCAGGAGTATCATACAGCTCAATTGAAGGATGACAAGAATCAGAATCAGAACCAGAAGAACATCTTCTCTTGTTCCCCGAAAAAAATTCCTGACTACCAGTTTTTTCCTTGTACGAAGTTAAAACTGGCATTTTAGGTTCACCAACATTACCTTCCATTCCTCCCTGGCAGTCTTCTTCACTACTACTGTGCATATTACCCTCCCTTTTGCGAATTAAAAGATCGAGTTCTGTGGAACATTCGTGGCCTTCGAAATCAAGACCCTGAGAATCATCATCACTATCTGAATCTGATTCAATGGTATTAACTTTACGCAGGCCCAGTGGTTTTGGTGTTGGACACCCGAAGCTCTCTATGTCAACATCCTGACTTTCGTCAGTTCTTGCAATGAGCATATCGTCTGGTGTAGCGTTTGGAGTCTCTGTTGATCCAACGTTATTGCTAAAACTTTCGCAGTCCGTACAAATGTACTTAATGCCCTTTGCTTTCGCTGATTTTTTAATGCAAGTTTTATGGCACGCCTTAGAGCCACAAAAATTGCAAATTAGAAGATCATAAGTCTTTGTATCGTACCGACGTCCATGGGGGCACTTGCAAACCTCTGCTGAGCACGTGTCGGGACGCTGAAGCAAATCAGCAAACGCGTTTGGTTCCCTTTCCCAGGCGGCATCTCTGAAAAGAATTACACATTCGTATCTACAAGCAATGAGATTAATAAATGAGTCACTTACTGATCCGGGACGAAAATGCTCCTTCTCTGAAAATGGTCCTTGAAAAGCTCAGTGTTATTACAAAGAGGACACTTAAAGAAGTATCCCGTATTTACGGCTAGTTTCGCAATACACCATCGATGGAACCAGCCGACCTTGCAGCACGGAGCCTTGAAGACTAGGTGCTTCTTATAGTTGTCTAATTTCTCGTAACAAATTGAACATATCTCGTTGGGTGGCGGCCCCCTTGCCTTCCGTCCCTCCCTCCTGTAGTTCTCGTGCCGGTGGCAAAATGACCGAAATGTCCCCATGAATTGATTGAGGCATCCATTATTTATTCCGCAAACCATATGGAACATTTTCCGGCACCTTTTTGCACAGCACGCTATGTTAGCACTCGTTCTTCCGCAATAATAGCATCGCTGGAAACGGAGAACGCTTTTGACAAAGACTCTATAGAAAAAAAGTATGCCGCACCTCTTTTGAGACTCGTTTGGCTTCTTTCTTAATATCATTTGGAAGAAATCCTAGGAAGCCCTCATTGTCGCGTCCTCGCTGAACCAAATTTGAAGTGAGGAGCTGCAATTTGAAGTTTTTCGTTACAATAAAGCCAACAAAAGCTGATTCTTTCTTACCAGGCAGTAGTAGTGTACGGCAATGTTATGCTTCGTCATAAATTGGCCGTAGCGCAACTCGTCATCTTCATTACTGCCACAAAGAATGCAATCCTGACCCATAATTTTGAATTAAAGAAACAGACCCATCTCAGGACTCCTCGAAACGCGAAAAAACCCCACTACAGCAGTACCAAAAACCCGCCAATTTGAATGACGTTAAATTCATAATTGAATGGAGGTATAGAGGAATGATTTCAAAATAAAGTGGTTCTTAAAAGGGGCTACCCTGCATTGCAAAATATCTAAACAAATAAAAAACTAGATATTGGCGATGTGCTAAAACCATGCAATGAACTATGCAGCCAAGAAATTAAGAAATTTTACGTTTTACCCGTCTACCGCAAATACGTAAAATACGGTTGTACTAGTTTTTCTATTTATGCTCCATTTGTAAATTATTCCTCCAGTACGTAAACATGGCAGTACACATTGTCTTCCACTGAACCATTTTTCTGAGTGTAATTTTAAACGAATGTTTTATCTAAAATCCGTTAAATATATCAAACCAATTACTCTTAGAGGCCAATTATTTTTAAATCATATAATATCTAATCAGTATTTTTTACGATACAAAGGAGCATTATAATAAAATACGATAACTCTCCAACAGGAAAAACTGCTTCTTGAATGGTGACTAACTTCACTTTTAAATCGATTTAATTGGCAGATGTCAAAGCACCGCTTTTGTTTACATGATTTAATTCTTTAAGTTTTTCACAAAATTCCCATAAGATGAGATGATTCCAAGGCAATTCAACTACGATTTGGATTTTAGAAAACGACAAATAGACACCCTTAAAATCTTCAACGACAAGTGAGTGTAAATTTCAATTTCTGTTTTTCTTTTCTAGAAAACTCAGCTGATGATCAGATGACGATTTTTTGTTCGATTCAGTTCTAATTTTACACTATTACTATTAACACTAACATTTAATATTATTTATACTTTCAATTAAAGCCAAGCACAACAACCTAGTCTTATGCTTGTTTTGCATTTTTCTAAATAAAGAATATTGATCGACCAATTTCAGAGTTTAGCATTTTTTTGAATCCAGGAGAAAATAAGGAAACGTATTTCTAAGCAAATTAGTACTCTCTCCCATTGCAAAATATAACTTTTTAGGCTTTAGTCGTAATGGTAATTTATTTTTCTATTTCAGTGTACAGGAAATAAAAGACAATGAGGAATACTTAATTCCTTTCACTTCAGCGGAGCGAACGCTGAATTTGACTGTATTGTTAGGCGCAAATTTTCCAAATGAAAAACCCAAAATTGTTGTTTCTCCCGCTGTTCAACATGTCTGGTGCAACGCTGGTACTGGAGAAATTGAAACAGCTCCAGGACTCCTTAGTGTAAGGGCTTTATTTAATTGCTTAAGGACTCATTCTAACGCATTTACCTGCTTTCCGCAGTACACGCCTCATTCCGACTTAGGCCGCATTGTGCAGGCAATAATCCGCGAGTTCGAAAAATTTCCCCCCCTAATCGTAGAAAATGCCTCCAATGATGCTGCTACTACTGATGTGATTAGTTCGTCCTCTGTGACTGTAAGTGATTCAAGCATTCCGGAGCTTTCGAAATTATCCTTAGAAGAATTAAAAAAATTGGATTCGGATCCGGAATTCTTCGATGATTTCATTGAAGAAATGTCTGTGGTGCAGGCACTTAACGAGGAATTAGATTCGATGATTAATCAAGTGGAAAATATATCGAGTAAATTCCTAGATATTTGGAATCAGTAAAATTCATGAATATATTTACAGAGGAAAATCAGTCTAAGGAGGTTCACCTCAATGAGATGAAAGCCAAATTGAACAATGATGTCAGCACCTTGAAGAGTTTGGGCGAAAAATGTGAGAAGTTAAATCAGAAATATCAGAAGAAATCTGAAGAATTTGCTCCACAACACATTCGAGTAAGCTTTGTATTAAATAATTGCTTCAAAGATACATACAATAAGAATTATCTTAGGAACTACTTCAAATTGCTGCTTCGAATGCGGACACGGATTGCGAAAAGCACGTCGAGCAATTTCTAAGCGGAAAAATGGACGTTCAGACATTTCTCAATTGTTATACACATTCAAAGAAGATCAGTGCAATACGCAAAGCAAAGGAGGAAAGACTGGCTCACCAGCTGAACGCATTAGAACGAGCAGCTCTTTAAATATACTACAATATTGTAGATTTAAGTTTAAATCAAATAATCCCTGAACAATTTCCACTTCACTATGGGTATCATTAACTTCTGAAATGATGCCAAATCTTTTTAAATATTAAAAATAAGTTAAATATATCTCCCACTCCGGTAAAAGTGATTTTTGTTTATTTAATGTGATATTTGGGGCTCTAGCTATAACTAGATTTACTCTCCCTCCCTTCGACCTCAGCGCTATTTATGCTCATTATCATCTATGTATTTAAATCTTGGCTCAGTTCTTAAAGAAATAAAATTACTTGTAAATCATGCCGAATTCATATTTCAATCAGAAAACCCTTAAAATCTAACCGAATAGAACTCGTTTCAAAATCTTAAACAACGCGACCGCGAGTTCCTGCGTGTTATCCGGAATGGACAATTTTCCCAAGCTTTAACGAAAACGGTCTGTGAAGAAGTTCAGTTCGCAAAATTCCCAACAGTCGCAATTTAAGCGAAGGCAGTATTTCACGAAATTTGATACAGAAGTGCCTTTAAATGTATCTAGTCTGAGGAGTGATAATAATATTCAAGCAATTTTTAATTTTCCTCATTCTGATTCCCTTGATTGATAAATATAATCCCAAATTTGAATAAAACCCATTTCTCCAATTCAACGAGGAGCAGTTTATAGGTGTCCAAAGCGCAAGCCCGAATTTGTTTCCACATCCGTAGTCAGAAGTCCACTACAGGATCTAGCACCCCCTTCATTCCTTTTCTGGGAGATAACCGAAGCATAATTCAGGAATTCAGGAGGACTCAGTTCAGAATTGACATTTGCCCGAATCGCTGGTCCAGATATCGGTTGGTATTTCAATTCCCATTGGTACAAAGCGCTGCATATTCTGCAGTCCTCAACTTAAAGGTGTTGGTCCACCTCTAGGAGTATAGTGAGGTGCCGTGCTGTGAAAGTAAAGTGTTTAAGCGTCGTGAAAGCAGTCCGGGTAATCATAAAGCGGAAGGATGCAGTTTCACTACTTCCTTTAAGAGTAAGATCAAGGAAGAGCCTGGGACGTGCCTTAAACCCAGAGTGAAAGCAGAGAAGGGTGAGTGCTGAGGGAATCTTTGAACGTTGACCTATTTACTGTAGATTTACATGAATATTGCATGCTCTGCCAAGCTCAGAGCAAGGCGAACAATGGAATTTTTCTGCAGCGTGTAAACCAAAGCCGTTGTTTAGTTACAAAATGAAAGCGACGCAAAGGGAAGCTTTCGTCTTTTAATATCCAAGCCAAAAAAGAAAATGTAAAATGCTTTCTCCCTCTGGCCATGCCATTCCCCCCAAACTCTTTTTAGATCATCCCACTTAAAGCCAACGCGTAGTGACTGCTGCTGCTACTGCAGATACAAGTTAGGAACGTGTATTGTCTTGGGCTCATTTCTCGGGCCGCAATTCGTTCAATTATGGTGCTCTCATCCGTAGACAGAAGACCACCCAGCAAAGCAATTCCCTTTTGAATGTATATGCCCTGGTAGGCCCCTAGCCCATTCTGTGCCTCTTTCTGCTTAACGGACAAACGAGGAAACCTTCCCATTGTCCTAAAATATGAACTTAAAAGAAAACAGCCCCCACAGAGTTTTCTTCAGAAAGGTGCCAACAAAGATATCCCTCCTTCGTAAGTTACCAATTGGCGTAAATAGTGGTGGCATCGTTGTCGTTCCCTATCGCGTTGTCAGAAGAACTTCGCCGTGGTCGGATCAGAGCCCTAATCGTATGATATCACAAAAGTTTTCGTACGGAAGTTGAAAAATTTGATTTCGCTTAGACACTCAGAAGAATAGATACCCCAGCTCCGTTCTTTCCCTTAAATTTTGTACGTTTAAACATTTGGCACGGAAAGCGGTTTCGAAGGGGCTTTGCGGGGTAGCATCATGGAACCCATAACCACTTCCCAACAAGGTCCCATCACCGTGCTGCGGGAGTCATGTTCTGCTGAGTCAATTTTGGGCTCCATTCAAGTACCGTCCTTTGTACCCACTGATTCCGATTAGCGCAACAAACGTGAACCTGTGACGTGATTAAAATCGATTGGGCTGGAATTAATGCGAATAGATTTTTTTGTACGCTATCATTGCAAGCACCTCACTTGATTTCTCACTTCCTCTAAAAGTTGCCGGAGAGGAGCAACAGAGGCCGCATCTTTACTTTGCGTTAAATCCGTTAAAAGAACCCAACTTGAAATTCTCAATCTAAGCACATATCCTGCTAAGATGCTAAGTTATAATCAATCCATTTTTCGAGCAACTAAGCGCAGATAAAATTGAACCAGAAGAGGGAAATTCGTCAGTGTTAGACTGATCACCGATTTCAGACATGCCCTGGTAAGATTCTTTAGGAACCCATCTTACTGCTCATAATGTAAGGTTTAGATGAGCGTACCTACTTAGCCCTCTATAGCAATGAATTAAAGGCATTTCTGATCTAATATTAAGGAATCGTCATCACGAGATTACCGCCCATGACGGAGAAGGAAGAAACGTCTCCGAGGTAGTAGCTGTTGAGCTATCCTGAGACAGGTCATTAATTAATGCCGACGAAACTGACGAGGGAATTACATTGATTTAAGTATTCAGCCAGTGGCGCTTTTCGCAAAGATTAAATTCTAGATTAAAATGGTTGCTCGTCTTATAAGGAGAAAATCATCTTGGCCAACCATCAGAAGCCCCGGAGAAAACATATTATTCTAATATTCCAGGAAACTCAGATTGTAAAAGCAGCCGTTTTAATATCGTTGGTTTTTATGAGACATCAAAAGAGGATAGGTCCTTTACGTTGTCGTGTATACTAATTTTAAATGGGGGTCAAAGTATGAGCGTACAATTGTCCCTTTTGAAGCAACAGAGATTTGCTATATTTGATAAAACGTTTTATTGCTTCATTTCGACACTGACAAAAATTCCCTCAATATAATTGAAGAACTTTTTTGGGCTCGATTTCCTTTTTAAAAATGTTGAAAATCTCAATATACAAATATATACGACAATTTAATTTACTGATTTCACTATACATTTTTTTATAAAGGTGTGTATACGTTATTATATCGTATGTATTATTTTACCATCGCTTATTTTATCCTCCATCGCATCTGAAAATGATCAACTTATTATAAGAAAATATCCTATTAAATCCAAGTCACCGAAGGTTCCTAAGATAAACTTGAAGAAATTGAAATAAATAGCTGGCCATTATGTGTCCTAATGACAGGGGGAAAACCACCTGAAATAAATAAATTAGGAAAGCAGAGATAATTGGAAATATTAATAAAAGATTACGAATAATAGGAACGATAAAGCTAACTCTTTATTTTCAGGTATATTGCGGAAAGAGGAAGTGAAAATTCATGAAAGCAATTAAGACCTTCTCGGGGTCTTGTTGAAAGAAGAAAATCTACAGATGCAAATGAATGATTTTGGGTTTGCCTTCATAAATCGTTGTTCGTGTTGATCTAGTCCTAAAATTTAAAAGGCAAAGATATCGAAATCAGATGATAGGATAAGTGAATGTAGAAGACGTTAAAAAAGAGGAGAGAGGGGAGCAGGCCTTGTGAATATCGAAAAGCAATTACAAAATGCCCCAAAGGGATCAAGTCGGATAATGTGGGAGTATTTGTGGCGTAGACTATATCTTAAAGGAAAGAGGGATCCAGACAAGAATATGTATTATTGTTATGTACGAACAAATCGGCTTACCATTTATTTAAAACCTGGGCTATTATATGGATATCTTAAAGATTCTGTAAAAGAGCGGTTCTCAAGACATGGGAAAAGTTGAGTCGCCTGTCTCAAAAAGTTTGCGGTAAATAATTCCAAGGTGAATCAATGCCACATTAACATTGAAAATTATGTTTTCGCCCTTGCAATGAACCTGATAAAAGTAGTTTCAAAGGAAGCAAAGTCTTTGCCAAATACAAACACTGAATAACAATAAGGCTCCTTGCCTTTGGGCAAACAGAATAAATCACAGGATTTCCGTGTTTTATTTCAGAAAATCTGACTTCCATTTCAGAAAAACCATGCACATACCGTCCTAACCAGAAAGCTACTTGTTCTAATCCTTCAAGTTGTTTTCTGTATAACATGTACGAGTAACTTCCATTCTCGGCTTCTGCAAAGTTTTGTTATATCTAAATTTACATTTTCATCTTCTTCACCTTCAGGAAACACATGTTTTCAAATATGTTTTTCGACAAACTAATTTGCATATTCAAACCTCTTTCCTTAGGGGTGTATTTGCATTTCGGCGAAGAGCATCCTTATGTTGTGGTACACCACTTTCCAGCGCGTGATTTAATTAATTTACGTGGTCTAGATAAGGGCTGTTGACATCTGGTTTTTACCACAATCAAAAAATCGTAGGAAAAAGCACTTGACGACCGCCTTAGATAGCTTCTCTATTTAACTCTTGAATTTGTGGACACTAAAATTTGTTTATTTGCCTTTTGTTTCGAATTTTTCTATGCTGAAATTAACATAACGGTTTGATAAACTAAATATTGCTCAAAAAAGAGAAATATTTCAATTCTTTGAAATCCATTATAGTATTATTTAATTAATAATTTTTATCAAAACTGATAATTGCAATTTAACTTGCTTTCCAAAGTGTCATTATTATCATAAGGATGAAATTAATAGGTCGTATAAGATTGGATTAATACTTTCACTGATTACCTACTACTGCTCATTAACTGGAGCGTATAAAATATGATGAATTATGTTTTCGTTTAAAGAATCGAGTACTTCGTTACTAATCTGGGGAACTTGATGCAAAAGAGTCTCCGAAGAATAAACCAGTAGAGTGTCACTTTAAAATTCCCTAAGGGAAGCCTAAGTTCTTAATTTTCGAAACTCCGCCCCGGCTCTTATCTAAATCGTGCTCTTCACTGCGCGGCCAATTTTTATGGTTTGCAAGTGCCATGAAAGCCACAACACTTACTTCTCCAAGTAGGCACACTTAGAGCATGGGGTTTCTTATTTTTTCTTTTCTGGAGAAAGATTATCTTGTTGAGTTTGAAAGATTATACGAACATATTTTTATATACACCATGCGGTATATATTTATGATCTGAGTAGAATTTTTGAGGTTTAAATACATATATAACAAGTTTCACCACGAACTGCTGAAACCCATCTCTCATTTGCCCTGTAGTTGCTTTTATGAAGAATTAGCTACTTGTGTAAAATATTCCATCGCAGAATAATGTTTCCTATTAAGTCAGGCTACATTAAAATAAGAAAGAATAGCAATTCATTTTCTGATGCGACAGCCGCAAAACATGTGGAAATTTAACAAAAAAGAAGCTTTCTTTCGATGATAATGCACACTGGCAATGACCAGCAAGAGCAGTAATGGAAAAACACCAAATCTAATAACATTTCTTACTTTACTTTCAATAAAGTGTTGTGATAAAACCAACTAATAGTTGAAATAGATAAATAATTAATGGTTTAGTCCTTTTCTTTTTCTAGAACAACAATGAAATGCATTGGGGTATATTCTTGTAAGCAATCGAAACTAAGACATCTAATTCTTTTTAAAATAATCTTAACGGCCCATAAGAGGATCTTACATGAAGCACCAGTTTTTTTTTTTTTTTTTTTTTTTTGTTGAAAAAACTGATTTGGATGTTTTTTCCCAATTCGCGATTGTTGTTGTTTTCTGAAATCTGCAGTAGGTGCTCTCTAATTTGATCATTTGCGTGGACCCGTGGGGTTTGGAATTTTATTACTAAACTATGTATTCTATGTAAGAAATGTCCACATTGCGTACAATTAAATATATAAATAATATTCGTCTAATAAAATGTTTCTAACCTTTTAATTAGGCGAAGAAAATAAGAACAAGTACTTTTAAAATGTGTGCATATTCTAAAAAATACAACAAAGGGCAAATAACAACAATTTTAATTAAAAAAACGAAATTTATTTCTTTTATACGGGGTTTTAACATTTTTATTAAATTTATTAATTCGAGTAGAGCCACCCTCGTAAAGATCAAAAATGAAAAAAATACGAAACCTCCGATCTTTAAAAGTGTGATTGATGTGGGGGATGTAGCTCAGATGGTAGAGCGCTCGCTTAGCATGTGAGAGGTACCGGGATCGATGCCCGGCATCTCCAGTGGCTCTTTTGTTTGTCGTCCAACATTAAACCAATTGTTCTCTTATTGACAATTTGTTTCTCATATTCGAATAATAACAACTTAATCAGCCACATTGCTAACTTTTTTCAGTTGCTTAAATTCAACAAGGAAACTAGAGGAAGCCTAAAGTAACGAAAGCATTTTCCCCGTTAAGAGCCTGGAAGTAAAAAGGACAATTTCTCCAATAAAAGTAACAAAAGTTACGTCTACGAGAATAGCTCGTGTGAAAACATAATTGCCACCACGTTGGAAGGAAAAATACTTTCTGCTGTGAATAACTTTTTCACTGGTTCCTCAATCGCCAGGGAAATCCGCCAATTGATGGTGAGTGTTTATATTACTTCTACTACTTCAAAATTACTCACTGGTCCTTTCTCTGCTGGCACAGACGCGCCATTCAGGAGATTCGCCAGATAGGGACCATAAAAATGACAACGCTGCAAGTGGATCCGGCTCAAATGGAAATCGTCAAGAAATAAACCGTGTATCTACCTTAGACCTTTCTGAGACTGACAGTCGTGCCGAGTTTGCAATGCAGCAGAGAAGTCCTAAGAGTACAACGTCGAGTATGGATGGAGTATTTTTTAGTTCTCGAAGCAAAACCGAGAACAGTCTTTCCAACAGGCGCTTCATATCCAAAAGTCAAATGAAAGGTATGGTGGTGTACTAGCAGAAAGCGACGTTATTTCGAAGAAATTGCTGTTTTCTCCTGTTAATGTACATACGTACATCGCTATATGGGCCCGAACTCAGCTCATTAAAACGAAATGAGAATCGATGACGACGAAGATAATGCAGGCCTCCCGACATGTGAGGTGGTAAAATTCTTGTGGTATAATGAGAACAAAGTAGGATAGCGGTTCGGGAAAACCAGAACTACATTAACGCTTATAAATTTTTGCTGTGTACAAATAGGAAAGTGGCTGGAGGGGCAGATATAACTACCAATTAGAGTTGATCGTAAATATACGAATTTTCATACGAATATTGTCTTCTTAACAGAATTCCGGGAAGCTTTTAGACTCTTCGACAAGGACGGCGATGGTTGCATTACAAAAGAAGAACTGGGAACTGTAATGAGATCTTTAGGGCAATTCGCAAGGGTGGAAGAACTACAAGAGATGCTG
This sequence comes from Proctacanthus coquilletti, assembly GCA_001932985.1. Lineage (NCBI taxonomy): Eukaryota > Metazoa > Arthropoda > Insecta > Diptera > Asilidae > Proctacanthus > Proctacanthus coquilletti. The sequence goes on along the minus strand of MNCL01000056.1, from coordinate 507,792 downwards.
CAAGAAGTAGACGTGGACGGTTAGTTTGCCTTTTAGTATTATTTTGTAGAATAAAGTCACTTAACGTTTTTTTTTTCAATTCAAGTAGGAAAATAATAAGCTACATTTTCAATTTAAACACTTGCCTGTTTTATTTTGCAGGTGATGGCAATGTAAGCTTTGAGGAATTCGTCGATATACTGTCGAACATGACTGCAGACACAACAGGCTTATCCCCAGCAGACCAAGAAGAAAGGGAGCTTAGAGACGCTTTTAGGGTCTTCGACAAACACAACCGGGGTTATATAACAGCATCAGACTTGAGAGCTGTTTTACAATGCCTAGGGGAAGATTTGGATGAAGATGAAAGTATAAATATTTTTATTTTTTAATGGCTATTGAAGTTTCTACACAAATTTTTTCAGTTGAAGACATGATTAAAGAAGTTGATGTGGATGGCGATGGACGAATTGATTTTTATGAATTCGTTCATGCCTTAGGAGAACCAGAAGATTCACAAGAAAATGATGAAGACGATGAAACTACTTCACCAATTCCGACTCCAAGATCAACGGTATCATCATATAATGATCAAATCTTAACACATTAAGGATATATTTATATTTTTCCCCACTTTTAAGGTAAAACATATCAAATTTTCCCTTTACAACTTTAAGAAAGTTTACAATACACAATCCAAAACTTAAATTATTCAGTATTACCAAAATACTAGTGACATTTTTACATGATTATTCCAAAAAACTGCTTCATTCATTTCGTCTATAAGTATGTATAAATTTCATAAAAAAATGTTTTACTCAGTGTTTAGGATTACAGGCTCCCCATCTTTATTGAATTCAAAAAATATCTGAAAATTTCATTTTTTATTATACTATGGTTGTGCATTTTGCCTTTGGGTTTTTACTGCCTTAAATTAAAAACTTCGTGGTGTATAATTTTGAACTATTCGGTGGTTTAAAATTAATGGACGGAACTTTAATTGTTTTGAATGCGTAAAGATAAAAATGAGAAAAATGAAAAAGATATGCATCTTAGAGAATTGAAATTTCTAGGACATCAATTTATCTACCCGTATCTTTATCAACTAAATTACTTGAATTTCTTGTCGTTGCGCGCCCTAACAACTTTAGAGTTTATTACTAATTTATTGAAGTCTTTCGCTTAACATGCTCTCATAATAAAGTCAGAAAAATAAATTTAATCGGAAACTATAACTAAATTGAGTTTTTTGAGCAAATTTTACCAAGAGAAATCTAAATGTTGTGGATAAATTATATAGAAAATATATTCTCAGATATAACCCGTTCTGGAGTCGAAAGAAATAAAAGACAATTTTAAAAGAGTCTGAGTTTACTTTATTCCTGTACAATAATAGGAATAGCCAATGGAGGCCCAAATGGAATACTGTCACCGAAAATTGAATTAAGAAAATGATGACTCGAGCACGGCAGTGTAGAGTGCACTGAATAGAAGGTGCAATTCAATTACTTGTGTGTGATCAGCTCTGGAGGTATATGACCCGAATCACCGAGGGCCCGCAAAGTGACTCTTCCAGATGGCAGAATTGAAATCCATGTGATAGATCCATGATTAAGACTTATACGCAACCATGCCTCTGGCGGAAATTGTAAAGCCCTACGTACGACTAAAATTAGTTTGCTTTTCTTAAAAATTCACATATTTAAAATCACCTGCAGACGAAATAACGGATAACGTTTCCATGGCCGACTAGGAGTGTGTAAGTATCTTTGGACTCTTTAGAGTCTGCCCTATAAAAATATTTTCGGAAGCCTGCCTCTATTCGCGGGCCATCTCTGAAGAACTGCTGCAAAAAAATTAAACAAAGTCAACATACAGTCAAGCACGAATCTAAAACCAACCGTTGCTTCGGGCTTCCAATGACCAACAGGTGGTTCGGGGGGAACGGGAGCGCCCTCACGGATAAGATTGCAATTCTCCATGTGATTATAATTTAAAACACCCGTAATAATTTTTGCAGTCTCTTGGGCTCTAGTTTGCGTCGAGGCAACTACTCTATCCCACTTGATGTCGAGCGCCTTCAACCGCTCCCCCGTATATTTTGCTTGGAAACGTCCTACATCTGTTAAATGCTTATCCAGATCCGAGTCTCCGCGATCCAGGTACTCTCCGTGACGTATAAGTATTATATGCCGAGTTGCCTTCGGTCTGCACGTCTCTAACTTCTGATTGTACTTGTTCTGGTCCTCTGGGGAGTTGCTTTTAGCTGGCTCCACCAGACTCTTCGGTTCGCGTAAATCCCAATTGTGGTCCCATTTTGCACATTCGCTTAATATCCTTCCACTATACGTCCACGAATTTTCCACAAACCGTTCATTCTCAGACTTTGTGAAAAGGTAGACAGCAACACCGCTTGCTGTGCCTGTGGCGATAGCCGTCAGTTTCTGCAGTCGGTACCACATGCCCATCTGCAACTGAGTATTTAATATTGCTTTCAGGTGAATTTTAAAAGCGAATTTACTTGCTGTAGCTTACTTTAAACGAAAATTAAGTGAGATACCTAAGACGCTCTGCCAATCTACACGAGAAACCTCATGTCACTTGGCGATGGAGAAATGTCAGATGGAATGGAAAACCCACTTGATGCCTAGCAACAAATGTGTCCATACTCGCAGGTGATGTATCGCAACATCAGCGTGTTCCCAACATTACAACATCGACGTGCTTGGGAACGCAGATCAAAAAGATTTATTTTCATTATTTGAAACATGGAAAGTGGACATACACAGTGCATAACCGTATTGAGTAATCTAAATAAAATGAAATTCCGGACAATACAACGAGACAATTGTCTCGAGGAAAGGAGGTTTATTTACAAAGTGCTTTGCACAAAATTACAGATGAAAACGTCCCAGTACGTGTGTTATACTTATTTACTAGTTTAGAACAAGGACTTTCAATGAAACAGCTTTGTATTAAAAATATACTTTGTACTAATTCTAAGAATTGGTTTACAACAAAGGCTAGTCTGTGCCGCTATCGTTGCTGATCGCACTGTCCGACATCACTTCGACGGGCGCCCGCTCAAACGAAAGTCCTCCGTTGAGCCCTTCCGATGCTTTCCTCATTCTCTCCTCCTTTCTTAATTTTTTCTGTTTCCTTGGGTCCGTGGTAGAACTATTTTTTCTCTTACTATTAGTGCCTTGAGAGGTTGTCTTGCTGTTCGTTTCTTTTGTAAATTTCTCTTTATTGTCGTCGCCCGAAACCAGGTCGCACGTCCCATTCTCCAAAATAACGTTCGACCGTACTACCTCGGAGTTCTTAATGATTTTCAGTCCAAATGCTCTACAAAATCTATTGTAGCTGTGAGCATTTTCTAGCTTTATTTTCTTCCTCAAATTCTGCATGGCATTGCAAACAGTCTCCCTATCGAAGTGACATTGAATTGGGATTTTCGTGTGGCACCTGTTCGCAGTAAAAAGAAGATCTAAAGTAGCAATGACTTCCCTGGCTGAAACTTCCCGCTTTTCACCCAGCCAACTCATGTATTTCTGCAAGTTGTCCTCGATGGCTGCAAGATTCTTCCTGGCGATCTTTATATCCAATCGAATAACCTCGTGGTTCTTGTAAAGTAAATCTAATAATTCAATAACTTGCATTCTTCGGAAAGTTCTAACGTTTTCCAAAAGACCATTTTGCGCTATGTGAGAAGCTAGTTGCCAGACTCCTATCCACCTCATTTTGAAAATATCGCCGAGCAAAGTGATATTAATTGTGGGGTTTCGCAACTTTATAAAGTCATTTAGATATTCGCTTAATATGGGTAGAATTTTCCCAGAAATATGTTCTGTATTCTCTTCGAGGATTTTGCTACAAGCTATAAGAAACACAGTGCACTTGGTTCTGAGTTTGTTAAAGACATCAAAGACAGGCGCCCGAACTTTCTTCTCTACCACTAACCGCAGGAAATCGCAAATATTCTGTTCCTCGACATCATCTGTGCTAGAAAAGTGCCTTCGAGAAGTTAACTTGTTCAGTACTTTTTCCACCTTTGAGCAGAGTGGCTTCAATTCGTTATCTCCGCAGAACTCAATCATATTGTATAGCGAAACCATAATCTCCAAAGTAGTGAGAAGACTTGGATCATGCTGCAGGTAGATCTCTATCAAATCAAGTACCCTTATTCTGAAGTGCATGACTGTAGTAGTCTTCACTCTGTTTTCTTTTGACTTCTTACCTTGCTGAGGCCGCCGCAGTAGTTTAAATGCCTCCGCAAGGGCCTCGTCCAATTTCTTACCCTCTTCCTCGTCCATATCGTCCAAGTCTACAGATTCTTGGTCAGCATCGATTCCAACGGAACCCAATGCTGTTGTTACAGCACTACGTAGTTTATCGGTTACCGTACCTTCCTCCTCTTCTTCCTCCATTATCTCCTCTTCTTCATCATTATCATCACTCTCTTCTTCGCTTTCGTCGCTTTCTCCAGATTTATCCTCCCCATCGTCATCATTCTCATCCTTATCTTCGAGCTCCTCATTTTCACCACTCAAAGGATTATTTCCATCGCTCATGTCTAAAACATTCAATATCTGATGGATCGCAGTCAGCGTAAGTTTCTTACACAGGTGCGGAAATACTGAGTTGACCACATGCCTTAAAGCACTGTTGTTCTGTGATAATAAATGTAAAAATAAATCAACTACAACTTCTATCCATTCAGGTTCTTGTTCACCATCGTCCTCTTTCGGATATTTTTTCTCCTCTTTCGAATGCTTGGTTTTTTCCATGCACTTCTCTAGGTCCATTATAGCCACTTCGGCCATTTCAGGTTCTCTGAACAATTGTAACCCCATGTGCAGTAATAATATATGAAAAACTAATCGAAGAGTATCTTCAGAACCTTCTTTTTTCTTATGTTTTTGAACCTCTGCAAACATTTCCTTCCATGCCTTCAAAATTCTTTCATCGATTCGATTTCGCAGATACTTGTTGTAGTGTTTCTTCTCCAAAATCTCATTACAGCACTTGGCCAAATTAAGGAGTACCTTTCTTTCGTCTTTTAGTCGCGATACTTTTGAATGTAAACTTGCATAAAATATATTTTTAAGTTGCATCGCGAAATCATTAGAAATGGCGTCATCCTCGTCATCCTCCTTCTTGTTAGCAATCTCGCCATTTTTATTAATATGGAATAACGAAAAGGTCATCATAAATTTTAGCTCTTGCGATCGCCATTCAGAAGAGCCTTGGACGTGTTTGTGCATAATTAAATGCTGCAACATATAACCGGCATTTTGACGCTCGACATTAAGCCAAGATTCTTCAGGATTGTCAGGATTTTTCGTCAACTTACCCAGAAAGATGCCTTTATAAGTTTCATATAGCTCTTGTACACCACTCTCTCCCAAATGGGAAATTATTTGATGTACTATCCTCTCGGGTGTATACTTTTCTATACCTAGATTTCCAGGATGAAGGATTAATTTATGGATAATTCTCACTTTTTCTGCATTGTCCTCAAGTTTTGCACAAAATTTACTAAGAGCTTCCAGAAATTCATGATAAAAAGCAGTGAGAGTTTCGTCTTTTTTCTGTTTTAAGGTTTTTAAACTGGAAACCATAATACTTATAAAATTCTTAGTAAGTAATTTCGATACTTCCAATTTTGTGTCAGCGTGTGCAAGAATATCAGTTAAAATTTTAACTGTCTGCGTTTCCCGCATTTTTGTAGAATTTGCTAAAGATTGTTCCACTTCTTTAGTCCAAAACGGTATTAAATGCTTACTCGTGGTCAAGTATTTTGCAAAATTCTCATATGATGGATGGACTAGTACAGAAACTGAAGTATTCTCCCAAAATATTTTATGCAAGTATTTAAAGCTTTCCGGGTTTAATAGACTATGCCCTCCGAAATGGGTCTTTAAATATTTCTTTGTAAATATATTGGGAAACCTCGTTACCGCAGTGATGAGACAATTTAATGTGTTCCTATTCTGCTGATCCCAAAGTTTTTCTATCTCGGGTTGAAGAATAGGAAACACAAAAGAACCAAACTGAGTTTCGTCTACCTAGGAGAAGTTTTAATTAATTTAAGCAAAAAAAACATTAAATGAGTTTTACTTTTTCCACAATTTCGATCAAAAAAGCATACGCTAGTGAATTGTGGTAAGTGCGATGCTTTGAAAGTGTAATTAACTTTTGAACTACTTTCGTCAAGTCTTCATTGTGATCCTTAAAGATTTTACCTGAATGAACCATTGCACCGCAGACAAGTATTTGACCCACCACAGCGTCGGCATCTTCCTGTTTTTACATTATTTCAAAATATTCCAGAAGGATGCATAACGTACCTTACCTTGTTTGAAATGCTGTTACCAACATGAAGCTCCTTTTTAGCGACCTCAAAGATAGTTGTGCTATCAATCCACTTGCCATAAGCATATTTCAAAAACTCCACAAAGGTGGTGAAAAATCCGGTTTTCGATACATTTGTAGATGCTCCTACACCTCTTACTAGGCGTTTTAATGAATATTGAATATCATTCACTTTCTAAAAGAATAAAATAGCTGTTTTCTGCTTAATGATTTTGCAAATGAGTTACTTTTTGCCTGTCCTGACTCTTAACCAAATGCTGAAGTAGTTGCAGGCCTGCATCAATTCTCTCCGTGTCGGAATCGCTTGTTAGTTTGTTGAAGTAGTGGAATAAATTAGAATTAACCGATTTAATCGACAGCTTCCCGCTGTTTTCCATGGTTTTTGACTGCTCCACGTGCTGTTCGGCTTTCATGGTGAATGTCGCCTTCAACTAAATGTCAAATTTCATTTCATCTTCTTCTTGGTTAAAGGCAATCGATTTGATTACCGATTTCGTTGGAGAACTTTTTACGATTCTGCAAATGCTTGTATTTATTAAAATTTGATATAGAAGGTATTTTGATACCTTATACTATCCTAAAGTATGTTATCCGACTATATCGCTATGATTGTCTGTTTATTGAAAGACTTTTGCGCTTTGGTTAATTGGACTTAGTAGAGAAAAAGTTTAAATAATATCCCAAAAAGGTTTTTAAACAATTTTTTAGCTATATAGTCGGTTTTGAGCGTCTATTAATGCAACAGACGTAGGCATATATTGGTTTTACCCTTGCTCGTCCAGAAGCAAGTCCAAGCTGATGCAAGGAGGACATTAAATAGAATTCTGAAGAGACGAACAAAACTAATGCTTAAAAAAATCTCGGGCGGCGCTGGCGAAACAAAATCCGTACTCAGTGCCTTCATGGCGTTTAACAATTCCACATTAATTGAGTGCGAGTATCGAGAAGTGATAATTAATTCTTTTACCCAACTCGGGTAATTTTAATTCAAACTTAGTATTTCAATGAATTAAAAAACCATTTTGTGTATGAAAATTAAAAAATTATTAGTGTGAAATTGTCGGCCACTATGGGCGGGAAGGTTTTTATACCAAATCTTCTGTCCCACAGCGATTCGCAAATGGTGTAATCTTCTTTTGCTCATCAACTCCGGTCGGGATCATATCAACCCAACGCAGAAGCAACAGAGACAGCACGACTGGACTCGATCTGTCAAAATCTCGTTTTATTTTTCGTTCCCTCTTTTGCGACAAAATAAGAAAGTGAGCGACAGTGCGCAGGGTACGTTCGTGTACGCTGGTGCGTGCAGGCAGGGTAAATTAAATCAGTTGCAATCCAAGAAATTCCGACATTTCTGTAAACAATTGCCATTGGAGCTTAGTGAATTATTTCTATGCAAAGTTATAGCAAAGCCAGGACTAAAACGTCTGAATATCAGTGAAAAGCCGAGAGGCGAGGCAGAGGCGCGTGTTTCTCATTCCGTGTGCCGTGTGTTTATATGCAAAATTGCTACGAGAGGGGCACGTATACATCGGCAGCAGCGGTCTTCGTACGTGAAAGGCTTCAGGGCAAGCCGCCAATTTCGCCTAAAAAGAATTTCATATTTCGCTCTAAAATTTATACCATTTAAAAAATACAAAATGGCTGCGAGAATGGGCAGCGGTGACTTACACGCTAGGTAAATACTACAAAGTTCTCGACTAATTGCCGATTCAGTTAATAATTGTGCTGTGCACCGAAGCCGTGTGGTGTGTAGGAAAACTAGTTCCCGCTTAAAATTCGACACAGTTTTGCGAGAAACAGGCAGCAAGGGTTGAAAGGCGAAAGACATTAAGAGGGATCGTGGGTCCCGTGAATGCAGCGGCACTGACCAGGGCGCCGGAATTCTCGATTGTACTGTGAACGCCCGATACTTATATTTTTGCGTCGCCTTAATTTGTAATAATTCCATAAATAGTCTGATGCCTGTCATTTAATCCCGAAGTGCTTTGGACGGGTATTATTTGACACTTTGCCATATCTGCTGTCAAAATATTCTTTCCTCGAGAATGTGACGTTTGCGGTATTCGCGGAACGAGCAGGTTTTTTCAATTGTAACATTTCTTACATACCACAAAAATGAGCCGAACGTGCGATAAATTAAATAAAAACCATATAATAACCCTAAGATCAAAATTTATATAATTTTTTCGTCAATTTCAGAGGTTTTGACAATCGTCAAAAAAAGATTCCTGAAGAGCCTCCATTTATCGCCTATGTCGGCAATTTACCGCAAGGTTTAGTTCAAGGCGATGTCATGAAAATTTTCCAAAACCTAGAGGTGAAGAGTGTTCGCCTCGTTAAAGACAAAGATACAGATCAATTCAAAGGCTTTTGCTATGTCGAATTCGGATCAGTTCAAGACTTGGAGGCAGCTCTGGATCTCGATGGACGTATCCAACTTGAAGAAACGCAGGCCACACTGAGAATTGATGTCGCTGACCAAAAAAGGAATGATAGGTATTAAAATATTTAGAGCTAGTAAGTCTATTAACAAGGCTACAGCATGCACGTGTGAGCCTTGGTCGAAAGAAACGTGTCATATTTCAATCATCGTGCGCTTTTCTACTTGACGTCATTAATTTTTCTAACAAGTTATCTTTCATAGCTTATCTTTAATAAATTGCGCGGATCGCTTTAACAAGTGATGCATTTTTCAGATTGTATTAGAGCTAACATTTTCACACTACTTTTGCGAATACGTTTGGGAGCGAACCGGCGTATTCACAGCAATAAACGTTTTTTCTATAATTTAAAAGGCTCACTTTTGTTATACTAACAATATAAAATCACCAAAAAGTGACTTTTCCGTATATGAGATTTAAAAACCACCTGAGGGAACAAAATTGCCATCCCTTAATTCTAACATATAATATGATTTTCAATTTACAATGCATTTCATATTGAATATTAAAATTTATTAAATAGAGGTGGATTTTCAAAACGGGGTCCTCCAAGACAAGGAGGCGGAAGTGGTCAATTCAACCGTGGTGGTCCCGGACGTCAGGGAAATGCAAATCGTGGTGGATATAATGATAATTTCGGACATAATGACAGAAATCGCGGCCCTGGAGGCGGCGGAAACAGGTCTTTCCATGGTAACAATTTAAACCTTTAATAGAAACGCTTTTATAACAAATCCAGGGTATTCTAGATCGCGGCGGTGCTCCGAATCGTGGAAGATATTTCAATGAGGACCGTAATTTTGATCGTGGCAATCGTGAAGGAAGCTATACAGGTAGCAGAGACGGCGATAGATACACTAATTTCAGCAGATCACGTGGTGATCGAGAGCGACATAATCCTAATGACAGACCACCAGTTACTTCTGCTACCAGCAGTATAAGTAAGCGAATGGTATGGGCTCAGAGATGTGACTAAATTTAATTTACTTATTACAGATGATGATAACCGGCCTAGACTACAGTTGAAACCAAGAACAGTCACAGAACCTATAAATTCTCTAGCAGAGACCAAGCAAGCAGCTTTAATATTTGGCAACGCTCGGCCCAGAGAGGAAAAAATAAAAGGGCGAGAACCCGAACATTAAAGGGAAAAATTCTCGTATTTATTTAAAACAAAAGCAAAACATAAATATATGTATAAAATATTCACATTGTATAGAAAGAGATACTTTTTGAACAGGAAGAATTCTTTCAAAACAGTAAGAATACTTATCTGAGGTAAATTTCTTCCACATGTTTTTTTTCCTTTTTTGCAAATTTTTGTTAAGAGAATTTAAATAGAAAAAAAAACAAATGTGTATTTTTTCCATTGATTGCTGTTCGTTATTTGACTTCGACCCTTTGCTAGCGGTCCCAATTTTTCGTTCAATTAATTTTGCATAACCTGTTTTTGTAAATTGACTACTGTGAGTATAGCAAAATATAACATTTATATATTTGCCGCAGGGTGGAATATAATTGAATAAAAAAATAGATTTATTTATGTATTTTATTTAGGATTCTGATAAATATGTCCTATTTTTTCACTTTCTACACTTAACGTAAATAAATGATACATATGTTATGTATAAAGGATTAATTATTAAGGATTAAATCTTTTATTAATATAATGAATGTTTATGTTTTACTGCAGACGCACCTTGTTTTATTTAAAGAGACACAACAAACATACTTGTTATTTTTGTAAAATCAAGGTTGATTCATTTTAAATTTTCTTAGAGACATTCTTTGCATATTCTGATTAATAATGCTAATAAATTTCTTCTTTGAAATAACATTAGCGCACGTTTGTTATCACTGTAAGCGCCTGTCATCATTGTAGATTTATGATTTAATAATACATAATTGATTACACTGATGTGTTCGAATTTCGTATTTGTACATACCTTTGATTTTTATATAAAACTAATCGCTTGTAGATTCATAACTTTGTAGACTATCGCATTTTAGAATTAAATCATGAAAACCAGAATTGTTTCCGATTTTTATTTCTCCAACGCTTTAGTTTTTGTGCTATTCCTTTTATCGTTTTTATTCGTTATACCATCCAATAGAAGGGAAGAAAAATTAGAAATAGTTCATCGACTCACCCGACAACCAAATTGTACATTATTTAAAAACAGCAATTAATCTCATAATTTATTTTTCGAAAAAATACACGTTCAAAGTGATGGTAATACGTGCGTTCAAATATAACCAGAATTTAATAATAATTTCGCTTTGACAATTTTTATTTTATGAAATTGATGTGAAACGAGATGGTTTGTTAATTTGTAATTATTCAATTTTTATATTGTATATTTATCCAGACGTAGCGAAATAACACTAGGTAAATTTAATATTTAACGTAACTTAAGTGGAATTACATAAAAATATTTCAAAGAAAAAAACTTGCAAAATGAGCAGATCGAAAGAACATATTTTAGCAATACTCAGAGGGCAAATTGAACTGATTAACGTAATAAAATGAATTACGAAGAGATAAAAACTTATGTACACTTAAAAATGACATGTTTTAATTGTGAGGTAAACAAAATGTAATATGAAATTTTAATAACAAATTTATTTAATGAAATTAATGTGGAAAATGACAACTATTTACTATTCTTAAGATTAATGAATGTTTTATCGAATTGATGATATGTGAATTAGTTTTCATCTGGAAACACCTACATTATTTTTCATAATTTGTGTTTATGTACAAATACAAATTGATATGTAATATATAACTTTTAATAAAAAATTTTCAAATAACAGATGAATTGGGGTTTTTCCCTGGTGCCTTCATCCTGCCCGCGCCTCTGAAGTCGGCTAGAGCTCGTATTAACTAATTTTCGATAATGAAAGCAACACACTCTACACAACTAGTGCGCAAGGGTGGGTTCGTGCGTTGCGTTGTAGGGTTGCAGTAACAGCGTCGGTAAGCATCCGTTCAATTCTTAGCACTGGGCCAGAACACGTAACAGACGAATGATCAGTAAGAAGGGCAGTGGAATTACATGCGTGAAACTTGGAAGAGGGGATGGAATTAACGACTGAGAGGGCAACGTTTCCCACGGAATTTGATTTGTGTTAGTTCAAGGAACTATACTCGTTACATTGCTTTAGTGTTGATGGAAATGAATTGAAAGCTTGCAGCTTGCTGAAATTTTGGGCTAGTGTGAGTCGAAACAGCTTAGCGCACGACGCAGGTTTGGATCGCATCGCATCGGAATGGCAATTTTCTAATTTCGTAATTTGGAATTAAATAATTTTAAAATATGAGACTCGTTGCATTCTTTCGATTTTGATCTCCTAATTGTTCACTGTTCACTGGCATTGTCCTAAGGAGATTCTCGATATGAGCGGTTCTGCAGAGAAGACTTCAGATTGGTTCACGTTTTGCAGGATTAATTCTACACTTGTTTTTCTCCTGGAAGTGCTTTGACTAAAGTGGTCGCCGAGTGGACCGAGCCTCAGCACCATTGGACTTGTACTTGTCCTGTTGTCATGGCGGCTGAATTTTTCTCATCGTGTATTTCGCTAGTAGAGTTTCCTAGAATTGGAGTTAACTATCCAAGCAGCAAAATCCGGGGAGAGGCGGACCGGCTTAGATGGATCCTTTTGTAATTTCCTGTGTGTTGGGTAACTTGTAAAAGACGCCGAAAAAAATAAAGCAGTGTATCAATTTCAGGTTATATTTCCTCGAAGGCAAGCCAGAGGGGCATAGATAAAATGAGATTTGAGGATTGGCGGTTTAAGTATATGGCTGCTGTCTTGAGAGAACCGTAATAAGCGCAACAGCAATAGTCAGTGAGTTTCATTATTTAGCATATGCAGTTTTCATATCTGTTTCTAAGGACGCCCAAGATGTTCTGCCCAGGCTGCGAGGATGTTTTAGACAGAGTCTTCGGAATTTGGATTTTGCATAGAAGATTTCTTTAAGATATAGAAATTCAACAACACGGATTACTCTCTCTGTGATGTACTGATCGCTGACAACCCCACCACAAGTCGCAAATTCCCTTGCCACACAAATCCCCCAAAAGTTCCAACTTTAGAAGGCAGTTGTCGGAAAATTCATCCCTGCGTGTAACAATGGCTATATTATTAAATTATTATCGAAAAAAAACATTTAGAGCATTTATCTGATATAATTAACGTTTTCAATCGGTTAAAATATTTGTCCTAATTATGCCTGAGGAACTAAACTTGAATATAAGGAAAATTTAGTTTAAAATTCTCGGGCGGGATTTGTACGTAATAAATTAAGTATTTTCTAGGTTTAATTATGTCGTAGGGATTTTATAATTATTTCTAAACAAATTAATAATTATATGAGGAAACTAATTAAAATATATCTTCAGTGGATTTAACCTTCGGATAATTGTTTAAATATTTTTTTAATTCGATTAAGAGCTGAGAATTTATTTATTCTGGTTAGGAAGATTAAAGATGCATAAAAATGTAATTAAAAGATTTTTTTAATGTAATAAATATTTAAGAAATTATTCAAATTTATTTCTGTGGGGTAAGAGTGTCAAAATTGTTTATTTTACAATAAAAGTAGCAGAAGTATATACGGTGTTTTTGTACTTTCCCTGGAAAAATCTTGGTTTAACGAGAAAAGAAATATTAAAGTAGTCTTAGAACATTTTAAAAATAACAACGAGCAGAAATCCAGCAAAATTCAGCAAAACAAAGATTATAAGCAGAAAGGGCACACTCTTTCGCCGGAAAGAGCAACGCGGTAACTCTGATTCCCGGCCCACACATGAAGAGCCCCCAGTGTAAACAAAGAACGTCACGCGCCGTGACGTCAACCCCGGGCGGCCAACCGGCTCGTCCTCGATCATGGTCGCCTGTTACTTTGCCTGGTTTTGGCGATTTTCTCGATATGCCGATTTCTACCAGGCGACCAGAATCGTATAGCAAGCACAACCAGGTTCGTGTCTCGGTTAGCACAGGTTTGAATATATGACAAGGGTTCGTGTCTCCGCTACTGATCAGAAGGCAGTCCCAGGGCTCTTGACACTGACAACTCACCTTTGACATTTGCGGGTGTAAACATTCCAGGAAACGGGGAATGAAGTGAAAAATGTTTAAAAATGCGCAAAGAATAAAACTATACCAATTGGAAATTAGAAGACTGTATTCACAAATTAAATTACTAACAGAATATTTCATTTATTGACTACGAAACTACAGAAATACTGAAATATCGTCTTTCTTTTCCGCCACCTCCACTTGGGGATCACAAAGTCCCAGTAGTCATTTTGAGCAAACAAAGGACTTTGATTTTTCTTAACTCCTCCTTGGCCCTGCGGCAGTGCCGTCGCTACAGCCTCCTTAGTACTATTTGTTTTGTAGATGTTTGTTATATAATACAAATAAATTCAATAGTGACTCCGCTACTCCGTTTTTCGCTTGTTCTCTCCCGTCTGTACCGACTGTAAATAAATTGTCGTTGTTTCCAAATTCTGTTTCAGCAAAGCCTCAACGATTCTCGTGCTCCATGACAATTCCTGTAAAAAGAATGAATGTTAGGAACTGGTAATTTCTGATATTTGTAGGAGTCGTGGGTATTTACGAAGAATAGTGAAAATAAAATATTACCTTGAAAATTCAAAAGAGATTTATTCCTCGCAGGGCAGAATAATCTTGAAGGTGGCGCGCACCTATCGTAAGCAATTTTTGTAAGGCAGACGTACCTGGACGAGCTTAGATCTTCAGGAGAGTCCACTTCCAGAGTATGGTCATTCCAATAATTGAACCCGCTTTTAAAAGTTCATGTTATTGTGTTGTGATGAAGTTTCTTTAATGGAGCATTGCATTTAATCATTTCAATCCAAAAGTTCCCTCAATTCCACACACGTCCACCAACATTTGTTCCTGAATCGAGTCAGGAAGCTCTTTAAGCTACACCTCTACACGTAAGAAATTAATAAAAACCCAGCAGTGGCGATGATTAATTAAAAACATAACCTTTTTGAAAATTACTAATGAAAGGTCTGTGCGATGATTCCAACTCCTCTTTCAATTCATTCAAGAGCTTCCCGGACGCAACTTCACTGCCGTTTTGGCAGAATCCACGGAGTAGCTGCTCGCTGCGCTCTTTGGGCCTCTGGTGTCAAAATTTGAAACTGGCCTCGCCAGCAAAATCGGGGAGCTACAAAACAACAAACACACGGATCCTTGCAGCAATTTCTACTAAGTGGTGATATTAACGAAAATGCTATTGGGGGATTTGTGAACATAGAGTGACGGAATAAAAGACACAAAGTCGTAAAAACAAAAAATCGCCGATTTAATGAATTACTGTAGTCCTTATTGCTCCCGGCGGTCCATGGTTCCCTAGGGATCAAGGCTTTGCTGGGTGTTACCTGCGCAAGCAGAAGTCAAACCAGAGCCTCTATGTTAAGACATTTATTTTGTTTTAGCTGTTTACAAGAGTATATAATATAAAATATATATGTTTGTAAATTTAATTTGTTTTACATAGTATTTTCATTCATTAATTTAAATTTGCTTATAAATTTGTGTTAGTTTCCTTGATAAAACAAGTCTAAATATATAATTTAATCCGAGTTTCCGGCGAATTTGAACAAGCACAATTATTAGTCCTGCTGGAAAGTTGTATGCAGCAATCGAATCCAAATGAACTTTTCATACATGTTGGATACATAAAACTCTTTTAAACATATTTTAATAATTTTTCATATTTTCTTCTTATTAATTTTTATTTTTGTTCGCGTGGGCAATTTTTTAACGAACTCACTTTTCAATTTAAATCGCAAAACTGATCTTAACACAAAAATAAGCAAACTACATCTTGCTTATTGAATACAATTACAATAATTCTCTTACGATTTTTTTTCACAAAAAATTTGTAATGTCGAAATTGCTTTCGTGAGTATTGGCAGTTTTTCTTTTTTTAAATATTTTATTCGTTATTTAGTCTAAACACATTTTTTTATTTCTATTCTGATGCTGTTGTCAAAGCACTTAATACTAGAGGTACTCAATGTATATATTTATACATTAAAGGTGCACAAATGAGGAAATAACACACCATTAAATAAACACAGCTTCAAACCAATCTATTTGTACTCGAAAATAACTACTAACGCAATTAGTCAATTTCTGTGTAATTAACATAAATTCCGCTGGAGTTAAAAAAAAAGGGTTAAAAAAATCATATATATATACCTTTTTATTAGTAAATATAGACCTCAATGCCCGTCTGTAGAACTACGTAACTAAAATACAATCATAACACAACAGCAACAAAGAAAAGATATGTAAATTGTTCTATAAGTAAATAACAAATCCGCATGGCTGTAGTTCAACTGCGATCAGAATAGTCTCCATAATTCACACAAAATTAAATATTCGAATTAGTGATTGAGGCAGTTCTTTCTCTATATTGGTTTCACGTAGTTGCAGTAAATCATTTAACTAATTAGGTTGATAAGAACCAAATTCATGTTATTTTGGAAACGCTTGGTCTAGGTACAATTGGATAAATACACGATTTAGAAAATAGGGCATCATTCAATCGATTAAAATAAAACCATTTAAATGATTTGCTAAAACAACCACACATGACCAGGTACTCCATGATTTTTGGTACGATAAATTTCTAAATATGTTTATAGGAAATCACAAACACGTAATACATACGAAAAATATGATATTAGTATTGTAACGATTAAAACAAATTTTTAAATTATATATTAACATTCTCACAAACCGTTTGCCAAGAAATTATTTGTGCATACATAAATTTGTGCGAAAATGCTTAATATGTGTGCAATTTTATAAATAGCAACATTTCCTTTTCTGCTATTTATATTATTGCTATTATCCAATAGACCTGTTCGATTACCAATTTACTATTGTAATTTTCCAATAGACAAGAAAAATTATTTAATTCTTTTTTCTCTTGTAAATCGAATTAGTTTCAACTAATTAATTGAAATTAATCAACTAGTATTATCGCCGTAGAAAAGTTACCCTGTTTGTAAGAGTTTAAATTTGTACAGATTTACCTAAGTGTGGGCTAGGTCTCTTCAACTAAGATACCAAAAGTAGAAAAAACATGATTGTCTGGATAGTGTTTGCTCGTCGTAGAACAGTTGCCTCATCAGCTATGAAACAATAAAATTGCACTAACACTTGCTAATTTTTTTTTTTTTTTACAAATTTCGTATTTACACTACTAGTTGGCTAGTACGTAGAAAATTCACTTAAGTAACTCATCGCTGTAACAAATTTCGACATTACGTTGTGTGCTTACAAGTTACAGGAGTTGGGATGCTAACAGAATGAACAAAAAAAAAAAAAACGCCACTTGCGGGAGTGTTTAGTAAGTTTATAAACAACATATTTATGAGTCAGTAAACTAGATAAAATCGTGGAAGTATGTGCGAAACGCGGAGCCTACAAACGTTTAAAACTGAGGTAGAATAACTTCTATCAACATTAAATACAGCGTCGTAGCAAAATGCAATCGTAATTAACGAGGTGCCTCTACTAGTAAAGGCCACGGTAGAATTGGATAGATTTACGGAATTTTCGAAAAAAATGAGAACACGATCAAAAATTTATTTCTTTGGGTATGTGATTTATAGCACACCGAATTATGGGGACGAAAATCGGGTGCACCCTGGTTTACGAATGCGTTGGTTCATATTGCGCTGGTTCCCCTATCATTCCCGCGACCTCCAATTCTCACGCTTTTGCGCCAGGAATTTTCGACAGTACTTTTGAAAGGTCGACTCCGGTTAAGGCATTTATTGCTGGTGGTAACTGGCCAACTAGGCGAGTAACGTCGCCTGTGGTTGTGTCATTGCCACCAATTAGAACGATTTCATCTGTTTTGGCGAGTGGAGCAGCTACTTCGGCAGCGATCTGGAAGAAATCCCCTCTTAGTTTATTCTGCATCTTAAATATGGCCGGCCTTACTAACCTTTGGTAGTGATTCAAGCACGATATTCATAATGGCAGCATCTCCATATTCTTTGAACACAGCGGCCTTCATCCTCATCCGCTCGGCTTCAGCCTTACCAACAAGTTCAATGGCGTGGGCTTCGGCCAAACCGATCTTCTTTATCCTTTCAGACTCAGCGCGAGCGTTTTCAAGTGTTTGCGTCCTAAAATTGTTTTACTTATAGATTATATAAAATAATGTAGGAAAAAAATATTATTTAAATTATACTGCTGATAAACTATATGATAAATTAATAAACTATACAATAAATAACGATATTTCATTAATTATTTCATGTATTTAAATATAAAACTTACTGTTTGCCTTGCGCTATAGTTTGCACTTTGTAACCCTCGGCTTCAGCTGGAAGGCGTACGGTGGCAATGAGTTCTCGTTCCTTCCTCTCGACCTCTTGGGCTTCAATTTCAATTTGCTTCTTTCGTTCGACGACTTCGATTTGAATTTCTTCGTTACGGATCTTCTGTCTGACCTTAGCCGCTTGTAATTCATAGGCAAGTTGAGCTTCAGCTTTCTGCGGAGTAGATATAAAAAGTATGGTTTATTCTTGTTTTAATTAATTAAGTAATTACCGCTGTATTAATTTCCATATCAAAATTTGCTTTTTGTAGTTTGTACATCCTGGCATTATCCTCAATTTTTGTATCGGTAGCGTACTTAACGTCCATTGCGCTCTTCTCACATTCTGCTTCCCTGATGCCTGCATCCCTTTTATTGGAGAAATAAACAGTTTCTAAACCTTTTAATATATAAATTAATATTATTTACCTGTTTGCTTGAGCTACTCCGGCATCAGCATCACGCTTAACACTAGCTGTTTGTGCTTTGCCAAGTGAAGCTAGATACTGTACATCATCGTAAACGTCTTTGATAGTGAAGGATAAAATCTCTATGCCCATACGACCTACGTCAGGAGCGGCCACTTCCCTGACAAGAGCAGCAAATTGGTCGCGATCTTTGTACACCTCTTCGACTGTAAGAGTTCCTGTAGAAAAATATTATAAAACGTATGAGAAACAACAATAAAAAAAAGTCTCTCTTTCAAGTATCTTCTGAAAAATTTGTCAATAGATCCGCTTGTGAACTCGTTTTATTATATGGTAATAAGATTATCGTTAATGTATTAAAATATATAAATGTATGTATTAATGTATATAAATATATTCTTTAAAAAACCTATAAAAAAAAAACAACAGTAATGAAAGCAAAATAAATCTTACCTCTTCACAACAAACAAAGTCAAACCAACTACTGCTGTTATTTTATAAAAACCCATCCAGATTAAGTCCATTTTGCGACGATTAGTATTACAAAAACATAAATCTGCGACTGCGTTCAATTCTTTCTTAAAGAAATAATTTTCGAAGTCTTTATTGGCCACCCAGCCCGTATATTAGATTTAATGAAAGAAAAGTGAATTCAGCGAAAATATATCATCGAACATCGATATTACTCAACAGTGAATTGCGCACTGTTATCAACAAGTATGTCTGAATCCTCTTAGTAATCTTTTTGTTTTTGCACCTAGTCATGTTCATTTAGGTACTTCATAACACTTGCGATAGATGGGTCATATTTCCGTAAATTTGGAAAATTTGCTAAGATAATCACTTCATGTGTGATAAAAGTATGACCTGAGTGATAACTTCATTAGATCCTTAATTCCCGTAGTTACAAATTATCATAATAGTCCGGGAGAATACTCGCATTGCAGGTTTTGATTGCATCCAACCCGGGATTTAACATATCAAAATCCTAGAGGATGAAATTGTTGAGAACTTCGGACCATAAGCTGTTTTCAGCAGCATTACTTAAATAAGAATTTCCACAATACGCACACGATTTACAAATATGCTTTTTAGCACAAAGAAGGAAAAAAATCGATTTTGTTTACGAATTTAAAGTAACACTAATGTTATTGTGAAAAATTACTTTAATTTTAAATCTAATATCATTTTCTTCTTTTCATTTTCTATTAAATATATAATTTTTTAGAAAGGATTTCTAGGATTTCATTTTAAATAGCATTATTTCAAAGCACAGAAGTTTTTAAATCTAAGTAGAAGCTTTTTCTCTAAAGCATCGCAAGTAGTTCTGCATGCTCAATTTAAATTACCGCGGAATTCCTACCAACGTTTGAATGTAATCTCTCTATTAGTACTCACGTGGGTAATAATTTAAACAGATATTTTATAATATCTTTTATAACGTGTATAATTCATATAAATTCTATATTTAAATCATGCCAGGTTAAACTTAAGACCACCCTGATTCTGTGGAAACGCCTATGTCGCAACAAGCCAAAAATTCCAGTTAATTGAAGCGTAAAAGATTTATTGATTCCAAGGTGAAGTTACTCTTGAACTACGTAAGACAATTTAACTCTCTTGGAATATAATTTTTTTTGTACAGCTTCTTTATAGGCAGACAACAACATATTAAGCTTTAAATATGCAGGAGGATTTTAATAGAATCTTGTAGTTAAACCGTGTAAGAAAATTGTTAACAAAACCATTGAGAAATCAATCGATGTCATTCACATATAATCAGCGAAATTCTTGCTTTACCCACTATAAAAACTCGAATTGAGATCCTCTGGAGAAAACAATTTTAAAGACACTTTCATATAATAATTCAATTGAAATCTAAGTAGATAAGCAATGCAATTTAATTTGCTAAATTAAATTAGCCAATAAAGCTCTTGCGATGCGAACACTCCAGCCGTTAATAACCCGCCTAGCTTTACCGCCACTGGTCTAGCCACTTGAACTTTTCCAACTAAAGCAGCCACTAGTTAAGAAAAAGCGGTGTCCGCCTTATTCTGATCGCTTCTCGGCAATGAAAGCCAATTAAAATGGCATTGAGGGGATATTGCGGAAAATGCTCGAGAAAGATTTATCAATTAAAGTGAAATTTTCATTATCCAACCAACGCCAGTGGTTAACACTCGGGAAAACACAATAATTGATTTCAATTCAAAATTTAACAGATTTATACAACTGATGACGAGCTATTGCAGCCATTTCTCGGAAGTACTTGAGCCAAGGAAACGAACTGACGGCATTTACCAGGAAAACTTTATAAGCTGTTTGAAAGGACGTGATGTACTTGCTCCACATAAAAAAGGAAGAATAGCATTTCAAATATCCAGAAATAAAACCTTATTTGTACTCATTTCTTGCCTTATTCTATCGTCTCCGACGGACAAGTCTAATGCTATGGAGTCACACGAAGGTAAATCAACTCGTACCCTCTTTTATCGATTGCTCTTGAAAAGCGGAAATATATTTAGGTAAACGCTAGTAATAAACCACTTCTTTAATCGCTTGGAGTTTCAAGGCCAAGGAAAATAATTGGGTTACATTTTAGTAGATTATAATGGCGGTACAAGGGGTTCCTTTCACGACGTGATTGTAGATATTTTTTATGCGACTCAAACAGGTGTTTGCTTAAAAACTATGCTCTTTGAAATATCTAAAATAAATCTATATATAACTAAAGGAAAAAAGTAGGACCTCAAACTTCTTTTTAATGTGCACTAATTACCAGCAGATTAAAACGTCAATTGGGCCTCTATAATAAATCTTTACAGGCTTGCTTGACGTAACTCATTGGATCATCTTTAGAAGCAAAAAAGCTGTCTCACTAGTAGTGAACCTACAGCTATTAGCTTCCATGTATGATACTGAATTCTATCGCACTAATGAGGAATTGGAAGATCGGATCTACTGAACCTATGGTTATCTTGGTTCCCAAGGAATTACCGTTTGTACTCATTGATTTAATTTTAACAATCCGGAGCGTAATTTAGTAGAATTACAACTATGGTATTGGCTAAAATTGGTAGTAACTCAGTGAACAAATTTCATGCGTAATTCGACTTACAGGAAGTGCGACGCCAATTGTTTTTATGCGTTGCAGTCATTTCTAAATGTAGGCGTAAGTTGTTTACATCATTTAAATTATGTAAAATTTTGCGTTGTACTACTAATTTATGTCTAAAGCCATCTTACACATAGTACCAAAATAGAAGTGTAATAACCTGTTATGTTCCTATCTATAATAAAGCGTAAATGCTTCTGCTTCAAATATTTTCTTTTCTTTTATTTATTAAGTAAAAACATACTACTATAATTTACTCTAGCAAGGAATTAAAGTTTGCTTGCAAGGTTGCGACTTTTTATGATGTAATTTCAGAAAGAAATGAAACAATTGTCTTTCACTGTTAGAAGGCTACACCTGTCGAATTAATACACTGTATACCATCATGGGTTAAGTCGTAATAACACCCATTGTGAGGATTCATAGAGTAATAAAATAAGTGTACGAAAGTATATAACAAGATACTTGGACTTGGACTTACCTAAAATGGCTCTCAGGTGGCCTTCCAGGGTCTGCAGGATTGTCTGTTTTATTTCTTTGACGCTTTTCCCCAAGAACTGTTCGCTAGCTGTTCCCAGTAATTCGTCGGCCTGATGGTGAAAATAATACACGTTCATCATCTATAAAAAGAAATGAAAAACAAGCGGGGGATCAGAATCAGCATCCGTTGGCTTAACTCCATCGCCGGAAGTGTTTAGCTTTTGATTTTGGGGTGAATTTGATTTTTTTTTTAATTTTAGTCATAAAAAGGGTCTAGCTAAAGAAAGCTATTGCACTGCTGGTGGTTATAGAATGAAAAAAAGATCGGAGGTATCTAGAATCACTTATTATTTTTTTTATTTTTTTATTTTATTTGTGTACTGGAAAAATAGTTCTCAAATAGATGTTGCGTACGAAATTTAGTTTGGTTTACAAAAATCATTTCAAAAAGGCAAAATACAAAGCCAAAAATTAATGGGTGAGTGGAAAATGTCAATTATAATAAATAAAGAATCACTAGCTCACATACGCATATAAAAGGCTGTGAAATGGAAAATGCTGAATCGATTTTCAAAAATCTCTGACTCTGTAATTATAGTAAAGGATAACAAAGTTAACTAAGGTTAACCAAGTCATAAAAAAAAAACTTTATAATGTTCACACTGAGCTTGTAATTCCTCAATAAAAAAATGTAACTAATGGGGCTATAAACACAGAATGTAATAATAAAAACGAAAGATATACCCTACCTGTGTATTTTATAAATTGAAGCAACTTAAAAATTAGATTTGCGTTGTTAAACTCCAAAATAACATGATAGAACGAAGAATATTAAACCATGAAAATAAAAAGAAAAGTGCCAAATTAATATACATTGTATTTAACTAAAAAATATTTTAAATAAACCACATGTTTCTGTGATCCCCTAATTTCTGGATTTTCATTATTTTAGTTATTTTATTTTTAATTCTACTATAATAAATCTTTCCCATAGGGATTATTAAAGTAAAGCAATATGCTGTAGTTGACTTCGGGTAATTCTGTGCCTTCTTCAAGAACGGTATGAATTGTTAACAATTAAATCTTTTAATGTAAAATTAGAGTATGTGCAAAAGAATTAAGGTAATAGTGTAATTCGTGTCTTAGAGCTTACAAAGAGAAAAGTTTATTTATTACTTTAAGGTTAATTTTTCGTCCCTTTTGCTCCGATTTTGTATACAATTAAAGAGAACTTTATGTAATTTAAATTTAGTAGAACATTTTTAATGTATTGTCTATTGTTTCTATTAGATATTGCTTTAATTGTAGCAAATTATTTTATATAGCAATAAATAAATGTGTTAAAACAAGACGTTATGAAAATTTATTCACCTTAAGTATACAAGGTTTACGACTTCAAACTTAATCAAGAATTTATATTCAAAAAGTATATCAGATTATACAGACACTAGAATTGAACCAAGGATGAGATTGAAATTCATAGTCCCCAGCTTTAGTAACATTGAGTAAGTTAAATTATTTCTGTATGCGGAAAACTAAACAAACTACCTGAAATAAGTTTTTTTTTTAATAAAATATCGACAAACACTTTATAGAAACACTTAACACGAATTTTTAAATTAGAAAAGCATAAAGCAATTCTAGCAGCCAAAAATTGGAGGATCAACATTTAAAAAAATTTTTCTTATAACATAGAATGAACAGAATATAAAATTAAGAAAGAGTTAAAGCTAAAACATTATTTTCATTTGTGAAATTGCAGAAAGATTGCAAAGGGATAAAGGCACTTCATATAATATCGAAAATTGAAAATAATGCGACACAATATTTTTTCTGCCTCAATGCATTTGCATATCTTTCAATTTAATCAAATGTTTTCTGTAGATTATGTGTTTTTGCTTGTGAATGGATGTATGTATGTATCGCATGCAGAGACTTAAATTAGTAAGCAAGACCTGTGTAGAATGGAACAGCTAACATTAAAAATAGTGCACTTTATCGTACTACCTGTATGTTGGGATTATTTATAGGAAATTAGTCAAATGTTATTACTCGGTGGGATAATTTTACGATGCAAAGAAAAATTCATATCCAAGCTAGCTTAGTAAACGAAGTAAAATCGCATAAATTTTAGTACAGATTTATTTTTAAATAGGTTATCTGAATAATCTAGAATCAATTTATTGTAGCAATAATGTAGCATGCTTCTTGGAGGATCCAAACATGCCAGTTGAATGTACCTAAAAGTCGGCTGTGGAAACATTAAAAACTAATTTCAATCGCTAATAATAATTGGATAAAAAATGTAATTTCAATGCGAAAAATATTGTTATCTGAAATCGAATGGGATAATGGAAATACCTTCATGATTTTACACTGAGCAACACCAGTTACAGTCAGAGGGACTCCCTGGGCCGTTTCAACCCCCTCGCACATTGGATTCAGAGTCATTACTTCGAGTGAGAGACGCTGCACGTCCGTGACAAGCCACCAGGCCCAAGCCCATCCTCCCACGATTGTTCGTTTCTTCGTTGAACCGCAACATCCTCCTAAAAGAGGAAGAAATCATTTAAAAAATACGCTATATGAAATTATCTATTTATAAAATTATATAATCCTTCAGTTTTCTTGTAAATTTCAACGAAATTATTTATTTTTATCAGTAAAAAATCTCATTTAAAATCTCATATGCCCATCAGATTTTATATTATAAAAATCCCATTTCAATTCATTAAAAATGTTTATTATTATTTGATTCGATTAAAAATGGGGTCGATTACCTGCTTCTTTTCAATGAACTGTTAGACGAAGTTCGAACACCTGATCACACTCATCTATCAACGATAGCTACTATAGGCCTCAATAGTGAGTACTTACTTATTAATAATTCGAAACACTTTCTCACAATCTATTTGTCCGGTGATTCGTAACATGTTAAGAAATTCATTGAAAATAACAAAGACCTGTTGATTACATTTCTCAACTGCGGATGAGCCTATAGCATGCCTGTAACATGTCACGTAGGCTTCTCTTGTTCTAGTACTTGCGCTTTTCTTGTAGAAATATATTGCATATATGTATGGAAATACCAATGACCGTCTGAACAAATTTATCGGCTTAAAACCTTAGCTTCAAGATCAGTGTCAGTGATGCACAACCAAAGACCATAGTCAAAGGAAGCGAGAGATAAAAATTATCCATTGGAATGGTTGTGATCATGATCTTGAACTTGATCTCAAGACTTGTTTCTCGGATAAAGATGGGATCCCAAAAAAGTGAGTTACACAAGCAACAATTCGTTAATCCACCTGAGTGCAAAAAAAGCCAGTGGGTTCGTCTGAGTTCGACTGCATAACCCAGTCGCTTTACCTAGTTTTACTTCGGACTGTACTCTGTCTTTCAGCCGCTTTCAAGTACTCGGCCAAGATTAAGACAGCCCTCCTCCTCCTTAGCAGTTAGGCTATGGCCGTGGAAGAAATGGAGAAAGACAACATTTTTCGTGGTTTTCTATTTAAAAATTTTTAGCTTGGATGAGTGGCGATTAGTTGCTGGTAGACTGTAGACAGTAGACTCTAGAGTGCAGCGAATGTTACGATTGTTGTCTTACTATCGACAGCTAGATTGCGAGTATTCAGCCGTTATAAGTTTGCAACGAAAAAAGTGAAAAAGTGATTGCGGTGTCTCATCCACATATCTTAGTGACACACTAACGGTATAACGGCGAAGTAGATTACGCAGTCGCGAGAAACTGTTTACGACTATTAACGATGACGACACTACTGAGCCTAGAACCAGTTCTGTAGCATTGAACGAGTTCGAGGCTTTTCAAGATGTGCTGCCATATGGCGAGCCTTTAGAAAGTGTAAAGTCCGGTAAGTTTAGCAAGTGCAGGTGCAACAGTTTCCACTATTTCCTATAGTCAATCTATATATATCTATCTATAGATCGATCGATTATAGGCTTCCTCTACCCTAAAGGTAGGTTTCACTGCACCTCTTTTATTCGCTTCTCGAATGGCCGAGATGTTAGTCACCTCCTAGGTGGTAATTGCACAGCGCATTGGGAAAATGGAAAAAGGTTCGAGCGTGGCTCTGCACGAATTATTTCAGCAAACCACGTTTGATCTCTGCCTGATATTTTCTAATTTAATATTTACTGTATGTGCGTCGTTTAGCGAGAAGTTACGATAAATTGTTACAGGTGATCGCTTTCGCTAGAAATTTTTGTTTAGTGAAATTATGCAGCTCTTGCCTAAGTGTTTTCTAATGATCTTATTTATGTTGCAATAACGACGACTACGACTATTGCTTTTGTAAGCGATCCGGGCATTTTCTTTCTTCAAAGTTATTTACTGTCGCCGAGATTAATTCAAGTGCACAATTTATGAATTGATGCTTTAGTTTTAATTTAATTTAATTTTCATAAAAATCAATCTCAAAATATTAATTATTCCTGGTAGTACTCACTTTATTTTATAAAATGGACATGTTTAGGATTTTATGCAATTTTTCTTTAAGTTGAACGTGTGATTGTCCAAAGCCGGAGACCATCAACCGCCTCGACAATAATTGCAATTAAAGATTTCTCTAATTGTTATTCTGCAGCGCTTTTATTTCACCACTGGTTTAAAGGCTACCGAAAAGCAATCTATCTTCGGACTTTATATTTCCATTATTTTTTACGATATCGGAGCACGATCAGCGCAGGATTCAGTAATTAAAATTAAAATGTAGAATAATCACGAAGTTTTAGTTAAAAGATTTCAGAAAAGCTAGTGAATTAATTCCAGAACCTAATTGTTTGTAATAATTTCATTTTCATTAAATTGGCTATCTTGGAGAACACCGACACAAAATTACGAGATACGTTCTACTTTGTTTATTTATAGAATCTTTTGCGGTAATCTACGGCGATTTCGCTGTATACGTATTTTTTATTTATTAGAAATAATTATATATTCTGAAAAGTTTTTTACTATTAATAAATCCTCAACTTGATTTAAACTGCTTAAGCTATTAATATTTCAGCGAGTGATTCAAAAAGCTTTTTTTAATTTAATTTTTGAAATTTGTGCAATTTTGTTTATATATTAGATAAATGGATTGTAAGAAGACCAGCAAACCATAAAAAACGTACTCATAAGGGCAAACCATTACGTAATGATTTTTTATGCATCTGAACGAATCAATTGTTTTACTTTCTTTCAGCGAAGTTCAACATGCTAAGACGAGTCTGGACATCGCCAGAACTGATCACAGAAAATTGAACGAAGCATCAAGAGCCAAATAGACGAAAGAGGTTTGAGGCCGCAGCATGAGTGCGATAGTCGGCGCCGCAAGCACAGCGGTGGTATCGGCGGCGACTAGCGTCGGATGGTTTATACCCATGTTAGTCGCGGCCATCGCATACTTTCAGTACGAGGAGATCATGGATCCGGAGGCTAGGCCCATTAATGTTGCATCCGATGAGATTTTAGAGTTCTATGATTTTATAATAGTGGGGGCGGGCTCGGCTGGTGCCGTAATCGCCAATAGGCTTACAGAGGTGGAGAACTGGAACGTTTTGCTCCTTGAAGCAGGTGGAGATGAAACAGAAATTTCAGATGTGCCTTTAATGGCTGGCTATCTACAGCTCAGCAAAATGGATTGGAAGTACAAAACGGAACCTACAGGGACTTCTTGTTTAGGTAGAATATTTATTATGGTCATAATTCAATAGTAAAAGAGAGCCAATATTTGAAATTCTCGCTCATTATATAAATATTATCTTTTTCCTTATGTCTTTGAGTTATACATGTTTCATAGAAATAATAATCTGACTCTTTTTCAAATGAAAATATAAGTAAAACATCTTTTTCAGCAATGGCCAACGGCCGGTGCAACTGGCCAAGAGGCAAGGTCCTCGGTGGATCTAGTGTGCTCAACTACATGTTATATTTGCGTGGCAATAAAAAAGATTACGACAACTGGGAAGCAATGGGCAACACCGGTTGGGGCTACAGAGACGCACTGTACTATTTTAAAAAATCAGAGGACAATACGAATCCCTATTTAGCTGAGACCCCATACCACTCCACGGGCGGGTACCTAACAGTAGGAGAAGCACCATATCATACTCCGCTCGCGGCGGCATTCGTGGAAGCTGGTGTCGAAATGGGTTACGAAAATCGGGATCTCAATGGTGAGAAGCAAACAGGCTTTATGATAGCCCAGGGGACCACACGACGCGGTAGTCGGTGTAGTACTGCTAAGGCATTCCTTAGACCCGCAAGACTGAGACCGAATCTCCATATAGCGATGTATGCTCATGTGACTCGGATAATGATTGATCCAATTACGAAAGTCGCTTTTGGAGTCCAGTTTATCCGTGACCATAAGATGCACCATGTCCGAGCCACTAAAGAAGTTATTGTCTCTGGAGGCTCTGTTAATTCACCACAGTTGCTTATGTTATCTGGTATAGGCCCCAGGGCGGAGCTAGCCAAGCACGGAATACCTCTAATTCAGGATCTAAATGTTGGCGAAAATATGCAAGACCATATTGGATTGGGAGGACTTACGTTTCTTGTAAATCAGCCTGTCTCAATCGTGGAGAGCCGATTCCACTCCATGTCCACTGTTCTACAGTATGCAGTCTTCGGCCAAGGCCCACTCACTATTTTAGGCGGGGTCGAAGGTCTAGCTTACGTTAATACCAAATACGCAAACGCTTCCGACGATTTTCCTGACATTGAATTCCATTTTGTTTCGGGCTCAACTAACTCCGACGGAGGGTCTCAACTTCGAAAAGCACACGGCTTGACCGAAGCTTTTTACAACACTGTTTTTGAACAGATCAACAACAAGGATGCATGGAGCATAATTCCCATGTTGCTGAGGCCAAGGAGCGTCGGTTCCATAAAATTGCGCAGCAAGAACCCTTTTGATTACCCTTACATCTATCCGAACTATCTTTCGGACGAATTGGACACTAAAACCTTAGTGGAAGGTGTAAAGATCGCAGTTGCACTTTCCCGAACCAGAGCTATGCAACGATTCGGATCCAGAATCTCAGCGTTTAAGTGGCCCGGATGCATGCAAATCCCAATGTTCACTGATAAGTACTGGGAATGCATGATTCGCCACTATACCGTGACGATATACCATCCCGTGGGTACGTGCAAAATGGGTCCCTATTGGGATCCTACAGCTGTAGTGGACCCCCAGCTTCGAGTGTACGGCATACGAGGACTACGTGTAATCGATGCTAGCATTATGCCTAAATTGGTGAGTGCTAACACAAATGCCCCAGTAATTATGATTGGAGAAAAAGGATCAGATATGATCAAGGAGTTCTGGATTAAGAACTCAGTCAATTAACACATGCATGACTCGTTAGACAACACCTGATTTTATGCTCTCTCTGGCTTAGTTGTGATAGCAAATGTCAGCAGGTCCTGAAGTGTACCTTAGTTCTAAGGAATAGTCAAATATTTATTGTACGTAGTAAATATTTTATCATTAAATATATTCTAGATTTAATATTCTGAGTATTTCTCGCAACCCTCTAAAGTAATTAGTTACTACGCTGTTTTGTTCTAAATCATGGCCAGTAAGAAAGACAAAACAGGCAACTTTGAAATTAGAGTCTTTCTTATTTTGGAAAATACGGCATTGGGTCTTAAAAATTCAAAATAAAAGAAACAGACACTTTTTTTTAATGACACACAAACCGATTTTTAAAACCGTATAAGCCATCTTACCAAAAGGAATTTCAAAAAAATTCACGTAGCGGTGAATTATTCGAATCTAAATTGTAACTCAGCACCAATAAAATTCCGAGTTTGGATTCCATTGCCATGCAATTACATACCTGCGGATTTCGTTCCGGCTATCAATTAGCCTAAATTGCCCAGCAGGACCTCCAGTTGAACAGATCGCTTACAAAGTGAACCGCGTAAGGCCCAAGACGACGTTCAACCTTTTTGACGGCGTTTTTTCGTCACCATCCAGGAATCAATTTGTCTACCACACCGCGGGTATCGTTGATTCGATCTTTGTTTTCGAAATGCCTCAGATGTTTTATTGTGCCTGGCCTGACTTTACTCGAAGGTAGAAATTATGCTCAAGAGGTCTCGAAGGTTAAAAAAAGACCTAGGGAGTTCCCAGAGATATTCTTGACCAAAAACAATTTAATGCGTGCCAAAATTACTCGCACTGCACATGGCGTAGCTTAAGCGTCATAAATGTTCAGCGGACAGTGTGCATTAATTTAACCAGTTTCAAGCGATTTTGTTGTTCGAGTTTATGGGCATCAATGCTCATCGTTCTGGATTTATTCAATAATTATAATACCACACTAAGGCTGATCGGCATATGTACATATATTTGAATAATCTATTGAAATTTACCTGAAATGAATGTGTGGCGAAGAAGAAATAAAATAAATAAAAATTTATATTTTATGCTAGTAAATAAAATTTTATTTATATTTAAATTTATAAAAATCTACGCACGAAGTTTAAAAGAAAATGCAATAAATATTCTAGCTATGACGGTTTCATATTTTGAAAAGTACTCTTTCTTACTACGTGTACTAACCAAATCAGTGCTCAGTAATTCATATTATTGTGAAATGAATAACTTATTTATTATTAACGTATACACATTTTAAATAATTGAAACTAAATCTCTCTTTTTGTCGCCTGTCTCCTGGTTTCTTGTTCTTTTCTTTATTTAAAAAAATTAATAAAATCGAACAAAACACAACGCAAATTTACGAGTTATTCTTTCGATTTTTATGCATACCCGATTTGATATTTTATTTTCAATTTGGGAGGGCTTTAGTGTAAAATATGAATTAAAAAAATCTGTATTTGTTATCGAATCATCGTTTTCAACCCAAACATTATATAGAGTGAACAAATAATATGATGTCACATCATTTCTGAATTTGGTTTCTTCCCGGTTTTATCGCACGTTTACTGCGATTTTTTTTTATCATTTGTATATGTTAAAGGCATAAACAGTCATTGCCATCTGACTGTCTGGATTAACGAAATTGTGAAAATAAAAATCAAAGTACTTTCCAAATGTAATATAAAAGGAACAGAATAGACCAAATGTTTCATTCGTCCGTCGTACTCTTTACAACATGAAGCATTTGGTCATCCTTTTTCTCTTCTTTATGGTACTTGGAACGGCTTTTTTGCTACCTGCAGAACAACAGTGCGTTCCACGGGGTTCTCAGGTAATAGTTTAGTCTAAGAAGGTTATTTAATTTTTTATATTTCAATCTCTTAACAGTGCAGGAATAATAACGATTGTTGCAGTAAACAGTGTTTAGGACGTATTTGCGCTATAACTATTGAGTTTAATCCTCATAAAGTGGGATAAAAAAGCATTAAATAACAATTTTAAGTTTTAAACTCAATCTAATTCAAGCCTGTACTCTACATATAAATAAATATGATATGTTTTACTTCTTATTAAATAAACGATAAAATTGCACTCGCTACTGTCTCTCGCCTTTATATCAAAAACAAGGAAGCAATTTGTTTAAACAAAAATCTGTTATCCAAGCTAATAAAACACATATTATTCATGTAAGCTTTATCTTTTATTTTTAGAATCCATAATATGTATCGATTTTGTTTAAAAGCGGCATCGGTTATTAACACACGCGTTCATTCCCATGCAGCATTTAAGCGTACTTCCAGGAAGGCACTGCATTAAAATTTTTAACAAGTTACAATTGTTAGTATTTAAAAAGTAGCAAGAACAACTTACACGTTCCCCTTTCTTTGAACATCTAAAACTGGCATTTGCCCCAAAAATAACTCCACATAGAACAGAGATTACGAAAAATACTTTAAAGAAATTGGCCATTATGAGGACGTGTATCTGATTTGAGTAGACGTTTGAAAATAAAGTCGGTCTCAGAAAAGCTTATTTTATAGTGTAGAATAGAATGGAATTTTACAATTTAAAGAAAAATATTTGGAAACTGGACAAGTTTGTTCATGCATTTGATTACAAGGGATATCATGCATTGTTTACGTTACTTTTTTACTACTGAAAGCAAAGGAAAGAAAATATATATCTATTTACGACTATTTCATTAACTACTTCGTATTAACTAAACTAAACTAAACTGCACTATTAGTTCATCTGATAATTTTTTTAAACAAGCTATTTTCTTAGTATATAAAGACGTAATGGAATAGCCCAGAACTTTGCTGGATTTCTTTTGTCGACACTTTAAAACAGATGTTTGTTCACATGCAGCCTCATCGAAGGTAAATAACCTGCCTATTATTCTTCCTGAGCTTAACAGTTGCTACCGCGCATTTTTTTGGACAGTTTTTCAATATATATGAGCTACAAGTGCCTTTTGACTAGTCATATTCGGCTTAACGATGGCCAAATACGGAAATATCATAGCAATATTTGCGATTTTCTGCGCAATAGTTCTTGGAGCTTTCGTACGTACAAATTTAATATTAAGACCGACTTTTTAATTAAGTATTTAGTATATTTTGAAGTCCGATTATATTTTTATTTATTTTTTGTATATGTATTGCATTTATTTATTGCATGTATCTAGTAAACTTCGTTCAAAAATCTGGCATCGATTATATAGAACGAAAATTAAACAATTCAATGTTTATTTATTTAATTAAACATCGTAATTGTTTTGAAAAACATAAAACACGTGATAGTAAAACTATGTAGTATGACTTCTTAAATAAATTTATTATCATGTAGACAAAATGTAATTTATAGAGAAATTGTTAATTTTTCAGGCACAAGACTGCAATCCTGAAGGTGCACGGGTAATTACTATAGATATAATAGTTTACCTTGATGTTACATTATTTCTTTTAATTTCAGTGTGTTACCGACTCGGACTGTTGTTATAGCGAATGCATCGATTCACTGTGCCAACCTTAATAATATTTGATAACCTTTCTTCAAATTGAGAAAATGTTTTCTTATAACATAAAAAATGATTATACAAAAGAAGCGGTTCAATAAAAATATTAAATAAATCGCATTTTGTTCTGACCTAAATATTGAAGTATTTGTATGAATTTCAAATTGCTTACAATGCTAAGATTCTTTTATTCGAAATAAAAAACACTACTATACTACTATATATTTTATTTGGAAAAAAGTCAATAAAAGTTTTTTTACGTAACATTGGGAAAAACAAGCCAAGCTTATATATAAAAACAAAGAAGAGAAATACGACAAATTCAAAGTAGCCGTTGTTCTCTAAAGTAAATTTTGCTTTGGAGAGATTTAGTCTTTTATTTAATATTCTACTTAAGAGTTTAATGATCCTGTTTTCAAATGCTGAAATTATGCGATTTAACTGAGGTGTAGTGGGTATAGGTATTCATCCATGCAAATACAAAACAGGAAGAACTGGGTCAATATAACACAACACATTCGGAATTAAACGGACTGGCTTATTTATAAGTAAGTAATTGCCTTCTTTGCGGTGTGCAATTTAAATTAATAACAGTAATTTTCTCGATCCACGATCTGTTGTGTATGTTTCGCCTAAAAGTAGCCCCAGTCTTCGAAGCGTGATCAATATCTGTTTTGCATAAACATTCGAGGCGTAATTGAAATGCGATTATGTTAAACAAGACGACGGACGCGGATTTCGAAGTCGCTGCTTCTTCCCAGACCAGCGGCCTCGAACAACTCACGGGAGGACTGAGGAACCGCGAAAAAGACATCAACAAACAGCCCTCGGGCCCGGCTGCCCGGATAGCAGAATCTCCGGATCTGGACCATGCACTTATATCTGGGTCACCAATTTGTTTCTGGAAAATTTGCAGCAGACTTCATGTGGAGACGACCCTTGCTAATACAAAATACGCCAATTATTGGAGAAATTATATTTGGCCAGCTCGTAATAACCTGCTCTTGGGCATTAATTAAGACGGGCTTTGATAAGAGATGTGGACGTTGAAAAATGCCATTTCCCCGGAGCTAATTAAATCTCTTTGTGGATCAGGTATCCATTGCAGGCTCTAAAAGTGTTTCAGTAAACGATCACGACATTATTTCTGATCTGATACGATGAAAGGGTTGGGCCTGCAGTTAATAACCTTGGGGGAGATCAATTGCGTTTTTTAACCTTCCTGAACTGTTCAATGGAAATCGTCAGACTACGTTCTCGTAAGTAGGTAAGGTTCTAGTGAAAATGTTATATTTAGAACGGTGCAAGCCGGAAAATTTACCTACTTAGTACTTTCATGTCACCTGAGTATTACCTGAGTTATTGGAGGTCAAAGGTCCAAAACTATGCTAATTATGAAAGTCAACGTATGACACAATTTATGATAAAAATTTTTAAAAATTTCAAAAATAAAATCTTTGGCTCAAAACTAAGACCGTGCCTTAAAGATATTAACAATTTTTTGAAAAAATGCAAAAATAAGAACTAAAAAAATTAAAATTCTTACTTCTACTAATTCTTCTTCTTTAATTTGTTGCATTTTTCACTATTCTTACCTTTCATTTGATTGATTTCTGAAAAAACTGGTATGGTTACCCGAAAAATCCCTAAGAAGTGCTATTAACAATACTTCGAGGAAATAAACTGAAAATCTGACAAAAATTCTACCGTAGGCCAAAAGTCTAAAAACCGTCGTTTGGAGAAAAACAACTTTAAAAAATGAAGTACTGGGTGCTGAGGAGTAACAAAGAATAGCACTAAAAATTAATGAGTAGAATTGTTTTTACTTATCTTAAAACAAAATCTACATAATGAAATTAAGCTTATGTTTAAGGGTCCAGTAAAAAGTAATGTTTCGCCAGTAATTAAAAATTGAATTTTTGGTCGAAAACTCAAATTTTTCACTAGACATTTACCTTAAATAGGTTATGATGAATACACGTAAATTCCGATCAAAAATCAATTTAAATTCATTCACCTTTTCATGTGTTTAATTTAAAGGAGACGAATTTGATGAACAATTAATGTGGTGTTTTTTTATTGCCGGGGGATTTTCTCTATAATTCAATTTACACGCCAAAGTAGTCAGCATTAAAATGATTAATTACATTTGGAATATGCGGTCATTTCCAAGAGTGAAATGATTACTCTCATGTGAACAGTATTTCTCTATCTCCATCAACGCCACATAATATTAAATTACAGCAATAAGTAAATTTCTTCATTTCGAGACCAAACACGTTTTTCGGACCTTATTCTTCGTTGCAGCGGAATGACTCAGTGGTCGTCCAAGTAATCGCACAAGGTCCAAGTTCTTGACCAATTGGCAAAAATCCGGACGAATAAAGCAATTTTATGTTCTGCTAAGTAAATACCTGTAATTTGGTTTTGCCCACTAATTTCATCAGTCATGCAGAGGATTTATCTCTTCAGTTCCAAATTAAGTTCTTTATGACTGATGCGAAATCTGATGAGCCTTGACCAGAAAGGCATAAGTGCAGTACATTTCGGTTACACAGTTCAAATTCAATTCTTCTTTGTTCAGTTAAAAAAAGCTTAAGAAGAATAAAATTATTTAGAATTCAAGAAAAAAAAGTCCTATAACATTTCTCAGTTGCTTATTTTCGAAATTCCAAAAATTAGTATGAGTGAGAATAAAAATACCTTGTATTATTTTAGTAATGCAAAAAATAATTCAAATTAACTTTTGAAATTCGACTGTCGACTGTCTTAAGCAACGTGCCCTCAAAAATGCTCGATCAGGTAGAAATTTCCATTAATCGAAATATAAAATGAAATTCAGCAAAGTCAATCTTACCAGGGGTTAAATTAGCTTCGCCAGAAAAAGAAATTTAGTTGAAATAAGTGCTGGTCGGGATAGGTGTTTTCGTGTCAGAGATATTTTTAAAAAGTATTCAAGATGCCTACAATGGAAGGAATCTTTTCGATGATTCGGGTGTTGATGTCTCTGGGGCCAGGAGTTTTGTTGATTATGCTACTTCGCGAGGGCTGCATTCAGGAGCGGCCTGACATTGTAGACAGAGAGAACCGAGTGAGGAGTATACATCCGAATGAAATGTATGACTACTACGACTTTGTAATAGTCGGTGGTGGATCGGCGGGAGCCGCAATGGCAGCTCGATTGTCTGAAATTCAAGAGTGGTCCGTTTTGCTAATTGAGGCTGGTCCCGATGAACCCATCTTGTCGGATATACCTCAGCTGTTCCCCTTTTTACAAAGATCCCCTTTCGATTGGAAGTTCGCCACGGAGCCTTCGGACGCATATTGCTTGGCTATGAGAGACCGTCGGTGCAGGTGGCCGCGAGGGAAAGTTTTAGGAGGATCAAGTGTTCTCAATGCAATGTTATATGTTAGAGGCAATCGAAGGGATTACGACCACTGGGCGAGTCTTGGAAACCCTGGATGGAACTATGATAACATCTTGTATTATTTTAAAAAATTGGAAGACATGCAGATTCCATACTTGCAAAACGACCAATATTATCACAACGTTGGAGGACCAATTACTGTAGAACATTTTCGCTTTGTTTCACCTCTAGTTGATATATTTTTAGAAGCCGCAAAAGAACTAAACATGGTTCATCCCTATGGTGACTACAATGGTGCAGTGCAAACGGGACTCACCAGAGCCCAAGGATCTCTGAGAGATGGGTTGCGATGCAGCACGGCAAAAGGATACTTAAGGCCAGCTAAAAATCGGTCAAATCTCCATATCTTACTTAACACATTCGTGGAGAAAATTAATATAGACCCAGAAACTAAAATTGCTTATAGTGTAACTTTTGAAAGAATGGGCGTGAGACACACAGCTCATGCAGGCCGAGAAATTATTCTTTCTGCAGGCTCTATACAATCTCCGCAGCTCTTAATGATTTCTGGAGTAGGACCATGCGGTCATCTTGAAGAACTTGGCGTCGAATGTATAAAACATTCTCCAGGTGTTGGCGAAAACCTACAAGATCATGTGTCTGCGGCAGGTGCTGAATACCTAATCCAAAACTATGCAACGAACCAAACCCTTTCGTTTATTATACCAAAAATGTTATCGGTACAAAATATTAATAAATTTGTCCAAGATCGCAGGGGCCCTTTTTACGGAATGCCTGCATGTGAGGTTATGGGCTTCCTCAATACGAAATACCAAGATCCAAAATTGGACTGGCCGGATATCCAACTTTTTATGGGTTCCTACGGGTACACTTCTGATGGTGGGTTAATTGGAAAGTTTGGATCTGGTATCTCCTTCAATAATTACGCAGAAGTTTTTGAACCGATCATCTATAAGGATTCGTACATGGTACTGCCGTTGTTGATGAGACCACGAAGTCGTGGAAAAATATTGTTAAGATCAAATAACCCGAGGATCCATCCCTTAATATATCCTAACTATTTCGATGATCCTTATGACCTTGATGTTATGGTAGGTTCAAATTAAAAAACAGGGAGATTTTTTAAACATAATTTCCTTTAAATTATCTAGGTGGAAGGTTTGAAAATAGTTCATCAATTCTCAGAGACTACCATCATGCGTTATCTGAACGCATCGCTTAACACTTACTCTTGGTCCATTTGTGCAGATACTGACTTCGAAAGCGATGAATTCTGGGCTTGCTTGGCCCGATTTTACTCACAAACTATATACCATCCAGTTGGGACATGTAAAATGGGTCCATACCAAGACCCCATGGCTGTCGTTGACCCCCGGTTAAGGGTCTACGGAATTAACAACCTACGAGTCGTGGATGCCAGCATAATGCCAACAATTGTCACGGGAAATACAAACGCGCCGACCATAATGATCGCGGAGAGGGCAGCCGACATGATCAAGGAGGAATACCAGCACTACTGACGAAAATACATCCCGGCCGATGTGCTCTTTGTAAATTATGTAGCATTTATTGTTTTAACTTTAAATAAATTTAGTTGAGAATCCAGCCGGCGGAGTTTGCTTACACGAATGCAGTCAGCGATACCTCTTTACTTACAAACTGTTCTCAAATTACAGCAGTAAATTTTAGTCTGTGTAAATTAACACCTGACAGGTGATAAAAAATTGCACGCCTGAATTCCATTAAGGCTGGCTATTCTTTAAATGTGGGCCACTGGAAGTTATCGGCTTCTTGCTTGCGGCTTAAATCATTCATTCCAGTTACTGAAATCAATTTTGGACCATTGATAAATCACAAGTGATTCTCATCAATTTCCTTCATTCTTATAAACGAGCTCATAAATTAGATATGCTGGAGGTGTCCCGCGCAGGTAGTTCCTGCACCAAGAGCGGCATGTCTTTATTTTCTTCCAGCCACACTTTGGGGCTCCGCAGTCCGGCTTAATTTACGTGCTCATTCGCAAAGCAGAAAACACTTGTTGCTTTCGGTTTCGAATATCGCCCCTATCAAGCGATAACATCATTTCAAGATGTGACCAGGAGCGGCATTTAATAAATTACACCAAAAGAAGTACTACTAATGGAGGTGTTAAAAATATTGCAAATAAACATTATTTTCAAAAGAACTGAGTAAAACATACATGTATATATATATATTTTCTTTCCTATAAAAAATAAATGTTTTCCTATTTTTCGAATTTTTAAATGAAAATAATGTTTTAAATCAATCTAGACATAATATCCCCGCCTATATTTGCGAAGAAATGAGTAAAACTAACAAAAAACAAGTTCAGAGAAATCCTTTCACTTTGGTACAGTCAAAATCAAGAATGTTAAATCCAATCAAAACAGTGCAAAAATTGTTTCAGCGAAATTCAAATGTCCATCCTCCCGGTTTAAAAGAAGGAATTTTGGACCAGCTTGGATGATATTCTTATTGCACTTAGCAGGTAATTATCTTCAGTGAAAGGCACAATTTTCGGACCAGTAAAATTCTTACATGAATGTAATTGGTGGACCGAACGATGGCCAAAGACTTATATAATTCGACATGCTCGGTAGCTTTAGTCAGTGCGTGTTTGATCAGTCGTGAATTTATTATTTCCCAAAATAATAATAACTTTTATTGCAATTAAAACTATTGTAAAAATAATCGACTAATTTTGAATTAGTAGTTAATTTCGTGTTTATTGAAATTTTTTACTATTATATAAAATGCTTGGGCAGTGTCCAGAAACACAGGGAACCCCTGTTAGCCATATTGTGGATTTAATTCTCCAAGTACTACTGGCATCTCAGTGTGCCATTTCTCCAAAAGAGATGTGGCCGGTGGATTACGGCACTAAAATCCTTACTGATAGCGAAAGTTAGGCACATTTTGCTTTTAACTTATTTCAGTTCCTAATACCAATTTATTTCAGGCCTTAAACCATATGATTTTATAGTAGTCGGTGCTGGAACAGCAGGATCTGTTGTAGCAAATCGACTGAGTGAAAATCCAAATTGGGATGTTTTAGTTCTTGAGGCTGGGGGCGACCCACCTATACATTCTGAGGTGGACTTTTAATTATTTTCTTTTATAACAAAAACAAAAAATAATAATAATAATACAAAACATTAATACGTAAAGTGTTAAACTCACATGAATATTATCTATTTACAGATACCATTCTTTTATGAAACATTATTAAATTCACCATACGATTGGAATTTTAAGACAGAGCCCAATCCAAATGCTAGCTTGACATTAAAAAGGGGTGCCATTATCCACAGAGGGAAGATGTTGGGTGGTGATAGTGGTATAAATAATATGGTTTATATTAGAGGAAATGTTGAAGACTTTGAATATTGGGAACACTGTGGAAATCCTTCCTGGGGCTGGCCCGATGTTCTACAGTTCTTTATGAAATCAGAGAATAACAGATATCCATCGATTGCGGCTAATACCTGGAGCCATAGTACTATAGGTCTACTACCTGTTGATTTGTTTAGAGGAATGGACGCAGGGTGTGATTTATTTACTGGCGTCGCGTATGATGATGGAATAGACGAATTGTTTGACGCAAATGCTTACAGACACAAGGGAATTCTACAGGCCCAAGGAACTCTAGATAGAAAAACCAGAAGCAGCACTGCAAAAGCGTTTTTAATACCAGCAAAGGAGCGCAAAAATCTCCATATTATCAAGAATGCTCATGTGACTAATTTGAAATTCAATTCCGATGGAAGCGTCGCAGGGGTTCACTTCATACTTGAAGGCAAGGCAACGTATGCCTTAACTACAAAAGAGGTGATTCTATCAGCTGGTGCGATTAATAATCCTAACATTTTAATGCTTTCTGGAATTGGCCCAGCGGAGAACTTGAAAAGAAAGAAAATCAAAGTAAAAGCAGATTTGCCTGTAGGATTTAATTTCCACGACCACGTTGTAGTTCCATTGGTCATTCGAATTCCAAAATCCTATCATGATATAGAACATAATCTGGTTGACAATGGCTTTGAATATTTTATTCACAGAGATGGTAAATTTGGATCAATTGGTTGCCGGGACATCTTCACCTTCATTAATACTAAAAATGAAAGTGATCCCTATCCAAATATTCAGGTTGGACATTCCTACTATCAACGAGGAGATCCAGATCTCTATAGAATTTTACAAAATTATGGGTATGACAAGAATATTGTTGAAAGAATCTGTCAGGTGAATGCTTTAAGTGATGTGGGAATATTTTTCATATCACTTTTAACACCTAAATCTAGAGGATTCGTCGAAAACAGAAACAAGGACCCAATGAGTCCGCCAATCATAACAACAAACTACTTAGCAGAACCTGATGATGCTTATGTTCTCGTTAAGGGAATTCGTTTCGTCCAAGGTCTTCTGAAAACTGATACTGCTAGATCTTATGGAGCGAAGGAAGTAAAAATTGATCTTAAAAGATGTGACACCTTTAAGTATGACTCCAACCCCTATTGGGAGTGTTATGTCAGAAATCTCGCCACTTCAGGAGGGCAACCAGTAGGCACTACAAAGATGGGGCCGGAATGTGATAAGGAATCGGTTGTTGACTGGCGACTTCGAGTCTACAATGTTAGAGGTTTGCGAGTCATAGGGTCGTCTATAATGCCGAGAATTGTGAGGGCTCAGACTTATGCCACTTCAATTATGATCGGAGAGAAAGGGGCTCACTTCATTACTGAAGATTGGAGTCACAAGAAGACTGAGTAAAGTTCAGAGCTCAGTATTTCTTAATTATTATTTAAAAATAGTTCAGAAAATAATGTTTAAATTCAAATTTCTATAAAATAAAGAACAATATAAATGATACTCTTACTTGTTTTTTTTGTTTTTTAACCTAGTCATTTAATAAATATCCAAAATAGAAAACCCTGAAAGTGGGACAAGAGGAATATCTACTTATTTCGAATTATACACAAATTTTTACAAAATAATAAAGCAAAACCGTTGCTCTAAAAATATCCTAATTGCCTTGAGGTGACTTGTCAAAGAGATTCCTTGTTTTGGAACTTCATTTGACGCCATTTTACATCGTAGAGCATTATAATGTATAAATGCTTTTTAAATTGGTTTACGCAAAGATTGTTTAAACATTTAATTCATGACTTAATTACTGCTCCATTATATTAAATGTATACGCCCCTTCTCACCTTGTACAAGACCACTCCGCTGAGAGAAGTATACTATTTAAGCTTAGTCATTCTCCACCAGGAAATACGAGTAAAAAGAAAAAAATAATAACCCTGGCCTAGTATTCTGTACATAAACAGAATTATAAGGTAAAACTAAATATGAAAATGTTATCAAACAATCTTTCATTAAACTATAGTCTTTTTCTTCTTCTTCTTTACTTGTAAAAACAATGCAACAACTGAATAAATAAAGCACAATGGACGTTGTAATTAAGAATATCCACTACACAGGTATTTTTACTTAATACAATGGAAGGAATTATAGAACAAATTTTTGGCCTACTTTTCGCCAAGTAGGTATATAAGGAAGATGTAAAAAATATATGCAATAACACTATTAGTTCGCAATGGAGAAATTTGTGGTTTTAATATTATTAGTGTTTTTATTTTATGGAGCTCAATCGCAAAAGTGTTGGCTAAATGGAACCGAAGTAAGTTAGTAAAAACTATTGTATAGAATCAAATTTTACTGCAGCTCTATACATCTTACGGTAATTTTTTACGTTATTGAATTTTTCATACGGCCCGCTTTTAAGTGCCAATATTATAATTTTATAATTATATCTTAACGGCACTGCGGCTATTAATTAGAACTTGATCGATGCTCCTGCTATTTGCATACGTCTTTTATGTATCTTTAAATTTAAAAGACGTCACTTGCATTTTGGATATCTTTGCACCATTAAAAGGCAACATATTACTTGAACGACATTTTTAAAGTGCGCTTTTGTCATGTAAGTGTAAAGATTATTTATACATATAGTCTTTAATTTCTTTCATACCTATTTCACCTTCGCTTTCGCCTAGTGGTTTTGAAAGTTTAAATCGTATGAATAATGTAAGTTCACATCAATAATGAGAGTAGATTTATATACTTTTATGAGCAAAGGTTGTGCTATTTTCGAAGGAACCAATTCCCAAGGTTGGAAAATAATATCTGTATGTAGATTGTATTTTGTTTCTACTGTCGACGCAAACATAATGTGATAATTACTATGCATTAGGAATTATTTCAAATTATTATTCTTAATACTTGGCTAATACAGTAAAATATGTAAAAAGATATAAGTTTCTTTAGCTAAAAAAAAGAAGTTTTTTCAAGTCT
The DNA here is from genome assembly GCA_001932985.1 of Proctacanthus coquilletti. Taxonomy (NCBI): domain Eukaryota; kingdom Metazoa; phylum Arthropoda; class Insecta; order Diptera; family Asilidae; genus Proctacanthus; species Proctacanthus coquilletti. The sequence goes on along the minus strand of MNCL01000056.1, from coordinate 464,905 downwards.
TAATAAAAGAGAAACTTTTTGTCGTTTGATATTGTTTATCGCTTTCCTTAAATATGTACACAAAAGAGAAAAAATGTTAGAAATATTTTAATGGTATAATCTTCAATGATATTAATTGCTTTATGTTTTCTTCTGTAGTAATTTCTCATTACATTTATGAGGAAATGAATCTTTATAGTCAGGAGGACATGACAGTAAGAATAGTCTTCCGAAATGATTTTTTTTTTAAAATTCAATATAAATATGTTCGAATTGCTTCAATATATCTTCCAAGTTCGAAATTAATTAGTAGGAATTTATGTAACGGTTCCATTAAATTATTGTTAAAGATTATTAGTTAGTTATTTATTGAGCTATGTATGAATAGGAAAAAATATAACCTTTAGCCACATCTACTCCAGTTTTAACACGAGTAGTGTAATTACAATGCAATGCATTCTTCCCGGCGAAATCATCATTATGATTTACAATATCTGTCCTTACGGTGAGAGCAGTGCAACTGCCTGTAGCCTTAATGTTGTATCTGCCGAAAATAATGCTCCGGAGGAGCAGGTATCAATGCATCACCTGAGATCACACACTTCTGGTCTGCACTTCCAAAGATATAGTAGCAATTGGCAATTTCTCGGTGCACGTCTGAATAAAACCAGCCGCACAGTGCGCTTTGCTCAATACCCCTGTGCGCTGCAGGCTCGATTTAGAAGTTAAATAATTTTCAGTAAAAAGTAGTCGGTAGTCAGTCGGCGAGTAACTTAAAAGTGAAGAAAACGAGAGTCCCATCAATAGTGAAGAGTCATTGCGGTACAATCGCGATTTCGGGAATGTTTCCATTCATTAATTAATAACTTAACGACACGCTTTACAACCTCCGTTGGGCTTCATTGAATGACATAATTGGGTGATAAATAGTGTGAATAAAATAATTTCGTACTACTGTAGTGTGAAACGTGTGAATCACGTCTGGTCCAGGAACGTTTATATTGAACTAGCAACTGTAGGCCGTTGGATTACAGATAGAAAGCAGTGGAGACGACATTTTGTGATAAAATACTTTTCGAAAGCAGGAAGAAATTTTCGCAACCGGATTGACCGAGACGTTTCAATCAAAGGACTCTTGTGTCTGCATTACAACATTGTTATTGGAGGCTTTGTAAGACAGGTGCAAACGCAATATGTCAAATGGATTGTATTCAACATTTCCTAGTTATCATCATTTCCACAAGGTTCGATTTTCGCTCTGACAAAACTGCTTTTGCTTTGGTACAGCATTGATATTCGAAGCTCAATTAACACTGAAAAGAAGTTGGCCCAAGAAGTAAGAAAAATCTTATTGTGGTGCCTAAATAAGGGAAATTCAATCATGTGCGCGAATAAAGGCTTGAACTTACTGGTTTTCTCGGCATTCTCTCACGTGTATTGTAGCTTGACGAAAGTTTTCAATGCCCTTCAAGTATCTAACGGCTATTTATAAAAAAAAAAAGCGAGCAAATGAAGCGGATTAAGCATTTTAACGAACTTGGTATAAGCGCCTTTGCGTGGCAAATATTATCAAATTGATTGAATTCCGTCCGTCACGTTGCGCCACATGTAGGAAGAATAGAATCTACAAAAACTAGATTTGATCGTTAATGTTAAATTTCCAAATCTCTGCAATGATTGCACATTTTGAAAGCATAACGTTATGGAGCACTTTAAGTTTTATATTGAAAATATAATTGATCAAGAATGATTTTCTTTTATGATGGGATAATAGTGCAAAGTTTATTAGATTATGAAGAGTTTTTAGTAGATGATAAAAATGTTACTTTTCTTTAATTTTAGTTATTTTATTTCTTTGATATCATTTGTATTTAATTTATTTTAAGTTTGGAGGTGTGGAGAAAAATTTGATTTAAGAAAATAGAAAGCCGTTTTCTTTATATTGATAATACGTGTTTGCTTTCAGCCATCTACAATAGATCTGCTAGGATCCAAATGCGCTAGTTCTAGTGTAGGCCAAGGTAATGAGTACGCTACGACACTGGTACAGTCTTTAATTACCGCATATTGCGCTATATCAGCTCCAGGGTTATGGCCACAGGATTATGGCCCCGTTGCAGCTAATAAAGGTATATTATTTCCTGATGTTGGGTATTACATTTCATAATTTTTGAATGACTGTCTTTAAGAATTGACAGGAAATAAATTAAATATAAGAAACAAAAACATGAATAATTTTAATATTTAGGACTGCAAACTTATGACTTTATTATTGTCGGAAGTGGCTCAGCTGGATCAGTAGTGGCAAGTCGCTTGAGCGAAAACCCTAACTGGCAGGTTCTTTTGATAGAAGCTGGTGGTGATCCTCCTAAAGAATCCGAGGTACTATTTGTATGTAATTTTTGAACTATTTTAATAAACTTGCCAAAACATGTAGATACCTTCTACATTCTATGAGCTACAACATACTAGAGTAGATTGGGAGTATTACACGACAACCAATGGGAAATCCTGTTTAGGAATGGCAAGCGGGGGCTGCTTCTGGCCTCGTGGTAAAATGTTGGGCGGATCATCGGCCCTAAACGCGATGTTATATGTAAGAGGAAATGATAGAGATTACGATTCTTGGGAGCAATTAGGAAATCCGTCATGGGGCTGGGAGGGCGTTTTTCCATATTTTGAAAAGTCAATCAGGCGTCCCAAGGGTGATAAGCCGCTTGGATATCTCTCAATACAGAGTTTTGATAGCACGGAACCTCTGATACCTGTTCTTTTGCAAGCTGCCGAAGAGGTTGGGCAGCCCATAGTTGATAAATACAGTGAGGGTGCCTGGATCGGTTACACTGAAATCCCTGGAACTCTTTTGAACGGAAGAAGAGCAAGTACGGCTAAAACATATCTGGGTGCAGCTAAAGATCGACCTAATCTACATGTTATCAAAAACGCTATTGTTACCAATGTAAATTTCGATACATACGGATATGCACAGTCAGTCGATTTTGTCTACAATCGCTGGATCCCAATGAAAGCCGTTGCAAAGAAAGAAATTATTCTTTCTGCAGGATCTATAAACACACCACAAATTCTAATAAATTCAGGTATAGGTCCAAAGGAACATTTGGAGCAGTTGAAAATTCCTATTGTGAAGGATTTACCAGTAGGAGAGAATTTACAAGATCACGTATACGTCCCAGTAGCTTTTCAGTTTGAAGCGTCTATTGCCAAGGCTGCATCGAAGAAAGAAATATTGGACAACATATATAAATACTTCATTCATCGTGACGGTCCGCTTTCAAATCATGCCACTGCAGAGGTTTGTGGTTTCATAAACACAAACCAAACTCGAGGACCATATCCAGACATCGAAATGCATCACATTTACATTAGGAAACAATCACCGAATGCCAGATCCATACATGAAGCAATAGGGTATCGGAACTCCATAATAGACTCTTTTGTTAAGTACAATAAGGGCGGTCATATAGTGATCGTATATTTGGTTCTCCTCAATCCCAAATCGATTGGGCACCTTAAGCTTCGTAGTAGGAATCCTCTGGAGAAGCCTTTTATATATCCAAACTACTTAGCTCATGACGATGATCTTGAAGTACTCGTACGCGCTGTGAGATACCAAATCAATTTCGTTAATACCTATGCATTTCGCAAAACAGAGGGCAAACTGATGCGTCTAAACCTTCCTGAGTGTGATAAGTTTGAGTACTTATCAACGCCCTACATAAAGTGCTACATCGCTTTCATGACGACAACTATGTATCATCCAACGGGAACTGCCAAAATGGGCCCTGAAGGGGATAAATCAGCTGTTGTCGATCCTCGATTAAGAGTGAACGGAGTTAAGGGGCTACGTGTAATTGATGCTAGTATTATGCCTAATGTTGTTAGTGGAAACACTAACGCTCCCACCGTCATGATTGCTGAAAAGGCCTGCGATTTTATCAAGGAGGAATGGTACAACAAATCGTCTTAAAATAAAAAAATATATGTTCCCAAAATTTAAAAATTGTAAATAAAAACCAATTCCAAAAAATTATAGTTACCAAATAATTATATGCAATAACAGTTGTAGTTATGAATAAACATATTAGTCAAACTGAAATAAATGGACTAAATGAGTAATTACCCAACAAGTCAGACCGAATTAATTACTTTTTAGCGGTGTCCAATTGTTAACAATTTTCAGCGAATAATTATTATCCTCAATAACTTGAAGCCAAAAATTACCCTAATCTAATTTTTATAATATATTACGGTGCAGGTATCAATTGTTATTAATTAACACCTTAAAGCCCCTGTTCGAAAAAAAATTGTTTATAAAGAGTATAGTCGCAGGGTTAGTCTCCTGTGTGTGAATTCTAAATCCAGCAAAGAATATGTACTTCACGATATTATCACTCAATATAAACAAATTAATGCAACCGTTTCAATCTGGTGGCTTATGAATACTTTTATTTGGGTAATATCTTTTTATTAGGGATCTGAGGTATTATATAATTAAATTATCCCCTGATAGCTAATTTACCTCTGAGGGTTATTTAGATTAGATAGTAGATAAAAAGAGTGCAGAGGTCCCAGCATTGAGCTAATATTGTTCTGTCAGCGAACCGAATCCCACATTCTTGGTTTCGTATTCGATCAAGATGGAACTCTTTAATACAACGTGCAGTACTCAAAGTGTCGGAGTTGGTAATAATCTAATAGGTCTCTTATTTCAAACATTATTTACTTCGTATTGTGGTATTTCTTCTGAAAGCCTATGGCCTGAAGATTACGGAAGAACAGTGATTGAAAGTGGTAAGAAAATGCATTCACTTTTTGCTATACGGCATAGTATAAGTTCCGCTTGGACTATATTTAAATAGTACACCTGAGTCTTTCCTTTTCTTGTTTAAATTTATAAAAAAATTATACATGTATATACATATAACATAATTTATCACCCTTAAAAGTTCAATATATTTGTATATCCCAGGTATTTCTGAGTTTGATTTTGTAGTCATTGGCGCCGGGTCTGCAGGATCTGTGATTGCTAATCGTTTAAGTGAAAATAAAAACTGGAAAATTCTTCTCCTCGAGGCGGGGGGAAATCCTCCTGTGGAATCAGAGGTGTAAAGCCTAATTTCTTCACATTTTAAAATTGTCCTAAAATATTTTTATCTCCCAGATACCGAATTTATATTTTACTCTACAGCGAACAAAGTATGACTGGCAATACCACACTGAGCCCAATCGTAAATCCTGCCTTGCCATGAAAAATAAAATGTGTTCTTGGCCGCGTGGAAAAGTCCTAGGTGGTTCAAGCGGATTGAATTGTATGCTATATGTTCGAGGCAACCGAAAAGACTATGACGACTGGAAGGAAATGGGTAATCCTTCATGGGGATGGGATGATGTCATGAAGTACTTTAGGAAATCACAAAACCTTAAAGGAAATATAACCTCAAAAGATGACTCATATTTCAAAGGAGGCCCTTTAACTATTGATAACTTTTTGAGTGATATAAAGATGTCAGAAATAATTATGGAAGCAGCAGAAGAATTGGGCTATAAAAAAGTAAACGATTTCTATGAAGGAAGCTACTTGGGATACAACAATGTTTTAGGTACTACACATAAGGGCAGGCGATTTAGCACAGCGAAAGCATATCTTATCCCAGCTAGGAACAGGGAAAACCTAAAGATCATAAAGCATGCCCATGTCAAGCGAATCACCTTCGATAAGAATAAAAGCACTTCCAGTATTGTTTTTGTATATAATTCTACCTACGAATTCTCCGTGCCCGTAGCCAAGGAAGTAATATTATCAGCCGGAGCTATTGGTTCCCCCCAAATTCTTATGTTATCAGGAATTGGTCCAGAACAGCACCTGAAAGAATTAGATATTCCTGTTATAAGGGATTTGCATGTGGGCAACAATTTACAGGACCATCTTATTGTCCCGATAGTTTTTAGCGTGAACAAATCAATGGCTGTTCCCGTAACCAAGGAAGAAATTTTGGACAATGTCTACAATTACTTGATGGGTAGGAGGAGTCCACTATCCCACCATTACACTATGAATCTAGTTGGGTTCATTAACACCTCCTATCCCGATGGACCATATCCAGACATAGAACTGCACCACTTTTTCTTTAAGAGGCAATCACCCGAGACGAAATACTATGTCGAGGCAGCCGGATTCTCTGAGCCAGTAAGCAGTTCAATTTTAAAGGAGAACCAAGAAGCCGATATTCTCGTTGCTTACGTAGTACTTTTGAAACCGAAGTCATTGGGGCAAATAAAATTAGCTTCTTCAAATTATTTGGACAAACCTAAGATTTTTGCAAACTACTTGGCCGAAAAAGAAGACGCTAACACTCTACTCCGAGGTCTGAAGTACCAAGTTCATTTTGAAGATACAAACGCCTTCCGAGATAATGCGGTGAAAATGGTCCGAATATCTCTAAGTGCATGCGACGGTTTGGAGTTTAAATCCGATAGCTATTGGAGATGCTACCTACAGCACTTGTCCACGACGGTTTATCACCCAACTAGCACAGTCAAAATGGGCCCCGATTCGGACCCTACTGCCGTAGTCGACGAGCGCTTGAGAGTAAAGGGTGTTAAAAAACTGCGTGTGGCTGACGCTAGTATTATGCCTACCATCGTCAGTGCAAATACAAATGGTCCCACAATCATGATTGGTGAGAAACTAGCTGACATGGTTAAAGAGGATTGGAGCAATGATATATACCGTGTGGAACTATAATAGCTATTTTACAATCATTAATTATTTTATGCATATCTTCCAGTCATTTAATATAAAAATGTAAAGAAAGTATCTACCTTTTTTTTTAAAATTCTTCGTTTACTATACAACATGTAGTTCTTGTGTAATGTAAAGATATTTTTTTAAATTTTTGTTGTTATTTTAATTCTTGCTGTATTAATGGAAGAGATAAACCATTTAATTGATAAATAATAAGACGTAAGTTAGAAAATAATTCTAGCCATTTATTAGAAAACCCTGAAATGTTATTGAAACGAATTCTTCGAGATATATGAGGTTAAAATCTGAAATTATCATATATACATTTATTTATAAAAGGTTTAGCACCCTTACAACTTTTTAAAAATTTAATCGTATATTGAACCTAGCATTATCTAACTACACCCTCGGTTCAGATTTGCATCCATTTTTAAAATGGAGCACGATAAGAGTCATTCTCTTGGCGTAACCATTTTACATAAAAATGCCTTCAAATATTTGAACAATAGTAGCAAATAATACACATTAAGTGCATGACATCTTATCGCATTTTTTTATAGACTTATAGGCCAATTCACTGCCAAATTATAGGCAGTGAATAAGTTAAAATAGCTGCCTGGCGAGCTGTTTGCAGACGTGTAATACCGAAATATCTCTGAGGCCGCTAAGAGTAAGCAAGCAAATTGAGCCAAAAATATTTGGACAATATGATTATTTATCAGAAGCCACGCACTTGAAACTTTATAAATATCATCCTCTGGGTTATCGGACTAGAGCACTCTGATAAAGCTGGCTTTCAATAGGCTTGGACTGGGAGCAGGACTTAGATGGTATTTCAGTTCTCGTTGGACTAGTCATGGAAATTTTAAGTCCGCAGTGTGCTGCCCAAAGCGTGGGGCCGGCTAATCAGCTAATCACTCTGTTAGTGCAAACACTACTTTCCGCGCATTGTGCTATCTCACCACCTAGTCTGTGGCCCGAGGATTATGGACCTAAGGCTGTAGAAAATGGTACGTAAGAAAAACCTGAGCCACATATCTGTGTAATATTATGTAAGCCATAAAGGAGCATCATAAACGTAATTTTTGAATACGTAAAATAATTATAAAACAAACAAAATTAAAATAAAACAAAAATAAATTAAAAAAGAAAAAGGAATTATGCTGAACTAAAACAAATAGTTTTCCATTAAAAATTTGTAGATGCTTGTAGAACAATTTGCATTACTTTAAATTAATTTACAAGAAATAAGTAATGAAAATTGTGAAAATTCTCTGTAATTTGTTTAATGATAAATATTTTATAAAATTTCGACGGAAAATAATTTTTAAATTATTTTATTGACTTGTAACTCTCGGTTGCAAAATTAATGCCTTTTATTCACGTTTTTTTTTTTATTATTTTTTATCTCAGAGTATCAATATTTTTGTTTTTTTGGACAAATTATGAAAATAATGCTGTAGATAAATTTTTGTCTTATCAGCCTGTCAGAAAAATGGATTGGATATCTTGACAATAAGTGTATAAATGCTCGAATAAAAATAAATAATTTATATAACACAAATCCAATGTAGGTATGACATTCTTTGAAAACCCTTTAACATTTCCAGGTCTGGGAGAATACGATTTTGTCGTGGTGGGTGCGGGTTCCGCTGGATCTGTAGTAGCGGGACGGTTAAGTGAGAATCCAAATTGGAAAGTTCTTCTACTTGAAGCGGGAGGAAATCCCCCAACTGAATCAGAGGTTTATCAAACGAAACAAAAGAAGAACATTTTTTGTAGCTTTCCGTAACCTATAGGTTCCACACTGGTTCTTAGCTATGCAACACTCACCATACGACTGGCAATATACAACGGAGCAAAATGGAAAAGCTTGTTTGGGGATGCGAAATGGAGTTTGCTACTGGCCACGTGGTAAACTATTAGGGGGTACTGGCGCCATAAATGGAATGCTTTACGTTCGGGGTAATAAGAGAGACTTTAACAACTGGGAAGAGAGAGGAAATCCTTCATGGGGCTGGGACAATGTTTCGAAGTATTTTAAGAGGTCTCAAGATGTAAAGTCAAATCTATCTGACGACCATGACGAGTCCTACAGTAAAGGAGGACCATTAGCGTTGGATGATTTTTTAAGCAATTCTACAACTTCGGCAATAATTCTACAAGCTGCTCAAGAATTAGGATACAAAATAATTGAAGATTTCCAAGATGGCACATATATTGGGTACGCTAACGTGAAGGGTACCATTCACAAAGGACGGCGTTTCAGTACAGCAAAGGCTTACCTTGTTCCTGCCAAAAACAGACCTAATCTGCACATTATAAAACATGCCCACGTCAAAAAAATTGAATTTGATAGTGCTAAAAAGGCTACTGGTGTTACATTTGTTTATAACTCCACTACGGAGTTGACTGCTACAATTGGAAAGGAAGTCATTTTGTCCGCAGGAGCCATTGGTACTCCGCAAATATTAATGCTTTCTGGCGTTGGACCAGAGAAGCATTTGAAAAAACTTGGAATTCCCTTAGTTCAAAGCTTAACTGTTGGTAACAATCTTCAAGATCATCTGATTGTTCCAACAATCTTCAGTTTGAATAAGTCTAAAGCAAAACCGATCAGCAAAGAAAAGCTGTTGAATACATACATTAATTATCTCATGAATAAGCCTAGTGGGTTAGCCCATCACGATACTCTGGAGTTGGTGGGATATATTAACGGATCAGATTCACAGGCTCAGTATCCTGATGTGGAATTCCATCACTTCTTCTTTAAAAAACAAGCACCTGAAATGCAATTTTACGTTGCAGCCGTTGGTTACTCCGATGTCGTTGGCCAGTCCATTATAGAAGCTAACATGAAGGCTGATACCTTGATTGTGTACACAGTTTTGTTGAAACCTAAATCAGCTGGCAAAATTCGTCTGAGTAGTACTGACTACAAAGATAAACCGAAAATACATCCTAATTATCTAGACAAAAGGCAAGACCTAGAAGTTCTTCTAGGAGGCGTAAAATATCAAGCTAAATTTCCGGAAACGAAGGCGTTCAAGGACAATGAGGGAGAATTGGTGCAGGTCACATTGCCGTCTTGCATGAGTCTCGAATATAAGTCAGACGATTACTGGAGATGTTACATCAAGCACCTTACTACGACTATTTATCATCCTACAGGAACTGCAAAGATGGGTCCAGACACAGATAAGAAGGCTGTCGTCGACAATCGTCTCAAAGTCAAAGGTGTGCAAGGAGTTCGAGTAGCTGATGCTAGTATTATGCCAGACATCGTCAGTGCTAACACGAATGCTGCTACAATTATGATTGGCGAGAAAATTTCTGATATAATAAAAGAAGACTGGCCAATCGAAGAGACTGAACAACCGAAAGAGAGTAAGTCTCAACCACTCGAAAAACAAGAGTTGTAAATCTGGAGTAATATTTTTTAATAAAAATTTTCTTTCATTTTTTAATTGTTTTATTTTTCCAACGAAAATTACTATGGTTCTCCTTTGCTAGTTCAGTACCTTGTATGTCAAGCTTTTCATTCATCCACCTTATGCAGCAACCGTATTCTAGCGTAAATTCGAAAAAGAACTAACTTCACTAAAAAGTTGTCAGGTGAATTGTGGAATATATTAACAGCTTTAACTGGCGACCGAAATCCACATTTTGTTTGTGAGCAATCAAATAAATTATTGCCATTTGTTAGTTTATGTATTTTAAGGACGCTAGCAAACTACATAATAGAACAAGTTTTGAAAATTGGTTGCAGCTACAGCGGTAGAAATAAAGCTTGTAATTAATTATTATAAAAAAATTTACGTAATGCTAAATCAAATAATTTAAATGATAGGTATTTTTTACAGGTAATATGTATATTAAAGCCACTTAGGGAGTAAGAGGTAAGAGAGTAAGAGATTACATTTTTTTCAAAAGCTCTCGTTCTTGTTTTGCATTCTTATCGATGCTGGTAGCTCTCCTTGAAACATATTACTTTGGTTTTTATAAAACTGGTTCTTGGAAATTATCAATTTTTTAACCTGATTATGCTCTCGGTTTTAATTAATCGTGAAACGTAAACACTGAGACTTTATTATATGCCATTTTAAAATACAATGTAATGTAGTCATTTCCAGAATTGTATTGTTTAAAATAGTATTAAATCAGTTGAGTCATTTTTCTCCCTTCACTACTAATGATACATTGCGTAGAAATCCCTCAACTTTTTTTCTTCGAAAATGAATTAATGTTCCCAAAAGGTACAGACCAAGACAATTAATTGCGAAATTTTGTACGCTTCACGATCTTATCAATAATTAAAGAAAAAAAATAAAACCTTGAAATTATTTTTCATTGTATGTTCATAAGATCACATAGAGTGCAAAAATCAAGTTTACTGTGCAATTGAATTCAGCATTACAGAAATAATTTTGCAAATTTTTTCTATGTATAGATGTAATTGCTGCAATTCGGGAAGTAGAATCACGCAAAAGTTAGATTTTCGGTATATGTAAAATAACGTGTAAAATTAGAAGAACTGAAAATTTTTTCAAAGCACTTTAAGGCAATTGTAAAATTATAAATAAACTTCCACCGTTTAAATGAAAAAAATAATAATAATCAAGAAGGTACATACGAAGTCGACGTTAGTGAGGGACAGTTAAGTGCGGGTCCACCTGCACTAAATGCTCGGACATAACTTCAGCAGCACGACCAGCTTCAAAGTTCACGTCGTCATTCGGAGAAATTCGATTATGAAATTAGCAAATGAGTGTCTAAACACGCTTTGATTTTCAAATAGACAGCGACCAAATTGGAAGAGGGAGAAAAGTGTCCTCATCAATGCACTCTAATATTATTTTGTGGTAGATTAAAACCGACATTTGTTAAACCACTTTTAGACCCTTGAAAGCCATACCTTCCACAATCGCAGGAATTTGCAATTATCTTTGGTCACCAGAAAGAAAAGTGCTCTTTATTTTCCATTGAGTTTTACACAAAAGTCAGGTGCTGAGGTAGGAACTATTTTGTTAAGTAATAGACTTAGTTTTGAGATCGCCAGTGCATTATGTTATTTTTGATCGTGGTCATTATACTCGTAACGAATGGCAGCGGCGGTTTTCAACTGTTTAGAGATGGACAACTCTTTACGTAGCAAAAAACAAATCCCTCGCTTGTTTGCGTTATTTCATCATAACACAAAATCCGTATAAAGTGCTAGATTGTACACGCATGGAAAGTAATTACTTGGGTAAATTTTAAATTACCCTTAAACAGGATTCACATTTCACATCAGATAGAAATTAAACTTCTAACGATTAAATGTTTTTTCTTATTAAAATCAATTTCTTGCTATTGTTTGCACAAGAACTGATACAGTTGTCTATATTTTTTATTTATAGGTTATATTACAAAATAAAGACTTAATTTAGTATTATAAGCAGTTGTAAAAAATTAATTCTTATTTAAAATTCGTAGTAATAATAAAATAAAATACATCGAAGACTGCTTAATGCTTAATAGAATAACACGTAGATTTTTCTCCTTCTAATGTTTAATGTGTTCCAGATTTCAATTTTTACTTTTTTAGCAACCATTTTGTTTGATCGATGAACATTTGAAAATGCATAATTAATTAATAATAATAATAATACCAAAAATACATTGGTTGCAAAAGTATTGCAAATTATGGAGTATTTTCTAATAAATGTGGTATAAAAATATATTTAATATTTACGAACAGTGCTATTAAGCGCAAACGCTCATTTCGAAACATTGAAGAATTCCACATAAGAAATAAAAATTAAAGAAAGTGTAAAATTGTATGAAAATCCACTCTGCGAAAAAAACGATACGTTTTTTAAGACAATTCAAAATTGTAAAATTGCGTGAAAAAAATGCCCTTAGGAATATAAAAATATATGAATTTTATAGTAGCTGGTGTTGAGCCATTTTAATGGCTTTTTTGTGTTAATGGAAGCAATGAAACACAACAAACAAACATTACCTCAAACCCCAGCTCCACATGGTGTGGTTATGAAATGCTAATTATACCACAGCTACTTGAAAACCAAGACTAGATCAATGAGATCGACGCGCATCTGGAGCTTCTTGGAAATTTCACCTATTCCTTTCCGTACCGGATGATGATACTTGCTCACCTTGCCAATACGTTGCAAACACCGAAACCCATCGAATAACTGGGGTTTGCTACATGCCGACTGCCGAATAGGAGAAAGTTCCTTTCAGTGTGGCGAAGGTTTAACAATATGCGCGAACCGAATGCATGCCGTTTAAACTTTAGTGACGTCGTATACCTGGTTCGCATCTGGTTCGTTGAAGATTGGTAACTTTTGGTGGTGGAGGACCAAACAAGTCAATAACATGGAAAGTAAGTCACCAGCGACTGGCAGTGGACAGAAGTAATGCAACTCGAGCACGAAGCGGTCGTCGCGGAATTATAGACCGAGCTATCTTAACTTTTTCACCTGTTCGAAACCGGAGCTTCACGTGTCTTCGCGGTTCCTTACCTAGCGATTGTCTAACGTCTTTCGACATTCGCTCACTCAACGCGGAAAATATGTTGCCTACAACGGTTTGCAGTTGAGTAGTGATGCCTGGGTGTTTTGGAAATTTTCTAAGTGATATCATGACTTGAGTTGAGTTTGAACCTAGTGGACACAAAAATTAAGTTCCATGGCCTTAACGTTTATAGGCGGTATTGTCTCCAAGATATTTCCTGCGATAGGAGGAGTTGTTGCCAAAGCAGCTGGAGCATCTTCTGCAGCTGCCATTGGCACAGTTGGGGTCGCAGGAGCAACTTTGGGTGCCTCAAAATTAGGACTGGCTGTAGGTGCCGCCATTAAAACGGCAACTGCTATCATAGGAGTAGGGAAACTGGCAATACTACCAGTTCTGATAACTGCCCTGGCTTACTACAATTATGATCTATTTGACCCTGAGAATCGAGTTTTCAATACCAAGACTATTGATCTTGAATATGATTTTGTTATTGTTGGAGGAGGATCAGCCGGCTCTGTTCTGGCGTCCCGTCTATCGGAAATAAGCAGTTGGAGAGTCCTTCTTCTAGAGGCAGGCGGTCATGAAACTGAAATTTCAGATGTGCCTCTTCTCTCATTGTATCTTCACAAAAGTAAAATGGATTGGAAGTACAGGTGAGTGAGGTTTTACAATCGGAACCGCAAATGCTGGTCATTTTTTTAGCCGAGAAATTAAACGGTGTGGATATCGTCGGGGGAATGAAACAAATGGCAATGTTAAACAAGCAAAAATCTTCAGCGGTGAAATTTCATGAGAGTGAATGGTTGTGTGTTTTGAACAGCAGCGATCACATTAAATTAATGCATCAAGTGGGTACAGTCTCTTGATTATACACGTTTTATTAAGTAGTAGCAGACAAGATAATTTATTTCCTAGTGTTAAAGGCAGCCCTGTAATTTCTACAGGTACAATTTATATAATTCTAGAGTAATTCACAGAAAATTCAATAAAAACTTCCGGATGTCATTTCCATGTTAGGTGAAACTGAATTCAGTAAATTTTGTTAGCGTTCAACTTACTTGTGAGATGCTTTTCTAAACAATTTTCCGTGGGTAATACAAAGTTACGTAAAATTTTAATCTTGGAAAGTTATGCGATAACATTATCTACCTACATATCCGTTTTTGGATCATAAAATAAACTCAATCCATAGAGAATTATATTTTTAGATTCTATTAATAGATCGATATATAATTTTTCTTTCTCTTTTTCAACTTTTTTTTAACTTTAAATTTATTGGGACCATAGAAAACAAAGTGCAAGATCTTTTTCTATCACGCAACTCCAGGTTTAACAATCAGTGTGTAATTCTGAGGTAAATTTCATCAGCGAATAAATATGTATTCAAAGTAAGAAGTATAAAATTACTAAAAACGTAACTTTGAATTTTATAGTAATGCAGACACTATAATTATTATTACAATGCGTGTTAGACAGTTCAAAGCAACTTTAAACTAACATATTAACAAAAAGGTTCTAAAAATGTTTTTATAGATATGTGAATTACAGCTTCATAATCTAAGTAATGTCATAAAGGACGAGTTTCTTATTCAACCAGTGATTATATAACTTTCTACTTGCAATTTCAATGCAATTGAAATACAAGCTCTGATAAGTAGGACACTGTGCTCTTTGTGGGACGAAAAACCTTTTCTGTCTTCATCCGTTGCAACTCTAATAAAATTGCATCCAACCGTAGCTATTTGGAAAACCTTGATTAACCGGTTGATGAGTGCAAAAAACCGTAGAAGCGATTTATTTACATGAAAAAAAGGAAAACTAACAAATCGTGAAAGTGAAGAGCTTTCCAATTCATTCGCTGTTACACGTGTTAACGTGGAGAAGTGCACGTAATATCAAGCGCAGATTGTTTGGCGGGCTCTTGAAAATGTCGCAATGTCTCTGGTAGCACTTGAATTTCCCGATTTTCAAGTAAACAGATAGTATGCAAAAAATTTCTATGCAACTAATCGCGATATGATGGTTGCATAATCCTAGATCCGATCACGGCGGTAGATGGTGAATTAAATATCGATTACTTCAAATTTTATGCTCCAATTGCAGCAGCATTTTACGACTAAACAAAAATTTTATTGAGAAATTGGTGGTTTACAAACTCCCAAATTCGTCTTAGACAGTGCCAAACTTGAATCGCATTTGCTAGAAACAATAGAAATTCCCTCGCAATTTTAACAATTTCAATTTGGACCCACTGAAGCGACCATTGGGCGTATTGGTCACCCCGGTCGTAAAGTTCATTATCAGAAAAAATCTCTAGTCGGTCATGGTCAAGCACTGTTGAATGAATTGTTAATTTTCTAGGAGCCTATTAAGAAATATTGAGCTTCTTGTGTGCTAAATGAGTCTTTTATATTTATTAGTGAGTTGTTAAAAACAGAGAACTGAGTTAAGGTTTATTAATTAAAAGATTTTAGAAGCATTTATCCATTCATATAAGAAACACATTTATCTACTGTAATGATATTATCTCGTGCTTGTAAAAATGACCTTAACAAATAAAGTTGTGGCTTCGGTTTACTGAACAAGCAATACAAGTGGCACTATTTGCAGACAATTTTCTACAATGTGAGTAAAATGTTTTGTAGACAAAACAGCCATCGTAACGATGTAGTCATAATGCATTTTCTGTAACTTTACATAGTGCAAAAGATAGTCATGGTTTTAAAGGGAAAATATTTCGCGTTAATGTGGCTTTAATGTCAGAGAAAGTTTGAAATTGTAAATAAGATACTATGAGCAAAACTATAAAATTGTTTTGTATAATTGACAAAACTTATCATGTTCTTCTTTTTATGAACAATGAAGGCACAAAGGGCCAACCGAAACGTCAAACAGTCTATTTATTTAAAAATACGTAACTATGGTCCCTGGGAATATGCAAGTACTGTTAAATTGAAAATTCAGTGAAGTTCCCCAACCTTACATAAATATTTAAATGAGTAGCTTACAAAATAGAAACCTTCGTATCGAACAGAAGAAAGTAAAAGAGATTCGCTGCCCATACGTTACCACTTTCTTCACGTTTACCAGCATATGAATGGAAAGAGCTTTATTCGAAGACCACTGTGGGACCTAAAGTCTGGTTTTCGCCTATGCTAAAAGCCTAAGAGGCTTTAAATCCCTATTACTTTTAGAGTCCTGTTGTGTTATTCCGTGCTATATAAATAGAAACCAACCTGAAATATTTTCAGAACTCAACCACAAAAGACAGCATGCCAAGCAATGGTGGACCAAAGATGTTGCTGGACCAGAGGGAAGGTGCTGGGTGGAGGTTCTGTTCTCAATACGATGCTGTACATACGAGGAAATAAAAGAGACTATGACCAGTGGGAGTCCTTTGGGAACTCTGGCTGGGGTTTTGAGGATGTTTTACCCTATTTTAAAAAATCAGAGGACCAAAGAAACCCTTACTTAGCGAGGAACACAAGATATCACAGTACTGGTAAGATTAAGCTATGGCCAAAACTTAACACTGAACCCTTGTCTCTGTTTCAGGTGGTTTATGGACTGTCCAAGAATCTCCATACAACACACCAATAGGACCGGCATTTCTCCAAGCTGGAGTAGAAATGGGTTACGATATAGTCGACGTGAACGGAGCACAGCAAACAGGATTTGCCTTTTACCAGTTTAACATGAGAAGGGGATCTCGATGCAGCACAGCCAAGTCGTTTTTAAGACCTGCGCGCTTACGTAAAAACCTTCATATAGCTCTATTCTCACATGTAACTAAGGTTTTGATTGACCCAAAAACAAAACGCGCTTACGCCGTCGAGTTTATTCGAAATGGGAAATTTAACAAGGTTTACGCCAAACGGGAAGTGATTCTCTCCGCTGGTGCCATAGGCAGTCCCCATCTTTTGATGTTGTCTGGAATTGGACCTAGAGCCGATCTAGAACGAGTTGGCATCCCAGTAATCCACGAACTTCCTGGGGTTGGTAGAAATTTGCAGGATCACATTGCGGTGGGGGGGCTTGCTTTTCTTATTGATCCGCAAATTTCAATAGTTATGAAACGCTTGGTAAATATAAATACGGCGCTAAGATACGCTATCACAGAAGACGGACCTCTGACCAGTAGTGTTGGGTTAGAGGCAGTCGCCTTTGTGAACACAAAATACGCAAATGCCTCCGACGATTGGCCGGACATGAATTTCATGCTGACCAGTGCGTCTACAAATTCAGATGGTGGAACACAAATTAAAAATGCGCATGGTCTCACGGATGAGTTTTTCAACGAGGTTTACGGGGAGATTAAAAACAGAGATGTATTTGGGATTTTTCCCATGATGCTTCGCCCGAAAAGCAGGGGTTTTATAACTCTTCAATCTAAGAATCCTTTACGATACCCCCTTTTATACCACAACTACCTAACGCACCCTGACGACGTCAACGTGCTACGCGAAGGCGTAAAAACTGCCTTGGCGTTGGCTGAGACACAAGCGATGAAACGCTTTGGAGCTCGTTTTTGGAGCAAACCCCTGCCTAACTGCAAGCATTTACCTTTGTTTACAGACGAATACTGGGAATGTGCCATACGACAGTATACAATGACCATATACCACATGTCATGCACGGCAAAAATGGGCCCACCAACTGACCCGATGGCTGTGGTGGACCCGCAGTTAAGAGTCCATGGGATACAGGGATTGCGAGTTATAGACGCGAGCATTATGCCTACTATAACCAATGGAAATATCCACGCACCAGTAGTTATGATCGGAGAAAAGGGATCAGATCTTATCAAAGAACTCTGGTTGCAGGATAACTTTTTGAGGATAAAAAGGGACTCCACTAATAATTGTACGAAATATTCAACACCTGTGGCACCAGGTAAAGTCTAATTTATTTCTTCATATGCTTCAACTTTATTTATTGACTACATTTAAGTGGTTTGTAAATATTTAAGTAACTTAAGTGTTTCCAGTTTTGTTTATAACGAATAAACATTTAAAAATAAATGTGTGGAATATATATACTTTTTTATTTTATAAACCCAAGAAAAATTCTCGAAATCAATAATTAAAAAATGTACTATAAATAGCCCCGAATTTAATAATTTACCAAATAAAAATAGGATTGTTCTGAACTATAAAAACTTACCGATTTATGCTCAGTTGTATAAAACATTTAAATATGTATAGACATTTTCCCCGAAATCACACCAATTTATAAAAAGACAAGGCCAATTAAAACAAACTCTTGCTGTTGCAGGTGTTATAAAATCACAGAAGCCAAAAAGTATGCAGGCTGTCTTATCCAAGCCAATTTTCCACTAGCGCTACCGTCATGATCATAAATCTTACCTAAAAATAAAAATAATGTTCATTAGTCAAATTATATTACTAAATAAACAGAAAATATATAAAAAGATGTAACAATAAACGATTTATTATTATAAACGAATATCACAATATAATTTCAAGGCTAAATATAGTTAGATACAGTGAGCTAACTAATATCTTTATATAAGTATTAATTATGAAAAAGCAACCATTAGGTTAATCAGTTTGCACAAAGACCATCAGCTAAAACATGTTTTTAAAGGAAATTCAAAATGTGTTCCAAAAGAGGCCTGTCGTGCTTAAGTGGATGATGGTATAAAGTTCATCAGCACTAATCGGAGCAAAATACTTGACATATATTCCGTACACTTTGGCATGAAGGGAAATAGAGAAGAAACCAATTCACTCAAAGCAATACAAAACCAGCTCGTTTGCGGAAAGTGTACAGGGAAGTCCATCAGGAACAATATTGTAGTACTTCAAAGCACCCAACCGTAGGCACTTCCAATTAATTGGCGGCTATGAGCGAATTTCGAAAAGACTGTTCTTAAAATACAAGAAAAAATCAACTCACTTTAAGTTAATAATTATTCGATTGGAAAAAATATTATATAAAATTATGAGAATATCAACTTTTGTGTTTGTGTTTTTTTACAAAAAATAAAAAGTTTCTAAAGTATTAAAATTACTTGGTGAATTTGTATCAAATGTCTTGAGACAATTGGGTCATTAATGCATTTATAATACAATTAATTAATTATGCAAATAACCGCATTTTTTATATAATTTTTAGCTTCAGTGACGAGGTATATGCGTGAATATGAAAGTGGGACAAATGAATAATTAAAATTAAAGCCCTTAATTAGGACACTGAGCAAAAAGCAGTACTAAAAAATTGCAATACTTAACTAAGCTACCAATCCATACGCTTCCAATGTCACGTTCACTATCTTTCAAATAATAAAAAGTGCTTCATTTCGCTTACCTGCACTTGGAAAGAAGGTGAGGGTGAAAAGGTACCAATCCAACTCTGCTCTACTCCGTCTTAAGGCAGTAATGAGCGACTACCGACGATGGCGAGAGAAATGCAAAAAAAAAAAAAAAGTGAAGCATAGTAAGATAACACACAAGTTGGAGAAAGAAAAGTTCAGTGTATGTTGACTACCCATTCCCTTCTAATTTCTTCGATCGCTGAGCCGTGAAATTCAGCGATCAGATGTGATTTCTCGCGGTATCCGAGCGAGCGGTTTATTTAATTCGGTTGCAATCTATCAAAACGACGGTCGCGAAGGTCTCTTGAACACCGAATAAGTTTTAGTGATACTTCATATTATTATTTAAAAATAAATTGCTTGTTTTGTGTTTACAAGAAGTGCATATAATTATTGTAAATCTTTAAGATGAAGAGTTTAAACACAACTAGGATGGTTTACTAAAGCCTGGTAGAAACACAGGTAAATTCAAGTAAGAGGCACATGGCAGTGATATTGGAGCTTATACAACGAAGCAAACTTTCACACTTGATATCGTATATTTCCTGAGTTTTTCTTGTTTGCTTTATCATTCCGATCAATGGAATCTCATAACCGTTATGAAGACCGACAAGATATGTTAGTAGTTCTTAGTCGGCTATCGAGTAAGAAGACCAACTAGTGGTCTTAATTTAATTTAATAAACAAAAGAAGCTCGCTGTATTTTTTTTATTTTGTAGAGTGAAAGTACCCCGGTCACTTGAAATGTGGACTTGCACTCGAAGTCGTGAAGTCATGACAACGTTGGTTGATGAGAATAAAGATTTGAGCTTTCCTTCTGGATAAGATCTTATGGCCATTTATTTCACTCAAAAAGACAGATACATGGCAGCAGAGATAAAAAAATATATGTGATATAATCTTCTTACGCTTGTCGAACTGAATACAATTGTAATTTAATTAAACTCATTGTATTAATCTAATGTACTGCATTCAAAAACATTTAATGCATCAAAATATTTAAAATATATATAAAAGATAGCTGAGTATGGATGAAACTAATTAATTATTTTCTATAAAACGACACAATAAAATACAATGGTGCATTGACGTCAAGGTTAATAAATTTCACGAAAGCCTTTCACGTCAATGAAAGCAAACGATAAAATGCAATAGGATTCAGCCTATTGTGAAAATATTGCCGGTTGCTTTATTTTTAACTGGAAAGATCAGAGGTCTATAACAGGTTTCAGCCTTGCAAGTCTTCGGCTTTTGTTTTCGTATTATTTTCCGGTGGAAGACCTTTCCACGTGATCTTTCATGCAGCTATCCTTCTAGTCAATAAGTGTGGGTGGAAATTGCCCATTTTCGTTTTCATATTTACTTACTTGCATTCTGCGAATACCTGTTTTGCAGGTTTACAGTCAAAATTTTCCTTTCATTGCGCCACTCCAATTAGCAGACTCACCTTATACTCTTTCTGTATTCGTTTTCAATTTCTGCTATTACATACCTCTAACTATTTTAGGTTGTACCTCCACAAAATTCGTTAGATGTTCAACAGGTGAGCCGCAGTATGAACGCGTGACCGGTCTGGCGCAAATTCACTAAAGTGCTTAAAGAAAGTAAACGCCGATGAAAGTGAGGAGTTTTAGGGGAATCTCTCACGTATGACTAGAGGACAAGACTCATTTCAAATAAAACTTTGATGCTTTTCCATGCTTCTGTCATATTTTAGAAAATGACCAATTGCTGACGTATGTGTATCTTGGAATTAAATGGTTATTGCATAACTCCTTGTATGAATGTATGCATAAATGCATAAATATTAGAACTGCTGATTTTTACCGACTTAGAAAAATTATGCAAGATTTTGTTGAAATAAATGAGAATAAAAATTTTTATACGGAAGTTTTTATATTTAACTGTATGGGATGTTTCTTTATATAAGTCGAAGCTCGAAATCAAATTTAGATTAATTAGTAAAATTTAGTTGTATTATATCTAATACATCGAAAAAGTAATATTTTTATATTATTAAAAGTGAAAATTGTCGAAACTGCATATTTATAATAAAATGATATCAGAGAAAATATGTGCAGATAAATATACTTTTTAAATATATTTCTCTAAATGAATCATACATTCAGGTATCTGGAATTGTAATCAACATTTTAAGTTTATTATTTTTTTTTTTTGAATTCCTAAGACTCTTTACGAAATAAAATAATATTACATCGACAATAACAATATCAGCAATGAACAAATCAGAAAACATGTAATTGCACCGATTACTACGAAGATACATACGTACAGTTGTGTGAAAATGTGAAAGTCATTACGCAACTCATAGATGTGCGATAATATCCGATCGTTAAAAAACAAAGGCGTCATTTAGCTAGATCACTTTACAGGCATTTATAGAGAAAGTATGAAACATGGTTTACAATACTCTACCTAACGATCTTTATCGCCACCCACGATTTCAAGTGTAAAGTGTGGCTTGAACCAACATTCATACCAAACAATAAAAATTGGAAAATCTTAGAAAATCGAGCCAATTAGTTGCTCCATAGGTGCGTGGAATTCAGATGTTGTTCGGACATCAGCCGAGTATATTCCACTCAGTGTCCATAGACGAATCATTTTCCTATTGCTGTCCGAAGATCTTATAAAGCTTTCAGTGATCAATTCTTTCTCGGTTTTGTTTCAGTGGTTTTCTTGAAGTGCACTTCAAGCATGTGGAATTGCCTGTTGTGTTATATGTGCACCAAATATACGACAGAGTATGTGTAATAAGTTAATTGTATTTAGGTCATTTTCGACTACCTACTAGAACATTTCTGAAACTTGTCTGAGGAAATACTATGATTTATTTAAATTCTTATTTCCACTTTAATCAATTAGGCAACAAACTACAAGTTTTATAATAAAAGAAGTATATATAAATCTAAATACGTATAATTACGAATTAAACAAATGAATACGGTATATTTGTCGGAATTAATAAAAATTTAATTTTATAATAACTTTATCACTTTTAAGCTTTTGAACACTTTTT
Source organism: Proctacanthus coquilletti (assembly GCA_001932985.1). Taxonomy (NCBI): domain Eukaryota; kingdom Metazoa; phylum Arthropoda; class Insecta; order Diptera; family Asilidae; genus Proctacanthus; species Proctacanthus coquilletti. Next base: position 442,264 of record MNCL01000056.1, on the reverse strand, counting down.
TATTGGGTCTTTTGTATTTGCTCATTTTTTTCTACTGTATTTTAATACTTTTTATGATAAGCAACTATAAAATTAGTATGGCCTAATTTAGAAAATAGAAATAATTTCGTAATCAAAGTAGCTAGAATAGAACATTTTTAAATAATCGGGATTACCTTATAACGATTAAAATATGAAGGAGATATGACAATCGACTTAATTTGATATATCCCTACAAATTAAATTTTCCACTTTAAATGTTTTGAAAATTATTGCTTTGTAGGAGTTAGTGAGTTAAACTACTCATATATCTCAGAACAAAAGAAAAGATATCTCAATCGATAATGGATCATAACTTCAGTAAAGCGCAACACGAGAATAATTGATTTCTATGAAAGCGAAAAACTTCGTGTAAGACGTGGAGGTAAAATTAAGCGGAAAGTGTAAACTCTAAATGATTTTCACATCTACTTCATGATTTGTGCAACAGTGTCACTATTCGATACTTCGGCATCACGAACCCGCAGTACAGCAATAGGAGCAGGGGCAAGCATTGATTTCCACCTAAGGAAACACATGCAACATTATTGTTGGCTATACTTCGCGCAGTTTACTTCATTTTGAATTTAATTTACTTTCCTGTAAGATTCGAAACAAGTTCGCGGCCGGGTGACGAAATCGTATTTAATTACAAAAACAAATGCTCCAGATTTCAAGAAGGGGCTGGTTTACTGGTAGGTGGCACCTGTACTTGTTTCTAGTTTTCCTAACTCGTTTTAGACTTTGATGAGTAATATTGCTCTGCGCAATATGACTGGGTCATTGCCGTCTTCAGCTATAAACAACTTTCCCTCTTTCTTAACTATCCTAAACTTCCACATTCTATTACTGATTTTATCTATTTTCATTATAGGCAGAGTACGAATACAATGGGCCAAGAGAAATCCTTACCAAGTCGATTTAGTTCTGAACTGGAATATACAAAAAGTAACTATCAGTCAAAAATTAATCGAAACCAAAAAAATTCCTCTGCTCCACCCTTACCCACTGTTTTGGAGCGTCCTTCAAGACCAAAAAAAGGTGATCTGAACCCTTTATCACGTTCTTCATCATCATCAGAACAATCTTTCTGTTCATCAACTTCGGTTAGCTCGATTGACAAGCAAAGAGATTACCTGAGTCATCACCTCTATATTAAGTCTTATCTAGACATTCTTGAAGGGAATACTAAGGCCAAAGAACATTTTAAGCCGGCTAGACCTAGCATTCGCAATTATACACCGAAAATTCTTTCTGAAAGTAAACGAGTACCAGAGACAGTTGATGTTTGGATATAGTACAAAATGGTTTTAACTTTGACAGCTTTTTCATCCTTATTGGGTATTATTCCTCTGCTCGCGATTGGACTCAGATACTACAATTACCAAAGCTGGGACCCGGAAGTGCAAATCACAGAAGCTTTACAGGTAGGTAATAGATTTTAAAAAGACAAATTAAAATAAAAGTAAACTATAAATAAATATAGAAATATGATCCAAAAAGTGCAGTCCAAGAGACAAGACGAGCGTTGCAAATATTTTGCTAAAAATACTAATGCCGATTATATAAATGTTTGGCTCTACTATGATTGAGATATTATTTTTATCATTTATTTATTAGAATTGTAGAAGAGGTGTATTATAAAGGAAATCGTCTGACTACCCGACATGTTCAACCTTTGGTTGGCTAGCGCCTACTGACTGACTGTTCCCCAGGTTAACAGTCTGACCGGCTAACCCACTAACCGTTTGAGTGGCCTACCACCTGAGCATCTCTCAGCCTGGCGACCTGACCGGTTAAGCCATTGACCACCTGAGTAATCGACCAGCTGAGTGCCTGAGACTGTCTTTTAGTCTAGCGGCCAGTTCGGCTGACTGTCTCTCAGCCTAGCTGCTTGACTCACTGATCGTTTGAACCACTCACCGCCTTAGTGACCGACCGTTTCACTCCCTTTCAGCCTGGTGGCTTAACTAACTATCCTCTGACTATTTTACCTCCCCACTGATCGATGGCTAGGGTTATGAGCGCTAAGGCCAGTTAGTATTTTTCATAAGGTGTTAGTGAGAATAAGATTTAAATTTCTTATTTTATCAATTTGATTAGTTTGAGCATTTATTTACGCACTTTTCTCTTTCTCTAAAATTATTAATGTGATTATTTAAAGAGATCTATACATCTATTATATATTATTGTCTTCTTTATCTTCCTAATTTATCAACAACAAAAAAAAAATAAAATAAAATAAAAAAAAAAAACAGTGAGACTATAAATTGTAGAGTTAATTTCTTTCTAACTTTTCAGGTACGTCCGAACTACGATTTTATTGTAATTGGTGGAGGCTCAGCTGGAGCAGTAGTAGCATCCCGATTATCCGAAATTCGAAATTGGACGGTTTTACTTCTTGAAGCGGGAGGGGATGAAAATGAAATTTCCGATGTTCCACTTTTTGCTCCATATCTTCAGTTATCCGAAATGGATTGGAAATATACGACATCCCCTCCAGCAAACCAAGCATATTGCCAAGGAATGAAGGGCAATAGATGCTTCTGGCCTCGCGGAAAGGTCTTGGGAGGATCAAGCGTCCTCAATGCAATGGTTTATGTGCGTGGAAATAAGAAGGATTACGACTCTTGGGAGCAACAAGGAAATCCAGGCTGGGGATATAATGAAGTTTTGAAATATTTTCTGAAATCAGAGGATGTTCGAAATCCCTATTTAGCGAGAACTCCGTACCATGAAACAGGAGGGTATCTCACAGTTCAAGAGTCACCGTGGCGTTCCCTTCTTGCAATGGCTTTCCTAGAAGGCATGCCGGAATTGGGATATGAGAATCGGGACATAAATGGGGCTAAACAAACCGGTTTTATGATAACTCCATTAACAATCCGTAGAGCATCACGATGTAGCACAGCAAAAGCATTTCTCAGACCAGTTCGGCAAAGAACAAATCTCGACATTTTGCTTCATGCTCACGTTACCAAAATTTTAATTAATAACAATCGCCGGGTGTATGGCGTGGAATTTATTAAAGATAATGTGAAAAACAGAGTTCAAGCAAAACGAGAGGTGATTTCCTCGGCAGGTGCTATAAACAGTCCCCAGCTATTAATGCTTTCAGGCATAGGCCCAGCCGATCATCTAAAGAGTCTTGGTATTCCAGTCATTTCAGACTTACCAGTAGGGAACAATCTCCAAGACCACGTTGGTTTGGGGGGCTTAACCTTTGTTCTAAATGATACAATCTCACTTACAAAAGACCGTTTTCAAACTCCACGAATTGGACTAGAATATGTTTTTAACCAAAGAGGGCCTTTGACCACCTCTGGAGTGGAGTGTATTGCTTTTGTGAATACCAAATATCAAGATCCTGGCGAAGACTGGCCTGATATACAATTCCATTTTGCTCCAAGCTCTGTAAATTCCGACGGTGGATCGGTTGTTAGAAATATCTTAAACATTAGAGACGGGATGTTCAATACAATGTATAAACCCTTACTGCGTTCTGATACTTGGACAATCCTCCCACTGTTGCTTCGTCCAAAGAGCACAGGTTGGATTCGTTTGCAAAGTCGAAATCCATTCCAACAGCCCAGAATTGAACCAAACTATTTTGCACACCAAGAAGACGTGAACACATTGGTGGAGGGGATCAAGATCGCGGTAAATTTATCATCGACTAGGGCTTTTCAGAGACATGGATCGCGACATCTGCCCATACCAATGCCAGCTTGTCGTCATTTTCCTTTCATGTCGGACGAATATTGGGCTTGCACAATAAAACACTTTACCTTTACTATTTATCATCCTACGGGGACTTGCAAAATGGGCCCCAGTGAAGACCCTGGTGCTGTGGTAGATCCAAGACTACGGGTGTATGGAGTCTCAGGCTTAAGAGTAGTCGATGCTAGTATTATGCCGACTATAGTCAATGGGAATCCCAATGCTCCGACTATAATGATCGGCGAAAAAGCCTCAGATATGATTAAGGAAGATTGGGGAGCTCGTCGTCGAATAAGAAAAGTACGGAGCATGAGTTGAAATGATGAGCATCACTATTTTTGTGCAATATAACAATGCAAAAGTCTAAGCGGAATTTTCTGTATTTATGTAAATTTAAAAATTCCAATTAAATTCCATCAGGGGACTGAAAATGTTTTTACCAGAACTTCCTAGACATTCTGTGCACTTAATTTATTTATGTAAACCGCAAGAAATTGATTTATTTGAAAACGTTAAATTAAATAATACCGAAAAGGTTATTTTCTCAAGTTGTAATTATAAAATAATGAATATTTTAGTTTTAGTATAAATGTAAAATTTGTTAAATTTAAATTAAAGTTTCATATTTAGTTCAAATTAAATATGAATAAAAATTACTAGAAAAAGATGACCAAATAGATAAGAATGTTCTGTTACAACTTAGTTGGGTATAATTGAAAACAAAATTGTTACTAGTCAACTATGTTAAGATTACAATTATTTGTTATATTTTACCAGTTAAAATAAAGCGCTCCAAATGAATTTGAAGTTGTTTTTCTATTGCTGATAAACCTTGTTTTGACGTTGATTAAATTAAGAAACAAAATATAAATTCTAAAAGTGAAATCTGAGAAATCGTAAAAACTGAGTTTAGAAAAACAGCCCTCTTTCTCAATTAACTATTAGTAAACTGAATGCAAGGTCCCTAGAAGAGCAAGCGCAGATTGACCCAGTTTTTGGAAAAATGGATATAATTCATTTGGAACTATGTATTTCAAACATTTCAAAATCTTGCCTGTAAATTTACTACTTATAAAACGATTTCTGTACTAGTTAATTTAATTTATTAATTTTAGTCCGTTAATACAGACTAATTGTGCGCACGCTTCTCAGCATAAATTACAATGTCTTATAGGAAAACTAACGCTTGTAAGACGATAAACGAAATTAGATATTGTAGAAAAAGTTTTACAAGATCTAAATCCATGAGCACCTGAATTTATGCAAACTCATCGTAACATCTTACATCGTATCAGGTGCATTTCTCCATCGCCTCGATTTCACCACAAAACAAATCATGACTACTCAAAACTTTCGAACGTCTTTTTTAAAAAAGGGAGCCGAAATATCAGATCGTTTAAAAAATAAACAAAAAGTTTTTCCAACAGCTCTGGACATGTATCGGTTACGCAACACTTTCACTCAAGTGCATTTCGAGTATGTGCAAATCAGATTAGTACATGACTTGAAATGCAAAGAGGCTGGGAAGGAAGTGTATGGGATGCGGAATGCGTAACTTTTCTTTAATTTAATGGGTAGTCGCTTTTGCAAGAGGTATGAAACGAAAGAAGAAGTTCAATGAGCATGTCAAATTGCACGTAAAAGGTCAAACGTTTGTGGGCTACGTGAACAAGCTCATATTAACCCGCCATCGGTCGCGTGGAGCGAATAAAAACCGATCGACGGCGGGTTAAATATTTAATTGTTCTGATTTTTAGAAACGTATATTTATATTAATAATGGAAAATTAATCTATATTAAACCATAAATCTTGGAGTTTTATCAAAATGGAAACTAAATATAACTCGAAATTTACTGAATTGATTGACCCATAATTTATAACTTTTTTGTATTATTTGCTGAAATTAAAATAAATACGCCATAAAGAAGTATTTTCTATACAGTGGTAAAGTACTCAAGCCCACAAATTATTAGTATAGAAGTTATATATATATATATATAGTAACTTTTTATTTAAAAAAGAACTTTTCATTATTTTGGGCATTTTCGGAATTTGTATAAGCCACTATTCGCCTGAGTATAAAGGAAAGAAAAACTAAAGCCCAAAGATGATTTACTATTGCAGCAATATTCTTGTATACTCCTTTAAGCTTACAGTACAAAAAGCAAATTGCAAATAGAAGTTAACTTGTATGCAAAATTCAATTTTACAGCTCATTAGCAGATTTCTATCAGTTTATAAAAATGGAGAAAACCATTTATAGGCTTGAGCGTGGTTTACATCATGACACGGTGAGCCGTAATTTCCGCCTACCTCAATAAATTATTCAATTTCATGCATCTAATTAAATATTTAAAAAAATCTAACCAATATGAAAAGCCATCTGATTAAACAAAAGCGAAACAAATAGACGAACGAAATTAATTGCAACGTTACATATTACTTTATTTCTGTCAATATTCGTTAATATATTTTATCAGATTGGAGAAAAATTTACACCGCGAAAACTCTGGCGTCTGGGCATATCACTTTCTTTTCATCACGTCGTTTCTTGCCCAACTTAGCAATAGTCTGTTGGAATTGCAGAAAAGTGGACGACATGTAAATTCATCGTTTCCGTACACCTTTGCCAGGTGGGTGCGCGATGACGCGATTTTAGAAATGATGTGATCGAGTGTCCAAGACCGAGGGCAGAACAGACATTCGCTGTCATAAATCCTTCGTTGTTGCTTCTTACAAAGCCTTTCGCAGGCGACTTGTTCCTCAAGGGAAACCGTTGTCGCCAGTGTAAATGTGTGGCTAATTGGGAGCACGCTAAACTTTCTTTCGTAATTTCGTAAGAGCAAGTCATAACGAAGTGTTATGAGTGCAAATTGAATTTTAACCGATGTTATTAAAGGGAGTAATACTTGCCCGCGAAATTTCATAACGTTCATGTAATTTTTGATTATTGTTGTGTCTATTCACACCAATTTTTTATCAGTGTGGTCAGACACGTCTGGATGACTACCGAATTTTGGTTATACCAAACCAGTAGTCACGCCTACCAAAGACTGGAACGCTTTGGGATTTAATTAATTATGTATTATAAGATGTGATTAATCGACTTTAAGAGCAAATACTGCATTGGGAGGAAATAATGTAACGCTATACAACTACACTTCGGTTAAAAATAGAAATGCTACACTTCAAATTGTTTATTCGCTATCATTTGTGCTTTAACAGGTAATATTACATAATGTAAAAATTTCAGTGTGCTTTAAGCATTTCAGTCCATTTAGCAAAATTAGAGTGGTCAGCAGTCGGCTCCAACTCGTATCTAACCCAACATAACCAGGGAATAAAAACGTCTACTTTTATTGCATTTGTTCACCCTAGAGCTGATTAAGAAAAATGAATAAACAAACGCAAAAAGTGTGCCCAAGACTAGTTTTTGTGCCTAATCAAACAACTCCCATTACAAATAATTTATCGACTTCTGTCCGTTGAAGACTCGAAGATTTACTACTATTCGAACGAAGTCTTCATTTACGCATTTAAATATTTTGGGTCATACCATCTCTCCTGCTTTTATTTTTCCTTTGGAGTTTTCACATATTCAGTATCAGCTATTAGTTTCGCCACAGGCATACGTCATGATACCAACAAAGCACACCTTAAGTAGTGATCGCGCAATCGCCTAGAGAAAGAGCAGCGAAGATGAAAGTGAAGAAGAATTGTATTAAAGCTACGCGCCTAGAGCAAGTCAGTGTGTTGACAAAGATTCAGTTGCGCAATGGACAAGAAAAAAAGCTTTATGATCGGGAAGAAATTTTGCAAATATGAAATGGACTACTTTACACCATTTCGGGGAATAAATTTTCTCTTTGTAATACGAGCCATAAACGTCGAATGATAACAATCAATTTGGAACAATTGTCTAAGAGTTGACTTTTAAGATATTGTTGAAATAGTTAACGACTCACCGATTCCTAATCCCTTTCAGAGGCAAGTTATTATATGTAAATAATAGCAGTTTTGTATAAAAGTATGCATTCGCATTTCTCAGACAAAATGCAATGACGATAATTTACATAAGCCACGAAAAATTTAAAGATATATATTTATTAACTTTTTACCTCTAGGTTGTCTAATACTATATTTTAAAATTATACTATAATTGAACCGATAGTAAATCACGTATACAGTAGAAATAATCATTCAAATCATGGGGGAAATTTAGTAGTAATCCATGAATACAAGTAAAAAAATAAATACAACATCCAAATAAATAAGAGTATAAAGTAAAATATAAATTCGACAAATGTTAATTCCATTTCTAATATAATCCAAAGAAAACCGAGCGTATGAAAATTTTACTGCTTTAATAAATATTCAAGCCATGCAAAAGCTTGTTTTAATTTTATCTCCTACAGGATTTGGTGCTAAAACAATCCACGATCAGGAGCCGCCGGACTACGAGAACAGCGGTGAAACAGCCTTAACATTAACATTGTCCAATTCCATATAAGTTGAACATGCATGTCCTAATGGAAATGCCATTGCCTCTGTAATCTAGCGACAACGGCACACCGTGTCTACGTTTTCGAACGTACTTATTGCTGAAAATTTCCCCACTACTAGAGGAGTACAATGCTGGTTGCGAATTCAAAGCGATTACGTAAAAATTTAAGAATACCAAACGAGTTAAGCTCAACGATTATGCTTCGTCTGTTACTGCAGTTTCCGAAGTCTTAAGCATGCCCCTCTTCTTGTTTCCGTACCTGTGAACGCAAGTCTTGAGATAGCTTGACGCATTCAACCTGCACTCACCGCAGTCAGCCAAGTCAGCGACTTCAGATTGTGACTATGTTGTTCGCGCGCCTCGACAAACTTCTCTTGCGGCACTGATCTTCGAATTTTCTTTTGAAAGAACAAAAGGTGTTACAGAAGGTCGCTTATTTCTTACGTGAAGGATATCTCTCTGCGAATTTTCTAAGTGATTGTCTCTTAAGCACCCACTGTGAATATTTTTTCACTCAATTCTTTTGAAAAGTGTTTCGCTTAAATAGTAGTAATTTTTTTCGTAATCTGTGCAAATTGGAGGTCATTTTGGGTACCACCAAAAAGGTGGGTTTATAGTTAGTGAGTGAGTGAAGGTCCTGAACCCAATTCAGTGATTCGAATCGGTACCAGGAAGAATTTAATGGTATATCGCTTAAATTCGACACAGGCATGGATTATTAGGTGCAATTCCAACTATTCCAAGACATGCGTTGGTAATTTTCACACTTTCTGTTTTTATGGTGAAGGAATTTTAGTTGTTTAGCAACAGGCTTCAAGTTGATTGATTGCAATTAGTTGCATAAGTGCATTTATACGGATTAAACTTATGAAATACCAAAGAAGGAAAAGAACGTAATTTAATTTCTTTATTGTAAAAAAAAGTCATTAACTGAATATAGAGGATATCATTTCCCATTCAATAATTGAATACTATTAGTTGTTGGAATTATACAGTTTGGATAAATTAAAAGCTTCTTAATGCAATTTATTAATTTTCAATCAAAGGTACTAGTGAAAGTCCGCTAAAATTCTTGCTTGCATTAATGTGTCTAAACCAGCAAAATATATTGTTCAAGTAATCTTAAACTCGTGTATATGCTTTATATCATAAACATTTCTCGATTGCTTCAAATAAAACGCTATACGTTTGAAACAAATTGAAAAGGTGGGTCGTTATTAATTACAATGGGCGAATATTGTTCAATCTAAATGAAAGTAATTGCGTCATAGCTCCATGGTTGAGCTGCTTGTCTTTACGTTCCGATATCAAAATCATACTCGGAACTGTACATCTATTATATATAACTCAGATTATTTTCATTAATTAGCTTCTTCGGGAAGCTTGAAGCAATAAAAAGAAATTATGTGTAGAAATGACCCAAATAGCAGCACATATAACTAGAGACCTTTTAATCCTCGGTTAATGAAGTCCTTTCAGCGCGATATATAATTCCGATAAGACCTCTCATCCATAACATAAGTGAACCAATGAACTAGTTTTCTTATCCTCTTTGTGAATTTCTTGCCATGAGTGGTCCGCCACAATGGGGACTCATCGCTTAAAGAAAGCCTCGTCGCGAACACAAGCTGAAAGTAATTGGCCATCGCTTGCAATATACACGATTTAGCTGGACTACTTTCTTTCAAAACAGCATCGTAACGTAAGAAGTAAACAGATTTTAAATGATTACATAATCACCTTTTCGGCCCCGAGAGAGGTTAGGTAAGGCTTGGTCAGCGAGGTAGAAAAAAAACGTGGAAATGCACGAAGCGCACTATTATGCCTCGCTATGTTTGACTTAGTGACCCACTGTAAGGTCTAGTGTGGATCTATGCGAAATAGAATAATTATACAAATTGGTTGCTATTCCGTGATTATTTGTGTATTCTTTCCTTTTGATTTTTGGTAACATGAAAAAATGTAAAAACTTCAGAGAAATTCGGTCATATTGAAAGCAGTAGAAAGACTTTAGTTTTCAAAGTGACACCTTGAGTGTTATGATATACACGGAATAATTACGATTATAAATTATATTAGGACGAAAAGTTTAAAATTTACGAAAATGCAAGCTACTTCAATTTAAGTAATTTCTAATTTTTGAAACTGCAAATTAAATTATGAAAAAAGAATTAACATGTTGATATTATTTTTACTCCTATATGTGAGTTATGATGATCCGATATTTAATAAATACTTTAATGGCTAACGACGCCAAATTAGCGTCACCTATGCCGGCCGTTAACGCCTGATGACACTGTCATTGATATGTTTATTCCGCGTGAAGTAATTTTAGCAAAAATTATGTTATCCTCAATGTGGTGGATAGATGGGACAATCCAAATACCGACTACGACCGAAAAGGCCGTACAAGTCCAACATTTCACATTTCTCAATGGGCCTGACATTTCTCCGAGCAAACAATCACGTATTATTCCCACACTTCCGTCATCCAGTCATGCTGCAGACTTCGACTCTTTAATTAAGCTCTGTCGCGAAAAGAGAACAAATTGCCTTCAGGTAATCAATCAAATGCACACGACTCCCGCCATTCGAATAAAAGACTTTCGCTGCGCGCCTGCGGCCGAAACATGACTTTGCCCTCGTCGATAAATAACGATAATGCCGCGTATTCTCGATGCATTGATTTTAGTGCTCAATTACGCGAATGTCGTCACAGAGCATTCCCTGTCGAGAATAGCAGAGCGAGACATGTCCGCAATTAAAGTAGGGAAATGACTTAGGAATCGATGCCGCCCGACTACTTTTTCTAGCTGAATTTCACCATTATGTGGAAATCCGTGCCTCCATCCTTAACCAGCTACCGCAGGTATGTATTTTTCCATGAGAGGGAAATGTTAATGACCTAGATGAGTCTGTGCCAACCTGTATTCCGCCTTAATGGCTGTGTTATATCAGGTGTCGAGAGATGACGCGCACTGTGCAGCAAACTTGTTTTTAATAAATTCATTTAAGAGCTCTCGAGGGGAAAAAATAGGTGACACAACTTTTAGAGATATAAGAACTACGTGAAAATCGGGAACAAATATTTTTTTTAAATGCATACAGACAAATAATGATTTTAATTAGTGGTTTGACAATTATTGTTTACGTTTTGCTTTAATCTCCTACTCATTAATTTTTTAAGTTTTCAGAAAAATGAAAAAAAATACGTCAATTCATTATCAAGACTTATTTCCGTATATTCGATTTAATTATATTCGCTACATTGTTAATAAAACTTCATTAACGGTCTCAAACTAACACCCTGATATCTAAATAATTTATTGAGAAAAATCTGCTATTAGGTTGACTAGAAACCGAAAAAGATAGAGATTAAGAAATAACAAAGCCATAAATAATAAAAATAAAAAAAATTAACAAAACTAAAAAAACCACACAATTAAAACAAATAGAAAGACAATAATAAAAAATGTCCATAATTTGCGTTTTGCACGAATACCCTGTGTATAATACCTAAAAGTATGCAATATGTCTCTAGCTTTTTATTTAACTCTTAAGCCAGTAACTTGCCAACTTTACCGATCAAAAAGCTCTTTCAATTTGCTTGATCAACTACAGATCTAACTGATAATCTCTAAGACATATTTTTAATTCTAGCAGAAAAATAATTAATTCGGCTTTAATAATTTAAATATTAATTATATTAGATTAGTAATTTTACAAAAGCCCTGTACCAATTTTATTTTTTCATTTTGTGATTAATTTTTAATTTTTCATTTTATGGTTAATCATTTGTCAGAGTACACTTGATCAATTAGACACGAGTACGGTTTATTACGCTTTATACGTATTCTTATTCTTAACTCATTCTGCAACAACTTGACGCAAGATCTAGTTTAATCTAACTAGTCTCTGGTCGGGGTTTCTTAGGGGCTTAGCGGAATCGATCGTAATCTATACTATCGACTTGAACTGGGCTAAATTTAAAGTTGTCTCAGTTGTGTTTTTCCATTAGCTATTACTCCTGTAAAACTAGTTATATTTAAACTACCTTACCGCTTGGTACATACAACCAAAATAAGAAATTGTTTATCGAAAGCATTAACAAAATCTCTGTATGTCATCCCCACTCCTTGTATTTAATAACGAGCGCTTTATAATAAATTATTTCTTTATCGAGTATAATTTGTAATTTGCTGGAAACCCACTAACAGTTTAGTCAACGTCCAGTTTTGTTCATATCGTCACCTACCTATTTTTCTGCATATATCACCGGCAAAATTAGGGGTACAAAACTCTCACAGTAGTGCTATCACGACCTTGAACTAATGATAAATAATCACGAAATCTTTGGGATCGGCAAATTTGATTTCAATTTCATTAGCTGCATAAATTAATGGACTGGAAGACAGGTGTTTCCGCTTGTTACGAAGCAGAACTCGCATGGCTCTTTTCTACCTCAGCATTGACATTGGGCGATTATACGACAAAGGAATCGGAGAATGTTGCTTAAAGAAATGCATAATTAAAGGTAACCGAACTCACCTGTGTAAGACATATGATGCTTGATAAGACCGCAGATGTTGTAATTATTAGACAAATATTATGAACTTGTAAGGGCCAGGGGCATTTTTCTCTTTCCCAAGGTTTACCGGAAAAAACGAATACAAATTATTTGGGTCAAAGCCAAGAAGAGAGTAGAATTATTAATAGACTTATTTTCGATTACGTAAGTTGTACCAACCACATCATAAAAAGCTCCGGAAGTAATCGTTGTACAGCGAAAATCCATTTTCTTTCTTTTTATGGATATACAGATGAAAAATGTTTCTAACTTTAATTCTGACTTTTCGTTAGTGTTGTAAAACCATGGTTTACTTTTATTTATGTTCCATTATTGACCCAAAAGATTAGAAATATTTGGGTCACTTACCTGGAATTAAAAAGACACAATTATTATATATAGTCCCACATTAAAATGAAAAGATATATTCATTTAAATATATATTATTTTTCAAATTAATTGTTAATGATTTTTCTTCCTTACAGGAAGTCGCACACAATATAATGAAATCAGACTCTGTTACCATGAATAGAACGAATTACAGGAATTTGAAGAAGGGCAAACAAAAAGTCACCAAATAGCGTTAACATAATCGTAACCATAATCTCGTTGTTAACCAAAGTCATCAACTATGGTCTTAAACCTTTTCTTTGTCTCAGCTGTGATAAAGTCCACTTTCGGGGTGATAACAACTGGACTGTGGCTTATTCCTCTTCTTTTAGCAGCAATAACATACTATCGCTATGACATGATGGACCCCGAATCGAAACCATTCGACCAGCAAAGACTCTTTCTAGAGTACGATTTTATAGTGATCGGCGCTGGTTCAGCAGGAGCTGTTGTTGCGAACAGATTAACAGAGATACCAAACTGGCGAGTGCTTTTGCTAGAAGCAGGCCCGGACGAAAATGAAATATCTGATGTACCTTCCCTAGCAGCATATCTGCAACTAAGCAAACTAGACTGGCAGTACAAAACGGAGCCCTCAAACAAAGCTTGCCTTGGGATGAAAAATAATAGATGTAACTGGCCAAGAGGAAAAGTCCTTGGTGGATCCAGTACCCTGAACTACATGCTCTATGTTCGGGGAAATCGAAATGATTACGACCATTGGGAATCATTAGGGAACACAGGATGGGGTTATGACAATGTTCTACACTACTTTAAAAAGTCTGAGGACAACCGAAACCCTTACTTGAACAAAAATTCGAAATATCATAGCACAGGAGGATACCTGACAATTCAAGAGTCTCCGTGGCACACTCCTCTGGTCGCAGCCTTCGTTGAAGCAGGCACTGAGATTGGCTACGAGAACCGCGACATAAATGGGGAAAAGCAAACGGGATTCATGATAGCTCAAGGTACTATACGACGGGGGAGTCGATGCAGCACTGCCAAAGCCTTTATAAGACCCATACGTTTAAGACCAAATTTTCACCTATCCATGAATTCACACGTTACTAAAATAATTGTAGACCCAGAGACCATGAGGGCTATTGCCGTAGAATTTGTGAAGAACGGCAGAACTGTTCGAATCAAAGCTAGAAAGGAAATAATATTATCAGCAGGGGCAATTAATTCTCCGCAAATCTTAATGCTTTCAGGGATAGGCCCGAAGCAGCACCTGCAGCAACATGGAATCAAAGTATTAATGGATTTGCCGGTCGGAGAGAATTTGCAAGATCACGTTGGTGTTGGAGGAATTACCTTTCTGGTGAACAAACCAATCTCAATTGTTCAAGATAGATTCAGTGCCACGGGAATCACCTTTCAATATGTGCTGAATGAGAAAGGTCCAATGACCACTCTTGGTGGCGTTGAAGGCCTGGCGTTTGTTAATACTAAATATTCTAACAAAAGTATAGATTGGCCTGATATTCAGTTTCATATGGCGCCAGCTTCAATGAGTTCCGACAATGGAGCTCGTGTTAAAAATGTCCTAGGTTTAAAAGAGAGCCTATACCAGGAAGTTTATAAGCCGATTGCTAACAAAGATTGCTGGACCATCATGCCACTACTACTGAGACCGAGATCAAGGGGATGGGTCCGACTCCGTTCCAATAATCCATTCCATCACCCAATCATGCATGCTAACTACTATGATGACCCTTTAGATATTAAAACAATCGTAGAAGGTGCTAAGATAGCTCTACGGGTCGCAACTGCCAAAGTTTTCAAACAGTTTGGGTCGCGTTTGTATCGTAAACCCCTTCCCAATTGCGAAAAGTATAAGTACCTTTCAGACGAGTATTTGGATTGTCACGCAAGAACTATTTCTATGACAATATACCATCCATGCGGAACGGCTAAAATGGGCCCTGCTTGGGATCCGGAGGCTGTAACTGATCCCCGTTTGCGAGTCTACGGTTTGCGTGGACTAAGAGTAATTGACGCGAGCATAATGCCCACGATCAGCAGTGGTAATACCAATGCACCTGTGATCATGATTGGTGAAAAGGGAGCTGATCTTATCAAAGAAGACTGGCTTACTAATCCAGAATACGCGAACGCAGATGCAACCTTTAGAAGTCTTTAGCATAACTAATTTTTCTAGTAGGAGCATGTGTGCCATTGCACTAACAGATAGACAGTTTTTTCCAGTCATTGATTTTATTTATTGTTACGATTTCAGATTTAATTTATATATAAGCGTTGTTATATGTATAAGATGCACCTGTAAATATATTTTGACATAACATAACTATATATAGTTTTTCTTCAACATTTGCAAAAATATTTAACTATGCAATTATAATGAAAGTACAAAGACAGAAAATGAAAATCCAACAACTTAATGGTAAACAGCTCAATCAAGAAAGTATAGTAGTATGTTAATGACTATGTGTAATTTTTAACTGAACTCCAGACTCTGTAAACCAAAAAGAACTTACTTTAACCTTGAAGCTAGCTGCATATAAATTTAACACTGAAGCCATCACAATGACGTATACTCTTAAATTAAATTCAAGGCATGAGTCTTTTTAACTTATCTGTGTTCTGGCAGAACTAAATATTGGCAAAACTATGTAGTATTCCATGCACGCAGAACTGAGGACGTCGCGTCATATTGTAATGTGATTAATGACACCACTGCCAGAAAACCGGCTTACATATATAATTTTAGACGATTTTCGCGTCACGCCGTTTAGAGTAATTATTTAACTAAGATAATTACATTTCTTCTCCAAAACGACTTCCCCTCTATTTTACAACTTGTTTTAAGCTTCAATGAATTTATTTTACAATTCTACACATAATTTTGTTTTCAATATTTTTTGTTCATTCGTGAATGATGAATTGTTTTATACATACATATTTCAATTTATTCGCAAAGGCGAATGGAAATGCCCCAATAGGTATTAAATTATTACACACTGAGAGAATGTGTAGAGAGAATGTGAGAATTTAAATAAAACGTCTTCAAATCGATGCAAAAGATCAAAATCAGAAAAAGCTAACGTTGAAAATCATTAAACTAATTGTCTTCAATTTTGCTTGCGCAATTTAAGAAAGACAAGGCAGCGAATCTCTTGTGCAAAAACCACCTGTTCTTACCGCGTCCTCTGCAAGTAAAGCTTAACGAATCCAATAAAATTTACGTGTGTGCAGGTAGATCTCACACTTGCACCGGAGATTCAACAACTCTAGATGTAGTTGGGGCTGCATTCAGTGCCATAAGAGCTTTGGCAACAGTATGATACATTTGTGCATGAATTAAGTAATGTGTTGCGCGCGGCGGATTACGAGCTTTAAGGCTGGCTGAGAAGCCACTGTACGGAACTTCATTAATGAGGAATTGCAAAATCTTCTGCAAGAACGAATTCTGCATGGGTGAAGGACGTTCATGTGGTATATTTAACCGGTTCCGTTAAAAGAAAGAATTTAAATAAGAATTCAAGTGTTTTCACATTAAAAATTACACCAGGGTGTGTCTACGTGCATGGACACATTCTGAAATCCGCCGGGTATTTCACCGAGAACAAATTAAGTGTGGTCACCTTGGAATCGGCGTGCAAAATAAAAGCATAAAATTATAGAGTCACACTCAATGTATTTAGCAAACAGCGAAGAGCCGCAACCAATTTGTTTTTGCCTTCCTTAGGGCATTAACATCTAAACACCTTCAATTAAGGCCTCAGATCAGTTAGGTCCGACTTTGCAAAAACGAAGACAAAAAATACAGTTGAGAGTGAAGGACGTACCTGCCATAATTTTGTCTCATGCCGTCTAACGGCGTTAAAGAGATTTTTACCGTTTTCAGTCCAAGTTCAATTCAATATCTGGCATCTTTTTAAAAATTCACAATCCTTGAACAAGCAGAACTACTTCACCTTGCTTTCTTATCTAGCGCATTTTAAAGTTATTGTTTCAGTACACTAGCATGCGCCACTACACGCATAATCGTCAATTGCATCCTCTCATAAATTTAGCAACTAGTCCAGAAATTCTATCGTCTGTATCATTTGAGAAAACCGATAGTTACCATCGAAGACGGCCAGGCAAGTCAACGTTCTTGAGGAGCATTTCTGGGCCAAGGAAGTTTGGTGTGATTTTCCGCTTCAGACAGGCATAGCCATAGCTAAAGTTGGCTTCAAACTCCATTCACTTGTGGTCTCAGCTCAATTGGCTAAAACTAGCAGCACGTTAGCGTTCGATGACCATGCTGAATAAGTTGTTCGCTTCTAATGCTGCATTCCCAACAACAAGAATATTGCGTAAAAGATTCAGTACCATACTAAGACTCATTTCCTCTTTTTGAACATTTTGCAACCACGCACAGGCATATTTTTGCTCCGAATAGATTTACATACACAAAATCCGATCGATGCCAAGATCATCCATATAAAAAACGCTATTGATTATGTTGTTAATATTTGAATCTTAAAAAACCTTTTCGCGGTGGAAAAAATCTCTTAAAATGTTTGGGGTCGCCGAAAACAGTGATACGTGATAGTTCGCTGCTCTTTTGAATTTTGAAGATTAAATGTCGGCGGACTGGAGACACGACCTAGGTGTATCTCTCTCAGTTTGTTTATTCTGATTAATTTAGTTACTAGGTTTTACGCCAAATGAATCAAGAAGCTAATGCAAGCTTATTTTTCATTATTATTTCCGCTTTCTTTCCTATAGCATTTTGATCCGGTGATGTCTCTACTGCTGATGCACAAGGGCTTAAGACAAGGCCAGAATAAGGTGATGGATAAGAGTAACCTTACCGAAATTTAATAAAAACAAAATAGTTAAACTTCCGGCTAGAGTAACACAGGAAACTTTGTTTGGGGTGATCACTTTCAAGAGGAAAGGGAAAACAAATTTGCTGTTATTTTTAAAAATATTGTTTCATAGCCTCCGGAATTTTTATGCAAATTTTTCAATAATATGCCGTACCGATTTTGCACAAACACTTTCACAGATTTATGGAGTTAATGAATTTAAATTGGAATTATCTTCTGTTCAAGCTTGGAATTTTTTCGATTAAGTAAACAACAATATAAAAACAAAAATGGGCTTGACGTCATACCTATTTTGAAGCGAATTTTGTCTTTAAAAAATCCAATTCATAGTGAGAATTATTTCTAAATCTTTCTTTTTCCAGATTCCGAAATTTTTTTCCTTAAATTACAAAATTTACGTTGTTTACTCCATAAAAAAGTGTTTACTGCTTTTAGAAATAAATGATATTACACTAAACTTTCTAAACATTTGCCACGTTTCAAAGTTAATATAATTTTTAAATATAAGCATTTACGCAAATAACATTCTAATTAAATTATTAGACTTTCGTGTAGTAAAAAGTAACTCTTCTTTTTTTTACCAAAGAAGAAAAAAACGTAATCCAAATTAAGATTTCTTTTGAAACACGGAGATAATTGAAGCGATTTTAATTATTGTTAGCAAAAACGATGTTATTACTAATACGTAATTCTGCGATTTTACATCGAAGCAATGTATTTAAAATTGTTTCTTTCAAAGTTCACCTACGACACGCTTACTATTACTAGTCTGTCTATCGAATGGTATTATATTTTATACTACATTCTAGCCGAAATTCTACATCTGCAGAGAAAGGATTCTGGGATATTCCACAAATAATATTCCTATTAGACAAAATTTATTGAAGTAAAGATCCGCTAAAAACAGAAAACTTGTTTTACCATAAAAATGAACTAAAATCATCAACATGTTTTCAGTTGTTACATCCCTCACAGAATACCAAGATAATTCTTAATGTATTGTACTTTATTAACAAAAAGTTTTGAAACACTGAAGAAACTTATATTGCTTCAGCAATAAGAAACACATTTATCAATCTAAAAAATGTAATTTTTTTTTTTCCATAAAGATTGAAGTCTACATTTTTCCAAAGCCCTTCTTAAAAAACTGTTCTTATTGCTCAATTTCAAATATTCAGGATTTAGCATAAAATAGATACAAATCCTTTGACATAATTCTAAAACCGGAAAATGCTTAATTTTAAATACACTTAATTATACTTAAGATGGGCAGGATGTATTTCAATTGTAGACAAAAGTGTTTTGAGTGCAAGTAATATCACGGTCTAGACTAAGGATAAGAAAAATTTTTCGAAAAAAGAAGCAAAAACAAAAGACAATATTTCACCTGAAAACCACAAATTGATCGTGACAATTTCGCTACACCCAACTTATAAAGTCGTAAAAAACTGTTTTTTCGTAATTAAAATTTTAACATTAGAATAGCTACGCTGATTGACATGGGTTTTGATCGTGAGTCGCATTGTTACTGCTTACTTGCAATTACCGAAGTGGTTGCTTACTTTTGCATGCGAACGCTGCCCACTCTCCCAAGGCTCGTCGTAATTAATTAATCCAGAAATTTCATTTAGCCTGAAATAATTACGAATCTTGACACGGATGCTGTAAAACTGAATAGACTTACTTAGAACGGTGTTTAGATTTAGAGCTTTATTAAACACGAGCCAAAGCTGATTTTGGTCACCGCCAAATTTTTTGTCATCAGTTTTTTTTTGTTCAAGTAGATCCGAGCTACATTGCAAGGCCAGGTGCCCAATATATATACGACAGTGATCGCAAACAGCCCACTGGTGATAGTGATGGCACTGACATTGAAAATGTCACTAAACTACTTTTTTTTCGTAAGATTTGAACCGTATCTTAGCGAACGAATCTTAAGGACGCGCGACGAAGGGGGAAGCAAAGCGATTTTGTATTAGTTAAATGTTTATAACATGTTCAGCGCTGGCCAGAAGGCTCATTCGCACTGAACAGTTTGCGCGGTTAACATTCGGGGGTTCAGAACGCTGTCTGAAGCGAAAATCTCGCAACTAGAATTATTAAATGCAATACTCTGTGAGAGTCTAGAAACGACATAGTCAAGCTGGGCTTAAAATATACCTGGAGTGAGTGCGCGACTGCAATGGTGATCCAGCTTTAGTGAATTATTAGAGCACGCGATAGTGGACTGAATAAGATACAAAAATTTACAATGAGTGCCAAGAAAATGCAATTTGTGTTAGTTTTCCTGGCACTGCTAGGTGCAGTTAAAGGACAATCAATCATTCAGACGTTATTAGATTTTCTTGCAAGGGGTGGCAACGATATAAACTTAGAAAGTATGGATAACAAACCTATGGAGAACGAGTATGACTTTATCATAGTCGGTGCTGGAACTGCTGGTTGCACTTTAGCTGCTCGACTTTCTGAAAATCCAAACTGGAAAGTGCTGCTTCTCGAAGCGGGCCAACATGAGACCCTAATAATGGACATCCCGATTGTTGCTCATTTCCTCCAGCTAGGTACCATTAATTGGAAGTACAGAACCCAACCGAGCGACAAGGCATGTCTAGGAATGAATGACAATCGTTGTAATTGGCCTCGTGGAAAGGTCATGGGTGGTTCTAGTGTACTTAACTATATGATGTACACGAGGGGTAATAGAAGAGATTACGATCGCTGGGCAGAACTAGGGAACGTGGGTTGGAGCTACAAGGAAATACTTCCATACTTCAAAAAATTGGAGGACAGCAGTGTTCCTGATGCTGATCCTGATTATGTTGGACGAGGAGGGCCGGTTACCGTTTCCTACGTTGACTGGAGATCAAAAATTGCCGACGCTTTTGTAGAAGCTTCTATTGAAGACGGACTAAAGTACAGAGATTATAATGGCAAAATACAAGTGGGTGTCTCACAATTGCACACCACAACTCGAAATGCCACTCGGACAAGTTCAAACCGCGCCTATCTCTATCCGATCAAGAGGAAAAGACCAAATCTGACCATAAAGAAACTCGCAATGGTAACTAAAATTTTAATTGACCCTGAAACTAAAACTGCTCTGGGGGTCGAAGTGTTCATAGATAATCACTACTATAATATTAAAGCGCGAATGGAGGTCATAGTTTCAGCTGGCGCCATCAACAGTCCGCAACTTCTTATGATATCAGGCATCGGTCCAGCTGGTCACCTCAAGAAGATGGGTATCAAACCTATAGTAAATTCGGCTGTAGGATATAATTTGCAAGACCACACAGCTCCCGCCGTTACATTTACAACAAACGCGACTTCTCTACATTTCGATGACTTTGCGGATTTGGATTTGCTAGCAGAATTCATGAAGAATCAAGGTCCGTACGGTTCACCTGGTGGATGTGAATCAATTTCCTTTTACGAACTCGACAACCCCGACGATCCTGACGGATGGCCCGACATAGAACTTTTCCTTGTAGGTGGATCCATGGCTGCTAACCCTGCTATTAGCCGAGCTTTCGGACTTAAACCCTCAATTTACGAAGCTATGTTCCGTGAAATCGAGGACAAGCGCATAAACGCCTTCATGATCTTCCCTATGATACTGAGGCCAAAGAGCAGGGGTAGAGTTATGCTAAAGAGCAAAGATCCTTTTAAATATCCACTGATTTACTCAAATTACTACGGTGACGAGGGGGGCTATGATTTAGACATATCAGTGCGAGGTATCATTAAAGCTGTTAGTCTTATAGATAAGAACGGATTCAAGAAAATTAACGCAAAATTGTGGGAAAAACCAATTCCCGCTTGCATCAAACAGGCTGAGTTTAACACCTACAAATACTGGGAGTGCCATGCTCGTCACTTCACCTTCACAATTTATCACTATTCAGGCACATGCAAAATGGGTCCAGATAGCGATCCCTATGCAGTCCTCGATCCCAGATTGAAAGTGAGGGGAGTTAAGAAATTGAGGGTGATAGACGCAAGTATTATGCCAGAAATTATTGCTGGTCATCCAAACGGACCAGTCTATATGATCGCTGAAAAAGGGGCTGATATCATAAAACAGGACTATGGATTTATACCGTAGCTAGGAAAAGTTAGTTAACTAGTTAATTATTTGTTAGTAAGCCCAATTAGTTAGGTATGAAATAAAAACAATCCATTCTACAGACTGTAGTCATTTGTATGAAATTACGTTTTTGTACAACTTATTTTAAGGAAAAGTCAAATGTTGAGGAAGTCATCATATTTATCGACCGTATGTACGTTCTTGTTGGAATAAATTTTGTAGAACGTTTAAAGGTTTTTTAATAATAATTCAAAACAAGTTATGTCATTAAAAAATTTTAAAAATCCCGATTTCATTTGATTATAAATTTTACGATATTTTCAGCGTTCCGGCCAAAATTCATGAAAGTTCATGCCACAATTTAAGTGCACCTATCAAATTAACTATATAAAAAAGAAAGAAAAAGTCAAACCACATCAGCAACAACAAGTGAGACTAAATCTAAATTCTATAGTAAAAGAATACAAGTACAGCATATGGAAAGGAAAATTCCGTTTTTATACTTAATTCTTATTCTTCTTTCCTAACGCTCTTAACTGGTTTTGTGATTAACCACCAAAATAATTTTATTAAAATTCAAATTGCCATCAAGATTTCAACAAGTATTACAATAAAATCTCATTTTAAAAAAACAGACTCTAAAATATTTTTTAGCTGGGAGTGTTATATTTTAAAGCATTTGAAAACAGATAAAACTAAATGAAAGTGGGTTGAACAACAGATACCAGGCATAGGACAATGCATTATATAGCACACTTCCTTTTTACTCTAAGATAATGCACCGGCGAAACGTGCACCTAGGAGGTCTTTCTATCACCGCCTCTTGGTGTATAGGAGTTCTTTTCCTGCTGCACATTTACTTTGTTGACGAGTACTAGACCCTTGCAAGTGGCAAATAGGTGGAGCGACTCATTGTCATGCCTTTTGCAGGACTTTCATTAAGCTGCATTAATACTAAATATAGACCATCCAGGTGAGCCCACTTTTGGGTTCGTTTAAGAACTTCCACCGCTTTGTATTGCAATTAGTTTAGAAAAAACATCAATGTTGAAAACCGACAACTTTTTAGTTTTCTCTTTAAGAAAAAAAAAAAAAAAAAAAACTGTGTAATTATAAAAACTCAGCATAGGTTAAAACACTTTATAACAGATATGGAATCCGCATAAGTAAACAAGACTTAGCAAAGGCAATCCATATAACAGTTAAAAGTTAAAAGAAAAGAATCTATAATCTCGCCTGGAGTTATGTTACCGATATTTTAAACTCAATCTACTTTTGGGATTTTGAACTGTAAAAAGAAATATTAAGGATTTTTAATTGGTAATTCTATTTTTTACTTTCTCTATTAATAATGTATAATGAAACAACAGAAATAAAATAAATAATATAATAAATTAAAAGCCCTTCTTTAAACAATTTTGCAAATTATAAAATTGCAAAAGTCTGCAGTTAAAGTAATTTGATCAACTAATAATAAAAATAGGAAATAATCAAAAAATTATCATTGTAGTCAACATTACACTTTGCAATTTAAATATAATGCTGCTTTTGAATTTGTATAAAATGAATATTACACAGAAAATGAATAAAAGCATAATTACAATAAGTGTTTACTTGTTTCTACTGACTTACGAATATAAAGTATTTATGCAAATGTCATAAATTTTATTTAAGTAATTATTCACTATATTACCAAGTTATAAATTGATATATATATTCAATAAAAGATCCACAAAAGAAACAACACATTAAAAGGGAATGTAATGCATAAAACAGTGGAAATCACATTCGGTTGGATTTAAATACAGTTCATCTATCAATGTACTGTGATATCATTTCTCATACCGTCATGAAAACAAGCAAAAATTCGATAATTAAAATTATTGGAAATTTGTCACATGATTATGTATACAAATACTAATGTTTACTTCTTTTTATTTCACCTCTATAAAAATATCCGGTTTTCTGATTAATAAAACATTTCGTATTGTAACATCAATTTTATATGAGTAATTAGATATTTAATTATTTCAAAACTCATTATGGCTATTACTTAAAATGAGCTCCAAAATTATTATATAGCTCTTAAGGATGAAATAGGAGTTTTTATAAATTAGAGCAAAATTAATGATATTAGGAATGATTTATTATTGGGAATTATGCAAATTATGACTTATATTCTGTATATCATTTCCGACGCGTGACGTGTACCGATGGTTGATCGTAAATTATAAGAATAACCTGGGACATTTATATAAAAGACGAAATAAGCCTTTTATGTTTTTGGTTTCTACGCGTAAACAAATATGCGGATCTTCTGAAAACACGACAATACTGCAAAAAAAGTAAGAAAGATATCCATTAAACATATTCTTAACTAATAATTGAACTTCAGTTCTATATTGTTTATAATTTTTCAAATCCAAAAAATACTTAATACTAACTCAAAATTCCTTTGACTGATCGCTTCTTGTACTCGGAACCGGTCTAACTGAGTTTAAACGTTTAAACAGAAGATCAGATGAAGAAAAAAGTTAATAAACTCTACATGGGCCGAATGTCTCGAGACACTTATCCAACAAGGCCAGAACATTGGTAAGAACGGCCGAAAGACGTTACATGTGCATCATTTGCTGTTTGGCTGTGAATGCAGACACACCGAAAGTTAAAAAAATGAATCTGATAGCTACGGTGATTATCGGTTGGACTTTCATAAACGCGAGCTGTAAAAATGTTTCACTTGGTTCAGCCCAGCGGATGCAATCGACGGCAGAGCTGATGTTAAGTATTGCTGTGGGCTCACTAGAAATAATGGGGAATCATACACCGTATAACGAGGGTAAATGGCAATTGTTAAAACAAAATCTCGGAAACAGAATTGTGAAAAAGTGCGATACTATATTATTTCTAGTGACAACAATAATCCGGTTATAGTAAAAATAATAAAAATAAAAAAAAGTGCGAGTTCATTCAACCGTGTAACTGCTATAGCCGGGTCAAACAAGTTGCTGACACTTTTGAATTTATAACGCATTCTCGCGATAAGATCTTAACCTTAACCTCCTTATGTGCACCAACAGAAAAACCGCAAAGAGCATCTAAAGAAAAGGAAATTTACATATTATGATTCGCGTCGGTTAAATTCGTAACGGTAAATAGCATATTCTAAAAGAAAAACACGGTTTATAAAAATATTTGAAATTCGCGGACTTTGACTTTGTAAGCACTTGAGACATAACATGACATTATTCACATAAGTTTATATAAATAAGGCATGAATTAAAAACAAAATTGGTTTTCGATATAGTAACAACAACATGTTGAACCTGTTTTTTGAAAGGCAAAGGAGCGACTGTGGAAAATGTGATGACATTGAAAATTTAATATCGATAGCACTCTACGTGAAATTGGGCGTTTGTTACAAACACCAACAGAAAAATGTCCAGAATAGTGTTAAAACGATAATTACCTTTAGCCCTGCGACAACTCAATGTTTACTTTTCTATTAATTCTGTACTTTGTGTTTTTTAAACAAACCCGGTAATATCGTTTTTAGCGCTTTAATAAGCGCGTTTTCTCTGGTCGCTACGCCGCGCCTTAACCCTTCGATTTTTGCTGACATAATTACGGGCATATTACTTGCCGTGTTCATACGGCTCTTAATGAGTATGCATGAACAGAAAAGAGAATATCATTAAAACGAATTAAAGAAAATTTAAATTGCATCAGGTTTTAAATATTGTACAGAAATTACTTTAACACAGAAAATAATATAAAATAAAGTAAAATAATAATAACCAAGAACATAGTCAGAGCCAATTTAAACGATATACATATGTATTTTGGACTTGAACGATCATTAAACAAATGACTTGTCGAAATATTAACAATAAAAAATTATGGCGAATTTTTCTGCGCACAGAAATCTCACTCCACCTTTAGTTTTTTAGTAGTTGCGACAAGTTTTTCTTATTTTTAGCACTATTATCATCTTATAGTATTATAATAAGCATTTGCATACTCATGATGATATATAAAATAGAAATTTTAAATATTGTATATATAAGTATATTTGTTACTATCCCCAAAATTAATCCTAATTTTTAAATTCAAATATATACCTCTGTAGGTTATTCTTGCGTAGTTTTTACAAACGAAATATAATTAATCATAAAATTCACAACTTAATATACAAATAATTTACGTTTTTCGCTGAGTTGCTCTCTTTCATAATATCCAACGATTGATTATCTTGAAGTCTTTATTGAAGGTAAAAATAATGAATACAATTCTGATAATTAACTTCGTTTTTGTGAAAGGCTATTTCTAAACAAATAAGCAATTATTTATAAGATGAAATTTAATAAAAAAACCACTAGATAATTATATTGTGTAAAAAATTTTATGTTTAAAATTTTGGTCAAATTTTTTTAAAAATTGTTTAATATCAGGAAATTTTTGAAAACGAGATATTTTATTTTTTCTTTTATCAAGTAATTATCCTTATTAAGATTCTGTTGTCTTTGCAGACACAAACCATATTCTGCCAAAGTATGACTTCATAATTGTTGGAGCCGGGCCAGCTGGTTGTGTTTTAGCTAACCGCCTTTCAGATAATCGTGACTGGAACGTTCTTCTCATTGAAGCTGGACAAGGTGAAGGATTGTTCCATCAAATTCCAGTCATAGCAGCATATTTGCAATCGACTGCCTCTAACTGGGGGTATTACTCGGTGCCGCAAAAACGGGCTTGTTTTGGTATGAATAACAACGAATGTGCTCTACCAAGAGGGAAGTGTGTTGGTGGGAGTAGCTCCATTAATTACATGATCTACAATCGAGGAAACAGAAGGGACTTTGATAGATGGGCCCAGGCTGGAAACACCGGTTGGTCATACAGAGAAGTTCTGCCTTATTTCAAAAAGTCTGAACGGAGCACTTTAAAAGGATTAGAAAATTCTCCATATCATGGCCATAGAGGCCCACTAAGTGTCGAAGATGTGCCTTACCGCTCAGAAATTGTTCACGCATTTGTAAAGGGCGGGGAGCAATTGGGCCATTCGCGGGTCGATTATAATGGGGAAAGTCAAGTCGGTATATCCTATGTTCAAGCTAACACCATAAGGGGTCAAAGACATAGTGCTGCTAGGGCTTATATACAGCCAATTCTTAATAGGAAAAATTTTCATGTTCTGGCTAATAGCAGAGTCACGAAAGTCCTAATTGATCCACAAACTAAAAAAGCATACGGTATAGAGTTTCTGAACCACAGGAAAGCCTACTCAATCAAAGCTCGCAAGGAGGTCATTTTATCGGCTGGTGCCTTCAATTCCCCACAGCTTTTAATGCTTTCTGGCATTGGGCCACAGGAACACCTTTACGACATGGGAATCCCATTGATCAAAGACCTTCCCGTTGGCAAAATTATGTACGAACACCTGAGCCATTTTGGACCAACCTTTATTTTGAACTCAACAAGAAATAGACTATCTACAGCTACATTCACCACATCTGATGCACAACTATTTTTACAGGGAAAAGGGAAATTGACTTCAATCGGGGGTGTTGAAGCACTAGTATTTGCAAAAACCCCAAATTCAAAAGAACCTGCGGACTTTCCTGATGTTGAACTTATATTTACTGCTGGCAGCTTTGCTTCGGATGAAGGAACAGCCATAAAGGAAGGCATGAATATAAAGGACGAAGTTTACAACAAGGTTTACAAGCCACTAGAACTCGTTCCTTACGATAGCTACACAAATCTCATCATGCACTTTCACCCAAAATCAATCGGATACTTGAAGTTAAGGGATAAGAATCCTCTGCATTGGCCTATCATTGAGCCAAATTATTTCGAGGATGAAGACGATCTTGAAACAATTTTTAATGGCATTAAGCAAGCTATTAGGATTTCGAAAATGCCCGCCATGCAGAGACTCGGGGCTAGAGTTCATGACATTCCCGTACCGGGTTGTGAACATCTACACTTTGGCTCCGACAATTATTGGAGGTGTTCAATTAGGACACTGTCCTCAACACTGCACCATCAGGTTGCTACCTGCAAAATGGGACCGGCCAACGACACCACGGCCGTTGTTAGTCCTCAGCTTAAAGTTTACGGAATTAAAGGCCTGCGTGTTGCGGACACAAGCGTTATTCCATTCCCGCCGTCGGCACATACGAACGCCGCCTCCTTCATGATAGGCGAAAGACTTGCAGACTTCATAAAAGCAGAGTGGCAAAAGAGGAAAAAATAAGATTGCCTACTATTCAAATATTTTCTGCAGAAGAAAATCTTTTCCTCCGAGTTTATAGTGACAATTAAATATATAACTAAAATTACCTAATTTTAAGAAATCTGTAAAACAAATTATACATAATTCGGTGACAATAGGATTCACAACATAATCTAGTATTGTAGTGATGTAAAAAATGTATTAAAAAAAATAGCAGTCGGTGTATTTGTACTTGCCTAAATTGTACCTAAATGAATCTAAAATAAATTGAATGAATGAACTTAGCTATAATTATTACTATTATGTAGATGTAAACAATCTTCACAAACAGAAATATGGATGTTTCCTGCTTACATTTCCAATAATAGTGCTACAGAGAAAATTTAAACCTGACCGGGCACAATTCTACCATTTTGCTCCAACAATACAGTTCAAAAACACAAAATTTTAAGGAAATGAATTATTAATTATTCCACCTTCTTGCCAGCTCAAACGAAATTAATCTTCTGCCCCTCTTTCCCTAATCCCTCAATTCTCTTACAGGATACATGCATTGCTTAAACGCGTTCCGAATTAGCTGCGTTATCCTCCAGGACCGTCGGAGTACCACCATTGGCATGATTCAAAACCCTTGCTGCTAGCCCAGAAGATTCAATCGAGTGGATCACTTCAACTTCCATCGTCTGGTTGCACTGAGCCACTAGCTTGTGGTCCGTAGGGATTTCACTCAGTTCAGACAAATGCATTTAGGGTGCAGAGTACACTCGATGTGAGCTTTCAAATCACGGAAATTACATTGGGGCAACGATACCGGGAGACTGGAGAGCAACCCTAATTCATACACACTTCCTTACCCACATAAGTATCCACCAAGGGTCCAACATGTGCAAAATATTTACCCACATGCGAATTCCGCGTAGGACACACAAACCTCAAAGCAAATAATTTCCACACCTCTCCTCTCTCCCTAAGGAAATTGAGATGTTTTAACCAGTTATTTTCCTCACTCTTCCGCTCTAGGGCAGTTTCACAGTTTCCACCACATCAGTTTCGTGTTTCATACGGACCGCCGATAGGGGAACAAGGGAAGGTTGTGAGTATGGACATTCATTTTGGAAGGAGCTAACTCAACTTGACAAGAGTATTCCTTGCTCAACATCCCTTTTATTTTTCGTCTTTTGTATGACGTAAATTCTCTAATTCATGAGCTACAACTGACGCATGAAAAGGTCGTAGTACACCCAAGGCTTCATGGATTTTAAAGAATGGCCCTTAAACCTAACCACCACATAATATGCTTACCAGTTCGTCCCCAACGATGTGGCGAATGATTAATCGTGGGAGGGAGCCAGAAAGCACTCTAGCCTTCCAGCGACACTCTGAGTATTGGGCGACTGGTGTTCAGTTGGCCCCAATATACCGCTATTTTTAGTTTTCCTAGTAGAACTAAGTACTAAAAGCTCGATGTATCTCAGTTCTTCTGCGTTCATATTCGAGTGACGTCAATTTCTGGTACAAATCGCAAGGGAGTTTTAGCTTGGATCGAGCTGAAAATGGGTGTGTCGTTGTTTCTATTCATTATAGAGCTGAATTTTGACGGGTATTGGGAGATGTGCTCCCCACAAAGACACAGACATACTATCAATTCCTCTGTAAGCTTTCAAGTTGAATTTGTTATAGAAGAAAATCGTGGTTTGCATATCGATCGACTTGGTGGCTCTGCTGGAAGATCAGAACCAAGGGCATAGCCGAGATTTTTGATGATTATTTCAATTACAGCAGTCTCGAAGCAATTAACCTAAAAATATCACTTAAATGTATGCCAAGTGCTCTTGGTGCCAAGGAGCAAACTGCAACTGGCGTCAGAGTCTACGAGGATATTAATCTAAACAATATTCTAGACATTTTGAAGAAAATTCGTCTTTTTTGACCACAACATTTATTGATTTTTTGCGATTAATGCTTTCAAATAGATAAATAATATTCGAGTGAAATAAAATTGCAGCTTTGAAATATTAATGGAAAATGTGACTGTTTTAAAAACAATATACTAACAAAATAAACTTGTTCCTTTTTCCTGCTTATGAAATTCCGTTCATGCCTTTTTATTCGATTTCAGATTATTTTAAATCATACTTACATAGGACATTTTCTAACCAAATTGAACACTTTCCTATAAAATTGTTGAGACATTTTAGATTGCACTTCCGTTTGCAAACATCCGTTAAACAGGCTATGGCCGCAGGCTGAAAAACTTAATTACGGATGCGCCCTGAGTAAACTTTCCTGAAGTGCTTTCTATCAAAGACCACGGACAAAAACATTGTTTTAGACTATCAACGAGCGCTGCAGAGGTACGACCAGAGGCCAACCCACTCGGCACGGTACAGCCGCCATATCTCACCGTAAATAAAATTCACCGGCGAGTCGTATATAACAGAAGCGCCTTCAGCGGATCCAGGAGTGAGGAGTTTCCATCCCAGTCATTGACCTGGGCCTTCAACTAAAATCTCTGCAGGCTTGTGTTCTGCGATCGACACAGAACAACCAACAACCCCATCCCGGATGTTCGCACGGAACATCCAATTTTAGAACGGTTAACTCGGGAGGTGAAAAGCAATCACCCTCGTTTTTACCTTCTACCCGTGCAATGCTCCTTGTCCGGAGGAGCCTGGCCCATCTCGAGTGTCGAGCGCACTTCAAAAATGATATAATCTTCTTCCCTCTGCTGATGAGGGTATTGTGTAACTCTGTGAGGAAGGTGTCATTATTTAGGGCAATGATTCGTTCTCCCAAGAGCCCTGGGTCTTGTAGCTAGTTTTCTTTTCAATGGAAAACTCTAAAATTAAATATGTTTTCTGGATGTTTTGTTTGATTTAAGAAATCAAAGTAAAATTGCTGCGCTGCGAAAATTGCATTAGTTTTTCCGATCTTGGTCCATAGATATCAAATATACCTCTGTTTAAAAGTTCAACCTATAACTTTTAAAAAATTCGCAAAATTAATTACGACTTAAATATATATATGACACATTTTTGAATAGAACTCATTTAATACTTTTTCTTCAAACACACAAAAGATGAAAGCATATCTGACAAAACTTATTTGTGTACGAAATCTATATCTACAATATAGGGCTTATATTTTTTCCTAATATAATTTTTTTTCTTTTAAATTTGACTTTTTCGACGACAAATGAAAGTGGACTCAGTGGATTTCAGACATGTGAAAAGTGCTTGTAAGCAATTTTTTTCAATTTTATTTATGTTTACTCTCACATGATCATATTTGCAGACGCAAAGCTCAGAAGCTAAAATGATAAAGGTCCGAATTAGCAAGAGAATCCACTTAACATAATGAAAACGCACAATTAATCTGTGATGAAATTTACTGAATTGTATTGAATTTCTTCAGAAGCATTTCGTGATTACAAGACGGTATTGCCCCTCACGTGATTTCACTGATAAACCAACTGATTCATTCATATTACAGAAAATTTACCTAGATGCCGACGCTATTAAATGAACACCGGTTTTTTTCTTTCGTCGAGGGAATATGAGAACTTGCCGGTGCTATCAATATGAGCTTTTCCTCTGCCGGTTTTTCTTTTGTTCGTTCGATAATCATTTCTAGATTTCAGAGAAAACCCTCTCGCCGAGAAACCACTTTAGGATTAAAGCACGTGCCGCATTTATTCGCGGTATCTTCTCCACGCCCGTTCCCTGGATTATTTTTAAAATCTAAATATGCTGTGTACATAAATCAAACCGCTGTCTCGCTGCAATCAACGGAAGCATATCCTGAGCATAAGTCCATTGGCAGAAGAGAAGCATTATGTAGAACGGTTGTGAAATCTGGAGGAATTTACTGGGCCGGAGCATTAGAGTAAATAACTTGGATGATGACCTCACTGCCGTCGAAAAGGCGCCAACGTAACGAAGAAGATCCGACACAAGGGTGGAACATAAGTGGGCTTCAAAGAATATGGGCAAAAGGCTTATAAAGGGCCCGCTCGGGCAGGAGGGTGAGTCGGATGATGTTCGGGGGAATGAGAGCCTTCCACCCTACTTTGTTACAAGAGTGCTAAGGCGTACAAACAAGCAAAGTGAAGCTCGGACCATGCTTTCGGCATTTTATTGATTTTTTCCTACTTACACGATGCGAATCGATTTTCATCGAGTTTTTGCACTTTTACACCTAGAAATGAAAGTGGCTAATAATCGAAGACTTGCCTGAAACAATTAGAGCCTCGTTTGGTCCTGTTGTGTAGATGTTCCCCATGATGATCTGGCCAGCTAAATCCTCTTGAAGGTGATTTTAGAAAGGAGCGGATAACTACCTACTTAATCTAGAGGAGCACGTTTTATCACTAAAGGCTTATAATCTCCTAAATGTATGCAGAGCTCAAACTAAACACTTTTCTTTTTGTATCTATGGAAATTAAAAAGGCCGAATTCAGTCGGTCACAGCCAGAACAGCACAAATTTAAAAATGTTTCGATGGCAGAGTAGATTTGTGGGTACAGAACAGAAATAGTAACTGGGAGCACTTATAGATCGGCCAGTTAAGGTCTGATTAAAAGCTAATTGTGGCAGTTCGGGGAATAAATTCCAATCAATTGATAACAAATGCTAAAACATCTTCAACGCGCCGATCTGACCTTCACTATCGGACTGCTAAATCTGACACTTTGCAGCGTCCACTGGCTTGAAAAGTGAAACTAAGGAAAACACGTCGTCGATACCAAAAATCAATGTGGAATTGGACAAAAGAAAAACAAATGCACCCAGATTTTATGTTGCACTGAGAAAAATTACTCCGTTCTGGCGTAAAAACTAACCCGCTGCTTCCCGACCGAACAAGCGCTTCGGGACAACTCGGCTCAGAGCGACTTTTTCAGCTATGGCTTCCCTCCGATATTTGTTTTGACGTTTATGCGCAGACGCTCCTTTGGAGGTATTAAAAAAATACCGCGGCGGGACAAACCCGGCTCAAATTTAACGCCAGTTGTCCCACAATAGTTCCGCTTTGTAAATACAATAGTAATACCGTTATGGTTTAAGAATTTCAGCGTACTTACTATGTTTACTTCCCACGGCGTTACTTTATGGAATTTTCTGCAAACTCAGGCATTCTTCCATTATTTCTCACGCAATTCATTCATTCAACACAAAATCACTCATCCAATCCACTCAAGCCAATAATTAAATGCAGAGAATCTAAATGCTACCTGGAAATCGAAAAGCATTTTTAAAGTGCGTTCTTACTACTTGTTCTTACTATTAACGATTTGACTCAATAGTTCGAATTCGTCGAATTGGAACACAGAATGGATAATTTATCGACAAATTTTGACGATGAAAATTCCTCGACTAAATTTCAAAATCTAATTTCTTCTGCATTTTTATTCATTAACGTTCTTTTCTCGAAATTATATAATTAAGGTATGTTTAATATATATAATAAACTCGTCGTGGTTCTTACGGACTTTGAGGTAATGAAGAAAGACTGTGTAATTCTTCGTTACAAATTTACCAAATTCTCTAGGTTGAAATCCGTCTTCTTGAGTGTCCACAAATGCAGTTTCTCCATTTCCCCACTTTTTTTGTGAAAATATCGGGCGAAAAACCAGAAAACCACATTTTTGCAAATAAAAAGCGCAACTACCCCCGAATGAGTGTGCGTCCATAGTGGAAAAGAGTTTGTAAATTTTTGGCGGTCCCGTTCTCGCTGCAAATTTGCAGATTTTTCAGGGTCGCTGAAAAAGCTTAAGGTATCTTCTTCTTTTACATATCAAAAAATTTCCCACATTCGCAGCGTGGGTTTTTCTGACAGCCCTCCAGTTTGACATCTGTGTTTGACAAATATGGCGGAGGAGGTTTGCTAAACACAGTTAGCCGTAGTTGATTTTTCCACAGAAACGCCGCAGACGAACTTATTTCAGGTATATCTCGCTGAGGACCTTTAGTTTATTGTGCGAGTACTTGTCGCAACACTTAAAATCCGTCAGACCGTGGACCTTTCGATTGCCATGAAAACTGTTGGCAAAACGGCGACCATGGCGCATCTAAGGTTTTGACAGATCAATTTTAGCACGAATTGCAAGGTATATCCGCGGCGGCTCTGTTTTGTCTTGTTTGCAGTCCCTTTTGTGAATACCTGAGTAAAGTTGAGTGTTTAGACCAACCCGATTTTTCCTCACGGTTAGCCCAGTGTAACGGTAAGAGTGTGGGTGCTGACCGAGCCAGGGATTTCCACACAATGTAGTTGCCGTGGATTAAATTAATTCGCCTGGTAGCTTAATGTTTTATAGGCTTAGATTCGCTGCATCAAGATGCGTAAATTGATTCGGAGGGCTTCACCCCAGACGCCCGCGTGGTTAATTTTCGCCGCTCTCAACGTCCGTCAGCGTTTCCTTGCTGTTTTGTTTGCAAATGTTACGGGAACGCGTAGCAGCCACTAAAATTCGTTTATTATAGCCCACTGTATCTAGTGTAGGGCTTAGAGGTATCCTGAGATATTAGGTGCCTTTTACGTGACAAATGGCTCGTCGCCGAAAGTCTTGTGACCTTTCATAGCTGCGCAATTGCAGCACAGGACTAGACTATAAATTAAATCGTTTTGGGCTAGGTTTTGGTTATCCCTCGAATTCTATCTTATATTCGATAGTTGCACAAATTTTCCTTTGTCTCCGTTTCAGACCAATAACCAGTTCGCTCAAGGTTAGCCGTGATAACGCAGCCTCTAGATTTCAGTACTTCAGAATGACAGATTACAGTGACCTAGACCGCCAAATTGAGAACCTCAAGAACTGTATAGCGATCAGAGCCGATGAGGTGAAGGCCCTTTGCGCCAAGGCACGTGAAATCCTCGTTGAAGAAGGTAACGTGCAGCGCGTGGACTCCCCAGTCACAGTGTGTGGCGACATTCACGGGCAATTCTACGATCTCAAGGAGCTGTTTAAAGTCGGCGGTGATGTCCCAGAAACAAATTACCTCTTCATGGGCGACTTCGTCGACAGAGGCTACTACAGCGTTGAAACTTTCCTGCTCCTACTGGCACTAAAAGTAAATCGAATCGTTTTCCTGTATAGAAGTTGGTTCTATCTGTATTTTATTTTAGGTAAGGTATCCTGACAGAATAACTCTCATCCGTGGAAATCACGAGTCCAGACAGATCACGCAAGTTTATGGTTTCTACGATGAGTGTCTCCGGAAATACGGCAGCCCAGCGGTGTGGAGATACTGCACTGAGATTTTCGACTATCTGAGCTTGTCGGCCATCATCGACGGAAAGATTTTCTGTGTTCATGGTGGCCTAAGCCCATCCATTCAGTATTTAGATCAAATTCGTTCCATCGACAGAAAACAGGAAGTCCCTCACGACGGTCCGATGTGCGATCTACTTTGGAGTGACC
Organism: Proctacanthus coquilletti; assembly: GCA_001932985.1. Classification (NCBI taxonomy): domain Eukaryota; kingdom Metazoa; phylum Arthropoda; class Insecta; order Diptera; family Asilidae; genus Proctacanthus; species Proctacanthus coquilletti. Next base: position 406,481 of record MNCL01000056.1, on the reverse strand, counting down.
CAGAGGATCAAATGGGATGGGGAGTTTCGCCGCGCGGGGCTGGCTACCTGTTCGGCTCCGACGTTGTCTCACAGTTTAATAGTACAAATGACATCGACATGATTTGTCGAGCACATCAACTGGTCATGGAGGGTTTTAAGTGGCATTTTAATGAGACTGTTCTGACCGTGTGGTCAGCTCCAAACTATTGCTACAGGTAATCTAGTTCGCTGAAGGTATAATTAGAGACAGAAGGACTGAGTGCTGCTTGTTTCTCTTTCAGATGCGGCAACGTGGCTGCAATCCTGGAACTGAACGAACATCTACAGAGAGATTTCACGATATTCGAGGCGGCGCCGCAAGAGAGCCGAGGCATACCTTCGAAGAAGCCGCAAGCCGACTATTTCCTATAAGTGTAATTGTATATCTCTAGAATTCGTCCTCATTTGCATCTGTTTAAACTTATTTTTTCCAAGATTTTTTGTACTTTTATCGTCCCAATTTTTATTGTAATTTAAAGATGAGAACACAGCAAAAAGTGAACATCCCATTTGTGTGGTTTCTGTGGGTCTGAAGCTGCCACGAGAGGAATTCTACATAGGTCACAGATCGCGTTCAATGACAATAATTTATTTTGCTAGAATTAATTACAATCTTCCTATCTAAAGTGAATTTGCTATAATACTCGAAGCGAGCGGGCGGGTTCGGTTCGGTTTCAAAACCGAAATAGCTTTGGTAGAACGTCACCACACTTCGCGTTCAGTTTGATATCGGCCAGGTGGTCGCCTCGTGTTTCCCCAATGTTGACTATGGCCACGGGGAGGTTCAGCTCTTTTGCTTGGAGCACCAAACGATAGCCGGAGAACACTAGCAAACTTGAGCCGAGCACCAGAAGGCCATCGCAGTCGTATATCATTTTCGTAGTTTTCATAATCCTCTCTCTTGGGACATTATCCCCGAAGAAAACAATTTCGGGTTTCAAGTCGCCGCTGCAGTCAGGACATGGGGGGATTTTGAAGTTGTCGATGTATTCCTGAGGGATGTCGACGTCTCCATCGGGTCGTATCATACTCGGAGCGTCCGTGAACTGCGGATTCATTGTTAATAGAATTGTCTGGAACTCGTGTCGGTCTATTTTGAATGGGCAAGACAGGCACTGCACTGTGTAGCCACTTCCGTGGATCTCGACCACCTTCTCGGAGCCGGCCTTGGTGTGAAGTCGGTCGACGTTTTGAGTTACTATGCCCATAATGCGACGTTCACGCTCGAATCGGGCCAGCGAATTGTGGCTAGCGTTTGGTTCCGTTTGGGAAAACTTGGGCCATCCCACGAAATTCCGAGCCCAGTACCGCTTCCTGGCTGAGGCTGATTTAACGAATTCCATGTGCTGGATGGGGCGGTGATTGGTGCGGGCGTACAGCCCCACTCCTTCAGACCGATAATCTGGGATACCTACAAAACAATTGACAATTACCTTTGTTATTTTAAAAAAACAAGAGCAGCGTAGTGTAGCACCTGACTCCGTTGAAACTCCTGCTCCCGTTAAAACGAGTATGTTTGGTCTGTGTATCAGAAATTCTTCGAGGAGTTTCACATCGTTGCGACGCACTGGCTTGTGCTTTGGCACAAATCGTAAATTCGAAGCAAGCTTAACTAGGCTAGATCCAACTTGAAAAGACGGCGAGAAACGCATTTTAAACTGGAAATTTGCTATAGGCAAAAGCGTAAATTGATTCAAAAAAATCGCGACATATAGCCCGCACCAGATGTTTTTGACAACAGGGCGTCCCAAAATATCCGGAAGTTTTTAAAATTTGTAGTTTAGTAATTTATGGCTTATGCATAGACTAATTCGGAGCTGGTTCGTGTCCACAATCGAATTTATCGTAAATCAAAAGAGTTTGTTCCGAAATGGTTTATACATGAGCTTATGTGTACTAAATTTTAATGCTAAATTAACCATAGGTTTGAGGCCCGTGTCCAAATGAAGACTGTCAATTTCAAAGAAGGTTTTTGGAGGGGTCATTAGCGCGAAAGAAATTGAACAAGTTCTTTGTTGCAAATGGGTTCGGTGTAAGTTATCACTTTAATTCACTTTAATCTGAGGGAAGCGCTGAGTGCTGTAGCTTGCTGACTATATAAATTGCAAGAATTGCGGAAGTCGTTTTAAGTGTATTAATTAATGTTTGCATCTCGTTTGTTTTAGTTTTTTTGCGCAGAGTTAGTGGAAATGGAAGTCACCGAGAATGGGAAATGGCCGCCAGCATCTTCATGGCAGCCATTTGCAAACCTCTTACAAAATTTTTACAAACTTTTGCATGAATAGAGCAAGGGAGCAACTCACCATTTAGGTACATGCGATAAGAATTTCACGCCGTCTTGAAGGATAAAGAGGGTTTTAAGGGGAGGAAAAGGGTGCAACTATGAAATTATTTTCCGCATGTCCATGAGGGAATAAAGATGATGGCTCACGATGGCCTCACATTTGTGTTCTGTTGCTTGAGAATCTGGTCAACATCAACTGTCTAAAGGCAGGCTTGTCCAGCGTGGCCAGACGTAGTCAGGGATATACTCCGCATATTGCCTACAAAGTATTCTCCGGGTAAGACTCTCGTTACACAATAATAAAAGTAATACTTGTGTTTTTAGCTTAAAAATTCCTAAACAATATCTTTGGGTTGTCGGGGATGTAGAAAGTGCGATTGTTTCGTGTCGGTGGAACACAGGGTGGACCAGGAGGAGAATTATGCAAGCAGAGGCCAATTAAATAAGAGGGATGGAAAGCAATAGCCACTGCGTTTGAAGTTTTTGCAATAATGATGAAGCACAATTAGAACCCCAAATTTTCATCCCTTCTTCAGCCAGTTTAAATAGCGCATCAAACGGGCACAATCAGAGTAAAATCTAAATAAATTTAGATACATTTAGCGTTGCATTTTTAATTTAAATTGTTGAAGATCTGTTGTAAAATTGGGAATTTTTGTTTAACACGAAATTCTAGGTAAAGCAGTATTGTGGCACTTAACTAAGATGAGCAACACCACAATAGTAGAACTTGCCGGAGCGAAAGATAGTCAATGGAATGGGAGAGCTGGGACTTCTTTAAATGTACGGGAATTCTAACAGAGAACTGGAAACAAATAGAAAAAATCAACTTTTCTTAAATAAATGAAAATGGTGGTTGTTCCCTGATGTTCCTAAAAAATCGACCTCTTTGGGACTTTAATTTTCTTTTGTATAATTGAGTCGGTTATTTTGAAAGCGGTCCAAGTCCATTTAAAAGAATCATTTCACATTATTTTGACCTTTATTGTTATGTAGAAATTGTAAGAAATAGAAATTTCTAGGAAGTGAATTTAGTCCATTTTCGAAATAAACGGCTCAATTAGGCCTTGGGAAATGTACTGTATTTTTAAGGAATTAGGAAGAGAAATAAGTCTTTAAAAAACTATATAAATATTGTTTCAACGCTTTAAAAATTGTTTGATTGCTTAGAAAGTTCTTTATTCTGCTCAAAGAACCTCAAGATTAGTGAGGGAGCTCATATATTTGTTTAAAATAATTTAAAAATTATTATTGAAATTTATTCTGTTTAAAATAATTTAAAAGAAACTAGGAACTAGGAATATTTTCCTGATAGAATTGTGTCTTAGAAAGGTAATTATCTATTTTCTCGATCCAATTAGGACTTCGGAAATTAATATTCTGTTCAATAAAATTTAAAAAGATAAGAATTATTAGAACCAGGTATTCAAATAATTTTTTGCTTGATAGGAATTGGAAAAATAATTATTTAAATTATTTAATTATTTAAAGGAAAGAAATTAACCTTTAAAAATGTTATGAAAATTTTTTCAAGAAATTTACTTCATTTAAAAACCGTAGAAATATTAGAAAGAATTAATTAAAACACTTTTCCGGGAGAATAACTCATTAAAAATCATTTAAAATGTTTTCGTCCTCGGAAAATCACTTATTCCGTTAAAAGGGAATTAGAAAAAATCAGTAACTGATTATATTTTGTGTAAAATTATCACTTGAAAAACTGGATTTACATTTGTTCCATGCAATTAGAATTTTGAAGATCACTTGTTTCGTTTAATAAAATGTAAAAATAAATGTGTGAAAAAGAATTCGAACATTTTTCTAGTTTAATAAATTATTTATTTATTTCTCTGCCCAATTAGGGTGTTGAAATTATTTATTTTACAATAAAAATGGCGAAAATGTACTCTTTGTGTTTTATTTTCCTTGGTAAAATGATTTTGGGAAGTAGACTGAGACCCCTTTAAAAATAATTACGAATATTAATTTTAAAATAGCGGCATAGAAAATGCCTTCCTCGCAAGTTCAGAAAATTTGTGCAAAACAGAAATTATCAGTAAAAAGGTCACACTCTTTCATCGGAAAGGAAGCGCGGTAACTCTGATTCCCGACCGCCAAGTCAATGGCCCACGGCGTAAACAAAATGTCACGCTCTGTGACGTCACCCCGGGAGACCGGCCAGCTCGTCCACGTTCATGGTCGCCTGTTATTTTACCTGGTTTTGGCGATTTTCTCGAATATGCCGATTTCTACCAGGCGACCAGAATCGTATAGCAAGCTTGGTCGGGTTCGCGTCCCAGTTATCACAGGTTCGAATATCGGGTGAAGGTTCGCGCCCTCGCTCATAATTTGGAGAAGATCTCGGAGCGTTTGGCGCTGACAATCAATCTTTGACATTTGCGAATGTAGACATTTCAAAATTCGGCAAGTTAAATGAAAGACTCTTGAAAATGCGCAAAGTACTAAATTATATTAAGTAAAAGTCAACACACTGCATTTACAAATTAAAGTAGTAACAAAATATCCCATTTATTGACTACAATACTATAGAAGTACTGAAATATTGCAATTCTCTCTGTAACTTCAGCTTGGGGGCTGCAGAGTCCCGGTGGTGATGACTTTTAATCATTTAGGCGCAAAGTCCATCCATCCATCCATTGGTCTGGGCTGTCCTCGCTGTAGATCTGCAGTAATCCGAATCCCGTCCCCTCCAACTTGCCCTTTTGTCCAGTAGTTGTACTGCCGCTGGAATCCCCTTATTGCCATTCCTCGCTTACTAAATGTTTAAGTAATAAAAATAAATACAGTAGTGATTTCCGCTATGCCTTTATCTCGTTTACCTTTTCCATAATTTTCCCACACCTTTCCTGCTTCTTTTTAATATTTTTAAGAGCTGTCCTTTGAGGTATATGTACCGATTTCCCACTTCCCTTTTTCATAAAATTTCGCCCGAACAGCGAAAAGGCGTTATATGCAAGTTTTGTCTCAACAACATCTCAACGACCCCTTTCTACAAGGATTCTGTTTCTTGAATTATTTGTATTCGTTGCCAGGAGAGGTTGTCAATTGCTGCAAAGAAATGATCTCAGAAACGGCTGATTTATGATGTTAAACTTACCTTAAAAACGCAAAAGGGAGTTATTGCTGAGCAGAGACAGATGCTTCTAAAAGTGGTAACTACCAACTGTAAGCAATTTGCTTGCGCCTTGCGAGATGCTTGGTCTTGGAGGAGTTTGGATCTCCAAGGAAAGGAACGCACTACTGAAGGCTTATGTTGTGGTGTTGTAACACGATTCCCTCGTCGCACTGCAATTAACAATTTTAGTCTTATATATTCATTAATCTCTACACATCTATCACAATTTTTTTCTGCATTGATGACACAAGCTGGAGCTGTCAAATTGTCAAACAGTCCGTTGCAATTATCTCCGTTTTGGCAATCACATTTGACATTAAAAAGACTTTTTATCGAATTGCGCACAATTGCCACTCGCCATTCCCCTGCGTGGTTCAGCGAAAGTAGGGGAATTAACAAGGCTGATACGCTATCATGGCGATCCCTAGAATAAATTCCAATTTTTCTTCCAGCACATGCAGAACTTCCCGGACGAAATTCCAATGACTTTTCGCCGAATCTATGGAGCACTTGCTTGCTGTGCTTTCTAGGCCTCTGGTACCGGAAATTGGAGCAGGTCTCGCTATTTAAATGAAGAATTTTCACGACGGTGCCAGCAAAAAAATAGAACCAGGATTTTAAAATTAAAAAAATAAATAAATGAATTTAAGACAATTAGGAAAACAGAGGGAGATGGCTGAAGAATTCTAAAATCAGTCTTATAAGAAAGAATAATTCTAATATTGTTCCTAAAATTTTGAATTTCTTAATTTGGTCTACTGTTGCAACAGTAGCATCTAAAGGGCGGAGTTTTAGTTTTATTATGAGATTTTTTCAAATAAATTTATTTTCATTTCCAGAAAATAGCACGTAGTTAAATTGGTGTCTCTTGTTCTAAATATTAATTAAAGGCTAAACTTACACTTTTCAAAAACTTTATTTCATTAGCATAATACATAATCGGTATTATTTTATATTAATTTATATTTCGTCATTTCTGTTTGGTATATGAATTTTATATACACTTAAATCTTAAAACTAAATTTCTATAATTAAACTCTATGTAATTATTTTAATTAAAAAGAGTAATGCATACATATGTACTTTGCTTATACCTTTGTTTCCTATCCAAATATATATTTTCTTAAAAAAAACTCAACTGCTTAATAAATTTTTACGTTCGTTAACGTTTACTTATGTCAGATTATTTTCTTTCTTCGTTTAAATCTTCTCCTTTTTGCTTATGGCTTCGGTCCTTCAGCTTATTACTAAGAAGCCTGCAGAAATGAAAAGAATGGATAAATAAGCATGTCGTATGCTAACATTTCGAAAACAGACTCCTTTGAAAAGAACATAAATAAAGCAAATTAAAAATTCTCTTTAATCTCCATAAATATTTTATTTCATGTGTGATTTCTCCTGTTCAGATATCAAATTATTGTTTTGCATAAAATAAATTGCCATCTCCAATCCAAAAAGAAAACTATTCACAAATTGATAATTATTTGGACAGTCCTATTAAAAATATCATCACAAAGTCGTTTTCACTCTCCCCACTTAACATGACGAAGTCAATAAATAATAAAACAATGCCTATTTGGAAATCTTGATAAAATCGCCACTTTAGCTCACCTTTCGCAAAAATTAATTAATAAAAAGAGGTTTGATAACGTAGAATCATTCACAAAAGCTTCGAACAGAAGCAGGTGCTGCTAGGTAAATCGTGACCTTAAATCAGTTCTATTTGGTGCCTCAATCCAGTTTTATTTTAAGTGGAGTACTGATCGGGCTGGCTATATTATGGGTGTAAAACTTGTACTGCTTTTTTGGTTAATTTTTGTTGTAATTGCAACAACAAGTGGAAAAAGTATTGCGAAAATTAATAAACATCTATTTCCGGTATCAATAATTCATATAAATGATTTTCACGCAAGGTAATATTTGGATTAGGTTATTTTTTAATATTAAATGTAATAATTAAAATTGTCGTTGCACTAATTTTACTTTCGATAAACAAATTTGAGTTGTGTTGTACATTTATTGTTACAAAGAAAAAATTTGAAGAGATTTCTAAAAAATAGATATTTTTAAATAGTTCTAAAATTCATGGCACGAAATCTGTGTACGAATACGTACACATTATTACAGGTGTGCAAAAATTTCCTTTATAAATCTTTCCGACATATTTGATGAAAATTACAGAATAATGGTGACTTTATATGAATTATTAATATTATTTTTTAAAGCAATCGTGTGAAAGTGATTATTTCTACTTAAACTCTTAATCTAAATATTGAAATTTCAAAAGTATTCACACATTCATATAAGTAACTTATAATAATTAATAGATTTAATTTTTTTTATGCTCAACGAACGAATTTTACTAAATAATATCAATTTAAATAAATAAATAAATAAATGTAATAAATTTACATTAATTGCATTATTAGAAGTTATTAAGAGATTTCCAAACATTAAATGTACTTGAAATTCAGTAAAAAATTTGCGGAAAATAATAATTTTAAAGTCTCCAAGGCATTGGATATCACAAAAGAATCGTGCACTACTATTTCTGCAGCACTTTGCTTAATCATAACTGGAACGGTCTCGTTTGATTAGATTCCAATCTAACTCTATTAATGAGAAAGCTCTCGAGTGAAACAACATTAACGATATATTTCTTAATGCATAAAAAAGTCAGAAATTCTACTGCAAATTATGTTTACATGAGCTTTAATGTAATTAAACGATGAAATTTAGGGGTCATAGAAAAGTTTCTAAGTGATTAATCTGCAGATCATAAAAATTGTAAAAATCGCAAATTAATGCAAACGTAGTTTCATTTTATTTATAAGATTGCTCCATTTGTTCTAAAAAATTGATTCTTTATCCTAGATTCGAGGAAACTAATCGGTTAACTGCACCATGTAGAAAAGATGAAGAGTGTATAGGCGGATATGCTCGTTTAGTAACTGTAGTGAAGCATTTAATGGAAACAAAGAAAGACAAAAACGTTGTTTACTTAAATGCTGGCGATAACTTTCAAGGAACTATTTGGTATAACATAGGCAGGTGGAATGTAACTAGCCACTTTTTAAATTTGCTGAAAGCTGATGCGATTGCAAGTTTGCCTTGAATTAATCAAATAATTGCTATTTAATACAGGCATCTTTTCAGACCCTTGGAAATCACGAATTCGACAATGGAGTAGCTGGAGTAGTACCCTTTATAGAGCATTTAAAATCACCTGTTGTAGTGGCAAACATGGACGCAACGTTAGAACCTTCTTTACAGGGAAAGTACAAGAAGTCTGTAATAATTGAGCGTAGCGGCAAGAAAATTGGTATCATTGGGGCTATTTTGCAAACCGCGGATGTAAATGTATCTATGCCTTTTGACTAATGTAATTTTAACGTCTTTTCATTTTAAACAGAGTATAGCCAACACTGGTAAGCTTAGATTCGTCAATGAAAGCGATGCTATCAGGGAAGAGGCTGAGCGACTTAAGACTGAAGATGAGGTTGATATAATATTCGTCCTTACACACTGCGGCTTAGGTGTGGATCGAATCATCGCCAAAAATGCTGGGCCCCATATTGATGTTATTGTTGGAGGACACTCGCATACGTTCCTCTATACTGGGGAAAATCCCCCTGGAATTGATCGTCCACAGGATAAATATCCCGTTGAAGTAATTCAGGAATCCGGACATAAAGTTCTTATTGTACAGGCAGCATCATATGCAAAATACGTTGGCGATTTGACTGTCTATTTCGATCAAAAGGGAGAAATCGTGAGCTACGAAGGAGCACCGATATATCTAGATTCTAACGTGGAACAAGGTGGAGTTTTATATTTAAAAAGCATTTATAGTAGAATTAAATTTTTTATCATTTTCAGACAAAACTGTACTCCAAAAACTACAGCCGTGGAAAGAAATAATGGATGCTGAGGGAAATAGAGTAATTGGGATAACAAAAGTAAACTTAACGAAATCAAACTGCTATTCTGGTGAATGTAACCTGGGAAATCTTGTCACAGATTCGATGGTCCACAAAGTATTCTCCTCTCTATTACTATCTACTCAATTTAAATTAAATTAAAAATTTTTTAGTTTGCCAAATTAGACGCAAACGACCAATCATGGATACCTCCATCAATTGGTTTTATAAATGCTGGAGGAATTCGCACTACACTAAATAAAGGAGGCATGGTCGCTGTGAAAAAATTAATCCATAATCTAAAAAAAATTTTTTTTTTAACAGAATTGACCTATGCGCATCTTATAACGGCCTTCCCATTTGAAAATAGCATCCATACTTTCGATTTGCTAGGTAAACACGTAATAAAGGCCTTGGAGTATAGTGTATCGCAAAAGTACGACCAAAACTACGGCCCAGCCTATGCATCGCAGTTTATGTTGCAGGTCTCCGGGATTAAGGTGTCCTATAACGTTTCCAGGCCAGCTTGGCACCGAGTCATAGAAGTCAAAGTCTTATGCAGGGATTGCGTAGAAACGAAATATGAGTCTATCGATGAAAATAAAGTGTACAGAGTGGCGACTCCATCATTCCTTGCTGGAGGTGGTGATGGATTTTACGTTTTTAAAAAAGAAGCAAAGAATATAAAGTAAGTTATTGTTGACTGAGTGAAGGTAAATTTGCCCTTACGAGGTTTTTCTTTAACAGAGTTGGCCCAAAGGACATAGATGTTTTAGAAGAGTACATAAAACTACTCTCTCCAATCTCCATTGGACTCAGCGGAAGAATAAAAGTTTTTTACTAGAAGTCCACATATATGATGTGTTTATGCAATAAACGTCTTTAAACGAATTCTTGTTTTTAATATTTTACAAAGATCATTGATCGATTTGTCTGCCATTTAAATTAAAATATATCCTTTAATAAATGCCAAATGGAAGTAAGAAAATTCAAATATAGATAGCATTTAGTACCCTCATTTTAGACAAATCGGGGAGGAAAACAAAAAATTTAAATGACACTCATCCGATGGAAGCCATTCTTTTGGAAGGTAGTAATTAGCATGTCGTATACGCGATCCTCCTACAAAACTAAGGCCGTCATTAATTAGAGGCACAATGGCCACAGTAGTTTTTCATGAAAAACTTTATCAATAATTCAAAGGACATTAAAGAAATGAGCCAAAAATTGTTCGTAGCCATTATGGCGGCACTTTCAGAACGGCGGCGTCTCACCCCGTGCTCCTTAGTTGTATGCAGAATTTCAAACTAGAAATATTTCATGAAAGGCGACAAGTTGGGAGAGCATTTCAATGAAATCATATATGTATATTTCGCTGCCTTTTTAACCCCTGCATCGTATGTACGTCTTCACTAAATTTACATATATACCCACCACCCTCGAGTAACGGTTCCTATGGAAAACCTTTCGGATGAAAGCTGTGCGGAGGAAGAAAACCAACCTGCACCTTCTCTCTGCCGCAGTTGATTGCTTTCCTCCTAAAGTCCTAATGCCTGCAGGCCCTACGAATTTATAATATTTGAATGGAGCGGTGCCTCATGTTTTGCAGCTCAGCTGATTTTTCTGTAAGGGGTAGAAGACTTGGAGCTCAAGATAGGCTTGGTCAGGACTTGTTACGTAACCGGATTCCGATCCAATGAAGGCAACGGACGCGTGCATGGGTTCCTGAGTTCTGGAACTAAACCAGGGAAGCCTCGGGTAGAGTCAAGAAGGGTTGCAGCAGTGAATACAGAAAAAGGAACGGAAGGAAAAGGGATCTGGCTGGAAGCACACCTACCTAATGCAAATCAAGTATTCAGTGAGACACGTGTCAACGTTGGCCAGGAACTGGGTTAGGTTTTTCAAGTTTTTTCAATTGAACGGGATTTAAGTTGGGACACATGATGCAGACACATTCCAATTAAAAAAAAAAGAAGATACAAATCTTGATTACATTCTACACTGGATGTTCTCATGCTCTCAACCCTTTAATATTAAGATATGCTTTTGAGATTAGATTCGATTCAGAAAATTCAGTTAATTGTTTCAGATAACGGTAAAGGAGTGTTTCTCTTGGGCTAATTTTCTTAAAGCTCAAGAGATACAGGAATTTAGTTGAGGTAAACAGGAATAATACGTTATGGTAAATTACAGCTATATAAGAATTATTTCAAATAATTATAATTTGTTCGACTAGGGTAACTAAATATGGTCAATTAGCGGTCCGATTCCTTGCCTAGAGTTCGGTTCAGGCTATTAACATATGTACATATAGGCAAGTACGAATCTCCAAGGTAACAGGCCCACATTAAACTATAGATGCTACGCTGACAATGCGCAAGTCCTCTTCCGAATGAACTCTATCTACATATTTTTCCAGTCGAAATCGTTTGCTAGATGGACGGCAAGTCAAATGGAAAGATGAAATTGCCATGGGTACAGGGTGATTGTATGGAGATAGTATTTGTAATATCATTTCAGATTTACCTTCTTACTTTGGGATTTCAATTAAAATACTCTTCTACAGTGCCTCTATTTGATTAAGTTTTTCATGATTACCAGTTGCTGTTTCTATGTTTAACTACTTCAAAATAAGACACATTAAAAACTCATATAAATTACGCTTATTGAGTAGGGACTAAGCTTATGAGATAATTATTTATTATTATGCCTATAAATTAAGACGTTGTAGATAAATTGTTTTGAATAAATTGTATTGAAAAACGATAATTATAAATCTTTTTTGTTTCTTTGTACCTTTTTTCCTTTTTTTATTAAAATGATTCTAGAAGTTCCCGAGTATGATTCAATTTTAATCTTTCATAAATTAATATAAGAAATGAAAAGCTTTTCTGGTAGAATTTTTCTGTTAAGCTTATAAAAATACGCAGCAAGCATAAGATATTCTTTCTATCATTATTTCTTTAATAAACACGTATTTGTTTAGTCAAACATTTGTAATCGATCTAATATATAAAAAAAAATTCGAAATTGCTACCTGTTGTATCGTAAACAAATCAGGGGAAGTCGTTACTTACATAATTTATAGTCTACTGACAAATGATTGCAACCACAATACTACGCAATATTACAAATTACAGATGGGGATTCATCTGAATTTTTGTAGAGCCATAGTTAAAAGGTGTAATGATGAAGGAAAATTTCTTTGGACGACACCCTGTGTTTAAATAGCCAAAAATTGTTTGGGTAGTTTTGGAACACAGAAATGCTTATAGACCTCATCCCTTGGTGAAAGTTTGCTTTTCGCATGGGCGGCTAGTCGAGAATAATCGATAACCGTCCAGCTTAGGTATAGATATACCTTGCTTGCTGGATGTACCATACAAAAAGGACATTAAAATGCCGGGCTCACTCTCTCCGGCAAGGGGATGAAAACAATCCTTTTGGAAAGAAGCTTTTTGTTAGGTGGTCTCTTTTATTCGTTTGCATTTCTTGTAAGGAAAACACACTGTCCTTGGAGGCCGCGTTGGTTTGGAAATATAGCAAGAAGACTTTCCAAAGGACTCGGGTGCGCGCAGTGAGAATTCCAGGCCCCAGGATCTATGAGCTCTTGGTTCACCGCGACTAAACGTGTAGTGGTGCCATCATCATCCTGCCTACCACCCCCAGGATGATGTTCACTCTATACGACCACGAAGAACGCCCTCGTTCAGTACGAGTAAAGCGGTCTTCAAGTCTAGAAACGCGATCTAGAACGCGTTTTGTTATTCTACTCATAATTTGTTTGCGTCGCTGTATAATTTCCCTTTTTTGATTAGATACACGATTTTTCGGTTAGTTTTTCTCTTACGGTTACCATCATCCATCAATTAAGTCGCACACGTCCTGGCCAGCTCCCCGTGATCCGACATTGGAGACGACGACGACGGAAGAAGGAAGCGAGAGGTGTGCAGAGAAGGAGCCCTACCTAGAAGAAGGAGCACAGTCTAAGCCACTGGTGCCAACTTAACCCGGACTGAGACAGCGCTGGCCGCAAGGAGCAGGGAAGCATTACCACCATCGTTTGTGCCCGTTGAAAAAAGTTCAGCAGCTTAGTCTATAGCGCTCGCGAGGAAACGCTGTTGTAGCCGTGACCGGTTGAGGAGTTTTTTCGTTCCTTTAATTGTTTTTCTTTTCTACGATTTTCGCGGTAGTTTTTTATCGTTTTATCAAAAGTAAAAGAAGACGGACGAAGAGCGGTCCTTTGGCTTGTGTATTTACCCAATTTTTGCTACCTGTACGAAGGAGCCGCCGCTACAAAGAGGGAGTTCTCAGAATCCATCGCCAGCAACGAAGTGTGATACCACCCTAGAAAAAAAAAAGGTTCGTGGGCATAAGTAAAAAAGGTGCAAGGAATCGTCGTCCCATCGATTGCAGTCGAGTTTTTGACCAGCGCAGAAAATCCTTCTGGAAAAATCTAATGAGGAAGTCCAGTGTCTAAATATCTAGAAGGCGACCTAGCGAACTTTTTTGGCCGGAAAATCGCTCACGCGAAGAAAAAGAGGTAGGCTTTCTCTGCTTTAAAAAAGTTGATCAGCCAGGTGCCTCCTCCTTGAAGTCCTTGCGGAAGGTGGGGATTCTTTTCTGGTAAAAAGTTCAAAGTTCACGCGCCGGGTTCAAAGCTTTCATGGGTTCCGGAAACTGTTTCCAGGCTATCCGCTCCCGGTGGTGTTTCACTCTGGTTGCGATGATGCGTGCGCGTTCGGAGGGGCGCGGAAATTTCCGCTACTGGGAAGTGCTGTGGTGGGTGCCAATTTATAGCATTCCACACGTTGTACGTACCATGCAGTGGCAAACTAGAGGTAAATTCTATAGAGAGAGCGCTGTTAGGATTAGGCTGGGTTGTATGCTCAAATGTGGGTAGCTCGCGGATGGTGGGCGAAAGGGACCATGGCGGGAATGGTGGGATCCCGTTTATCTAATTTTACGAAATGAAATGGCGCTTCGTGCAATGCTAGTGTCGATTGTTAGAACCTTCCCAATAGCATGATGGTGATGCTTTTACGCAGATGCTAATTTTTTTCAGTGGGTGTGAAAAGGTTCGCGGTTGCCTTCACTTCGTTTGATCTTTGATGCCATTATTGCGATTATCAAGCAATTTAGTGATGCGATATTCACTCAGAATAATTTCAACATTGGATTGAATGCAATTAAACTTTATAAACATGATTACTTAAGGCCGAAATTGAGATTTTTTTCTGTACCACTCTTGTATTATCTTTATGCTGCAGGTGTTCCGAGACGAGTTATGCTTAGTAAAGATTCGCCATTTTGATTTGTTCTTATTAGGCGTTAATACTTTTTACATTTATACAATGGTCTGGGCATAGGAAATTGCAGTTGATTTTTTCCCAAAATAGGAGTATGGAGATAAAGAATACTTAGATTCTATAAAAGTTTACGACTTAGCAATAGATCCTTGATACTACACAAGAAAAATTATAATATTTTATTGCTGCGTTTTAGTTCTTTGCTGACAAAAAGGTTGCTAGGTAGGCTTAAGAACGAAACTAACTAATTTTTAATTCCTAATAATTTGCGAAAATTTAAAAGGGTAGTTTCATACACGTTTTTTACTATATCAGTCAACTGTGTACCGTGACTTTATCCTAGATTCATTCATTTGTTAATTTAAATAAAAACCTTTAGACAAACAACGTAACAGGGCTTATTTGGATAATGCAGCACCCTAATAAGAAGGAACGAGCCTTGTAACATAACCCTTAACATAAAGCCTTCTTAATTAAACGAAATCCTTATATGATGAATTGCTTTTAAAATTGTGTAATTGCATACTTGATATACAGCTTCGAGCCGTCCCAGTACCCTTGGGACTCCATTCTCCATGGAAATGTTTGTAAGCAAAACTGAATATGTAAACAAAATCAAGTTAGTATTTTTATTTCAGCCAAATCGGGTGAAAATATCACATGTGTTATCTGAAATGAGTTTTTTACGAAGTCGGGTAAAACAATAAACAAATCTGCGAAATTCCCCCTTGTTCCCGACATACTTTCTTAGAGTTAGCACGGCACATGGATAAGGGCTAAATAAAGTCAAAATAAGTCTGTCATATATATAAACCATTAAAAAGAAAGAGATTGGATCCCTCTAATTAAGCACAGCATACAGCGCAATAGGGATAGATGGGTTAGAAGAGACAGTAGGGGACAGTACTAACTGAGCTATTGCGTTTACTGTGAAGTCGGTCTACCGTGTCCACGTCGTGTTGGACTATCAAAAACAGACCTCGCCGAGGCACTAGGGCTGGACTCACTAGCGTGGGTAAATACATTTAAAGCGTCTAAACCAAACCAAACCTAGCTGCTGCTACCCCTAAAAATGTTCGTTGCATTTATGCAAATTTTAATTTCTTATGGTCTCGTGCCACTACTACTACCACTACTAAATCTGACGTGAAGGGTCAAGGGTTATGAGGAAAACAGAAGGGGTGGATCGAGACGATAACTACGAAGGGTTCAACTTCTACAGCTTTAATTACAAGTTTTCTTGGCAGAAGGCGAGTGCATTTCGAGGACGTCGAAGGAGTATCCTTGTGGATGCCCTGCAAGATTTGGGTGTGCCTGTTGGTGCTGTAGAGATACATCAATTGGTACTTGCGCTCAAGACCACTCCAAAAGGACATCAACGAGAAAAGGGGAGATATAGATGCACCAAGTTCGGGAATCCCCGGCCCGACAACGGTGGACTATCGATGCCCGGCTGGGTTCAATGTCCTCAGCACATGTTGTGCGAGGGAGTTCATAATGAAACTTTATAATTGAGATTTCCTCAAAATTTCTACTTATGATATAAACTCGTCCATTTTTATTAATAGAAAATCACTCATTTATGTTGTACCCGTCTATCCTATGACTACAAATCGTTCTTTTCTTGTAGAGGTTTTACCATGTATTCGCAATTATTTTCCTGCCCGGACCCTCCCAATCGATTTTCTTAGAATTCAGTCCAAATTTGAACTTTCCCGGCTTTCCATGAAACTTGCGATTTGGAGTGTGCGTGCTCGTTATTTCAAACCGTGTTCGTTCGGGGGAGGGGAGCTTTGATTATTCCTGGGCGCGATTTTACCCTGTTGGCATGCCAGTTGATTGGCTGACGAAATCAGGGCAAGCTTGCCAAAGAAAGCAGGAGCGCTTCAGCCAAAGTGGAGCAGGACTGCCACATGCATTTCGTTAGACGGACCGGGTGCAGTACTGCTGTTTACACGAATGTATAGCACATATGCGCATAGATACAGGAATTAGAATGCAAATTTATTTTTTGGCAAAATGGTGGATTGAAACTTTAAACGAGCTCACAGCTCTCTTTTACTTTTCAAATTTAACTTATTCATGGTTACGTAAGTATAGCAGTTCAGAGATTTGAGACAAGGTTGACTAGCCTATTCAATAAAATATAGTAATTCAGAAATAAATAGAATTAATTATAATGCTTACAAGTGATCTAAAATGGAAATTTGAAATGTTTTCATATTAAAATCTTTTTTTTTGGATAAAAACTATTCTTTCATTATATAAAACACACAAACATAATTTTACTCCAACAATATTATTCATTAAAATTGGCGCATGGCTTGAATTTATCTAACCTGAACTCTGACCTCGCGATTTGCTCGATGTATCCGATGTATCTCTGCAGTGGAGCGAGGACAGAGTGGCAAACATGTGCCGAAGGTCCTTATAGTATCACGCACACTAACGCATTTGATCTAAATTTATGGCCTGTGCCTATTAGTCGTCAGGTCTAGGGTTCTGCATTTATTAAAAATTTGTATCCCCTCGAATTAGGGTTGTCTCGGCGTGCCTATTGTTTTTCCTTTACGTAAAACAAGTACAAGAGCACGTGAGTGGCTGCGGCAGGAGCGTAAAAAAGCGGTGCAACGCATATTCCATATAGGCCATGATCGGATCGCTTTATACTAGTGCTCATGCTTTTTCAACCCCTAGAATTCTGTGGAACGCACACATTTGTATCCAGGGATATGTGCATGCCTGAATTTTCTGCTACAGCATCTATTCTAGCCGACTATAAGGGAACAAGGGTAGCGACCCACTAATAAGCACCTCATTCCTGTTTTCCTGAATGAGTTTCAGCTACAGACAGGGTGACTGCAGACCATACTCAGAACACGGGATTCGAGAACAAGACTGGGAATGGACTTGAATTCGTGAAAGACGAGGGTTGTTGTAGTAATCCTGCCCAGAGGGTGGGAAGAGTATCGATGCACTTTTGTTTAGGGTAGTGAACCTGACTACTGTCCACGTAGGCAGCAGACTGATTTGGGGTGTGAATTGATTTCAGTTGCTTAAAATTGACACAGTCTTAGTTAGATCAGAACGCTAGTCTACCGCCGACCAGAGGACAGCTTACGTGCACTGCTCCTTCTCTTTGTCTTTTCGTTTTGTTTTTGAGTTTTTGTCTAATTTCTATTGACTAGCAACAAAATTTCCATTTGTTTAATTCAAAAATTGAAATGTGTTTATAGGGCTACCTATTAAATTCTTTTCGTTTTCGATTTGTTTATTTCTCTTGTCAGCAGATGTAAGTCCAAACATTCTTTTTAACACTCTTTTTTGGTTCCTCTGTTTTTCTGGCATTTGTGTTTCTGTTCTTCTCAGTGAATATTCACTTTAAAAAATACTAAGGAAAGGAATAGGGTTATAAGGGATACTGAGTGCTCCCCCTAGACATAGACTTCAAGAGCTAAGGTTAACGCAGCAATCAAGTGACCTGCTATAAGATGGGGCCATCTTCGGCATAGTGTTCTGCTAGATCGATACCTACGCCCTCACACTAGTCAAATATTCTCAATCAGTTTCGAGTTTCTTAATCAGTTTCTTAAATCTGAGTAATACGGCTGGCTGCTACGATTGTTGATAAATATAAAAACGAAGGTGAAGTTTGTGCCTTATTGATTCGAAGTGCAATTGTACATGTACATTGTTTGTTTCACAGTTTGAACACAACTGCTATTATAATTTTATATGTATTTAACGTACAGTCGAAGGTCATCTTCGGATGGAATAGCCAAATAGCTTTTTGTGGAATTCTCGATTTACATATTTATTATTAGATATAATTTTTTCGAAAGGATAATGTGTAAATATAGAAGCATCTGTATCGCATGATTATGAACACTATAGCAATAAGGAATAAAGAAAGGACTAAATATTATTTTTAAATTATGATCTATGATGATTAATCATATCTTCTAAATTCTACATATTTTAAATGTTTGTATAAGAATAAACATGAAAAATTCAATTGGCTTTTAGCAAAATCTTTACATGAATTTAAATACACTTCCTTCAGTTTTATGGAATCGTAATGAATAATTAATAGTTTAGCACATTGGAATAGAATTCAATGTTTTGTAATTAATTTTACCCTATCGTCAATTCGTTACATTTTAAACTGGTTTCACTACTTTCATTTTAAATTTCTCGCATTGTTGTAAATGCAAAAAAAATCAACTTGAATTTAATTAATCGAAATGCCCGAATTCAGAACCGAAATTACATTCCTCAGAATATTGAAAAAAATTCATCAAGAAGATTCCATCCTATTACAAGCACTAAGCAGTTAAAAGTAGACCCCACTTTACGAAGGGTTTGTTAAGCCGAAAAATCACATTTTTCACATTGAAAAGAACAATGAACCATAACTAATCCTTGCCACAGGACAGGGAGTTACAAAAAAGGCACGCAGCAGCCTCTTAGTTCTGATCAGACCATGTTAGATACTCTACTTTGGATTGTGTGCGCAGATGAGGACTGCTTCACCATGACTTCTCAAAGCAACGTCAACATAAACAACATCTAGTTCGAAAAAATAAGAGGGTCATCGTCGATGGACACTGAATTTCTTTTTGTAGGGGAGAGATAGCGTAGATTAATCAGAGTCTTAGGAAGGTCGATGAACTCCAAAACGCATGCATTCGTTTGATTCGCATATTAAATGCAGATCTACGAGCATAAGATGCATAGGGGTAGCGCGCTCGGCTGGTTTAATCGAATGTTTGTGACAGGATGGTGCACACATGGATGCACTGCTTAGAGAAAATTCAGAAAGTAAAGGAACAGGAACAGGGAAGGAAAAGGAATACAACCCACAGTGTAAAATGGGTAAACAGCTGTTGGTTGCCTGAATATTTGCTTTCTCCCAGCACGTAAACAGGGCCTTAACCCAAGGGATGCACTTGTTATACGTCGATTTCTGTGGCGCAGAGCAATTACCACCCCTCGGTATTTGCTTGTTTATATATTTTTTTAAATATACGAGGTACACCTATGTAACCACTATGGGCCGTTGTAGAAGTTAGACTGAGATCCTAAAGTCGTATATTACTTGCACGCAATTGAAAACATTTTTCGGTCACTGACCTTTATTAGAGGGCCTGATCCTTCCAGGGGTTTCAGTGTTTTGATTTGAAAATGCAAGGGAACGACCAGAGCGTTGTTACTGAAGGCTTACGGGGGCATCACTTTCACGACGACTGATTTCCTTCTAAGTTTCAATTTTATGTACACTATAGAGTATCCTGAAAAAAATAAATAAAAATACATATGTTTGTAAAATTAATTTATTTACACTCCCTTCGTTAATAATATACTTCAACGATACTAGTTATATTAACCATGCGCCTTAATATATATTATAACCAAACATTTTTGATGTGGAAACTATTAATCGTTAATTAAAAAACCTATGGGAAAGTATGCGATCCCAATTGTGACGTATGACCGACTTGTTAGATATAAGCAGGTGGACAACACAAACATGCTTTATTATGCTCTTCACATGTCGTACATGTGCCTAGTAAGGCTTGATTATGGTGCAGGTTTCTACTCTCTTAAAAACACCAAATAGCAAATTTTGTAAGCTAATAAAATAAAGAAAATAAATATATCTATTATCTACAAAAAACAAATAAACAACGTTTAATAATTGTTTTCTTTACAGGGCTTAAATAATCAACATTGGTGATTGCTTGCTAACCAAAACGAAAAACAAAACCGCGAAGAAAATCAACCGATTTAAAAGAAATATAATGTTCCATTAATATTAAAAAGAATAAACGTTATATAGGAAAGAGAATAAAACAAATATATTAAAATATAAATTTTTAAAAGTATTTCGTAAAAAACAAAAATAAAAAAATTCATATAAAAATATTAGAGGAAAAATTTTGCTGTCTTTTTGCATTTTTGCAATTTTATATAATATACATATTATCAAATATTGATAAAGTAATAATTGAGAAGATACGAAAAGTATTATTATCAATAACATAAATATATTTAAGGGAGAAATACATATTTAAATTACATGTAATTCAATTGTTTAGCAAAATTTAATGATCTTAATTCAAAAGAAAACAAACACTTAATAAGAAAGGCTACGACCGGATCGACTCGATCTAAAACAAAAGCATATAAAGATATTTTAACTAAAAGAAAACATAATTCTCAGTAATTTGATAATTTTTAATTAGAGTTAAATAACTGCAATTTTTTAAAAATACCGGGGTTTGTGCAAAGCGCAATCTTTAATTGATAAGTTCTTGTTCTCGCTGAGATTTAGTTAAATAAGGAGGAAGGATAATACGAATAAGTTAAACCCCAAAAGTGAGATAATTAAATCAAAGGATTAAAGATAATATTAGAGCATTTATTTCACGAGAAATATTTAAATTAAATAAAAAAGAACTTATACACTTAAACAAATAAAATGACAAACACAATGGAGACTGTAGTCCAGAATGGTGGTGCCAACGGATCCGTAGACGGAGGCCAGGAGGAGTCTAAGACTAATTTGATTGTAAACTATTTGCCCCAAACTATGACCCAGGAAGAGATGAGATCACTCTTTTCTAGCATTGGAGAATTGGAAAGTTGTAAATTGGTTCGTGATAAAGTGACCGGTAACTAAACATTTTTCGACTTTCAGTAAATTTTTGCTATAGATAACCTATTTTTTTTCTGTTTTTTATTTTCTTTTTAACTCAGTTAAGATTATTTATATTCAAATTTACTTTGCGCACTGAGCAATTGCACACTGGTATAGTTCACAAAAGCTATCATCATCACAATCCATAAAATAAATACATGCATTGTTGTTTTGGTGATTTCTGTTGACGATATTTTGCTAATTCTTGCAACTACGAAAGTATAGAATGACGCCTTAAAACCTACGAAACAAATAGGAAATCCTACTGTCTTATAAATGCAGGAACTGGAAATTTTTCCTATTTTTAAGCTTACCTCTATTCTCTATAGTTCGCAAAATATGTTCGCGTCATTCTAATTCTGAAAAAATAACTCCACTATAGACTGTTTTATATTTAGCATACACGTTAATTAGGTTCTTTGTTGCTCAACAAATAATTTCTCACTCGAAATACTATATTACTATAAATAAAGACTTCATTCTTAAAAATTTCGCAGTTTAGCATTACAATAATTGATAGATGCCCATCTATAGCTTTGCAGACGTTTTCTGGTTTTAAAAGCTTGAAAGAATTATGCCATTTGTCATACTGGAAAAATGCTATTGTATAAATCATCATTCCAGATGTATTTCGAAAAATCCCTTATCTTCAATTATTGTAACGAAATGTTTTTGTGAACTAAATGCAATAGAAGCAAAAGTATTGAAAAAGTCGCATGTAGTTTACGTCTTTTTTTCGTTTTATTATTTTTTTATGACAAAATTAGAAGGAAAAAAAAACTTAATTAAAATAAGAAAAACAAAAATTCATTTTACTTTATTTATTTTCTGGTATCTCTTTCTTTGACTTATTTCCAGTTTTACCCGCCTCACTTACTGCTTTAAATCCTGCCCTACAGCAAGGTATGTTTTAAAATTGAACGTGTACGACAAACAAAATAATAATAGAACTTATGAGATATTTGGTTAATTTTGTCAAAATATTTCTTATAAAAAAAAGATTTTTTTGTGCAAACATGTTTGATTAAGCAAGTCAGCTAATTATTTTTTCATTTCCAATGTTTTATTAGCTGTTCTTTACTTTAAACAAATTATGTTGCGTTCATTGATTAACCATGCGTGCGTGTGTATTCCTATGTACTTTTTTGATGAATTCTAACACGAACATTTTATCTTCTCTTTTTTACGTTTTCCATACCGACTACAGGCCAAAGTTTGGGCTACGGTTTTGTCAATTATCAGCGTCCCGAGGATGCTGAAAAAGCAATCAATACCCTGAACGGCCTCCGTTTACAGAATAAAATCATCAAAGTTTCATACGCCCGTCCGAGTTCCGAGTCTATAAAGGGTGCTAACTTATATGTATCGGGTCTTCCCAAAAATTTATCACAACCGGACTTAGAGGCGATGTTTGCACCATATGGAAGGATTATTACATCTCGTATACTCTGTGATAATATTACTGGTGAGTGTGCATGTGCTTGTTTGTATCGATTTTAGTCGTTATATTCAATATATATGTCATATTTAAGGAAAGGATTAGCACATTTCATTATCGTTACTGACAAATTAAATTCATGTGTGCTTTTGACCTTAGTACTGTATTAGCAGCTAATATTTAAAAAAATTTAGAATCTCCTTTGTTTGTATATCATATGGTAATTTATCACGTTCCCCAAAATCTCTGTATTATATGTATTGTGTTTTTAAATTACAGGGCATATCGCGTTTTTGATACTGTAGTTATTTCAATACATCTTTAAATTATGTTTTCAGATTAACATTATTACGTAAATTTTATTGGTTCTTGACCCATTTTATTATGAATATAAATCAAAAGTATTTGTTAATGCGGATTAAATAAAGCAATGTTTGGGAACTTAAATGAAAATTTATATTCTGAACACTACAAAGAGATACTAAAGCTTACAAAAAAAAAAAGGAAAAAAGAAAACAAAACAAATTTGTTTTGTTTTTTTTTTTTTTGTAAAAGACAATAGTCAATATGCCTCTACCTGTATTATCTTGATTAGTTCATAACAATCATGTGAACGAATTTTCAAGACTAGAAATTACTTTTAAAACAAATCGTACCAAAAAAAGCATGTGCATAGTGGAAACATGTACTGTAAAACTAGCTCCGGATGTATTTCCTTTTTTGTTGCTGATTTTTAAACAACCCCACCCTTCCCCGTCCTATTGTTAAAATAACTCAACACCCTTTTTTATGTAAGCATTATGTTTATTTTGTTTTTCCTATTCTTTTCTCTTCAGTAAACCAAAATGTCACAGAAAATGGAGCTAAGTCCAGTCCTGGTATGTAACACGAAAAGTTCACTAAGGCGCAAAGCTAGAATTATGTAAACAAAAGCGAGCTTGTAAAGGCTTAAAAAAAACTTATAATGAACAGTGACGGATTTTGTGTACCGATATGAACGATTGTCCTTTTCAGGTCTATCCAAGGGTGTGGGATTCATTCGATTCGATCAACGCATGGAAGCTGAACGTGCCATTCAGGAGCTTAATGGGAAAGTACCAAAAGGATACACGGACCCGATTACAGTGAAATTCGCTAATAATCCTAGCAGCAGTGCAAAGGCTCTACCCCCACTGGCGGCTTACTTAACACCACAAGCAGCAACAAGAAGGTTGGCAGGCGCTGTACCACCAGCTGGCAGGCTTAGGTTAGATTTGTATATAGAAGCATTCCGCGGAGTAACTATTAGTGAATATTTGGACACGTCCCGGTAGCGAAATATTTTTGAGACAATTTCAGAGGTAGTCGAGTTCTCTTCTAAAGACCACTCGATTATACCACGGTTCTTTGGAATCCCATTTATTCTAATGTTTTTTTTTCACATTTATTTCCATTTTTTGTTCACTCCATGAAGAGTTTTATATGAAATTTTTGGGATCTTATTTTTTATAGTTTTTAAAAAGTAAATAACAAATTTTAAAACATAAAAATATCGAAAATGTAACGATTTTACACCATTATTCACTTAAATTCTAAATTAAAAATTTGCTCACGAATAAAATCAGAGATTTTTGTGTTATATACAAATCTGCCCGTTTCTGAATGCCAGCTTTGGTTTTGTGTGATGAATTTTTATAAAAAAAAGAGAGAAAATTTCTTATTATTTTGAATCAGCAATTGCTCAGGTTTGAATAACTTGAAGATCAGCAGTTTTCGTAACGTTACCTTTCAGAATGATACAATTTTCGTTTGTCTACTTCATAAAATTTTTATTATTCTGTAGCTTGCCTCTAACCAGAATTTTCATAACACTTTTTTATAATTTCTATATTTTTTCATTTTTATTTTAGCATTGGAAAAAGCCCGATGTTAGCCATTAACAAGGGTTTGCAAAGGTGAATTGTTTTTTGTAACTGTTTCTCGTTTTTATATAAATTTCAAGTAATTTTGCATTATTTAGATTAATATTCTTTCTGTTCAAACATTTTTTCTTAATTTGTTACATTTGTTTCTAACCATTTTCAATTTAGTTATATTCCAAAGAAGTACGTAAACTGTTTTCTTTTAATTGCTTATATGTTGTATTTACACAATTTATACGTAACATTAGAATTGCTATATTCGTACAGACCTACATTTTACACGTTGGAACATTTTAAGAACAAAAAAAATATACATTCCTATTCATGGCGCTGTATATCTTTACTGGGGGCTCTTTTTCGGGAGTCGATCAATACTCACCTCTAAGATCCTCACCCTGGGAGGATATTTTACTAAATTAAACAATACTAGAGCACAAAATTCAACTTTCCATTACAGACAGTATAA
Organism: Proctacanthus coquilletti; assembly: GCA_001932985.1. Classification (NCBI taxonomy): domain Eukaryota; kingdom Metazoa; phylum Arthropoda; class Insecta; order Diptera; family Asilidae; genus Proctacanthus; species Proctacanthus coquilletti. The sequence continues at coordinate 381,307 of MNCL01000056.1, read as the reverse complement.
AAATCTGAATAAATTCGGCTCACTCTTATTTATTTTATGGGATTAAATGTTGAGTTAAAGTTTGTCTGTTTAGCAAGAAAATTCTAAGTGAATATTTAGACTATTACCAGCGTTTTTTTTTTTATATATAAAAAACACTTAGAACAAGTCCACATATTTTGATTGGCAGTTTTTCTTCAATTTATTATATATTATTCTATTAAAATTCCGTTTGCCCTACACTACAAGTAGTATGAATATTCCCTATCCCTCATTTTTGATGACCAACTCACAAACTCTGCCAAAATAATTTACTTTCACAAATTATATAATATAAAAAAAATTATTATATTATGATAGTTCTGTTATAGGACATTAGAAACTCATTGTGTGGTTATTCACGCTTTTGAGTAGGGATTATTACAGAATTATTAGTGATCGTAAGACAAAGCAGAATTAGGAAATTATGAAAATGGAATAAACATACATTAGTAACAGATTTTAGCACATGAAAACACAGTTTTGCATGGACATTTTGACGTATTAGGAATATCACTGTACAGTAGAAGAAAATGAAACCAAGCATGTCGTCAATGAATACATGCTCTAATATTGTGTTTCATTTGGTTTCAGATACTCGCCACTGGCCGGAGATTTACTAGCAAGCTCCCTGCTCCCTGGAAGTGCAATGACTGGGTCAGGTTGGTGCATATTCGTGTATAATTTGGCTCCAGAGACCGAAGAGAATGTCCTATGGCAGCTGTTTGGACCATTCGGTGCCGTCCAAGGCGTTAAAGTGATTCGGGACTTGCAAACGAACAAATGCAAAGGATTTGGATTCGTTACAATGACCAACTACGATGAGGCCGTTGTCGCCATACAATCGCTCAATGGCTACACGTTGGGCAATCGGGTGCTGCAAGTTAGTTTCAAAACGAACAAGTCGAAAACTACTTAAATCATCATATAGGATGATTTAGGGCAGGCAAGCCAGTATGCAACGTAGATTTTTCCGTTCTGGTTCTCTCTAATTTCTAACAAATTTAAATGAATTAAAGCCAAAGGCAAAGTAAATGGTGAAATAGTAAAATCATAACGTAAGAAAATCAGAAACACCAAAGTTTAACATTTAAAAATTCATCAACGTACGTTTCTAGTCCTGTAAATCAATGTGAATCAAATAGATAAAGTGTATAGGAAAATATTGATAAATAATAGAGAACTAATATTCATACATATGAAATGGATGAAAGCAAGCTCTTTCACGCATTCAAAACGATGGCAATATTTTTGGAGGTTGAGGAATTTCAAACTTTTTAAAATTTAAGAACATATAAAGAAGCTAAACACACATTATCACACAGAAGTGGAGGGGGAGCCTCCCCGCGTCAAGAGACGAACAAATACGACGATTATGACGACGATGCTGAGAAGTTATTGAGAATTTTATAGAGAAAAAAAATGAAGCGAAATGAGCATCATCAATCTCAATGTGAAAATCCTGCTTCCAGACTTAAGATACTAGAAAATAAGTGTTTACATAGTTTTTTAGGAAATTTTTACGCGCAATGAAACAATGGAGAATGTGAATTTAACCAGATTCAAATTGTGTATAATATTTAGCTACTTTTTGTATAAATTCATTAGAACCTTGTTAGCTTGGACGAAACCCGTCAGCATGGTGTTCTTGTCCCGTCTGTTGATGATTTTGAATTGAATCTTTTGGGACGTTTTGGCGCGTTGTATGCATGATAGATATTCCTAGTTTTTTAGGAACGCGAGCAACAGACTTTCGTTATATTGCCTTATTGGCTGCAGAGAAGATTGAATCTATGTACGCAATGTGTAAAACGTCTCTTATTGCTAAGAACTTTGCTACCGGGATAAATATGCTGGTCATATGTAGGTTCCCTGATAAAAGATTCAGTTCAAATTTTGAATGGTCCAAAGTGTTTGTGCTGCACCTGTTTTAGGGTATTTTGGGTGTCTTTTATGCCACATGTCCAAATCTTGCTATATCTAATTCTGCGCGAATTTCTACTGTACTATATCGGTCGACTGTTTAATACTCACTTTTAGCGAACATTTCTAGCTTTGCGAAATAAGTAGAATAAATGAGGTTCACCTGTAGTTATGCTGTGATATTAAGAATTTATCAGCACAATATTGTTCAAAAAATAAATAAATCACAATTGTGATTTCACCTGATATTTATTCGGTATTAATTGCCAATCTTCGCTTTAAACTTTTAAATTAAGCGTTCTTCATTGAACTATCCTTCAAATAAATCAATTATCTCGACCGATCTGTCACACATATTATTTATACATAAATGCGTATTATCAAAAACCTTACTCTAGAAGGATTAGGCGAAAACAGATAAACAGGTACAGGTGTATTGTGTGGAAATTCCAATTGTTGACTTAATCAAATATTTATTTCGTACTGGTATAGGAAAAAGCACCCAAAACCTGTCCTAAAAGTTAAACTAAGTCTGAAAAATGTGAAAAGCTAAAACCCATTTGGTGCAGCATATTTTGAGTAGTTAATTCGTGCAATTCAACAATTTAGTCAGCTATGGTCCACTTCTTGGATTTCCCAAACAATCCACGCGATATGTTGCATATTTGAGGAATTATTTACCACTTAAGTACGTTTTTCATTTGCCCGCAGGCACTATCAACCTCCGAATATTTGAAAAATACGCATACACAAAAAAAAAAAACAATAAACATGTGAAATTACATCGCATAATGTTAATAATGGTAAATATCCCATTCTGCCGCCCAATGGATTCTATTAAAAGCATGATTTTGACCATTATATTTACTTTTACGCACAATGGTCCGGCGTATGTGCTTGACTACGTAAGCAAAACATGTTAAGAAAAAAGAAACCCAGTAGTGTAACAATTATTTTCCTCCAAAAACGAACAGTAAGTGTAACAAACGAACGATGATAACCTGTCTGTTAAGCGATAATGGAAGAATTCCACTGTGTTATATACTTAAAGAAAAATTTTAATTATTACATGTTTTCACTCTTTTCGTGTCTCTATATATTATAGATACTATCGATGTTCAAATTACCATTTATATGAACTTAACATATACCAAAGCAAAGAATCAGCAGAATATTTTTTAATCAATAATTTAATGAGTAAAACTATTAACCGTGTTTATGACTCACTTAGTCTAATTATTTACTGTCGCATTTTTTTGTAATCTTAAGTGGTTCTTTTACGCATTATTGTATTTATTACACTATACATACCGTACTAGATGTTTTGATGTTTTACTCCTTTAGCATTATACTTTGTGTTGTGTGACTTTTTTTTTCTTGTCTCGTATAACTTAATTGTCACTAATTTATTCAAAAATCAGTTGGTCAAAACGTAACGTTTTTGGTATCCATATATATGAGCAAATTTCATTATCTAGTCGATTTTAGTCCATTTTGTATAGGTGTCTTGTTCATTTATATATGTATACTCTATTTAATTTAATTTTTTTATTTTTTTATTTCTATATATTATTTTTGCTAAATTCCACACATGGAGCGCTATATTTACATTTTTTTCTAACTTATTCATCTAGTCACAATTAGTACTTTTTTCTCGATGAAGTTATAATTTAAAAATATATATTAAAGCATTAAGTAATTTATTTATTAAAATGGAAAATATTTATTAAATATTTAATTAAAAAATAAAAGAAAATAAAGTTAGCTTTCTTTGCCCTTTTATTTAATATTACTTGAAACCTTCCTTTTTCCTTATTTAAAATTAACTTTAGAGTGGCTGGGAAATTATTAAATCTTCTTCAGAAAAAGAAGCTTAAATGTTTACGGTGGACACGTATTTATTTTCAAACTTTTAAACATATTTGCACGAAAAATTTTCTTTCCCTCAATGAAAGATTTAGGAAATCAGTTTAATAACTATTGAAAAGGAAATCGAACAAGTATAAGGAATAAGTTGCAGTAGACTTACCGATTAGAAAACTAAACTTCTTTGCCTCTTCGATATTTCATGCCACATCATGAGTAATAATGGAAGATTATAAAACGCTTTAGCTTGGAAAATGAGTCAAAATCTTGATTCCGAATCCGGAATAATTGCCAGAAGTTGCAAAATGTGGCAATTGCTTGAAGGTATCCATCAAACTCGTGGTAAAGAATATTGAAATATTTTCTGTCTTCATTGTCGCCAATTTTGTACACAGGCTAAATGAGATATCCATAAAAAGTTGGATATGTAATTTTATATTGGAGCTCACTTACTTTGTTTAAATTAAGTCTGTAACGCTTCTTTGAAGATTTTTGTTGTTCACAAAATATTGCAAATAGGATATGATTATTTAAAAAAATTACTGTTCTGTGTAAGTAATAAAAAATTTATTTGAAAGCAATGCACTTTTATAAAGTTGTACTTTATTCCTCCATCCCTTCCGCTTTACTATCGTCTTCATTTACTTCAATGTTTGCAACTGAGTTCTCCTCAGTCGTATCTTCGGTCTTTTTGAATTTGTTAATTTCTAGAAATATCGTACAATTAGGATTGAAAGATATGTGGTAGCAGAGTATCTCACCAAATTTGGATAAATCACCACCAAGGAGCCTTAACATATGAACTGTGTCATTTGAGTCAGTATAGGCTCTTAGACTGGAAGTTCCCCTCCATCCGACTACATAAAGCGTAAATTTGTTGTCCACGTACTTCAAAATACAACTTCCTGGATCTGCAAAATACAGTGACATTAAAAAGAATTATATTAGAACTACTGATATTACCAAGTGTTTTTAATCTTTCTTGGGTCGATTCAGTAAGTTCATTTATCGTGGGGGGCTTCGTGGGATCTGTGCATTCTAGCAATTTTATTAGATCCTCTCTCTGAAGTTCAATACGACGTGAAGTCCCAATAAATGGGTTAACAGTATGCAAACCTTCCTGGGCTAACCGGAAAGGGCATTTCATATTTTTGTTGTCGCATCGGACGAATGTCTTTACACCAGTGTTGATAATCTTTACTTTTTCTTCATTTAGTTGCACCAAATTTCTAATAGCTTCCGAGCAGAAGTAGATATTTTTCTTTTTTCCTACTTCACAGCGAGTCAGAAGGCACATTTTGTCAAAAGATGGATTTAATTCGTAAAAGGAGCTAATTGAAGACCAAATTTCTTCTTCGTCCTTAAAAAACACGTAGGGGTCCTCTTTGTAACCCTGCAACCTTCGTTTCTTTCTCTGTGGGCCCCATGGTACAGATTTTCTTGCACTATCTCCCTCTTTTGACTGTAAAGAGTAGGAATAGAATCACAATGATAACATATATATTTTTTTTACATCTGAGTTTCTTTGAGTTTCAGCCTCTTTGTCCTCTTCCGATTTCTCCCACGGGAGGGGCTTTACTTTTTCTATCGCAGCCACAAAGAACCCACCAGAATCTTGCATATGTGGGAGCACTCTAATGCTATGAGAATAGGACACATTGAAATTATCAAGGGTTTTTAAACACGAAGAGCTTACCAGTTTTCTAAACCAATATGCTGGATTTCATCCTTAGGGAGAGGAAACATATTTGGCCTAATAACAGTATGATACTTTTCAGGAACCTGATCGAATGAGGCAAAAAGTTCCAGAGTCTTGGAAGCTAATTGCCAATTCATAATTCCTGGCTTATATTTGAGACCTGGCACAAGATGAGAGACATCTATAATCTTTAGCGCACCCTCCGAATCTTTTATGATACGCTGCAACACCGCTTCATTTTCAACTGGATTTAAAGAACAAGTCGAGTATACAATTCGACCTCCTATAGCAAGAAGTTCAGCCCCGCGCCGGATAAGTCGATACTGGACTCTTGAAATTAATTTAATGTTTAAGGTCCATGTTTTTAACAGAGAAACCCTACCCGTGCAAATTATTTCCTTGAGCCGTATTCCATTTCGTCCAGATGTCTGGATTTTTTCTCATAGTACCATCTCCAGAGCAAGGAACGTCACATAAAATTTTGTCAAATTTTAAAACTTCTTTACTTCCATTTGCAGTAGAAGCCTAAAATAACGAATTCAGTTAATTTTCATTAAATCTGAGCAAAATATATTGCCACGAAATTCGGAAAGAATGAGCCGTCATGGTTGGTAACTACAAAACAGGGAGAATTCAATCTTTTTGCTTGGTGGACCAACATGTAACATCGGTTATTGTCTGAATCGTTTGCTACAACAAATCCTGATGGAATTCCATCATCCTGAGCATGAAGGGCTTCTATAAGCTGTGCAGTCTTCGATCCAGGTGCAGCGCACATATCTAAGACCTTAAACAAATCAAATTTAACACTTTCCACAAATAATTCTAAATCAGCTACCTTCTCATAAGGCTTCACGTCCAGAACTATAGGAGGAATCATTGATACAGCCTCCTGTCTGCTTATGCTTCCGGCATTGGTTTCAGCAATTAAGAAATTGTGCAACCTAAATAGTGGCTCTGAACGACGAATATCTTTCCGAGATAAATGTAGTTGCCATGCCAGAGTTTTTGGGTACCAGGGAAGAGAAATAGGCGGCTGTACCTTTGCGTCTTCAATTTTGTGAAGTTCCGCTACTGCCTTCGTATACTCCTTAAAGAATTCATTTTTGATTAGGTCTAGGAGTGCCATGGCTTCGCCCCGAAAGCCTGTCACGCGGAATGTTGTTGGCAGGTTACTGCGTAAAGTACTCAGAAATGACTCCCACTCATCATCTGGGCATATTTTCTGCACCTGAGGGTATTAAAATGACTATTGCTTGCTCAGTACTTTAAACGAAGCGTGTACCTGGTAGTACTTGACAAAATTCTCGTTTTCTCTTATTATTTCCTCGTAGGGTTCTGATCGCCGGTCTGGACGTGTGCCCACCTAGATCCAAACGTTCTTATTTTTATTGTAAAGTTATTAAACACTATTTACCCCATTTTTCTTGTCTCGCTTCTTTTGTGCGAAAGGATTGGTTTTCCTCCCTTTTGGCTTTCCCATCTTCAAAAAAACCTTAAAGTACCGTTATTGGTAACCTAAAAACAACGGTGCAAAAGTTCTATTACGCCATGATTTTCAATCACCCATGATGAGCTTTTACGTCTTGAGTGTTCAAATAGATATAATTTACCTGATTGCACAGAGTTCTCGTTGTCTGACTAATTTACTAAACTTTACAGACCTTAAAAATCACAGTACCATACCGCGCTTTTTAAGCGCGTGCAGCTGATCCCTGTCAAACAGGGTGTTTCTCGGCTCCTACGCCAATGGCCGAGAATGCTTGTGCCACCATCTATCGCTATAAAGGCGAATCTCAAAAAATTCCTACTTAAATTAACATGAAACAATTTTCAAAAAGATAACATGTTAACACGAAGTCGTTTCTTATCAGGCGTTTATCGCCTGATTGCAAATTTTCGTACACGAAAACGGCTGGAAAACGAAAAATTGTCAACTTTCTCATGCGGAAATCTTTTGAATTCCCTTTGGTTCGAACAAATGCTGTTTTCAAGGGACTCAGAATTAGCCTGGTATAATTAGCAAGAATATAAGAGCATAGTTGATTTGTAAATCGCGAACTACTACTTTTAAATTTTATTTTTTTATCTATATTTTACCGCCACATGCATAATCAGTCCTTGATTATTTTATTTAGATGTAGTATAGCAACCCTTTTAATACGTCAAAAGACATTGGGAAATGAAGCTACAAAATGACTTACCAATTAATTTAATTGTTTTGAATTAGATATCCAAAACATGCGAAAACTTATTCCTCCAATCCCAGTTCGTTGCAAATGCTTTATGCCATTAAATGGATGCAATGAATAAAAATATAAGTAAAAATATAAGTAAAAACATAAGCGAAAAATAAAATAGAAATAAAAAGCACTTGGGAATTTCGTTAGCAAATAATAAGGGTAATAATAAAAGACCTACTTCTTGAGCTAGATACTCTATAGAATCGGTTGATGTATGCTGGAATATTTTAAGATAAAACAGGGCTTGGGGAATTTTCTCAGATAAAAAAAAAGGGAATACTCAAAATATATGCATAAAATATTTATAGAAAATCAGGGCTAGAATTAAATCTGATAATCATTTTTGTTAACTTGTTTAATTCTTCTTTTTACACTGTTTTGTATAATTTCTTACTGCCTTCACTAATAACTTTATTTCCTAAATATCAAACATTTACAATTTCTACAACTTGGTAATAGTTTCCTTAAATACACAAAACAATTCTACAGAGCATCTTAGTTGTTTGTTTCTTTAAGTGGTTCAATAACTAATTAATTAAGTAACTTAGTTCGGCTAGTAACTGCATTTATGACTATTATTTGTGTGCACTTTTTACATAGTTTTACATGCAACTGTATACTTGTCGCCATGTCCAAACACTATTGAGAGTCCACTGGGTCTCATTAATATCAACAGTAATCCGTAGAGTAGATAGGAAAGGCACAGGAAAAATAAATTATCATCATTTATCTAAGTGTCTCATCGATACTTGGTGTATGCTTGTTGTTGATTGATCCTTAAATATCACTAGAAAACTTTGTGTGAGGTGTTTTGAAATAATATCGAGAAAGGATTTCTAAAGTAGAAAAATACTTCTGTCTTAATTCGTTGGTAGTCTATACTCGAGTTAAATCTAGTTTAAAATTGAAATCCGAGAGATTGTTGCATTTTCAATTCAAACATCTTATTGGTTAGCATTGCTTGTGGTTTTGACTTTTTACAGCTCAGTGCCTAGCTAGTTTGATTTTACATTTATTGACCATATATTTCAATAATTCTTATTTTTGTTCACTTCTGTTTAATGGCGCATATACAAAAATACTGTATACATTTTTTGTTCCATCTACATAGCTGAAATTTCTATTGTTCATTTTTACTATTAAATACAACTATATGGTATGTAAAGAGCTTTAAATCTCTTTTAAATTATTCCATCCTGTGGTATCCCAAAAGCAATCAAAAATCGCCGATAAACGAGCAAGGAAAAATAAATGTTCGTAATAGTTCAAGTAATTTCAAGTTTTTGTGAATAAATAGGTTTAAGCTTAATTGACGCATGCGCATAAAAAAATTAATTTTGATATTTTCAATTTGAAAATAGTTATTTCTCTTTATTACATTTGCTGAAATTTCTACATATTTTTACTTCGCGCTATTTAAAAACTTATGTGATTCTTAAAAACGGTTAGGCATTTGCTAGCTCTGTAAATTATTTCTTTTTGATTGAGTTTTTTATCGTATAAATCAAGGAAACATTTCGAGTTAAATTCTCTAATTCACAGAATGAAGGACTTGTGGAAGGATAGAAAACCAAAAAAAATAGTGACTTTAAGATATAGAACACTTATCAATGGCAATATTTTGTACCAATTTTGAGCCATAAACTATGATCAAAACAAATAATTATTTGAAAACTCGTCAATTCAATTGGACAATTTGTTCTCTAAGCGATGTAAGAGGACCTGCAATTCTCGCAGTATTCTACTTAGTCTTGCTAATTATAATAATAATTAATTGAACCTCCTTTAACACAATTCACTCTGTTTTTCTAAAAGTGACTGGGTGTAAACTAAAAACATTTTCATCATTTTATTTGCTCTTTGACGAACCATACTTACATTCGTGCAATGGCTCTTCATTTCAGTTTTACAAAACACTAAAAATTAAGAAAGGCGTTTAGGATTGTCGTTTTTCATTTACGTTATAAATATTTCAGTTGTTAATCCATTAAGTGGAATTGACATTTGTCATTTAATTTTCAACCTATTTTGATCATTTGGATTTGGTAAAATTAAACAAAATATCTAATTTTATTGACAATAGTTTCTGAGTGTTAATTAGAGACTGCTTTAAGAAGACAGCTTCACAATAATTCTATCGTCAGTTAGTTGTTCTTAAGAAATTTAGGCTAATTTTTTTTTAATTTAACTTCAACGATTGGACATTAAGTGTCTACTTTAACAGAAGGCAGAACATGAAAGATCATTGCCTATGTACACTCACTCAGCAGCACGTTTAGTAATTTCTTTCATTTAAAATCTCTATTTGTTAAACAGTTTGTTTAAGCAAAGTGAAAAATGAATAGGAAAAATAATGCAATCGGTGCGAGAGGGTTTCACATTAAGGAATTCTAAATGCATTAAATGTATGTAATATTTTTCCTATTCATGATTCCTTGGCTTAACACAACCAATCACAGTATCTAAAAGATCGTTGAAAACCGTTTGAAATGTACAATATTCCTAATGTACTTACGTACTAATTGTAAGAGAGAAAAGTGTATATATCTGGAAAACATGATCACCCTGTACTTAGAAGATATTGGTCTCTAGTAATCTCCACTTCAACAACCGAGCTTTCCTACGCCTCCATCGACGATTGAGGTGACTTAACTAATAGAAGCTCATTGTAGTCGAAGTCTTCATTACCGCAATTATCTCGTCGGTCCATGCGTCTTCGCTCGGAAATGATGCGCATAATCTCTGCTGAATCAGACTTGGACATACCTTCTTGTCTTTCACATGCAGGTTTTTCACTATTAAGAGACTTAGACACTACGGGAAGGAGAAGGGAACTTTCGTCCATGTCGGGATCTTCGTCAAGGGCTTGTTGTTTAAAAAGTTGCTTTGTACTGCCCGAACGACTTCGCGGTGGCATTGTGCGAGGCACAGAGAGTAGTGTTGGTTTCGGTACAGCCAATCCGCCCTGATCTATAGACGTCGAGCGGCCAAATGAGCTTCGCTGCTCTCTTTGAACATTTTCCAATTTAAGGGGCTTTTCTTCAGATGGTGATATTTGTTCTGTGGTTAACTCTGGTAATTTTACCGTACATTCTTCGCTTTTTACGCTACGTATATCTAGGTCCGGCTTACTTTCATTTTCAATACTTTCAAAAATAGTATCCCGCCGTTCACTTCTCCACGGCAAGTTATCGCAACTCATTCGTTTTGTTTCCAGTCTTCTTCTACGAATTCCGTGCTCGTCAAGGGACCTTTCCTTTGAAAGCATTCTAGCCCTAAATATCGATCCCCTTTGCCCTTTAGGACCCCTGGGCACCTGAATTTTAATATCTGCTTTACTTTGTGTGTTGTTTGTTTCAATGGACTCTGTTTCATTAAAGCTGTTTTCAGCAGCTTCTTCTGAAATACTATTTTTCTCCCTGTACATACAACTTGTAGGTGGTTGCCTATAACTTCCAAATTCAGACAATCCCAATACTTGATTGAAATACTGTACAGTTTGACGTCTTTGGCTATTAAATTTCTTATCCAACGAAGGAGTGCTGTATGTAAAATTAGCCGGTAATGAAGAAACCTTTTCTAGAGGTCTCTTTTGCAAGTTATTCCTCTGCTCTTGTAGTTGTAAGCAAAGCGCTTGTTCTTCCTCAAATTCTTGTTCTCTAACCAATTCTCTTTCTAACTCTACATCCATGTCCATCTCATCTTCCATTTGTTTGTGACTTTCTTCTAAATGTTTCATTAGAACTGCGACGACGACGTTCACCAACACAAATTGCGCCATAAGTACGAATATTACGAAGAAAATTGGTGCTATGATCGTACTGACGCAGCAATTCTTAACGCAATCTGCAGTGTCGTCGCAATCGTCGCGAAGAGTGTCTTTCATGATACCATTCCAATTATCTCCTGTAGCGACTCTGAAGAGTGTTAGGAACGCCATGCCAAAATTAGCAAAGTGGGCATGCTCCCCAAGGCCCTGACATGGAATTTCATCAGAACATTCTAAGCGACCAAACAATTCCACTCCAAGGGCAGCAAATATGAAAAAGAGCAGAAAAAATAGAAGCCCTAAGTTGCCGACTTGCGGAAGAGCCTGCATTACAGTGTCTAATAGTGCGCGTATACCCTTGGCCATTTTCAACAATTTTAATACGCGCGCTATTCTTAACACGCGCATTACGCGAATAATTGTAGGATTTATAGGAATGATATTCGTTTCTAATTCCTCAAGTACTATTCCAACAATCGACAAAATGACGATGCCGACGTCAAGCTGATTCCATTTATCTTTGAGATATAACTTTAGGCCCAAGGCGACTAATTTCATAATTGCCTCTAGTATAAAAACTGCCGTAAAAAAGTAATTAAAAATTTTTAGTGCATATTCAAGTGCCACGGGCATCATGTAGTACTCCATGGCCATGGTTACAACATTTAGGCCTATCACAGCAGCTATGGCCAAGTCGAAGTACTTCGAAGTGACCACGTTATGAACAAACATCCGCGTCGGCGAATAATTGGTGTAATATGGAGGCTCATGCATTTTACGTCGCTTTTTCTCCATTTGCAGAGCCCGCTTTGCCGCTCGGCGAATTTTCTCCTCTTTTTCCTGCTCTTCCCTGCACCGATGAAAATTTTCAACAACTACCCCAACGAACATATTTAATACAAAGAATCCAACGAGAAGTATAAAAGCGATGAAATATAACAACCGCCACTCGTTATAATTCACGATAGGCTGCTGGTCGACCCCGACCGCATCCAATCCGGTGTACATGATGTTGACCCATCCGTCTCGGGACGACAATACAAAGAGTGACATTAGGGCCTTGCCCAAATCATCGAAATTGTACTTCCTGTTGATCCACGCGTTACCTTTTATCGCCTCGCACTCAGTCCTATTTCGAACCCCTTTAGTATGTTCACCTTCACAGTAGTAGAACGTCCCTTTGAACAGCTGAACACCAAGAATACCAAATATGATAAAAAAGGTACAGCAGATTAGAACAATATTGCCGATAGGCCTCAAAGAGGACAAAAGAGTTTGTACGACCAGTTTTAGCCCTGGTGCGCGGTTTATAACTCGAAGTGGTCTCAACGAGCGAAGCAATCGAAAAACCTGAAAATTTCAATATACATTTTAGGTCTATAAAGGAATATTCTGTGATGCATGCACAGACACACATAAATATACAGACATTCTTCAATTCCAAAAATATAAAAGTCAAATTTTATAAATAAGCGTAGATTTTGTTTTAAAATATTAAATCGTTGCGTAAGGTATATTTCTTTAGTTATATAAGTAATTTTATACCCTATACGTCCTAAAAGGGTATAATCATCCCCTTAATACTTTTTTATAAGTATAAAATTAGGCTATAGTATTTAGAAAGAATGGGAGATTTACTAAAGAGGATGCTTAAAATGTCCTTGGTCTTAAAAAAGTAATTACAACCGAATCAATAATAAAGAAGATAAGCGTAAATTCATCTCCGGCTACTTAAAACTTTATCACTTTAGTAAGGAGTAACTTGAAATACTTTCTGACAAGTCGCAAACATAGCTCCCCACCAAATACCTTACGAACATTCCTTAAAATGGAGTCACATCGGAAAGTTTCCCCAAGTGATTACCGAACAACTAAAATGCATGGAGGTGCTCCACACCATATCCACAGAAAATGTCTCACAAAAAGAATACTCCTTTATGGCATCTGCAGCTTTTTGCCACAAAGTAGTTCGCTTACTAAAGATATCGTCCCAGCTGCCATGGCGAACATTTTTTTTATTTCTCCTTTTTTCTTTGCATAAAAAAATTCTCAAGAGATAAATTCAATTTCGAGTTTCCAAGCATATGAAGGAGTATGAAATTTGAGCTGTTGACATGCTTTCATGGGTGATTGAAAACTCAGGACAGGAAATTATGGCTACAATGTTGCGCCGGTGGAAGCAAGTTAAGCAGCAACGTATCCAAGCGGCGAGCGCTTTTAAGAAATTAATGATATATAAGCATAACCCAGAGCTTAGAAAGTAATGGGTTTTTAAAAATATTCAAGCTTGCAGTAACAGGTTGCAACCTCGTTCCTTACGAAGCCATTTTCCTCTGTTACATGCTGCAATCTTCTATCGCCCAGACTATCTCATTTTGTACCCTATTTTATGTTTGTGCTTTACCTCTTAGTTATCTTAACTTTATAGAAAAGCAATTTAGATATTTCTTATCCTTCATGTTCGTTTTAGTAGCTAATGTTGCAAGCATTAGCAAAAGCCCGGTTTACTATGCATGTATACTTTTTAAGTTTGACTAACGCATCCCAAGTCAAAATTCTTTCATTTTCAACAAACAATTGGTCATAAACGTAGTATCATACGTGATCTTTGACTGAGGTTCATGTTCAAATTCAAAAGTAGATTATCGCGTAATTATCCTCATAATTCCTGGCCTAATTCCAATACAATTCCCCGTGAATATAGAAAACATTTTATCGAAGGTAATCAATCAGCAATTTTTACCGTCATAATAAAAAGCGGTTGCTTTTCCGCAATTTTTTTCTGCTTTACTCTTATAGGGACCTTTCATGACTCCAATAAATAATCAATTTGCTTTTAAGAACCCTAAATTCTCGAAATTTACAAGATCTAGCCAACATAACTTTCCACATCCATTAACCTTCACGTAACCTCATTAACTTACCCGTAAAATCCCAAAAATTCTAGGGCTGGACTCGCTAATCAAGGACATGAGCAGGTCGATAATTGAAATAATAACCAGAGATCCGTCCATTATATTCCACCCAGAGGTGAAGTAGGCGTCCGGTCCGTAGAACATTCCGGTGGCGACCACCTGTTGTGAAAGAATGTGGGGCAGAAGTGAAAAGAAATTCCAGAGGAACAAGAGGGTAACAGGGATGAGCTAGACGCCTGCCGGAACCTTACCTTGATGAACATCTCAATGGTGAAGACAACTGTGAAAACGTAATTGGCTGTAGATAGGAAGAATCTTTCGTTGCTGTAAGGTGGGATGTTGGGTCGCTCCATCGCGAGGGTAATGCAATTAAGAGCTATGAACAGGAGGACAACATTGTCGAACCACTTTTGGCTAACAAACCAAACGCAGACCTGCCGGAATCTGCAGGAGGAGTCGTTGGTCAGTTGGAAGTACGTATCAATAAAAGAACGTCCAGGCTCTCAATTAGGAGGATCTGTCCTAAATTTACTTACCTATTGGCTGCCGGAAACAGATAGAGCGAATAGCCTTCTCGTTCATCTGTGAAGTTTTTTGGCTTCAAACGTTCCAGTAGGATTTTGATCTTCGAGACGTGCTCAGTCTGCTGACTATTGCTCCTTATTGATTGGGTTCGTTGCTGCTGGGCCTGCTGGGCTTGTTGAGTTTCGGACACATTTAGATTTGACAGGGACTTTTGCCATTTGTTTAGATCTATTTTTGAATTCCGGAAAGCTGTCGATTTCCGATTCTCTACACTATACACGTTGAGATTTGAAGCTTTTTCAAGAACTAGTTCAATAGACGACATCCGTCGAGCTGAATAGTTCTTGATTGAGTTATGCCGATTCAAATTTTGGTAGAATTGGGAGTTGTTGTATATACACGAGGCTCTTCGTAAGGACATTCGTCGAATCGAATTTTGGGGACTAAGCTTATTTGTGTCTTTCGTGTCGTTCTGAATTCTGTTAGTTGCATGCAAGAATGAGTTTCTTGAGGCATCGCTGATAGCAGACAGTTGGGAGTTATCTCTCCCATTATTAAGAATTATGTTTTCGTCATCGATGGTATCATTGGTTTTTTTCTTTTTTTTGGAACTCGACCTGCGAAAGCGTTTGAAACTTGAGCTTCTTTCCATATGACTGGAGGATTCACTAAGCTGTACTTGTTCCGTGTTGGTATCTAAACTTGGATGCCCCACGGAACCTAAGGAACTTGTCTCTACTTTTGTATCGGACACGCCATCTGATGACCCCGTACCACTAACTATATTAAAAATATTATTGCTTGCCGAACTGACCCGAACATTGTTATTGAGCGTTTTATTTTCTGTTTGTTGGGCGTTCGATGCAGCCGACTGGCTGAAATCAAACACAGGCAGTCTTTCATCGAGAATTTTTTGAGTGCTAAAAATATTTGGCGGCTTGAGAAGGGATGGACTGCTGTGGCTCTGTAAATGAAGGATCATAAAGGGAATTTCCATAACACATCAATTGTTTAAAACACACTACTTTTAAGACGTGTTCAGGTTTGGCGTCCATCGTCACCAGCCCTTCGTGGCTCCAATTACGAAATGTTGTTCCCGCTTCAAGTGTCGTGTTTGGAGAATCCTGAGGTGTTGCTGCTGTCGTCATTATTATAGGCGGCTCTCGAAGAGGTTTTATTTTAGCCAATTTGGCACTATCACACCGTCGTTCTTTAATCGAATAAGTCTGTGAAGTTAGTAGTTTTTATTATCTGGAGTAACGAATGTATGATGCATGCTAAAAAATATTACCTTTTTTAAAGTCTTTTTATCATTTTCGTTAACTTTAAATGGATCCTTTTCAGTTGGTTTTTTTGTAACATTATTTTGTGCTGATCCATCGGTTACTTGATATTCAAGGGCTGGTTGTAAAAGACGCTGCTTCTGTATGTTGCATTTAGGATCTATACGGGCCTCATTAGCTTCATTCAGCTAATAGAAAGAATATATTGTTCAATATTGAAATATTCACTCTCATATAGAACACTAAGTTTTAAAATTTAAAGATGTGAAATTGAATAAATATTTAAATACAAACTAAACCGACCTTTCGGAGCTCTTCCGCACTATGCCATTTATTTTTGATTTCGTAGTAACTCTCATTGGTAGAAGATGAATCGGATCCACTCCGCGATTCATCGAAAATCACATCACTAAAATTTTCCGCCATAGTTTCTTCTCGGAGTTTCTTCACCAGTTCACGCTGTTCCCTTTCCCTTCTCTCGTTTCTCTGTTGAATAGAACAGCAATGCCGAATAAATCTCCCTAAGTTATAACAAGATTTTGAAGAATCATTCTCATACTTCTGAACTAAATCCTTCGACAAGAATGGCAACCAGTAAGTTAAATAGAACATAGTTGCCGAACGTCATAAGGGCCACAAAGTACAGAGCAGCCCAGTGACTGGTTTTTTCCATTCCATTAAATAGTACCACGTTCCAGTCCTCTTGAGTAAGGATCTGTAATAAAAGGACTTTACCTCGGTCTGCCCAAAATAGTATTGGTCGCAAAATCACACTATGCCTCTAAAAGTCTATTAATTCTTACTAAAGAGAACTTTAAAGCTTAAAATGTTAAGATAAAAATAAATAGTAGTAGTTTAAGAAGAAGAATAATAAAGAAAAACAGAAACTCTACGAAGGAAACTTGTTTTATAAAACTTCTGTACGTGCAGCAGTTGCGCTCAATGGAAAATGCTTAAAACTTTCAGGCAGCTGCAGTTCCTAAGCTTCAAACTATTCAGGCATATAATGGTGAGCAGTTAATTAGGTTGCGCACGAGCTCGCATAATTAGGAACAGGATCGAGTATATTAGTAACAGTGGCAGTGTGGTGAGCCTTGAACAACTACTAGTAAAAACCTTTCATGCAAAACTAACTTCACTCATAATCCGAATGTAAACAGTTTTTGAAGCTCGTTTTCAGCCAATCTTATTTGGCAGTGCTTATGAACTGGTATGCTAAAGTAGCAACGTTCTAGTTATGTAGGATGATATACTTCACAGAGCTGGATGGGTGGCTTTTCGTGTGGTGTTTCTGAGTTTATTCGTTAATGAGATTCTTTTTTTTCGAGATGAATTAGATACGTTGAAATAAGCATAGGCATGTTTTTAAATCTAAGGGAGCAGAACGCCCAGCGAAAGGTAGAACTGAGTAGCCAATGTCTATCGATTTTCGTCAATGACTCCGTTTTAACAAATTAAGTTGTTGTTTCTTTTTTTTAAATTTTCCAAAGCAATTTCATGTAGTATATAGAGCAATTTCATGTAATATAGAGCTGTGAATATATTGCTTTATATATTATCATTTCAATAAAATTCTCACAAGTTTGTGTTCAATTTTCTATAATTACATTTATTGACGGCTATCGGATAGACAGTTTATAAAAGACGTAATGTTTCACACAAAGGACCGAAACTGAGCTGAACATGAATATATAAGGAAATTTTGGATTGGATAAAATTTACAGTAATTTATTCAGAATGCAATCAACTCAGTTGTGGTTATAACGATTATAGTTGTTAAGAAGTAGATGTTGTAAAAACACTTTAGCAAAAGTCGAGCATGTTTGAAAAGTGTGCGGCATTCTGTAAAAATGTAAATATTGTAGCCAGTCATGATAGAATAGCAAAGAGTATGTCGGTGTAGTGTACTTCCGCATGTTACGAGTAGATTTCTTTATAAATAAAATAAAATCAGGTTTATTTGAGGTAAATAAAACAAAAGTATCCTATTCCTGTTTCATCAATTTGTCAAAGGAAAAGAAGAATAAAACGATAATCCATAAAGAATAGATAGTACTGTTTTATGTAATTCTCTTTCAAAATATATTGCTTACTTGAAATACAGTTACAGTGGCCCATAAAATGTTGTTGAAATGTTTACGATCACATTCACACTGTGGATGTTTGCTGACAATTTCAGGACAAGTACATTCCCTTTCTTGCCCAGATTCGTCCAAAAATTTACAAAACTTACCGCCAAAGAGATACATGCCAAGGATGCTATATATTTGGTTATATTAAGTTTACATATGTATAAACAATATTTAAAAAATATATATATGTAAATTTATATATATTTTTATTTTTTATGTTTGTTATGTCAAAAAGTGAAGGAGAACAAAGCCTTTATTCTTCTATCGAAAAATTCAACAAAAACACTCGCTAAAAACTTCTAAAATTAAAATTGAAATTTTTCACTTATAACTCTTTTGTTTTGTTTTGCTGTAATAGAACTTAAATCAAACATTTTATCAATACACTCCGTACAACTGAATGAGTCCAAGCTGTGAATTATTTAAATGCTATGTAACTTTTGTACAAGATAAATGAATATGTAGGATTTGTTTCTCTTATCATGAGCCCTTGACGACTCCTATGTTTGAAAATGTTTATTCATGTTTAAACCACTTTTAATTGGTGTATTAATTTGGAAGGTATGACGTTAAATATTGCAGATTTATTAAAGGTTTTTAGTATACAGATCCTGAAATGTGAAATGAGGAAAAGAACAGAAGATAAATTAAGAAAAAAACAGATTCCTAAAATTACAAAACAATTTCCATCAAAGCATTGTGGTAACTTTAAAATTTATGGGGTGATTTAAAGCAACGAAACTTAAGTAAACTGGAAATATAAAATCGTTTTTTATGCTTTCACGAAATGTTTAATTTATTTTTATTTCACGGAATGCTTTAGTATGATTTAAAAGTAATGGATAATCAGCGTTTTAAGATATAACAAAATAAGGAATGTGTTCTATTTAAAAACAAATTATAATTTGTGCAACACTTGCCGTGCTTGCAAAAGCTGTACAAAACAGATAATCTTAACAAAAAGGATTCAAGCATTTATAGGAAATGAGGAAAAATATGCATGCATAAAAGCTCCAAAATATTTAATAAAGACGTAATTATACTAATTAGCTTGTTTAATTCCAAGATGACCTTTTATCAAGGTTTTTTATGTCAGGGTTGTTTACAATACCCTCGAATATTTTGCGCCGGGGAGGAAGAAGGGACTCTTTTCGTGAGATGTTTAAAAATTTAAAAAATTCAGAAAAAAACAATGAGTATTACTGAGAAGATGTTAATATTGGTTTGCTGTTTCTGGGGTTTAGTTTTAATACTATTGCCTCCATGTATTTTATGAAAAACAGTTCTTTAAACAGAACTTGGTATATTTGCTTCGTGTATACCTACAGAATTTGAAATTTAGCTATTTCATATATTATATTGTAAACAATTCTGTTAATTATAGTTTCCACAATGCTGTTGAGAAATGTTTTATTGTAAAGTCATTTTTCCTGTTGGGAGGCTAAGAATGCATTTGTGAAAATTGAATGGATTGGAATGAATTACAGACACATTGGCCTATCAGCATGCTATAACGAGTTTACAAATAATTTTCTGCGAATTGTACGGAAAGATCCATATTAAGAACGTATTTATAGTGCGTGCTCTGATAAAAACGCAGTCACGAAATTAAAGCCAACCAATAAGACAAGAATACAAAGACTTACCTTACACTAAACATCGCTGTATTAATGCAGAGAAGGAGAATTTTGGTGAAATAAATAAGTTAGGATTGATTCTGGCATGCATGCAGGCTTAATGTGTTCTTAAGAGATTGCAACTTGAAATTGGTTCCCACAAATTAATACTATTTCAAACGATTTTTTGAAATACAAAAGGCCAAATTGATAATTGGGAAAAGAACATAATGAAAACGAATTTATTAGAAATTTTAATAGCATTTTAACCGTTCCCCGAGAAACAAAAAAAACTTGTCTGTGAATCGCTTGAAATAAACTAAAATGTCGCCATTTGCAGTAAACAATATTTACAATGAGACTGGAATATATTACAGCATTTGCATAACAAAATGAAAACGTTTATCGCACCGAACGGATTTCTTATAAAATGAACAGCATTCAAAGTATGTTATCATTCAAACTGGAAACCATTAGTAAATTAGGACAAAAACCGAAAAGTGGCAGTTAGCTTATTTAGTTGGAAATATTCAAGCTACGAAAGCAACTTTTACTCAGCAATTGTTAGTGAAAGAAAATTGCACTGCAAACGCAAGAAAATTAATGTTTCTGTAAACTATTTAAATTAAATGAAATTAAGTATTAAATATTCAATCTACCTGGAATACAGTGACTAGCGCCCATAATAAGCTGTCGAAATTTTTTCGATCACACACCATCTCGTCACCGATTTTCTCGCAGAACTTGCATCCGAACAGATTCATGCCGAGGATACTAAATTGTTTTTTTAGAGGTATTTAGAGAAGTAGAGTCAAAGAGGTACAAAATTATAAATTATAAAAATCAAAAATCAAAAATAAACACAAAATTAAAAGACAAAGAAACGTTTCTCAAGTTTTCTAAACGTGGTGAAGTTTTCATAACAGCAATATTAACTATACGTTCACTTTGTAGATCTAAGGAAAGGCACAATGCGTGTTTTAAGGAGGAAATATAGTAATCTTCACTCCCTCTTATAAATATTTCTAAATAAACAATAACTGTGATTTATTTTGTGTGCAATTTTGTTTAATATCTATTTGTTATTTCTGCTGTTTGCAATTACCCCTGGATGAAAGTGCAAGGTATTCCGTGTTTTTTTCCTAATTGGAGTAAAATATATCAACAAAAAATCACACTAATCACCGAACAGATGAAAATGACCTTCCTTTTACACTTTACCTTTTTTGTGCAAGTATAAAATTGCATATAAGAGAATCTTATTTAAGAGATTTGATTATTTATGAGTAAATATGAAATCCTAATCATGAAAAATTTTGAAGACATCCAACTTTTTAATAAATAAATTATAAGATGTCCGAAATTCAGCAAAGAGCAAAATATTGGCAAGGTAAAAAAGAGCAATGCTTGCCAATGATAACAAACGCACTTTGAATTTGTCTCAAATTGTTTCAATAAATACGCGAATTGTCGATGACGTAATTACGAAAATCATGCGGATTAAACACAAACGCGATTTAACCTTTTCAAATAGTATACTATTCGAAAATGGAATAAATTAAGATTCTATACATTTACTTAGTCATTTTTCAATTATACTATTGTATGAAATTCAATATTACAAAATCTCCGTTAAGATTATGTTTTAGCATTTTATCTACTCGTAGTTTGCAAGTATCATCGTTATTCCAATTTTACTAAAAGAAGAAATAAAAAGAATTACCAAACACATGGAGGTCTAAGGGAATAAGAAAATATTCCAAAAAAACATTTAAATATTAATAAAATGTAATACATAATTATAAGTTCTAAGGCACAGTAAGGGACACTATCTAGTATTGTTATCAGGTCTACTATGGTCTATCTATTTTCTCTAAATACTCAGAAGCGTGTGTATCCAATATTTACTTCAAATGATTCAACATAAAAATTAGAACAACAAGATAATTTGGAGAAAGGAAATTGTGATACATCAATTTATACGAGTACGATTAGGTTAAAGAAATTAAAGATTGAAGAGAAATGACGAGTATGGTCAAGATGTTGTAAGAAACTGGATGTGTTTCAAAGTAAAAGGAAACAATGCAAAATATCAGTGTTAAACACGTTTCAGCGCCTCTTCTTACAGCTATCCCATTGTGCTATAATTTTTGAAACAATCAGCGAAGTTATATTTACAATTTACACTAAAGCATGTTTAACACTATTTAGAGCTTAGAACACTGCTACGTAGCTTTTGAAAGAATTAAGAATATCAGAATAAAAAATAGACGAGGGCATTATGGGGTAACAGCACAAAGGAATTAAAGGGAGTTTAATTTAAGTGAAATGAATTAAGTTTTTTTGTTTATTCTGGGTTTAAATTTCTTTAATATTGAAATGAAGAAAGAGAAAACACAGGGAGAGAAACGATATAAATTCTTAATGGCATTTTAATCGGAGTCCTTCCTATATTAATAACCAATTAAATATTTAAAAAGTTTTATATATACTCTTATTCACATATAATTTGTATAAATAGTGCTGCTCAAAAAATCATAAAGATTTATTAATTTATTAAATAAATATTAAAACGCTTTAAGGTACAGTGGCAGTATCGCGTTTTTTTTTAATTTCCCTATTTTATTTGCCCCTGATGAATATTCCACTCAGTAAATAAATAAATTAAAAAGGCCATAAACGGCAATTTTGTTCGGAGGTACTGCGAATATTCTGAAATGTTCGTTTTGAACGTATATCCAAAATAAAGAGCTACTTTTAATCACAATGTTACGTAAAAGTAACAAGTTCAGATATGTTTTTCGATATATGTTACGAATTCTTTGGGAAGTGTGGGTTAATTACGTTACAGGTGCTATACGTAATTATATAATATAATACACTTTATTATTTCGCAATTTATGTGCATAATTTTAATAACTGACTTATTCTGACGCTGCGATTACGAATACTACAAATTAGAATCCAGCATATAGTTAAGCATTCTATACGACTGCTATAATACGAATATTTCACAAAGTTTATACACGAAAATTTTAGATCCACTGTACCTTAAAGCAATTGAATAGATGCGTTTAAAAAGGAAATTAAGGAACTGCGTACTCACCTAAATATAAATATGAAAAGGACAAGTAGCGAAAAGAAAACGGCCACGTTGTCCATAGTGCGAAGCATGACGAACAACTGCCGTCTCAAATTCGGCATGAAGCGCACCAACTTCAGAATCCTCAATAGGCGAAAAGTCCTTAAAACACTCAATCCAGATCCACCTCCGCCACCTCCTTCGCCCAGGAACTGTTGACAGATTTCAATTACACTGCATAGGAAAAAACAGGAAAAGTTAGGAGAGTTCACGGCATCCGACGTACATTCATGAGGGACATTGCAACGTCCTCGAGATATTTCCATATTTAACAGGGTGACACTGCTTAAAATGCGAATGTAAAAGGTGAAAGGACTTTTCACGCTCAACGTGTAGCCAGAGTGTGTCGAATAGGCATAAGTTCAGTAAGCGAATAGGACATATGGGACACGATGAACTTTTGGCTTTTTAGTAGGTTTTTTGTGAGCTCTTGCTTCAATCGTAATCGTGTAAATAAAAAAAATTATGACACCCGCAAAAGAAGTTTTAAACGCATATGTAGAAGGGGTTCCAACTATTCACGTAAAGAAGTCATTCTGCTTTCGAATAGCAGACATACCACTTCACATTTGAAGGAAGACATAATTGAGCGGAAGGAAACAGAACCAAATTCGATTAGTCCAATATTTTCTGCACGAGTGAGCATGTTCATTGTAAGCGACGGGAACGCGATGTAGTCAGGGCAACTAGAGGGGTCTTGAACTTACCTAAGAATGACAATGATTCCATCGAAAACGTTGAATCCATTGGCAATATATCGAAATGGTCCTTCGGCAAAAACCTTAAGGAACATTTCAACAGCAAAAATGGCCGAGAATACGATGTTGCTGGTCTCTACAACCGCTGTAAGCTCTTCGGGCTGGTTATGGTACTCAATTCCCATGGATAACGTATTAATGAGGATGGCTAGTAGGATACCCTGCTGGAAGTACTTGTGCTCTACCAGCAATTTTATGTACCTCCTGCCAAAGTTGAATATTTTCGAAGTGAACTTGTATATCGTCACTACGATGATATAGAACTTCGACTTCTTTTCCTGGCTTCCCTGTGGGGTTAGGGCGTTCTGATACAAATCATAGCAGCATGAATAATCTTCGATGTAGTTTGCAGTTGGTCGGGCCATATTCGGGTTATCTAAGTTTTGATTAGCATGCTGGTCGAATCGTGTTAGCGAAGAGTAGAAAGACTCCAAAGTGCTCTGACCAGTGGGAAGGGCAGCGGAAAATGCGACTGAAAAGGCTAACAGCTCCTGGCAGGTCATTGCATCATTTAAGCTCAATTCGGAACAATCTGCATACGTATTTGCTAAATTGTGATTTCCTACATTTTGTGGCAAATTGACCTAGAGGGGGGAATTAATAGATTTTTGTGAGTGGTACGCCCAAGTGTCGCCATGCTAAAAAAAAAGGAAAAAGGGGTAAATCTAACCTGCCAAATGCTCCCATCACCAGCTTGGGTCATCTTTTCCGAAGAGCACACATTTTTGTCAGCTGTGGGCTCCGGAATTGCGGGTGGAGTATGCAGGATGACATACTCATTGAACATCACAGATGAACGCCGACGGGCAGATGTCGGTGGGCTTAAAAATCCCGACGTGCAGGGATTCTGAAAAGACGAGACATTTGAGCAAATTGAGTGTTGAAAACACCAATCTGCAGGTACAATTAATTGGTCTGAATCTGTTCCCGTGGGGATCTTTAGCAAAATTGTTTTTTGGCTGCTGTCGTCTCTGTTGTTGTTCCTTTTAAGGTTCGAATTCCGATTCGCCTCCAAGGACAACTCTGAATTGTCCGGCGAGGAATTATGCACGCTACTCGCACCATTGTGGCTGTTATTGTTGTAGGTGCTGTTCAAATTTAAATTTTGTGCGGATGTTTGCAAATTGAGATTGTTGTTTGAATTTAAAGGAACCATCACGGTAATCATTTGTTCCTGAATGTTCGAAGGCTTACGACTGTACTTGGGGCATTTCGGATGATGACTTTTAATGCGACTGGGTGAGAAAGTGAGATTATCGGCATTTGGCAACAATCCTTCCTTCTTTTGCTGTTTTTGGCACCTAAGAATTTAAAGGGTAACACATTGATTGAGATACTTTTAAAATACTTTGAAGGATGGCTCAAGCGCATGCAAAACTCCCACCATCAAACAGAAACAGAACGCAACTCAAAGAAGCCTTCTAACGGATGAAATAAATATTTTCTAGAAAAGAAAAAGTCCTTGTCTGTCTCTGGAGTACTGATGGGGATTGCTGGGTGAGGTTAACTAAGGCAAAACCTAAAATACTCCATACTTATATAGTCTGTACTTCTTAAGTAGACGTCGTTTGAATCTTCTCCACAGGTGAGCGATATACTTCACAATCTCGGCATAGCACGTTGCTGGTTCTGAATTATTTGTTGATGACGCCAACGTTGAGGTCGACGTGTACCGAGCACGCTCCTGCCTCATACGCTCCATTTCACGTTTTTTTGTTTCGGAAAATTGGGTCGCAATGACGACCAGGCACAGGTTGATCATGAAAAATGATCCGATCTGGAAAAAAATAATAAATTAAACCTCCCAAAATATTTTCACATATTTGTTTTGTAATAATAATGAAATTACTATAAAAAAACTGAATAAAATAAAATAAGCCTATAGACTATAAGAAAGCAACGTGCGTCTATAACGACCATTACGTCTGTAATTACTAATCACGAAAAGGTTTTCTAATTCCAGTCAAGTAGAAGAAGTGAACTAGAAATGGTACTGATCAAATCACTTCTACAAAGCATCTAAAGGTTCGTGTTCTTGATTTCCATTAGACACAAAATTAAGGATGATTCAATAAGAAGTTTATTGGGACCTGAACAAATTGCCGTACGCACGAAGAGTGCTCCAAAGAAAACTACAAACCGGCTCCAGATGTTCCGAGCATTTGCATTTGTCACGCTAAGAAAATTCTTGAGCTTCAAGTCCAAATACTGCTTGGAACAACGTAGTCGGATTGGCCCAATTATACGAGCTCGTCATAGGTCATCAAACATTTCATCCTGCAGGAGAGCATCTTGCTGGTGTCGGAGTAATCAGAGGCATTACAGACGCTCGCTCTGTCGAGAAAATTTATGCTAACTCCAATTAAAGGTAATCTTCTTTGTTGCTAACGTAATTCAGTTGAAGTTGCCCAAGCTGGAAAGCAGGAAGATTGCCGGCATGGACACATGGGTCTCCAACAAGTGAACTCCTTGCATGTCATTTGCATTAAAGAAGTTTTAAAGTCAGAGGCGAGATTCGCATGAATGCCTCCAGAAGACAGTCAAGGACGCAGTCGGAGAAGAGGTTGAAGAAAATTCGTCGCACAACCTTAAAGTGTGTTTGCATTTTGGCCCTCAACAAGTGGTCTTTTGTACGGAGGGAACCCCATTATTCCAACCGCTCCATGCCCTTGGCCATCCTTTCATGTGCTAATTTTGTTTCGGGACTCCTCACAACCTGCGAAGTTCGGAGCCCGCTAGCCCTGGACGGGTATAAATTCAAATTCGGGAATTTATAGGGGTTATGTGTGATAAGTGGTGCACAAACTTGTTGATTTTGACGCGTTCCTTCCTCCGGCACGAAAAAGATTGGCCATTCAGTCGTTTAAAAGGGACTCCACATTGATAAATAGCTCCATAATACGGGTCCGGAAAGTTGTTTTCCAGCGAAGCAGGCTGCTCGCCGCAGATCTGTGCAAATATACGAAATAAATGTCGTCATCAGGACAATGGGAATTTACTGTGCGGAACCGTCACAAATTAATGTGCGCTCTAATTTTGCGCGCGCTGTAATTTGTCGATGTCCTAGTTTAGAACCTAAGTACAATTTCCACCAAATTTATTGGATCTACTGGCAAATGGGCAAATCCGAACAGAAAATTAATGTGGCGAAGAATAGAACAATTTTATTATTAAATTTGTTCCAGTGGGTGAATGCGAGCAGTTGAGTTTTATATAATAACTTATGGAATTACTAAGAATATACTTTACCCAAATTAGGAACAAGCATTTTTGAATAAATGCTACCACTTTTCGAAATATTATTGCAATGCGGAAATCAAAACTTTTCATAAATCGGTCCTCTCGTGCATGCCTCACAATTCCTAGAAATTCCTGATCAAACATTAGAAAACTCGACAACAGCACGGCAAAGGTGCCCCATCGTCAAGGTAAATACTAGAGTTACTTAGGCAAGCTTGCTCGCAATTCCAATTAGCGCGAGGTTGGCAGTTCTTCTCTTAATTATTACTTAAATAACTTTCTAAAGTTCATCATCTGCACAGACTCGGTGCCCAATGAGAGCTAGACCGCAATGAGGTAGATTTGAAGCATAAGCTTTCCTCCAGCTCTCAGTACCCACCCCTGGTCTGGGTCGCCTTGCCTTGCAGATTTCTTTAGGATTCATAAAGTGGAAGTTTCAATAATTTGTTAAGCTGGAGGAACGTACATTTACTGGAGCGGCCCAATCGCTACACTACCCGGCCCTTACTCAAAGAGGGGTCCAGGAATCGCAACAATATTTCTGATTACTATCTTTTGAATCCTATTGTTATGAATTGGCTTGTGGGTTCGGCCGGGGTTCATCTCGCAACTATCGATCAGAATTATTTCATTTGTGAATTATGAAACTGTTGCTAATAAGTCCCAAACCCTGTGAACAGGATACTTTTTCACTCTACGTTTTTCATTCATTCATTTCCCCGGGATTGATTATTAAAGAAAAACAAACGATTATCTTACTACCAGTGCTTACCACAATCAGCAAAACAAAGTAGATCCAGTCCCAGAAACTGTGGGCATCTTGAACATAGTACATAATGTCAGTCCAACCTTCTAGTGAAATGACCTGAAAAATGGAAATTATTTAATTCAGTGAAAAACACGTTTATTGGAAAAAAAAGCAATTCATTCTAATGATTTATTAGTTAAATCGAGAAGCCTTGCGAGTGCTAAAATGATTTAGGGATTTTAAGATAGGACGCTTAGTGGGGAGCATTGCATCTCAAGTTATTTATTCATTGTCGTTTTCTACAATATAAATTTTATGAGGAGCTGAGGGACTGATTTATATCGAGTATTCTGGAAATTGAATTCATTCCCTGACAATTGTCTTTCAGATGAACTCTAGTTTAATTTTATTAAGTTTTTCCGGAAATAACAAATTTTCAAGGCCTAAGTTAGAATTATTCATAAAGTATTTGAGAAAGTTCTTGTTCCTTTTCAATTATGAAAACTAGAAAATGCAGCTAAAGTGGAATAGTTCTCCTACTAAATTAACCATTAAAATGTGAATAATATGAACCAGTAAAGAGAAAAGAAATTATTCCTCCTTGGAAAATCCAACGAGTTCCTATCTTAAATGTTATTTTTTTGCACAGTCTTCTAGCAAAAATAAAATGACAAAGAGCTAAAATAAATGTGTTTGCCTTTATACTCCCCTTATTACTCCCTTATATATCTAAATAAATACTCTAAATAATATATCTAAATAAATAGATTCAGGGAAGAGTAGATTTGCATCAGTTTCAAATAAGTCGAAACCCTCAACCTTGAAAAGAGATGATATATTACTAAACTGTACGTTCGATGCTCCTAAACATTTTTTCGAATGATCCAAACATGCCGAGATATTTATAAATCTCACATGGAAGTAAATATTTATAATTTTGCAGCCGCTTAATGAATGAAACGTAATTTCCTACTCGTGGCACTTTTTTCCTTTTGATCGAAACATTTCAGTCTATCTTAGTATGGAAAAAAAGTTGTCTTGGAAAGCTGGGCCTTTTTTGCTAAATATGATGCAACTTGCATTTGCAAATTGATTGAAATCAAATAAGTTGTCATAGGAGCTGCATTTTTAGAATGATGGCCAGTCTACTAATGCAGCCCTCAATTTATACTTCACCATTTCTAGCAGAAGGCTTTTAAAATCTCATTTACTCTTGAATCATTTGCTGAAGAAAATAGCTCAATCTATTTGAACCCTTGAATCTTTCACTTCATCTTTCCCGCTCCCTATTCGGGCCTGACCTTTCAGAACGTAGCTTTCATTCACACACCATTGGTCATGATAAAACTAAGCAACAATGACAAGCAAATCCGGACCAATGATAACAATTCCTTTTGAGTTCGGCCTTATGAAATTCTGAATGCTATCAAAAGCCAGTTGGGCTTGGAGATTGCTCGATTAATTCCCTGGTCATGACTCGGAAACTTTCAAGGGATTCGAGTGGGGAAGAATCCCTCTTTCCACCACAAAATTCTTAAGCTCCGCAATGTCCTGAAGTGGAAAGATCCCTTATTGATAGGAAAAGGCGGATGAAACTTTCTGCCAGGAGATAAATATAGGGCAATTGCATGTCTGCGAAAGTTATGAAAAATATGACGCACGAACAACTTTTTAGGATATTAAGTTACATAGAGCAGCACTCCAGACGATTGTTATGTCATCAAAAAAGTTTTTCTTTTTCACCCGGTGAAATTTGATTCACACAACCACGGGTAGTAGACATTCCAAAGGTGGGACTCATAAACCACAGGTATTTACAGGAAATATACTTTAAAATAATTTAAGAAGTAAACAACACCTGCGGTGTTTAGTGTGCTTTTTGAGTGTGCACTATAAAATATTACCAAGAATTTAATTTTCCATTTTCCCCAATTTTTTTGCAAGAGTTATACGTGATTATACTTCTCAAATGACGGGTTATAAATTTTTTACGAAAATAGGCTCAATAATAAGGTCATTACTGCTTTTTATTACACGTATTATTTAGCATAACCTACAGGGCCATTGAATTATGATTTATGATTCAAACTAAAGTTAACGACACCAATAGAAACCTATATTCACGAAATATTAAAATTATCTCGTGTTTTTCTTGTTCTCGACTACACTCTCCGTCAAGTGAAAATATTTGGATGAACTCCCTGTAAAATTAGAAGCATAGAGTAATCCAGCGATAAGTAAGGTGTTATAATTTTAGACCTCGTCCGCTTGACTTTTGTACACAACGCGGTAATGGACAAAAAGTGACTATCGCATTTACCTTGCCGTCCCAAATCAAGCATTCTTGGAAAAGGAGCATCGATTGCAGTGTGCACATACCGTAGAAAATCCGATTAGCAGTGATTAAAGGTTATGAATATTCAGCAGGGTCAGACCCATCAGGTTGACCCATGGCTGGTGGACCGGCTCAGAGTTCAGGTCGGAGCCATTGCAGATGCCCAGCACACAAGGAACAACTACCAATGTAAAAAACCGGGATAGAGGAAGGCATTTGTAAGGATTACTCCGGGCAAGAGGAGACCTTGCACGACGTGGCCACAAATTGCAGGCCTTAGGTATTCCCGGTGCATTCCCATGGGACTTGTGCACAAACAGGCCCCAAATAATCACAGCAAATTAATTAGCCAGAGTATGTACACTTGTGCCAGTCCTAAGCAGGCTCCCATTCGTGATGGTGATGATGCTAACGTCTGGAACCCTAGCAAATATGTTAAGTTGTGCGGTCCGAAAGATAACTTTGGTACTTTATTTATTAAAGAGTGTATGCAAATGAATTAACGACTAAAACGAGATGAAAATTACCAGAAATATTGCGACCCAGGCTAATCCAATATTGTCAAAAGATATAGTGCCTTGAAATGGATTCCCCCCAAGTTGAGTGCAGTTGGTATAGTACTGGTTCCAATTAACGCAGGACTTGTTCGTCGGTCTATTCTCATTCCATGGCAGTGCTGACGCTGCAAATATTCCAAAAAGAAAATCAATAAACAATTTAATGAAAATTTAGTAAACGACTTAATAATAATTCAGTTATTAAAATTTATAAAAACTTAGAATAGGTGTCCTAAATAAATTATAACTTCTTTAAATTATCGAATAAATCGAAAAAATTTTTCAGAAGTGTTGAAATGCTGTACTTTAACATGGATGTAAATAAATTTTTCTTGTTAATTTAATTGTAAAAGTTGAAAACTAAATGAATGTACAATTTAAATAACAATATATAGAGGGTTTAAAAAGGAATTTTCAAATGAAAAGCGGTAATGATGAAAGATTTGATAAAGTATTCATATTCAGAGAGAAATGAGGGCGAAATAATAAACATAATTGGAAAGTTTATTTCGTAAGAAGGAAAAGGCTAACAATGGTGAATATATTATGGTAATATGAAGCGGTACGTCCTCCTTGCTACAAAGTATGTGCAATTAATCAGACGATCTTCATTAAAAAGATTTCTGGTGGTTCGTTTACCCGCTCATCGTCGCAAAAAGTGAGCAATTAATTTTTTCACTGTCCTCCACAAACTTGGCTTCTCCATCATTTTTTAATTTAATTGGCGACATTTACAATTCTTTCATCTGCTGGATGTGCAGACACATAAATATAAATTGCGAGTCCTCTTCTTGACCAGACCCCAGTGTATTTTAGTGTAGGGTTATGGCAGGAGGAGGGACAGGTAACAAACAAGTTGAAGAATTAAATTCAATTCTCCCGGCGAGATGCCTCGGGAGAAAAAAAAATTAGGAATTAGGAGGAAGCAGGCATAAATTTCTTCACAAGTGCCGAAAAATACCAATTTAACCCTTTACTCAACTGGACATTTCCTGGAGCGAGGAGATTAATTTAGTACAGAAAATGGCTAAGTTGCTTGCTTTTTCTTCAGGAATTCTGTAAAATTTTCTTCATCCCCGGCAGGAGCATCGTTTTTTTGTCACTGTAAGGCAAATTAAATGTAATCTCAACGGACTGTAGCAGTATGTCTTAGAGGGATTAAAATAGCTTGTTCTAAACATTATAGGACGTAATTAGGTAATTAATGGAACAATTACTACAAATAAAGACAAATTGTTTCACCACGTTTAAAAGAAAAAAATGTCTTAGCTTCACAAGAAAACACTCTTAATCAAATAATCCATTCAAGGTTAGACCAATTATTAAATTTTCAAGATATTACAGGTTGGTAATAAATACGGGAAATAATGTAATATATAAAATGACCTCAAAAAATTGCAGAAGTGTTCTATAGAAATCTTACCATTGCAAGCCCTCGGTCCTATCCTATAAGGTGGTAGATTTGAACATGTATGCATACCGGAATCCTCTGGTTTAGAACATATATAATCCTGTTCCTTAGAAAATTCGTAGTAGAAAGAGATGCTGAAAGGTAAAATAAATAACTATTAGAATCAGCTACCGCGGTATATATTAAACTCGCAAATAATACAATGCACACATCTGACTGACTAGATAGTAAAATAAACATAATAAGAAATCAAATCAAAATCCGTCTGCCGCAAGACATATTCACTCACTATCGTCAAAAATATATAAGTATATTTTATAGGGGTGCATGAATATTATATATACCATATGTTATGAATATGATACGAAATGTATGGTTTTATAACCCTTAAATTCATTATGCAGGTAAAAATTGCACGATTACATTAAAAACATGGAATATAATTTTCGAATAGGCAAAACTGACTTACAAACATTTCGAAACTAAAAAATAAAAATAACATTTAAAAAATATTGGGACTACTAAACAATAAATAAATGGCTTTGAAAATTATGTAATAAATCGCCAATTTATATATATTAATTATTATACATTAATTTCGTACGTAATTGTGCAATTTGTTCTGCCTGCTGCTAACTTTGTACAGGGATTCTCTTAAATCATGGGATTGATCCACATACATATATGGCAGTCGGCAAGGGAAGTATTAGCACGACACGAAAATATCACACACTAATTAGTCTAAATCATAGCTAGTAAGGAAATCACTAGAATGGAATTGAAATCCCTGTGAATAAAAATATTTTTTTTTACATTAAACACATAGATTTATGATAAAATTAGATCTGTAACGCTCAGCTTTGCACAAAATGTGTTAATGTCATGCATCAGATTTAAATCGGCGCATTTTTATTGATTGCTTTCTACTGTAGAACTTCGCGCTTATAAATCTAATGATTATTTATTTGGTGATGCCTTTTATGAGGAATAAATAATTCAACTTATAAGCCCTATTGTTGTAGATAAGCCAAATGAAAAGAATATTACACTCGGAGCTATATCTAATAAATGGGCTTTTAATATCAGTATTTGTTGCAGAAGGATTCGTAAAAGATCAATAATTTCATTAATCATTTGAAGTAGACTCTCCATATTTTTTCTAGTTTAGTTGTCCAAAAACAGCATCACCTAATACCACTTTTATAAGATAGATGACATAAGGGAACTTCTTTCGCATTAAAAAATGTTATATGTTAATTCTGACCATACAGAGATTCTTAAAAAAGTCTCGTAATATATATGCATATATTTTTAACGCTACTAATTTTACCAATTTCGCCACCTCGTGCAAATTTTAAGGCTAATGCAGAGTAGAATATTCAATTAAGCCTACTATTAATATACACATATGACAACGTGTAGCGGAACGTATGCGAGGTACTTAATTGGGCAGGTGATACAGCAAAGTAGGCAAATTAGATTTCGTGATGTAATGGAGTTCCAGAAAAAAGGACTGTACTGCATACCCTATTTCGACACGACGATACATTATGATTAGCGCGTTAACAATAATTAATTGGATTTTCAACAACACCCCTGCCCAATAGTGCTGTATAGATTTACAGAGGATGCAATTAAATGAAAGTTACTTTGCCACATTTGCAATACTTGCAAAGTGTCGCAGTTCATAGAAAGTCTCTCGGCTGCGTAGTCGTCCTCAATTATTGCAAATTGTTAGTGTAAGCCTTCAACAGAGAACGTAAGTATCAGTCACGGCTGCAGTCAAGCACCCCTATATTAGCAGACAATAATATTTCTCAGGTGATTTATATGAGCCAACTAAGCAGCTTGAACCTTAAATGGACTGGAATTAATGGATTAAACTTGTAAGGACACGCTGCACGTAAGACTGACAATGGCGTATATGCAAAGGTGCAATGCAAATTAAGTTAAATTTTATTGAGATGAACAGTTTGATGCTTATTAACTTCGTTTGGCTTAACCTAAATATAAAAGTATATCAAAAATGATATTTATTAAAGATAATTGTTATGTGATAAATACTGAAAATCGTCGTAAAATACTAAAAAAAACAACATTCTAGAGAATATAATTTTAATTTTATCTGATCTTGAAGTATGACCACAAGAAATAATTTCTTGATTATTAGCAATTTAAAGCAATATAAATAAAAATTAAACAAAATTTTAATTTAAAAATAAAAAACATAACTACAACAAAAAATCAAGTGGAGTTTTTACCAAACAATGTGAGTACAAGTCAATGTGTGCAGGCATGATCTGTCTACATGTCATTTAGAACTACTTAACTACGGTTTACGTTTTTATGAAAATCTACAAGTATTGATACAGACACTAGGTTACCATATCGAACAGTGTTACAATGTACGAAAAGATTAAAGAAATGAGAATACTTAAATACGAGTTAGGAATGACTAACACAAGACTTACTGGGGGTTTACATGTATGTACGTTTATATACAAATCAAATTCACATGTCCACTTCAAAATTTACAAAATATTCACAGAAACTGGAAATGTTACCAATAATTCAAAACATCGATTTGAGTCAGGCAGGGAAACGAAGACGCAGAGGTTACGGTCAAGACGACACAACAAAAATTCGTGCCCGCATTTAGCTTAGAGACACATTTTAATCATCAAGTTAATACCTACTTAAGGGTAGCACATGGTACGTAGTTTCAATAAAAGAAGAAAGATCTTGCGCCAGTAGATTGTAAGCATAAAAACAAAACAGCACTTCAGTATATATAGAAGTAAAGAAGTATACATAGAAAATAAAGATAGAGTTTTTGTATTAGTGAAGGAGTCGTTTTCGTGTCAATGAGTTAATAGATAAGATTAAATATATAATTTCGTTATTTGCAACGGATTCTTTTAACTCCCGACAGATACATAAGATCTTGAACCCACATCATTAAACCGTTTGCAATAAAATTTTAAATTTATATTAAAAAGTACCATAATTAAAAACTGAATAATTAAAAAAAGGGAATGAGCGTTCTGGTGGACTCAAAACCATGTGTACCGGTCAGGGATCATTTAACTGCTTACAAACCAAATACAAATGCTTTTAAAATACATATTAAAATAAAATGTTTGGAAATTTTCCTTTTATTATCATAAACACCAGCAGAGCGGTTTTAGGGAAGTTTATTAATTTTTAAATAAAGGACTAATACGCAAAATATTTCCAATTAGCTCCAACTTCCAATAAGAGTCCGTACCTTAGAACGGAAATAAGCAGAATTTCCGCAAATATTTAATGAAGGTCTAGGGATGCTCATTACTTATTGTATAACATTTCAATTGCCATTATACGGGATGCAATTATAACTTTTATGAAGAAATTTTAATGTGCCATTAAATATTTTCCAAGGAAAACTTAAGATGAGAAAATGTTTTGTCATTTATTCAAAAACACTTTTCATGTATGTTTCTTAAAAGACATAAGGATAAAACTTCCAGAAGGATA
Organism: Proctacanthus coquilletti; assembly: GCA_001932985.1. NCBI lineage: Eukaryota > Metazoa > Arthropoda > Insecta > Diptera > Asilidae > Proctacanthus > Proctacanthus coquilletti. Next base: position 345,611 of record MNCL01000056.1, on the reverse strand, counting down.
AGGGCTTTAAAGGGATTTATAAAATAAGTAGTATTTATTTTTTTTATTGTGTTTCATTAAAGGATTCCATCAAGTTCAGAGTAGGACAAAAAATTATAAACTGTTCTGTGTAAGCAGAAGGAGAATGCACAAATAACGTCGAATTAAGAGGCAAATAATTTCCGAAATAAAAAGAACAATAGAGAATTTGTTCAGTTTCATATATCCTGTATATATGTACATACACACCATGTTTCGCTAAAAAATAATAAAACCAAAATAATACAATAAATAATAAATATATAAAGCGATCTCTTACCAACAAGATGTAAAATTGTTTGTGCCACACAGACGAAATGTTATTTATGTTTGGAATGAAAGTAATTTACATACACAATTAACTAACGAGGCGTTTTATACGAAAGTGGATAGTAAAAGTGGTCTTAACAGATGTTTTAGGACAGAACAAATAAGTCGGGGAAACTAAAGAGAGTATTTATAAGTAGTATAGTGGTAGTATAGTAGTATCTTAGTATTAGTATGGTAAATCTTACGAATTTACACGGACTCGAACTCTGTATTCATCGTGTAGTCCCCTGCAATCAAAAAACCCGAATTTTTTGTTTTAACTTAGAATTAATAAATTTTTGTTTCGTTGTTAATTGGAACTTTGTCTTGTTTTCCATGATTTTTAATTTTGAATCCAAATAATTTAAAACCAATTGAAAAAAATTAAAAAAAAGCCAATATACAGACAAAGATAAGAAAACCAAAGCCTTAAGCCTAAAACTAAAAACAAAACACTGCTGCTAAAGATAATTCTGATTGTAGTTATATAATGTGAGCTACCTATGCCAAAAATATTCACTTTAGTCTATGTGCAAATAAGTAGCTTGCTATTTTACTAAAATAGTAAAATGTGCTTTAAAATTTGGAAATACTATCAGTGTATTCAAGTGCTAATTGGAAAATAGTGATGCTTTGTTACTATGTAAAATTAGGTATATATTTGAAATTTAAATTCGACCAGGTAGAAAGGCTGAAGCCATAGTAGTATTAAATTTATTTATTTGAACTTTATGCAATAAAAAAGGTATCCTTTTGGTGTTCAAAAAAATAAAGGAGAGTAAAAGTTACCGCCGCAACAAAGGAAAACAAATTACGTTTTACTTTACGGTCAAGTTCTATTTTCAAACCATTTCAATATTTTCTATTAAAAAGTTCCTGGATCCTTACGAAATAGGCCATTATCGTAGTATACGAATGTGTTGGCCCAAACTTTACCATTTAATAAATATGAAAGGCCCTTATGGAGTGTTTCTAGAAAGTTTCCGAAAAATAGGAAAAACAGCAAACTGAAGGCAGACGGAAATATTTTAATGAAAAATATCTCTTTATTCCTTCGCTTTTCCGGGACTGGGGGAGGTTGATCCACTTGTTGATGCGAAGAATTTTAATGAAAATTTGTGGGGACGCTCCAAATGAAACGAAAAACACGGTCACGGAGGAGTCCATCGTTTACCTGTATCCGTATCCGTGCAGGCCGTATTGAATCCATCTTTATGAATAAAACATCAATAATGTACCATTGGATAAATATGCGATAACTTCAGTCCTTTCTCCTGATTCAGTAGGGTAAAACGCGTGTACTGTACTGATATGTAGGGTGAACAAAGAGGTTACACGGGTGTTTGCATAAGGTCTGAAGTTTAAAAGTTGTTTTTTTTTTTTTTTTTAAATGAAAGGAAAGGCAAGCTATTTACTAGGAGTGGCTTAAGGGAAACAGGTCAGATTGGAGCGGTTGAAAGCCTGTTTAGTCTCAAAAATTGTTCTGTACATTCTGAACTCGGTGAAGTGTGTTTTATAGAGGTCATTAGCTAAACCCAGTGACTAGGTATATGAAACCTTTTGCATTCTACCCTTTCACTAGTGCTATCGAACTGTCATAAAATTTCGATTTCTCTTTACATCTATCGTAGAGGAAAACAAACAGCGGAAATATAAATGGTGATGAAAAATGGAAACAACAATCTCTCTCGGGGGTGAATTTTTACACTGAAATTTGCCCGGCTGTCTATGTGAAATATGTTAGAAATACAAAATTCAAACGAATAAAATTAGTGTAACGAACTAAGATTACTGAAATCAACAAACTCAACACTAATAATCACTAAAAACAGAAAAATCTGAAATCTACCTACTCTTTATTAAAGCTATTTATATACTTTACTAAATTTTTTAGATAATCTTTAACACTTTTTAAAAATAGAAGGATCAGCGAAATGGTCTATTAATTATAGTCGGCTACTAAAAATACAAAACAGCTTATACAACAATCACAATTTTTGCATATTGCTTTTTAAAAAAATCCTTTAAGTGATATTAATTCATATTTTTAACTTTAATGAGCTGTTTTGAATTTTTTGTTAATTAAATGGTGAATACTCAACCATCTGTCTACCAGCGGGGTATATTATACTTAAAAACCAAGTAAAACCCATAAACTCTGTTGAATGAATCTACAGAACTAAAAGAGTATTATATTGAAAAAATTTCGGCTGAAAAAAGAGTTTCACGGAGAGAACCTTAAAAGCAAATAAATTCCCACGTCAATTTAATATTCCGCTTAAGAATTTCATTACGTTCCGATTGTTAAAAAGTTATTAAATTTTTAATACAGAAGTACTCACTTTGGCGCAGCCACATGGGGCGGAAGTTGGAGGACACAGCGCTGACGAAGGATACCTTCCCACAGTTGGACCCCGACAATTCCAAAAATGAAAAATACGAAAAAACACAGCAACAAGACGTTGCCCAACATTGGAAGAGTGTCTAACAAAAGCATCACAAGGATTCGCATACCTGAAATTTATAAAAATTTTAAGATAAACATCAATGAACAATTTATAAAGTAATTTTTAAAGAATTTAGGATATTGCAAGGATAAGATGGTCATTGCTTCCGTGTAAGCACCTTTATTTATTGTTGGTCAATTCGGGTAAATGGTTCTTTTTGTATCAGATAAATTCCTACAGGACCTTTGACATACAATTTTGCCACTAACAAATCCCGGAGAAGATCTCTCCCAAAACTCATCTAATATCCGGTCAATGTACTACCAAAAATTCCCCTCTCGGCCAGGATTTGCTGCGACAGATAAGACCCAGACATTAAACTAAAACCAGAAGAAAATCTTACGACTCTTCGACCTAGGTACTGGCAAATTCGCTAATTTATCAAACGTAGTAGATAGTGCCCCACAGATTCCAGACATAATAGAAGTAACCATCAATTTGCGAGGGTATTCGAGAAGACTGAAAGGAAGAACTGCACGAAACAATGCCATCGAGTAGATCCGGTTGGACCCTGCTGAAAACCTGGGCGACTCAATGATCTGAACAATAGGGTATAATGGGTCCAGCAGCGGTGGACGAATTCTGCCAGAAAGAGCGATGATATTTCGATTTCTCTTGTTGGTAAGGGGGTTCCAGGGTGTGTGTGGTAGATTTATTGCTCAACTCGAAGGCTTCTAACCTCTTATAGTGGCTCATCGAGCACGCATCACACTAGACCACAGCCACATACGGTCGCTGGTCGGGGTGCTCGGTAACAAAAAGGCCCCACCCCATCGTCACCCTGTTGTTCGCAGTAGCTTATCTAGATAAATAAATTCACCATGGAGTAGAATAAGCACTTACACCGTCAGCATCTGTTGCATGTTAAATTGTACGTGACTAAACAGATTACGTTGTCACTGAAGTAAAATTATTTTTAGGACGGTGTGAATTCGGGCAACACGGGCAAGCTAAGAGGCAATTCTAGTAGATGCCTTTCGTTCTCTGTGGCGGAAGAAAAATTTTACGGAAATTTTTTCTACTTGTTTTGTATCTTGTATTGCCCGAAATGGCTACAGAGTGGATACCTCTGGTGGGAAGCATTTGTTAAACATCTTTATTGCCTTCGAAGTGTTTCACAAAATCCGTGATCAACAGGTAGGACGACGGTGTAAAATTTTCAAGAGCGCTCTCGTAAACGGGGGAGTTGAAAATAATGCGCTCATTTGTTTCAGTCCTAATTAGAATAATTATGCAAACAATACACTGCTGATTACAGATTATACCAGCCTGTAATTCAGGCCCTGGAATCGTTGTCTGAATATGGTAGAAATAATAAAATTGCGCCTTAGCTATCTTCAAATCCATCGATTGCTCCAAAGCACGCTTTATTTAACAATGACTGTTGTTCTGCATTTTAATTTTTGTAAATGGGTCATTTGTAACTTTAAGACAAAGAACGTAAACAGAGGATGTTGTCAGCTCTTGCAAAGAATGCAAATTATATTTAAAAAAAAGTTAAATTTCTAAAACACCCTAAATGGACTTATTATTTAAAAATGTAGTAAGTTAGAAACTAAAAGTCGACTACGACAACAAAATATGTACAATCTTAAATACTCAATTTCTTAGCTCATAAATATAAGTCAATTAATACTACATAAAACCCTTCCCTAAATTTAAAACCATAAGACAAATAGAGGCACGGCGATATGCCTTACTTGCAGTCCTTGCACAAAAGACACATTTTGTCGAAGTGCATGGTGTGAATATCGAAGCTGCATTACATACTCCATTTTATTGCTCTTTTTATTTGCGCCTAAGCCATAAGTCATAACGTAAAATGCGTCGTATATATCCGCAAAACTCGTTCAGTACTTCAGAAATTGTTCCGTCTTTTCCGCAGGATAAAATGGGGCATTACATTTTTATATAACTTAAATTTCAAGAAAGGACCAAAAATGTACGATACTAAAAAGGAGACTCTTTTATTATGATTACTATTAAGAATGAAATAATTTTAACAAACTGCTGGCGTTTTTTTGAGACTTACACGCCTTGTGAAGTCACAAACGGCAAAAAAACAATTTAAATAAGCAGTATAAATAGTTTTTTGATCAAATAGCAAATATAAATGAAATCGATTGGTAAACAGCTATTAAAAGGCATCCTTTAACTGTACTCTATGGGACAAAGAACCAGTTCAAAAAAAAAATGAATAAACCACGAAAATCCTGGTGAAATCCTCACTGAAATAAAACTCGCTCATCCGTACGTGTAAGCCGCTTTACAGAAGCAGAACGGCAGAAGGGGCAGCTCACCATTTTGCCGTTTTCCTTATTGCGTGGCTGCGGGTGTCAAATTCCCTTGTTATTTTGTTTTCATCCCCTAATCTCGTTACTTAAATCCTATTTTGCCATTAGCTTTCACTATCGTCCCCCAAAGTTGTAGCAGTACAAAAAGTCACAATTAAGCTATTCCATGGTATTCAAATGGCATTGTATTATATACCATTAGGTCGTAATTGAAAATTTATTAGGATATGAGTCTTGAGGCGCTTTTGAATTCTTATCGTCGATTAATTCATCATTTCGTATTTACTATATTATATCCAACAATTATATAAAGTGGTCCGCATACTTATGTAAATTAAACGAAAATCTGTTAGATACTTACTTGGTATTCGATTAATTGCTCTTAATGGTCTTAATACTCTTATTGTTCTTATTGCTGTTAAATTCAAATTTTCTACATGCATAATATATTCCAGTAGGCCGGCTAGTACTATAAAAAAATCAAGACGATTCCACGAATCTGCTAAATATGTATTTTTTCCATAAACACCCATGGCGACCATTTTTATCGTCATTTCAAGTGCAAAAAATGCAAAAATTATGTCGTCAAATATCTGAAAATAGAAAAAATTATCTAATCAATTAGTAAATTTAAATAAAGAAATTGATAATGTTGTTAATATTTAAAATTCAGATTAATATTCAGACCCATTTGCATAACAGAATCAAAATCGCGTATTAAAATAACAAAGAGAAATCTCCTAACAATAATAAATGTCCATTCTGGTGGAAAAACTATTACCGAAACCTGAGTTTCATTATATTAAATTAACTACCATTGAACGAAACGAACAAGTCAAACGTAGCCACATCCCAGAGAATAGTGGATGTCTTTTCGTAAGATAAATATTCCGATTACCCCAAAGCGACGAGAATCCTCGGTTCAATGGAGACACCCGTAAATGAGCAATCTCCCAGTCCCCAACTTATCGTGGAGTTAGGTTAAATCGATCGTGCCAAATTGAAAAACGTTCAAACCATCTGCTTTAAATTTTGAGTAACCCTCAAGTCTTCTTCCATTAAAATTGATAACAGCTTCAAACTGTAGGGGCATTCTCCCCTGATTATTTCGAAGCCCAATTTTCTTGTGAGGCGAACATCAACAGCATCCAAACCGCTGATGAGGAGAAGAGATCTCCCTTGATCCCCGAGTACCAAATCAAGTGTGTGTATGCTGCTGTTTAATTTCATCGAACCCTGCATTTATCCTGGACCAGTACCTCGCTGTTCGTTCAGGATTGAAGGCTACCATCTATTGGGGGCTGATAAATTAAAACATTTCAGCCGGAAGAGCTTTGATTAAAATACTAAGCCCATCAAACGGCGATGGATGCAGAGTTAGTCGACATCGGCAAAATTAATTGAGAACCTAAGTGATACTAATTACAGATAATTAATAATTTTGCTTACCTGAAGTATTTTACACCGATTAGTTACGCACGCGTCGTCCACACAAGGCTGGTACATTCCTAACGTAATGCAATTGAGAAGTATAACTAGAATTGACACACGTTCAAACCATTTGTTGATAAAAAAAAATGTTCGGTTAAGGAATATTACAAAATTTTGAAATACATTAAAGCTGAAATTTAAGACATATAGTAATCTTTATTCTTATAAAACATTCCACATGAAAGGGCATCGAAAACAGTAGAAAAAATATCACTGGAACCATAAAAGCTCAGTCACAAAGCCGTTCATTATCCAGAACCTTTGCCTTTGCTTTTCCGGCTTCAAGAGAGCGATTTTTTTTTATTTCATCCCCCCAAAGAACGTTAACAATTTTGGCCCTTTGGCCCCATAAGCAATGAGCGTACAGGTTTGTACGTCACTTTATGGAAAATCCTTTGATCCTATTTAAGTTTCGTTCATAAAACGCCAACGTAAGCCTATTTGAGATCCATTAAGTCGGCAACTTGCTCCCCTTTGCTGGATTTACCTAGCAGCTCAACACCTTGACTAACTACGGGGGTGTAATTTTCGCAGCATACACCACATTCTCTAGCAAAGCTGCTATAATTCGACTAAAATAGAAGAAAGCATTTTCTTCTTGGGGTCATATTCGAAATATTTATCAGTAATTGTTTGAGTTAATATTTCTTTTTAAATTCGGTACAGCTAAGGTCAAATTAAAGAAAATTTAATGGTAGTGAAATAAAAGTAAATTTAATGGGAAAATCTTCACAACACCTTTTTAATATTTAATGTGCTCATAAAACTTCTGATATACGTAGCGGAAACTTGTATTAATTAATTCTGAAAGTAAAATTTTATGACTATATTTTCCAGCATCAAAGAAATAAAAATTTCAGGTCATTCATTTTATAGAGCTGAAATAAAACTTTTATGTTGTTTCTCTCATGGTGACGCAAAACAAACGTGATTTCTTTGAAACCTTGAATAATTGATTAATTTCAGTTTTATTTTTTTCATTAAAAATTATCATAGGGTATTAAAAATATTCATGGTAACATGGTAACAACAAAATGAACATGGTATGAATAAAATTACCTACCGAAGACATTCGAATATCCCAAAATAAATTTTTCTAAATATTTGTTTTGTTTAAACAAACTAAAGAGAATATTTTTGAGAATTGTAAGTAATCGTGTTTATAATAACACACATGAACAAGATTTTATTTTATTTTAAAATATGTAAAAAATTTAGGGCCTTTATTAATTTAAATAGAGAGGAGCTCTTACCAAAAATAACTAGGTGGAAACATGCATAAAGTCAAAATTGAATTTATTAATACATCCTTGCTTAAATGAAGATCTTATATTTAAAAATTCGCGAGAGCAGCTAAAGGACGACACGAGTTTAAGAAAATATGGTGGTGTCGCCGGTTCTGGCCTCCTGGAAATTGTTCTAACACCGTTTCGTCTGACTACATCGTCGATATCATTAGTAAAATATTGCATTGACGTAGAGGTCGTAATAAACCGAACGTGAGACAATGCTTGCCAAGCAGCACCAGTGCCACCAGGGTCGATATAGGGAGCTTCGGTGTCATGTGCAGAGGAAATGCTCGTTTATCGCTAACAAGGAAGATATTTTAACAATTCTTACCTCAAACCCTCTTGTGGGATTTCACCTTTAGTCTAACGTTAATGTGCCACGCACTTCACTATAATGTTGGATCATTACCTGGGCTTAATGACCCATCGACTAGCGTATATATCCCATCCCCTACAGTCGTGTGTAGTTGAAATCGGCTCATTAAGCTTATCCTTGAAGCCAATGCGGGCAAATCAAAGTGCCTTTTCCCTAACTAACTGCTCTAGATAGAGGCAATGACTCAGAAATATTGGCTATCCGCAAAAGCGGCATTCAAAAAATTTACTTGAATTTGGGCAAAAATTTTCCATTTGAATACCTCTCCAAAAGCCGCATGAATCTTTTGCCTTACAAAGCGAGTTTTTCTGTTTGAGTAAGTGAGTAGTATTGTTGAATTTAGCAAGAGAACCCCAATCCGTCACACGAATGGGTGCGGGTGTCCGCTACGTCTGTTCTGAATTTTTATTTTCAGTTGCATTGCACACTGGTGCACAGTACGTTGGAAGCCCACAAATATTCTTCAAGAACAATTGTAGCTACCCCAGCACTGTCAGGGTATACCCAGGATTTATCGAAGGAAGACCGTGTAGAGTAAGTTTAGCCCTTGTGGGATTTTAGAACCGGCACTTTCGTACATACATTTCACAGATGAATGATGAGCAAATTAAAAAAAGCGTTCTATTTTACGGTCCGTGGCTTACTTCATCCACGGTCGTTGAAGGTTTCATAAGTCTTCTTTTATCTCGAGTATAGAGAGACAGGCATCAGTGGAGTATATGGTGGTTCAGTGCCGTTGGTCTGCCTACGTTTCAGACAAGGATGCACTTTCTTTACGTTGAATTAGTGTAAATTTGCAGAGATATTTGCATAAAAATTAGCTACCACTGGCTGGTTTCCTTGGCGTTGTAGAGCTTATGAGGACCTGCGTATATCTGCATGGCGTCCTGGGAGGGATAAAGCGGGCAATTTACGACATCTGCAGTTCAAATTCGCCCCGAATCGACCGCAGGAGGCTCCGAATGGGGCTTGTTTCATAAGTGTAAAAGCATTCCAAGGCTGCGACTGTGACCCGGTATCCTCCGGCATGAATATTCAGAGCTCCTTTAATATCAACCAGTCGCTCACCTCGGGGACCCTGCGTGATGTCGCTCGCGTAATTCCATACACAGGACACACATCACCCTTGAGTAACTCCACAGCGACATTAATTTTTGTATTTTGTACTTTTCCAATTTCCCTTAAATTTTATTAAATTTCTGAGCGGCTTCTGAAGCTTTAATTGCCCCTCAACAAAAATAGTCTCAAAGAATAACACCAAAGTTTTTATATCACTTAATAAAGTTCTGGAATATTTCATCTTAGAAATTTTGTAATTAAAAATTAGTTTACAGAATTTTATATCTACAGTAAAGATTTCATGATGGCACAATATTTTGGAAGTTAGACTTAGACATCTAACACTCATTTTGATGATATTGATTCCATATTTAAATATTTCAAAGTGAATACGAAATTCTTGAAATTTCTTAAATGTATGACGTTAGAAAATAAAGTTATTTGAACAGACACAGTCCTTCTACAGAATTTCCGTAAAGACCACCCACGTTTAGAAGCTTTACAATCACCTGGGTTGTTCAAAACAACCGAGCTTAGAAGTATTCGGATCTGATGGATAAAAAACCCTTACAATTCCCAACGGGGACCATATTGATAGCTTTTTTTAAGGAACACCCCTTCATTTCGGTCCAGCAAATAGCCTTTCGGAATTGCGTGGATCGGGTCCATTTGCTAATTACGGTTCTTCCCTGGGATGATGTGGGATAGGCTATTTTCATTATTCATAATCGTATCAATTGTCGTTGGGGCCAAATTATTTCCACTCTGACTCGACAACCATACCCTTTGTGAAGCTATATCGAACAAAAACTTCACCATGAGCATCTTTAATGGCTTTTTCGTCCTGCATATTTCCTTGAGTCTGATACACAGCGGCAGGACCTAATGGCGACGTTATTAATAACATAAGAAGATTGGCCGTGTTTTTCTCATGTTTCTGGACATTAACAAAATTTTACAACAGAGAAAACCCTCTTCAGGATATTTTGATTTACTGTCATATTTATGTTTGAGGAAACTCAGAGTTTCCTGAAAATTATCTTTCAAACTGATGACAAACTTTACGAGTTTATGAGTATAAATTTAAAACACATCAGAGAAACAAAACACGCAGAGAATTTTCGTAATCTGGGGTTTAGGAATTCCAAATTCTAAAATGTCTTGCTAAGTGTGTAGTCATGGGTTAAATAGTTTTTTAAAAAGTACATGCACTAATATCTTTATATGCCCACCCTTCTCAACATTATTTTTATGTTTAATAATTATGTAACTTAAATGGTTTACCTGCGCCAGACCACGCAATCAAGTAAAACAAGTATTGCAAATTTGACTCTGCCCAAGTACCCTTTCTTCAAGGTAGTAGTAAGAGAAATTTTTACTGCCGTTGTTTTATTTCGCGCATCCTCAGCGGATGGAAGAATCTTAACTGCAGCTGCACAGAGAATGTAGAATGGCATCCGACCAGATGATTTGAGCTGAGCCATTACAATCTTGAAAGCAAAAGCTTCAACGATGCAGACTAGAGACGTAAAAAGAATCCTTGAGGGTTTGCTATGGACTGACATTTTTACATCTTATACGTCCTCTTGGTATGGAATTTCACTATTTCCTGTCGTTCTCTTTGAGACAAAGCCTGCTCTACAGCTGGACTTTTATCTCCATACTGTTTATGTGCCCGAAGGAAAAGGGACCGTGAAATGTTATTTCTGATTGTCTGAGCTTCTGCAATGTTTTCCCTGCACTGTAGTCATCGCCCCGACATCTTCTCGATCCATAGCTCTTACATCGAGCAATAGACGAGGAGATGATTGCCTGAGATTATCTTTGTATCCTTTTGTAGTAATAAATAAACACGAAACACTTGTTCTTTTGCCAGGTAAAATAACACCCAAGGACCGAACACACCTTCTGTGAGCAACACTCTTAAGTAGGTGAGTAATTATTCCGCCCGCCCATGTGAAATTTTACGTTGTATTCGCCGAGCAGTGTGTTTGCCTGGTAGAAACAAAACGGCAGGCCGTGACTCCTTGCACGAGAAGTACTTAATTTTCCCCAAATTGCCTGAAACACTTGTTCTTCTTATTCGTTGGTGTCACAACCGTGTCTATCTGGGTAAAATCTACTCAGCAGAATTGTCACAGCTTGTCAGGAAAATCTTTTAGAAAAATATTCATCGTCCTTTTCACCTGGATCTACCTACTTGGTGACATCTCATATTTTCCACACTCTCATGGTGGTTTTGAGATTGACGGTATTGGGTTTATTCTAGGGGTGAAAAGGTTCCCTGCTTACCACACACACTGAAGGAATAATAAAAATGTTGTCTCCCCGATTATCGATGATTTTTAAATAAATCTAAAATTGACAGCTTGAATTAAATTTTCTGACACTTTCTTCTCAATATTGATGACCTTCGAAACTTTCCCTGGCGGTTATTAAGTTGTGCCAATCATAAATCATAATGTTGGGGCTTGCTATACTTACTTTTTAATTCTAATTTTAAATCAGAGGGAAAAATTGAACAAACCTATGATATGGAATAGCATACTTCTACAAATGTTAAAACGTTCTGTTTATCATTAAAAAATTATTTGAAAGGATTTTTTCAAAACACTAAGTACAAGTAAATTCAAATAACCGAAGGCAGCCACTAGTATACGTCCAGCATCTAAGGCTATAATACTGCGACTGAAACTCTGCTCGTTAAGCCTGGGTATTTAAAGTCAGCGCTAGGTATTCCTCGATAGTACCTATTAGTAGTTCTCACAAAATTCATAAGCCAGATCAATCTACCAAGAACCTACAGTTGAGCTAACTACTTCCCTTAGAGATCCACCGGTGGCTTGTAGCTCGTTATTATGTATTCGGGATAGCTAGATCTGCTTAGGCATACTAAACGGAGGTCAGCTGAGATGCCTATGAACCTACTGCACACTTTAATCTAATAAATAATTAGTTCTACTGAGTTCGCTTTAGAGACCGTGTTGATTCTCCCAACTAGAGCTTATTGTTTCGATTCTTTGGGCTCATCTTTTCTGAATAAAACTTTAAAAGTGGCTGCTGTTTTATTTAATGCTCTAACACTATACCTTCATTCAAAAAGCGGGCTGTTCAAAAAATCCTATTTAGGATTATTATTATCGGAAATAGCGAAAATGAAAATAATGTGAAGGTGGACTCCACGAAGTGATATAAAGAAAAGTTTATTTTTGGAATAAAGAAAGCAATGTCAATATCCGTATTATTTAAAAAGTGAAATGTCTTCATAACCTACAAGTGTGCTGTACCGAAATTATTAAATAAATATCAAAGCATGTCCAACATCTTCTAGAATCCTGCCTCACATAAATACCTAAATATTTTTTAAGAATACGTGAGCTGAATTAAATTTAAAAGTGGTCCGTCTCATTTTCCTCCAATCTCAAATTTAAGAGAAATACGCGCGTCGTTCATGGTCGCGAATTAATGAAGGTCTTAGGTTAAATTCCACAGAAGTCTTGTAATTTTTTTGAATTTAATTGAAAAGCTTCGGAAGTCACAGAATGGCATCTCTTACAAATTAACCACTGTAGTCAGCCACAATTCCATTTCTGTAGGATACTCCGCGAGGGAACCAGAAAATTCATTCGTTTTCAGGCGGATAAAAAGAGGCTCAGAACCAAAGTTAAGGAGTAAGATAAGGCAACATTAGTCTGGCAGAAGGAAAAGATGGAAGGTCGCCGGAGGAACTACCGTCTCATGCCTGACAAGGCCGGGATTCACGTTTGTCCTGTAAATGGGGTTTGTTTGCTCTTATTTAGAGCCCGTAAATCCTTTTTCGAACTCGGTGACTTGGCCAGATCACAGCTAAGTTAATGCTCGCTGCAGTTGCAACCAAGTCATATTTCTTTGCTCCGAAAGGAGTTCCTGCAAAAAAGAGCTCGGGTACAAGAAATGCGAAGAAAAATGAGGACGTCAGTCATCCTGCAATAGTAGAAGAGTAAGTTTTTGCCCTGAAATGAGTTTTCACTTTTCTTTTCCCATGCCACCTTCTCACCCTACGGTAGAGATCGCGGTTGTTTGGAGCACACTTTGAAGGATAACTCCTAAGCACATCAGCACTACATCCAGGTGCAATTTTGCGGTCTATGGTCCTAGAGATGTTGCTTTTGTCTGTTGGTCGCTTCAAAGCAGCTTGAGTAGACCATGAAAATTTTGTGACCACTTCATAACGAGCTGCCCTTGGGAATTTTCAACCACAGTGTGCAAATATGAGAGAAACTTTGGGTCGAAACCCTGAAATCACACCAACCACTTTGACAAATTCTGTGAGAAATTTTGATATTAGCATGGAAGCACTCCAGAAAATTCCCTGTTGGCTTATTGAAGAACTCCAAAACGTGTTTAAGTACTTCATGCTCGCACTATAGAAGCCGAGATGAACATGGTGGCACGCTTAGAAGTTTAAATTTTTGTGGATTTGCCAGCAGTTAGAAGATATTCCCCGACGTTACAAAAACGCCCAGATGACAATCATCCCGGTAATTGAGACATTTTAGTTGGCTCCAGGAAACTTTCGATAGTTGCAGTGAATCCTGCATCCTTGAGCATTTGGGTTTGAGAGCCGGACGTGAGCAAACTTGAAAAATCCTCAGGACGATTATTATGTTTCTAAATACCATCACGTCTCCTTTAGACATATTTTTCTTGCCACAAGCATAACTCAGTGCTAAAGCAGGACCTAGATGGCAGAAATTTGCCACGGCCGAAGCTGATTTATGGGCAGTTCTTACTCAATTGCCTCCCACTTCGACATAATTCGTGGAGACGAGAAGGTTTCCCTATTTTATTTAACTTTTTGGTCTAAATTGAACGTGAAATCTTATAAAATATTGACTTCGTTAATAAGACGAAGATTCTCGTCGCTCATGATTAATGAAGTGTAATCAGAAGTCTTTCATTTGATTGAACGTAAGGTCACTTAAAAGAAACACTCCATCTTATAGCTAACCACAATTTTTCTTATATTCTTAGGTGCCATTCAAAAACTTCGCACGTTTATGAGCTATGAGCCTTATTTCAAAAGGAATTTAAATTAAATTAAGTGCTAGTTTATTTTAAGTAGAATACCTAGGAAAATCTGTTCTAACAATAAATGCCTGTAGAAAAGAGAATACAAAGTATGCGTTGGTTAACAACATCAAGAGCCTCTTTTTTATACTCTCTTTTTGCCCTTTATACCCTTCTCAGTAGTCCCAGCCCAAGCCCAGCTTTATTCGGAACTTGCAATAATCAGTTTTACCTCAGATTTTACCAAAATAGCAAAAAATTAAATTCGCTTGCTAACAATACTTTAACTTCGCTGTGGTTACTTATAGCGGAGAAAAAGCGACATTCCTTCACGTGGAATTACTGAGGTGGACCACAAACTTAGAACAAAAAGATAAAATCACAATAAAGTCAACACAAAGCACCACATATACAAAAATGCGTTTGCCAGTTTTGTTAATTACGAGTTACATGAGTTTTATTTTATAAACGTCTCGATAAAAATAAAATTTACGCCTCACTAATCTTTTAAATATTTTTCCCTTAAAGCGGGTTTTGGTTCACTAAGCTATGAAAAAGAGTGGAGTTTAGAAAATAAAAATGCAATTTTATCGATGGTCCTATAAAGTAAAAAATGCTTGGAGCTCTACGCTGAGATAGACTTGCCTATTTGAGTCAAAAATTCAGCATAGTCAACTTTTTGACCTTTGCCAGTAAATCCTAGGATTGTGGTGTAAACAAAAATTTCCTCTCTGTGAAAAACATCAAATTTAAAAAACCAAAATATCAGTCCAAGCTTTTAGGGAAATAAAACCATCCGAACAAAAAATTAGACTGGAAAATGGGCACAAAAGCATCAATCACATCCTGTCAGTCGTTCGACCACGGTCGACCAACTGGTGCCAGCCAGATTTCCCGGAAGCACACATGGAGCGAATGTGGGTCTGGGGGATCCGGTTAGTTTTTATCCTTGTGACAATTATTTTCTGACCTGACAAATCATTAGCTGGGCACACACCGCACACACATGTTCTTCCACTGGGTAGGACGACAATACACATCCTCGGTCAGCCACTGAAAGGCCCCTGGACAGAAGCCAAATGCTTGCGACTAATGGGAAAATGGATTAAATTAGGCACCGGCAGGATTGGTTCGATTTGCGGCACTTGAACACGATCCACGATTCGGTTACACGCCCGGAAGACTTGAGAATACGGAAGCACTAGATGTCCATTATTGGCCGACTGGGGCAGTCTTGTGAGACACAATTTGAAACCCCAGACCCAGAGTTTGCCACCACTGTCTGCCTAAAATCAAGAAGGGTTGAAATAGGGTCCCTGGCGCGAGTCCACACCGCGTTCTCATTTATTTCAAGTTGTCAACTTAATGAACTGTGGCCGCATATTTACCAGAATTTGTTCGCTTTTTGTACACGAATAAAGTTCACGCGACAACAGAATCATTTTATTGGAGAAAATTATCAAAGCAAAGGACAGAAAATACGAAAAAAAAATGTGAAACGTGGAGAATTTCACACCGATTCGAATCCTTCGATAGAGAGCCATGAGTTGAGTTAATTGAAAAGAAAAGACGTAAATTTCTTCCTGCCTGAAGAAAAATTTACTTACGCTCCGAAAGGTTGGCGCCTCAGACTTCGGCGGGCCTAAAGTTTTATGGGGGCAGAAACGAATAATTTACTTGCAATTCTTGCTACAGCCAGTTCTTAGTGAATTTTAAATTGGGACCCACTACTTACGATCGCGCCCGTCGCCCGAAGTCTAATATTGTTCCACATTTAACTTTCACTATTTACGCATGCAGTTCGCCACATTTGTTCCACGGAAGGTCCTTTTTTATTTATGGAACCTTTGTAATGCCCACAGCATATTTCCGAATTTTTTTCATCGCCCTGGCAATTTACTTTCTGAAATGGCTAAACGTTGTACAATCAAAGTAAGTGCTATGCGAAGAATTTAACAAAGAGAATCAAATTAATTAAATTCTTGGAGATTGTCGGGAAAAAAACTTTACAGCGAGAAAAGCACAAATTGGGCGAAAAATTTGAAATTTTTTGATGGAGCTAACTGGAATCTTTAAATATTAATAACATTATTTTAGCTTTTATTCAAATTATGCTCTATGTTAAAGTAACGACTTTGTTGAATGAATTTTAAATACCGTCACTCACCAAGAAAGACTATAACCTGATTGCTTTTCAATGAAAAGTTTCGAACTTCATCCTGCTTTGATTTATTTTAATTAAAAATTATTCGCTTGTATTTCGAAAAGGATCTAAGTTATATTATTTATTCATTATTTCATTAAGGGGAAGAAAAGAGAGTTTCAAACACTCATTTAGAATGCAAATTCACGGGGTCTTCATTACTGATTGGCTCCAATATAAGAACAGTAGTGGCTGTAGCTAAAAATTACTTAAATGAAACTATCTTATATTTAAGATTTTATATACAACAGGTGTAAATGCAGATCTATTGTCGCCTTGTGGGCTCTTTGGCACTAGCGGTTTCGCAAGGCCAATTCAATGGTGAACAAAATTCCAATTCAAAACGCATAAAAATTTGTTCCCATTACGATAAGTAAAAGCGCCAAAAGACAAACTACTCTATGAAAGGTTCTGCCCTCACTTTGTCGAAATTATTTGTCTCGGAACCGCCCAGTATTCACTGAACATTTACGATAACGAAGTGAAGTTAAAGAGATCGCTTAGCTTGCTGAATAAGGCCGTTCGGACGAACACAACCCTGTTCAGTACATTTTATTCAATTCACCACGAAAGCCCTTAGACCAAATTTACAACTCAAAAGACTCAAGTCCACAACGTGAACCTTGGAAAGACACAAGTCCTATTGCCGACAAGTGGGCACTAGCAATGGAACTAAGAAGCACTGGCGTTCCACCTTTACACAGGGCAGACCTATTCACATAGATTGAACGTGATTGATAAAGCCCACGTTATTCTATGGAGATTCTGATAGGTACCTGTGATATGAACGGAGAGGACGTTCATATACGCCAACCTCAGTGCTCACTTTGTAATACCTAAGACCGCACCTTGAACCAGGTGGATTTGATGGATTGTCTATAATTGCCGACATGCCACATGCCCCCGCTAGCCCTGATAGTACAGGTCGTCTACTGGCGACAGAAGCAGGAGCATACGAGCGCAAAAGTAGCAATAAAACTGTCGCCACAAGGATTTCCGCTGATTTACAGACGACCGCGGTAAATTCGGTATAATAAGGGGACGGCTGGTCGCAGTCGATGTCTAACTAACTAGTTCCTTCTTTCGTTGGGGTAGCTATTTCTGGCACTGTACTTAACATCGATCTCGGCGGCGCTGCTTTAAATTTGTTTGCGCTGCAATTACAGCGTGCAAAGACGTGGTATCATACCTTCCCGAAGGAGCTCAGCACACTACCCGGCCATGTGGCCGGCCGATGCATTAAGCTATAATTCATCTTTGCAAAAATTGCCAAGACTCCAAGAAAGTGTGCATTTTCATGAATTTATCAAAATTGAGTTCACAACAAAAATGGGTTACCAGAGTATCTCTAAACAGACAGGCGGATGGACCATCCTATTTGGGGCAAGGTTACCTACGAGGGTTGTGATGTTTTCTTCAATTGAATTACGTCTCCGGCTCTTAAGACGGCCTTATTTAAGCCTATTAAAACAAGTCATGAGATTTTCAGACTAATGCAAAGGAGGCTGTACAGGCTTAGCGCCTCTTGACCGCATACGGCCTACCCACGGCAATTTAATTCGGATGGTTCTTTGAAAACTTCTCCTACAGGCGACTTGCTTTTCTCGAGATAAACGTCTTACAGAGGATCACAACTTTCTCTTGACATTTTCCTCATAAATGCGTGCGACGTTGCGAATATCCTTTATGTGATCTTTTAGATAATCAGGGGATCCTTGTTAACGAAAAGGGAAATCGATTTAGACCTACTGGTCTGACGGGTCCTTAAAAGGTCTTCTGTGCTAAGAACTCCCTACCTACCTACTTGTTTACCTGTGCTAACCTGCAGAGGAGATAAATGTCTTCGCCCCGACCGCCGCTAACCATCACTCTTTTCACTTTTCTTTTGGTCTTAAAAGCGGAAAACTGGGACGAGGGCAACTTCTCCAGAGAACTAAGACCTTCCCCACATCCACCCTTAAATGCTGCCTGTAAGTGGGTACCCAGCGGCACAATGTGTCCGAGCATTTTATTCAATATCTATTCCCCGGCGTGTCCTAGTCGCCCTTGCATCCCATGAAACACGACAAGAATCGATTTCAGGCCTATTGTTGAACATGTCAAAAACTAAAGTTACAAAAAAACTACTCACACATAAGAGAACAGGTAACCGCCTTCCCATCTGGTAAGCAGTTAATGCTGCCTGGCGGAGACTTGTTCTCGACGTGCTCCAACATTGCTCCAGTTAGAGGCCTACGTGTGTGTCTCGGAGTACTTATGCCCTTTTAATGAGCGCACATGTTCCATGTGGTCGGATTTCATTAAAGGCTCACTGCCATTGTTTTGCGGAATTCCACGTTTTTATTTGGAGCCGCCTTCGGCTGTTTGATTAATGCTAAATATTTTCATCCCCCCCTCTCGTCATATTGGGGCAAGGTTTTTTAGTCTGCCAAACGAGGCGGCATTCGGTGAAAGCAGCTCCACCAACCGTCACCACCATTTACCTCTCATTCGCTGACTGCATATGCTAGAGCCCGATTTGTGGCTTGTTGGAGGCACGACCTGTTTTGTATAATACACAGGAAGAATTATGCGAATACTGAAGAGATCCACCAGCGCACTTAGCGCTGCTCCTTGGCTTGGGACTTTCCCACTGGCCTGGAAAAGTATGGATTTAACTTAAGGCGAAAATTCGGTATAGCATTTTTAGTTCAGAACAAATTTCTTCAACTCGTAAAACAGACACCCATCTGTGCATGGCTGGAAAAAGTCAAGCAAGCAGAAACTGATTGGCCCCTTATTTCGGATACAATGGGCTTTCTATTTCCATACTGGTGAGAGAAGCATTTTAATATTAAGCATAGCACGGGTTTATTTTGTGGTTAGGGCTATTCTAATAATCTTTTTAGAGCCAACATTCCAATCTCCTTTAAGTCAACAAAATTTCTTACATGACAAATAAAGTAGCCGAAATTAGAATGGGATACCACGAATGTGTTTATTTTTTATTGCTAGTATAATCCCTAGTTTTCGTGACTAGTGGTTTGCTTTTATGTGATCCTTAGAAAATCAGATCAGAGTTAAACACATACAATCTTTTTATTAAGCAAGAGATCTCAAAATTACTTTATTATTGTAGAAGGAACATGTCACAAGTCGTGTCGAAAAAAACTTCAAAAGAATTTTAATTGCACTTTGTGCAGTGAAGGACACTCTTTTAGTAAAATCAACTGGGAGAGCCCACCCACTTTTCATTTGCGAGTGCAATCAACCGCATACCAGCAATCTAGAAAGAATAGCCAAGTGCTGGTGACTATACTGGGGAAAAGAAAACAGTTGACAACAAAAGATATGAGCTCTGGTGCAATTTGCGGTGTAGTGTTGCGGCCAATAGAAATGTAATTTTTGGTACACCAACAGGGCGCCGAGCAATAATTAAAGGGCAGCCTGTTCAAACAAGACCCCCGGCGTCCTGTGCATTGCGCCGGTGCCACCGTGCCGATTGCAGCTCGTTGGATTTGCATTTTCCAAATTTGTCGTGTTAGTTTCCGCAGGGCAATTTAATTAGGGCTCATTTGAGTGGGTTAAAGTCGCACAGAAAAGCTGTTTTGTTCCCCTTTCTGCCGGAGGAGATGTGGTTGCAATCATAGGACGACAGCTCCCCTCGGAGCGAAATAAAACTGCAACAGCTGCTCCTTTAGAGCAGGCATCGCCGCCGGGCGATATATCGATTGCTAAATATAATGCACTCTCGCTTCGGTTTCGGTGACATGATCCTACGGGATAATCGTCTACTACTCTTTCCGCCGCAGCCGGTTTGCCGCCGATGTTGTCTCCGGGTACCGCAACTTGCAGGGCCTTTATTTGCTCCGATACGCTGTTGTCCCGGAGTTTTGTTTGCGCTTTCATTAGATGGCGCTATGAATTATTTATAGCGGTCTTAATGGACTGGGGATAGCTGTTATAATTCCTCAGCGCCAAGAAGCGTCCGACTTTAATGGGTTTCTGTTTGGCTAATCAAATTTCGGCTCTGACAACACGTTTATTTGCCATACTGAAACTCCTCCTAACTATCGAAACTCTGAATCATTCCCAACCTTTCTCATCGCAAATGGAGCTTTCGTCACCTCTCAATACACAATTTAATTTCTTGTGGGGCTAGACAAACAAAGTCGTAAATATTTTCCCTTATTTGCACCACTCAAACTTTACCGCTCTTCGCTTTTACGTGATAACGATCGTTTGCGCTTAATGTGATAACGATCATTTAAAGAAGGCGTCTAATATTCCCTAAGGGTGCTTTGCTAACAGACTCATGCCGGAATATGTCATGAAATTTTCTAGAAATTCCGGATGAATTACATCGAATAAATTAAGAATTTCTAGAAGTCTAACTGTAAAATTAATGAAGAACGAATTTCCAAAACATAATCAGAAAATGAGTTTCAAAGTAAATTTAATGTTCCTTTAACAACACTCGCGGAATTCGAATATAGCATAATTCCACTCGACAATGGGGCGAAGAAATTTTATTTTTGCCCTGCCAAGGGGGTTAGCAACTTACAACGACGATTTCAGAAAATATGCCACAAATAGCAAGAAGCCCATATTAAGTCATTGGAAACATGCTAATGAAATTCCAACTTATATAAGTGGTCTAAAATAGGGTAATTTAACTCTCCGATCCGATATGATTCCTTGCAGAACCATACCAATTTTTTGCGAACTTTCAATTTCTTTCTAGTCTAAATAAATAGTGTGTTGAAAAGTCTAATGTACTTTGCAAGGTTGTTTCTATAATGTTTTTTTAACCACAAAGAATTTCACTGGAGGTGTGTTTGAAAAATGAACAGCTCTAAATTATTGTGAAGCAAATGAATCTCTTCGAATTTCCGCTTTGAATTTCTCCTGTTGATTATTTAATTGGCCAAATGATTACGTTCTGGGTGTTATACATTTATCTTGACTACCATTAAACAAACAACGTAAATTAATGGATATGTGGTAACTGAATTATGCATTCGCTTTAATCCACTGCAGCGCTTATTTTAAAAGGACCATAACTATCAAGACTGTGGCTTGGGCATAAGCTATATAAATCTAGGACTCATAAAGTCCTAGATGGTTAATTCGAGTATTTATATAAATATACATCTCCTTATTTAACATACAGGTGAACCAGAACCAGAAAATCTCAGTGTTTTCAAACCTAATAAATCTGAAATGTCCTGTAGAAAAAAAAAATTAGAATCTGTTTGAAAAGGATATGGATTTGTTATAAGTTGCAAACACCAGTTCCTTGGCTTGGTGTCCTGAGTTAGGTACTTGAGTGCTATCTCTGGGAATCCAGGATAAGGCAAATTTGGTTCTCCCGATGACGTTGAACTCGACTCCCCATCATCACTGCATGAACCGCTGCAGGTCGTTGATTCGCTCGATGATCCACTCGAATGCATCGTTGATTGACTGCTCGAGCAGCTATCACAGCCATTATTAACGTTATCAGATTGTTGCTTAGTCTGCTGCTGGATTTGCTGGAGGAGCTGATGAGGTTGCTGTTGCTGTTGCTGTTGCTGTTGCTGTTGCTGTTGCTGTTGTTGTTGTTGTTGTTGTTGTTGTTGTTGCTGTTGCTGTTGCTGTTGCTGTTGTTGACGATGATGGTGCCGCCTTTGTCGTGGATAACTACTTGTCGAGCTTTGCCGATTGAGTCCTTCACCACTCTCCACACTACTTCGCATGGTTGTTTCACCCAAACTTTCACGCCCTTTCACACCGCTACCGCTAGTAGTACTTAGATTTCTAACCTTAACATTACCTATAGGATGGCTCTGGCTATCAGGTGCTCCACCACTGACACTGCTTCGCGCACTTGTCCCAGACACTCCGCGGGCACTTGAGGAACTTAGAATTCTTTGATTTAGACGATCCTTGTTCTTAGGGTTACCTACACTCCGAGCACTACTTATACTTGATCTTTGATTACGTTCAGTCTGAAGTGTTGGAGCATTAAAATTGCTACTCCCACCTCCTTCGTTCCCGATGCTGGTCGCTAATCCAGGCTGACCCGCATTACGGGGAAGTGTACCTCTTTGGATTTCTTTAGCGGATTCTGTTACAGCATTCGTTTGTGAACCATCCCTGAAGGGCCGCAACATTTTACGATCCGCTAATTTGAGCTCCTTATGTATTCACGAATCTTCTTCAGGTATGTTATACGAACTTTCTCAAAGGAGAATGTTTCGCAACAACGTTGTGGTTTGAGTTGGAGCTAGGGTTAAGTGCCATGTATGCTTATTTTATTGTTCACCTGAAACATAATAAATAATTTAGTTTTTAATGAATTCAGCCTAAAATATATTCTCATATTCTAATTAAAAATGTGCAAATACAACACCTAAATACTTTTTCAAATGAATTATTATTTGAATATTGTCCTTGTAAGCACTTAATATCAGTATTAGTATTAGCACTTGATATTTCAAATTCCAAAAATTATAAAGATAAGCAAATTAATGAGAACTTCTAAAGCAATAATTATAATAAAAGCGTTCTACATATGAGATGAAAACTAGAACGGGGAGTGAATATTAACATAAATTTCTATTTCATAGGGATGCTTGGCAAATAAAAAAGATTTACAACCCGCATTTTACTCTGCTCGTAATTTTCTATTTTGAGTTTGAGTCCAACTACAGTAATCGAATGATGAATCGCGTTCGATTGCTAAACTCAGAAACTCAACCCCTACTCAGTTGGTGTCGAACTATGTCAATTCCCTCTGCCTTGTGTTGACAGCGTGCGTAGTTGATCTCTCCATCATTCTATTGCCAATACACGGCCTTCTACAGCGGTACATCTGCACTGGTGCGACGGAGGTTTGCATTTTTCTTATTTTCCTCTACAAAATTTTGTCCTAGTTTTTATCGTCCATCTTTTTAGCGTCCATATGCGCACAATTTTGGTTGCTGGGAAATTCTCGAAAAGCCGCAAATGTGCGACGCCCACATAACCACCATCACCTAGAAAATCTGAAGCCGAATGGGCCTTCAGCTTTCTGCACCCTATTCGAACAATTTCCTATGTATATATACTATATATCTAGATACTAACTGTACTATTGCAGAAAACCCTGTGACAATTTATATAGCACTGGGCCCGTTTCTAATGAGAGCCGCTCCATTGATATGAAATAAGCTTATGATTCCCAACTCCCAGCTCTCAGGCTCAATTTTGGAGCAATCGTCATATCTACTTTTGTACAAATAGTGGATCTCTATCTTTTACACGGTGCAAGTCCCGACACGCCTGATGGTCGCGAATTTTAGACAAAGAGAACAAAAGGCTCTCTAAAAAACCGCGCTCGTTGGAGCTCCTTCATTCTGAATCCGAAACTACACTGGGAGAAATGACAACAACATACCCCGCATACCTGTAAATTTTCCCATAATTAACCGAGTGGGAATCTTGGGGATAAATCGCGCTAAAGTTCACTCACAAGCAGTTCCATGTACATCTTGCGGTTTCCCACTCGGGTCTTTGTAATCGAACCGCGAACTATTCACCCAATGAGCCTCATCCTTCACCCTGAAACGACTGAGGATAGAACTCCGAGTCTGGACGGATCCACCTTGTGATCCACAAGAAAACGGTGGAACTTTAATGAACTCATCGCAAAGTCTATTTACACTTTCACCGGAGAAGCTCGTTTGCATCCGAGAAAACTAAATCTCAGTCATGCATTTTATATCAAGAATGTGCTGCAAGTGGTCGAGAGGAGAATTCTCTAGATGCCGACACAGCATCTGGGAATAAACAGGAAGGAATGCACTACAACGTTTCTTCTCAAGCGGAAAAAGTTCGCTAGTGGATGTGAGCTAAGTTAAAAGAATCAAGTCACGCGAGAATTCAGTACGGAGCTAGTTGTGCATCCTCCATCGTGTACGGAAAATCTGTTCCAGATATTTCAGTATACACTGGGTGTTTTTGCGCGCTTCGATTGTCACCAACATCTGCTCTGGATTTATTGATTAGAAACGGGAACGGGAGCAGGACCGGGATAATCGCTAGAACATATCTTAGGTAGGCTGAAGCCTCTTAACGTTTCAATGGAACACAAATTGGTTCTTGTTGAAGTAAATACATAATTTTATTAACGAGTATCAAAAGTATTATTTTCTTATTTTGCATTTCACTCACTGTTATTTTATAACGAAAAAATTAGAAAAAATAAAACACATTCCCTTAAATAGCCTTGCCAACATGTTGCTAATCTGGCAAAGGCATTCCCCTATGGGTATTAAGCAAACTTCCATTCTCATTAATTTAACGTTCTTCTAAGAATTTAATCCCCTAAGTGCTTTAGAAAAGAACTTTCCCTAAAAAATATAATCGAAAATCCATCAAACTCCACCCAAGGGACCCATGGATTCTTTTACTCAAAAAGCAAGCCGAAGGATGAAGAAATTCACCGTTTCGGTCCTCTAAAGGAGCAGACAATGTAAAATTTCAATTTTCGGCTGCTATATGTACGTTGTCTGAAATTGATTTGCTATACTGTGAACATTTCGCCTCTACATAATTTCCGGTCACAATTAAAGCCTCAATAGGTCGAATTGTACTAATTCAAACTATATAAGTGGTTTAATACCCCCGAGATTTATCCTTCGATACAATCTGAGCTAATCCTTTCCCCGAACCGGTAAATTTGCCTTTGAAAGTGGTTTTGAAGAAAATTGCAATCATGTCAATCTTCGTTTTTCTATCTTCTACATCCTTTGAGAAGATAGTATCTCATAGTACTTTTTTCCACAAAAAAGAACCTTACTAAGCTACTTCGATGTATCTTTGTTTGTTTGATAGAAATCTTCATCACACAAAGTAACGCCCATACACTTAAAATCCTGAAGGTATGGAAGTCACAAGACGAACCCATCTAGTATCAAGAAATAGGCGAACTCGCGAAAAACTTAAAAACACCTAAATTCAAATATTTCGGCACAAACAGCCGCGAGGTTTATCATCACTTCAGCGACGTTGGTGTGGAGACAAATGCTAGTAGAAAAGCGTTGACATAATGTGTGGACATTTTCATAAAATTTCGATAAATCACTGCCGCAATTTCTACAAAACGACTTCTTATTAAGGATCGCTCAAATATTGCGACTTTCACATCTGAGCCAAGCAACAGTGCGACCGTCCTTTCGCACATTTATCCGGCTCTCGACAAACTCCCATGTAAGAAAAGTATCTTCGTATTCCTTTCAGAAAATTTTTCACCTTTATCCCTGAGGACATGCCGGGACTAGGACGACGATTCTTAGTCATGAATTCATTCCGGCATGACCCTTCTCCGACCTAAAGTCTCAAGAAAGCCGTGAGGACGATGATAAATTTCCTTCAGAAAATTTTAAATCAGAGACGACATTTCTGTAAAATTTATAATGACTCGAGGTAATATTGCAGCACATTTGAATCCGGATGTCGCAATAGGACACAATGAACAAGAACGGCAGGTGGGGAGCCCCCTAATATGAGTCCCAGTTCCACGAGGATCCGGTTCTTCTGATGATTAGATGTGCTCTTTGAGTGCTAGTAACACGGGAAGATATTGGGGAATCTTTCACCCGTAACGGGAGAATATATTAATTCATGGTAGGATACACGGGCGCTAGACATCCGTCTCCCTAATCCGGCTCATGTTCTTGTGGCATAAAGATAATTCTCAGATGTGTTTTTCCGGTTCAAACATATACCAAAATGAGTTATAGCGAAACGACTGTTTGGGGTTTGGTAGGATTTTTCGGGGCTTTCTTCTGAACTGGGAACAGAGGGATTGACAGTGATTTAAGAGTTATTTGTTCCGGGAAATGAATATTTTTGTTAAGCATTTGTAGTTTACCACGTCACTTTATTACTAAAGGTGGATTACATATTTCATCTACTAAGAAGTCATATGTTTATTAATTTTTTGACAACATCTAATCCTAATAAATAACTTTCTGAAAGAGGTAGAATCGGGAATAGCTTGAACATAACATTAGCAACTTATAGCTAACAGTATCATACTAATAATAACGATAGCCTATCAATTAGAATTAACTTGGAAATGTTATTTTTGTAAGAAAAAATGCTACGAAATAGCCAAAGACTTAAAACAGTAAAAAAAATGTTATTCATAATTTGATAACCTCCATATAAAATCGGGAAATACTTTCCAATATCTTTTCATTACTGAGTCATCCAAATGCGGCACAATTTATTTAGACTAACTTGACGGGTTTGTTAGGATCACATACATCTTAAGGAGCATTTTCAGAACAATATAAATTTTTCGAAATAGAACTCTTCGCACAACGCGTGTACATTTTACCAAGCAAATTGTCGTGAGAATGTGGCGGCTGGAATGAGTCCCATTTAACTGAATTCTATAGAACCCGTCCGCGTCAGCCAGGCGGGTCGTATGATGATTTTCATGCCGCAAAAAATCTGCCTACAATCTTTTCAACAAGGGGATAAAATCCATCGACGAAATACCTCCGAACAAGGAATTTGTGGCAAAGTAAAAGTAAATGTCGTTCTTGAAATGCTGACAGGAATTCCCAGAGGACATGGCACTGTTGCTTCCTACTCATTTGCATATATTCGAGTATTGTGGAGCGTGTGAATTCCATTTGGCAGAAGAATTTTAGACTTTCAGGGACATGATGGTGACTTCCCAAATGACCTCTTCGGTTATATAGCTCAATCGATTTCCACGGGATTCATATAGGGAAATCCTTATCAGCAGCTCTCCTTGACAATGTCGTTCCGCTGTCAACAAGCCGGAGTCACCAGCGCCAATCCTCCGGGCAACAACAAATGAGACAAGGGTAGGAGGTCCTAATGTTCTTCGAGCCATATAAAGATTTTTGTTTTGTCATAGATAGGGGTGACACGTACACCCCAAAATACTCTTATCTCAACAGTTCACGGTGGTGATATTGTTGCGGTTGCTTGGCTGCGATATCGCGAGGCCATAACATGTTTTCTCTACGATTCGACCACTTATAAATACAAATTTTATGTATAATCACGAACAACAATGAGTGGACCCTTCTAAATTCTGACTCTACGTGAAATGGAGTATAGTGTAAATATAATTCTAAAAATATTAGTTTCATTCACTAGAATAAAATTAGCAACTTTTAGACAATTCGAGATTTCATTTTATATAGGGACAGAATTCATTAGCTTCCACTTAATTTTGTCCCTGATTGTGTTATGAGTGCGCCAAATGAAGATCAATTTTAGGCAATACACAATCGGAATTTATTACGAACATTACATCGCATTATCGCACGATCCCCTCATCCCTGCCGCGCGAACTAATGCCCCGCAAAATCTTAGATTTATCATGGAGCTGAACAGTCATCGTACCTGAAATGAGGCTGAGTGGAGTAGGGGAGGAAAAAAAGCAATTCCTCAGCAAAATATCAAGGTAACTAATGATTGCACGTCATTCATGACCAGGTATTGAATTTGATATCGTGGAGGTTGCTACGGCCTGTTCGCCACCTCCCACGCATCCAGTTGCCTTTTTCTTTGCGAATGACAGGCATAGTCGGCTTACAGTATAAAGTGAAATCAGGCCTAATGAGGAGGCATCTATTAGGGTAATAAATTACACGAAACCCAGTCCCATATTGATTGTGCATTATTACCTTTTAGCCCCTGACCCCGGGTCGGGAGAGTAATTTTTTGGGGTTCGCTGACTTGCTCAGCCCGAAAATTAGCCCCCAATCTTCGGAGTCAATCAGTAGCCGGGCACAGGTGAATTCGGGGCATTAGTCGCAAGCGTGCATGTTGCGTGAGTCCCGAAGAACAAGATAAATCACCGGACTGGGGCCGGGCGGGAATCGATGCTGGTTTCTTTTTACAGCGTCCAGATTGAATTTGAATTTGTTTGTTCTACGGGTTATTTTTCTGCTGCGGCCCTCGACATTTATTTTTTACTTTTTGGTGCCGCGGGGGCAATCTTTACTGGGGATCCTGAAGGGCTATTAAAAATCAATGGGAATAGGAACAATTGGGAAGAGCAGATTGCGTGCAGTACTCCCAACGGCGCCCAATTCAGGTCTAACGATCTCCGTTGAATTAGAGCCGATCCCCCATCCCTCCGCTGACTCAGTTGTTTGCCCAGACCCAACGTAATCACTTCGGTACACAAGGGGTATTACCTCGAGTACGGCATTGGGAAGGACAGACCCTGGAGAATGGGCCCCACGGCATTTACAGGGTATCGATTTTCGCGGTTCCTGTTGACAGCGTCCCGGTCTCGGACCCATCAGCCGAGATAACGCCGAGGCAAACTCAACATCATTTTTAACACCAGGAAGTCAGATTCATTCCTCGTCCTATCACTGCGATGGGGCTTCTGGTCTGTGCCCGGAAAGCACTGGCTTCTTTTATGATAACTTTCTGGGGCAAGAAAGCGCCTAGGGACGACAGGGGACAGGCGTCCTGTTGGTGGCACCGGCACACCATGGCGAATTTTGGAACGATGCAAAAAGCGCGGAGTGTCACTCCCAAAATTCCTTGGGGATAAGAATTTGAATTATTTGCAAGAAGAGTAGAATGCAGGGGGTGAATATCACAACTATCTGGGGAGATTTATGCAGGAGTTTCTAATTTTAGTGGCCTATTTGGTCTGGAACATTGTTGAAATTGTTCATAAAAGTTATTTCGGAATTTTATGATATATGGCATGGTTTATGACTTTCGGCTTGGGAACGGATCTCATATGTAGTACAATAAAATCAGCTGCCGTCTACCTCAAGATTGCACTGCATTTTTTTTTTGCGTAGGAAAAACACTTGAACTAAAAGTTTTTTTACGACTGATGAAAATAAGCTAAGTTTAAACTATTGTAATTGTTTTCTTCTTTTCATTGATGAACATTAGATAAATTCTTGTAATAACTGCAATCGAAATCTTTTTCTATACTACCTATATTGCATATTAACAACAGGAAAATAATTTTAGTTAGTTACTAATTAAAAATGGATCTAATTTGAAAGCGATTTTACATAAAATGTTACGCGAAAAAATTGTAAATTAAAAACTATGTTTTAATATAACTAATAATTATTGCCTACCACTTCTACAGACTAAATCTACAGGTAACATTATTTAGAGGTGTGTTTTGGGTTCGATATTCGTTTACATACAGTCGGTGTTGTTGTCATCAAAACGAATTTCTATGAGAAAGAGTAAGGACCAAGCCTTGAACTGCCAACAAACTCCAGGACACTATCAACCTTTTCGCGCTAGCTCATTATGAGAACTATCTGTTTAAGAATATAACTATTATTAAGGCAAAAACTTATTATCCTCCCAACTATCGAATTAATCGTATAAACCCGAAGTGACGCCATTCCCATCGTGGAACCTGCCCGCCTGAATCAACAGAGCTTCCTTCGTTTTCTTACATTATTATCATCAGCAAGAACAGTAAGTAACTTGTTTGTACCTAAACCCTTTGCAGGAGGCACGTACCTGAGAAACGAGCTACCTGTAACTATACCTAACGCTACACCCGCTTTCATCGATTATTTTCGCCATGTTTGTTATGCATAATTCAAAACGCAGAAATTTACTTTGCATTCAGTGGCTGCCCCTGCATAATGTCCCCGACGTGAGTATTTACGGTGATTATCTCTTTAAGAAGAGGAAGAAATACGTCTCCTACAAGGGCCCTACTTTGATGTAGGCTCCAAAACATTGCCAGGTGTTAGGTAATAAATGCTTCCAGCATTCAAGATACTTTCGGCCAATATGTACCGCCGTAGGCCAAGCATACATACTGCATACATTCCCCAGCTGGATGTATACGAATTTTTCATTAGGAAATGGCGGTGGTTTTCTAAGAACTTTTAGGGCCTACATGACTCCGAAGGCGATGGAAATGTATACGGCCTGGCCAAAAAGCAGATAAGGTACCCACCTTGGGCAGGTGGATGTGCGCACAAACAATTTCATGTGCTTTTTCCTACAGAAGAAATGCGCTCGTCTCGTATAAATAAGAGATTCACTTTGGCCGGGGAGACCAGGTGGCACAACGACAAAAACCGAGGGCTCTCCTTGAAAAAGGTAGCACAAGATCCGGTGCTCTTTCAACTGGAGCCGGAACAAAATATAAGGCTTCCAGCAAAATGGTTCTAAGGATTTGAGCTTTGCCCCGGCGGATATTATCGATTTACATAAGGACATTCGAGCAAGGAGTTATATACTCGAGAAACTTCCGATACCCAAACCCTTTTGTGAGTTCGTGACATAAACAAAAGATAATGTGGAAAACTACATAAAATCGGTAGCTCCTCTTGGGAAATTCCATCGAAATTTCGCACCTGTTGTGTGCGAATTATGACTGTGGAAATACATTCATCTTCCTGACCAAAACCTCCTTACCAAAATCCAGTTTACGAGAAATCCCCGATTCGGAAGACCTTTCCAACAAGCCGGAACATATAGTCATCTGAGGTGGATCGAAGGAAAATAATCTACTGAATCAATATTTAAACGCAATTTCCACCCGGCTGGAGTTTGTTGCGCTTTTCCTCTTCGGTTCCTCTTCTAAGAGACCGGAACTGGAGCTGGAGGTTTCGCGGTTGACATTACATTCAACCCGTGAACGTGTTGATGGTGAACCCGTTGATCTAGAAACCAGGATTTCCATAAAATGACAAGTTACGATTGCAAACGTTTACTCTTTTTTGGAGACTCTATGAATACAAAGGTTGGCCCAGCTAAACTCTGGAATACCGGGATTATTCCAGAAAGTGCACAGACTTTCACTGGCATACATACAACAGACACCATTCCTCGTGCTTGTTGCTTACCTGCCTACACTTTTGGGAATTCATTTCATTTTGTAGCACCGGTTTGAAATAAATTGTTTTATAGCATACTCTGCGGTTGGATTCTTTGGGAGTATAAAGTTTGTTTGCACCGAAATACTATTTATATTAAAAATATAAATACTTACAAATTTAAGGGAATGCTGAAAATTGTATATTAAAGATTATTGAGGATATTGTGGGATTTTTTAAACAACTAGATGCCTAAAGTTAAAGACTACTACAATTTGCTAATGGATTGGATGTCATAAATCTTGATTTATATCAACGAGATTTTATTTTGAAGATGGACATTGAAATTCTCACTACTGAGATCAAATGTTGAACATTGATAAGAAAAAAGGGAATGTATTTGCCCGCAGAACCGCAAAACCTTAAAACACAAAGAAAATCCATTGCTAAGCTTTCAGTTGAAACTACACCCAAACACTTCAATGGTCCTATTCTCTTAATCTCGGTAAAAATCTCGACAACTGTAAAATAAAACTTCTAAAATACTTACTGGAAGAATTAAAATTTTCAAACCCCTACAATCCCAAATGTTTTCTGACATTCTAGTCTCCCTTGAAGTAAGTTCTCAACACGACAAATCCATAAAAATGGTCTGTTCTAGAGAAAAAGTCAGAATTCCTTTCCCAGACCAGGGATTAAAACCATTTCACCCTTTCCCAAAAGACTAGGATTCACCAAGGGAATTGTTCATTGCCACGAGGCAAATCTATTTGGGAGGCGCATAAGTGTGCTCCAGCAGACCCTCTTTAAGAATTTGAAAACTTCCAGTGGGTCGAGCATTGTTTACGGTGTTTGCATAATTCTAAGATATTCGTATAATATAATGACGAGTTAGGTAAACGTGTTGAAAAAGTTTAACTTGCTCACGGGTTCCTTAGAAGAAGAGCTTAGGGGATGTCTGAAGTCTGCCATTAGAACAATTAATTAAATGGGAAAAAGGGCCTTTATGGCGTTCGAAGAACTAAGCTTTAACAAAATTAACTGGCCATTTACCAGCCTGCAAAACTGGTATATTGAAGGCTTATATTGGGACAAGATAATTCAGCGTCAAAGCCACATGCTAAGGATCAATCGAGAGATCCTTAAAAGAATCCGAAGGAACCATTTGAGGCTGTATAAAAAGTTCTAATTTGTTCAAAAGGCGAACTTCGTTGGAAAGATTAATTGATGGCTGCTAAGTTTATATGAATTCTGAGTAAGGAAGGGAATATGTACCACAGGGCACTGCACATGACACGACCTAATCTGCAGGACTTCCGTCGACTGAGTAGCTCTGAGCACTTGTTGCTACCTTCAACGGCGAGATCCAGATAATACTGTGGGATTACATCCGACACAGAATTCAATTTATCTCATCCTTGATTTATCTTGTTCCGTGGATCGTTCGCTGTACATTTTACAATAAACGCCAGAACTCATCTGGCAGGAGGAAGTTAGAAAACTCCGGGCCACGCTTGTTAAAGTAATAGTGTTCAAATCCCACACCTTTAGGGTCCTTTATACTCCGGCAAATTCTCTGCAAACGATGCTTGCAGGGCTACCGCCTTCTTTATAAATATCAGATATTAATTTATAAAGGAATTGTTCGCGAAAGTTGTAATTGCCCTCCGCGATTTCCTTCTTAAGATAAACACGGTGTTTGCCACCCGCAAACAGGAGGTTGCTAACCATTAGGTCGTTCCTTCGGAAATCCATCCATGGAGAATTCCTTAATTTGAGTGTACTGCCCAGCACCAATCACCCACCCAGGCGATGCCCGTCTTTTTTTCTTCTATTTCACTTCGACCAGGTGAACATGGTGATGGTAGAACAACTTTGGGGTTACAGGGATGGCAAAGTTACCAAGGCAGGCAGGACTACCGTGAAAACGATTTGTAAGACGTTTTCATTTGTTGTTTATCAATTACTTGCGCTTGTTATCAGTCTTCCAGGGGGACGAGACTTATAATCTATTTAGTTCGCAGTGAAATCCCTTCGCACCTATTCGACACTAATTTAATTTCAATATCCACGGGGATTATTCCAATCCATCAAACGATTTTATGCCGCGATAGGATATTGAAAACAAAAGTAAGGTACATCTTTCGGGCACGTACTTGAGGCACCGCAGGTATTATGATGTAGAAGGTAAATAGCAAAGGTAAGTTGATTCTAGTCACGTGTTATGTTGTTTTCGGATCATAAACTTTTTAAACTAGTTCCTACAGGGCTTTTTTGGTTTCTTAGAATAATAGCTATAGAGAGTCTCTAAAAAGAAGGGTTGCTAAACTATATTCCCACATTTCCGACAAACACCCATGATTTCATAAACTCGATATTTTTTTCTGGTATTTTCAACGAAATAGAATTAATACCTCTGACGTTGAATTGACCTGGAAATTGTATACTTTTATTCTCCATTTAATCGAAAAATCAACTAATTTGAAAAACATTGATCTTTCAGCATGAGAAAAGCTAATCTAACAATAGGTACTTTTTGAAAATAATAAATGAAATTATAGAATAAGAACGTTCGTTCATAATTAGATAAAGTGCTATACATTCGCGCGCATCTCTCTTCATAAATATTAACATTCTTGAGTTGAAATTTCAAATTTTCCAATTAGACTTCGTCCTTGAAGGACCAAATCGACTTTTACGTTGCATCCATATTCATGAGCCAATAAGACGTGACACTTTGTTCGAAAAGCGCTAATTAACTCGTTAATTATAAGTTACTTGATAACTACAGTTCTGCAACGAAATTCCATGAAGTCTTCTTTAATCTCAGAAAATTATTAATTAAAATTTCGCACCATTTTCGAATAATCCCCCCTTCGTAGAACGTCAAGGTTGAATTAACTTTAAAGAACACAACGTAATTATTTTTTGAGATGTTGTAAGATTTTGCGACAAACCCGGAGGTTCGGATTCGGAGAAATGATACGACATGTTTGTACAGTTTCAACAGGTATATATTGCTCCATGTTTATATTCAAGCCACACAATTCCTGAAGAACAAAGTGAGCTTTGTTAATAAAAGATGAATTTTGCTGTTGCTTCAGCCTGGCACGCGGGCAATGTTCTAGAAGGATGGGCTTGTGAAATGTCACACCCCTAAGGGACTAGGGAGCCATCAACGCAGGAAGAAATTTGATAATTGCTTACAAACAGGATGCTTTCCATGGTAAGTAAACGCTCCTGTAGGAAAGAAGCGATTAACGCCTCATTTAGCCATTTTACCGCGGTGTTTTGAATAGATATACACTTAATAGTAATTGTATCCAAGACTTTGCATAATGTTCGAAAAATTATGTAAATTAACAAAACATTGGGCAACTTTCTTTGGAAGCTATTAAAAGTCTAAGCTAACTTGGAAAATAATAACCAATTTGAGTAAAACATGGTACTGTGTTAACTTTTAACTTTTGAAAACAGAAGTCAATATACGCTACTAAAAATGCTGTTTTAGCAAA
Source organism: Proctacanthus coquilletti (assembly GCA_001932985.1). NCBI lineage: Eukaryota > Metazoa > Arthropoda > Insecta > Diptera > Asilidae > Proctacanthus > Proctacanthus coquilletti. The sequence continues at coordinate 310,676 of MNCL01000056.1, read as the reverse complement.
TAAAATAGTTTCTTAGCCAATCCTAAAGAAATAGCAGTTTTATTTTTGTACGCAAATGTATCTATTCCTCTACTACATCGCATATTCACAAAAGTGGACAAAAATCGAAATCTATATTAGGAACAATTTATTTTCCTTATTATTGTTAAAGGTTGTTTTGCCTAAAGGCGATAAAAATTGATCTAGAATGCTAAAAATGTTACTTATTCCACTAAAAATAGGAGGAAATCATCCGGTGCCGCTAAAAGTCCTCGGCACACCAGAATTCATCGATATTGCGACACAATTTGCAGGAATGGGACGATTGCGTGCCCATCCAAAATCTGTGGAAATGGAAACTCCTACATTTGTGGCGGCAATGACCACATAGAAAAATTTCGGGGGGTCTCATAGGCTAAGTGAATCCTTTCTATAGGTCTGGTAATGTGGGCGTACAAATTACCCCCGAACACAATTGCCGCCAAACTCCTCCATTTATCTGGAGCTATTTTCGTGTGGCTCCTACGTCAACTCACTCAGTACTTGGGCTTCCTTTAAGCACGACGGTAAATTGATAACAATTTAACAGCACTCTCAATAATGCCTATTATTCTGTGGACTTTGTTGGAATGATAAATGACACGGTCAAACCAGGGATCGTCTCCCTTGGCTCAATTTCCCGTGAACCACTCTGGAATGTCGACTGGGGAAATAAATCGTTCTAAGGAACAACTCTCTGAGAAAATTTAATTTTCTGTAGCTGGCTGCCTTTCAGGCTGGCACTGTTTCTTACCGAGTGATTTCACTGTATATTAATGTATTTAATTTGAACTAAAGAATTCATTCTGAGCAAAACACAAGAACAATCGTTTCTGAATTAATTTCATGCCAATTTCATAAAGTTGGGTAATGTTCGTCGCTATAACACCGGCTTTAATTTATTCCTTGATGTTGAAATACATTATTTAATACATTCTACATTTTTTTATTAATTCTGCGTAATATTTCCTTAGCCTAAACTAAAAAAAAATATCTAATACCTCTTTCTTTGAGAAAATTTCTACCATTGTAGGAAACAAAAACTACTCACTCAATATAATAATATAATATTTAGACTTTTCTAGTTGTTTTCGTGTCCAGAAATACTAACTATATTTAAAGATCCTTCTCATACGAGGCTTATCAAATAGTTTAACAATTTTCAATTTTTCAATTTTAATACTTTAATCCCTTATTCAAAATCCCAATTTTCTTTTGAGGATATTTTATTTGGATGCATTAAAGGATCACGCTGAAAATTTTATTTAATTTTTACCATTACCACAGCATATCTTTATTGATAACTTGCAAACAACATTTCGTGAATAAAATCCTCCAGCAAAAAACTTTTGTCGAGATAATAAAAAAAACTTTTGAGTTCATAAGAAGAAAAAACGCTTAAAAACTACCTTCACCAAGTTACGACGCCCTGTTGAATACGATCCTACAACACGAAGAAAATTATTTTATTCTCTTACTATCAGGGCATAGGAAACGAGGGCCCTAATAAAAATTCACGGGCACGATTGACCACTTTCAATATTTTCCTCGTTTCCCTCTGGTTATTTTCGCCTAGAATGAGATCAGGTTTGGGACTATCAGGGGAAGGTATCTTAGGAGCCTGTTTTTACAAGCTCTTCTCTGGCATATTTCTATTTCTCGCGTGGGAATATGCACAGGTTAACAATGCTCGAAATCAATCAGTAAATGATCCAATTTCTACCCTCTACTGAATTGCTTGGACGACCTTCCTCTTCATGGTGAACTTCTGTATCCGCTTCTTATGAAACTTTCAGGTTATAACTTTTGATTTTACTGCAGAAATTCCCAGATCAAAGATGCCTCCTAAGGTCCAGAGAGCAATTGCTACCGGAAAAATCGAACACGTCAAGAGCGAGGGGCGTAGTATGTAGTGTCTGCAAAATTCTCAAGGGACCTCTTGAAAATCGGAGGATAGGGGAACTGAAGAAAGGTCTCAGAGCTTTATCGTGCTAAGAATCAAACTATTAAGTACAAAGAGTGTGGCCACCCATTCGATATCTGGTATCTGACCGGTGTCCATTCCGAAGTAGTCCGTTACATTGAATCCAAGAGGACTCTAAAGGTGGAGCAAAGAAGCTTGGGATGTGACACCATTTGTTATACCCTCGTCGCGTGCCAGAAGCTTGATGGTGCAAGTTTGGCATGAGACAGACGCTCATGAATCATGAGGAGCATATCGACCAAACTAATGACTGACTTGAAATGAATTGGCTTGAAACCCCTACTGGAAGGTGTGTGGCGTTTCATTGGGCTATTCTTCCTGAAATATCCACGACATTTATCGAATTATATCAGTTTGGGTCGAGAGGCATCCGGTGCCAAGTAGAAAAGCAATAACAGGGCAATAAAAGCGAGCTCAGTACATAAAATTTATAAGGCGCCTGTTCCTGGAAGGCTGCCAGACTAAATTTGTCACGGCAGCTTTTCAGCTCAATGAAAAACACTTTGGCCCCCGACTGAGTTAGAGATAACATAGTAGTTGTCTTTGGCATGCATGTCAAAGGTAATAGTCACAATAAGGGAGGATAAAAAACGTGCCCATAAAGGCCAGAACCTCAAGTGCTCAATGGTCACTCTGGTACAAAATAGTCGACCAACTACTTAATCAAAAAGTCAATGCTCTTCCCGTTTCTCTTACTCGTCGAAGTCAAGAATTACAACATAGTTGGGATTTGTTCATTTAAAGACAAAGATTTGCGAAAAAGAGCTAAAATATGATGCTCCGTTGGTTCACACTGGTTATTATCAGAGTAGTTGTTCAAATTTTACAGGAAAAGGTAAAGGTAAATAAAACCATTTTGAATTTATACTAGTACAAACAAGGAAAGAAAATAACCTCCAGCTCATTCTAATGCAAAAAAATTCCCTAATCTGGAAATATATTCTTTTTTTTTTAAGGACGCCATATTTCACAATATGATACAGGTGTAATAGCATCTTGAATTTCGGTAGTACGTTAATAATTTTTAATAAAAACGCTTTTAAACATTCTTAAAATGTTAAGCTGCAACTGGCTCACAGTTTGCATTTTTGATTAAATGCATTTAACACGACAATCCCCCGTCTGGCAGTCGCAACAAGTGCAAAGGAGATGTACGCAGGATGCTATCGGTGAGATGGCACACCTATTGCGAAATTAAAATCCGCGGAGAAAGCCAAAGCGGACGAAAACTTCCAATTTTGCTCCGCCATTCAACGAGAACGGGGAAAACAAAAGGGTACGGTAGCGCGTTGTACATTTTGTGTAAATGAACATTTTAAATATGCAAAAAATGCCTGTGTTCTGAATAGAAGAGCTCGGAGCCGAGCCCCTGATACGGCTGCATCATAATAATTATTTTCGATGAAGATTTAGTACACTCCTGTTAACCGCATATTCGTGTAATTAAAAAAAAACGAAATGTAGAGCTTCCCTTTGTTCATGAAAAATAGGATGTTCTCAATTTGTGTTATAGGTTTTCTACTTTTGCAATGTAAAAGTCGAAATACTTCCTTTGAAATGGAAATATACAAATCAAAAGTGAACTAGACTAGTCAGCGGTGAATAAAGCCCCAGTTGGGAAGTTTCCTTACCTATCATATATCATAAAAATATATTACTAAAAATTTAACAGAATATTTTAGAAAAGAAAATTTGAAACACCTAGACATCCAGAAATAAAGTAATTTAGTATGGTGTTATTATACGCATATATAATTTTTCTACGCTTTTTATATGGTTACTCAAATAGGCATTCCTTTACTTCTAAAATTCTGCCAAGTATTTTATAAATATTTGGTTCAGCTAAAATTCCTCAGAGTGCACGTATTTTCTCAGTTTAATTAATAGACGCCATATATCGGTGTCGCCTAAGGGCATTTCCTTAATTTCACTTTAGTGTACCAGGTAAATTTATCGCTCACCATAATTGCGTAAATTCGAAATTCTTTTTGCTCGCTATCTCTTGATTAATGCCCCTTAAACCCCATCAGTATATTTTTCCACCGCAAGGTCCTGCCGCAACTCACGCAGGATATCGATTCGTTTAATTAAAATTGTGCACGTGTAAATTATATTTCGTTCCTGTCTGAAAAGAGCAGGCTTGATTCATACGCAAGATTGAATGTGGAGATGGACACAGAAGTGGAATTTGCCCAGTCCAGTCTCTTTTTATTCACTTTCATTCTTTTCTCGTGTTTTTATTCATGTTCTTAATTTTTGTTTAAAAAGTAAAAAGGAGCCTGCATTTTGTGAAATCTAACGCCATTTTAAAAGATTTGGTGTAGGCAAAAATTGTGTCATTGAAATTTCCTTTTGATATTTTGTGCTTGGAGTGGGAGCTCTTCTCAATGGAAAGAAAGCATTACGGCAAAGAAGGATCATATCTGAGTGCCTTGCTTGCTTTTACAAGGTAACTGTAGCCCCGGAGGTACCTTATGGAAAACAAGTTAAGCCATCCTACCCCGTTGTCGTAATCTTCTTCTGCAAAGAAAGGATTGCGCAAGCATATGCGAGAACAATCTGTAGGTTTTCTTCTTTTTAAATCAGCTCCTTTGATTATGGTCTTCCATCTAAAGTCGCATAGAAAAAAGGCAAAGATCTTGCGTCTTCTTTCTGTCAGACATTTTCTTTTTGTCTTTTTGCACAGCTGGACTTAGGTAATCCAGAAACTTCCCAGGAGGAATGGAGCAACATTTGCGACGCTCCCGGCCTAAATGCGTACAAATCATACTCTGTGTTGAACTAGGCCCCCGTAAAGGCGCTGTCTATGATTCCAAAAATAAATCCATAGCTCCTCGCACTCAACTGGTCGTGAACTGAATTTAGATCTCTGGTCGGAAGAGGCTCCGGGAAGCACACGAGTCCTCCGGGAGTCAGTGCAAAGCCAAACATGTTTACATTTAATTTGCTAATGACTAGGAACGAGTCGGCCCCGTCGGGACTGAGGAGCAGTAATAAATTGAGGCAATGCTTGTTTTGAATTGTCTAATCAGCCTGAAAGAGCATAGCATTCCACTACCTCGAATTTGACGTGTGCGAAAAGACCGGACTGTCGGCTTTTCTACTCAGTCTCATCCGAGTTACAAATGAAGTCTTGAAGACTTTTGGAAAATGTGGAATAACGCAAGGTCAAGTGGACCAAGTGGCACGCACTTACTTAATCTACAATTTACCTGTTATTATCTAAAGTTGATCTGTGACAAAGTCAAGGCATTCCATAGCAGTTTACTTCACTTCTCCCATCCAATTCTGTTCTAATCGAATTAAGCACTGTAACTTTTGAGCAACAATAACCTTTTGTATTTTAGGCAAGAGTAGAATCCTTGATTAATGTTCATTGATAACGCAGGTCATCGACGATTGATCAATAAATTCCAAACAATAAATACAATGTCCAGGTCCCTTGTTCTACCGCCTGTGTTCTCTTTACTATCCTTGCTGCTAGTGATGCAACAGCAAGAAATAACATTCATGGAACACAGTCTCTTTTTCACAAAATAAATACTAGGGACTATCCGGGAAATTCTTATTTATGAGACCACAAACATGTTTTCGTGACTCTCGGATTAATGTAAATATGTATTGTTTTTTAGCGACTGACTAATACTTGTTGGTCTAAAACATTTCTGTGTTTATCACATATTTTGATCTGTAAAAGTAAAGAATGTATTATTTTTTTATAAATCATAAAATAACAACTCTAAAGGTTTTCGTAAAGGTTTAAAAATATATTGAGTGTTTTTAATTCTTTAGCTTCTTTTTTGTTTTCTCTTTTACTTTTTACTTTCTGTTTCTCCGGGTAGTTTTAAGTGAATTATGTAAACAACTTTGAAATGAATAAATCCCCAAGAAAACTACTACGCAAACAGAACTCCTGTACATGCTAAAAAACTCCCTCAGAACGAGAAAGTCTAAAAGGTTGGCTAATTTCGAAAATATCAGATAACTCATCAGTATAGAATGAAGGTCGGATAGACTATCTTTTGCAATTCCCAGCCTCCCTGTCTGCATCTCGAAGACTAATGGAAGAAACATGAGACCGCATAATTCTCTGCAGGCAATACGAACTGATCTGAGAGATTCTTGGTTATGACGAAACGGATGAACATCTGGGAGAGACACCATTCAGTAATAACACACATACCTCATGCGTCCAAAGAGCCCTTTCTGGTGCAGGACAGAATCTTTTGTCTTGTAGCAATGTGAGGCTTGAATTTGGCCAAAAATAATGAAGCAGACCGCCACTGCTGCTGCCCGGACTTTTTGCCATTACGAATTCATCTTGTTCCCAAAATAAGCGCCAGGAGATAAATTCGGGCTCCCAAAGCTGGACACAAAACCGACCCTGTGTGTTCAGCCAAGCCGAATGGCAGCAGCAAGCGCATCCCGACATCTCAAGTCCCATCGACCCGAACGTATCTCCAGCATCTGCTCGTTGTTTGGAAAAAGTTAGACAAGTTAATGGAAAAAGGAATTCTTTGAGGCGGCGGGTATAGTGAATAAAGTAGGTAAAGGGGGTACGCCGGGTACAGCGGATAATGGCCGCCCTCATTTTATGTACCTGTGGATATTGTTCGGCGAGTGCTTGGTCCCCGCTCGTGCGTTTAAAGTGCCCGTAAATTTGGTGACATTCCTGTTTTTATTATTTTAATTATCCGGATAACTCACAAAACCGCTCACCCGCGGATCCCCATCCCTCTCACTAGCCGACGGAAGATGGCCAACTCTGCGGAACGGTAGAGTCCGCCCCGTAAATTATGTAACTCGACAGGAAGAGGATTAAGCATTGACAATAAATGATGAATAGAGCTCTGGAGACCCGGGGAGTGCAAAGGGTTCAAAGTGGGGTCAGAGTGGATCTCGGTATATCCGCTGCGTAGGCAGGTGATTCCAGGACGGAATTGGCCGGTGGGCGAAACGGCGAAATGGTCGCTCGATCTCCAAGGCCTTTTGATGTTTGAAAGGATTATGCGGTGATGAATGGCAAAGGCGGTCCGTGGTCCTGTTGAAGTTAATACTTCTGAGGCAATGAATGCAAATTACAGGCTGATCCCTTTTCGGTCGCGAATTTATTATGTGAGGCCCTAAGGGGCTTTATTCACCATTAAGATGTGCCTTCAATGAATTAATCATTGTTTCTCTACTGCTGTGCAACAAACCATTAAAACGACCACGATTTTATATGAATCAGCCAGAGCAGATCATATCACAAAAAAATACGAAACGCTATAATAGAGCCTAATTTTTATTTAACAATCTAAAAAACTTGATTTATAAAAAAATAATAAAATATACATATAACCAAATATCTTCCAAATCAATGAATTATCTTTCAAATTATTTCAGTTGAACGATTTTCTATTTATCCAATGCTACAATTTTCGAATTTTTCCCTACTTTTCTCAATCAAAAAAAAAATTCAATATTCTTTTATACTGCATATTTTTTTCCACTTCCTGCAAAATTCTATTCTCGTTTACTTCGTCATTGCATTAAAAATGTTTTATCGCCGTTAAGGCGTTAATAATAAAAGATTTCATTTACTATAAAATACATTAATGGGTGTTTTAATTGCAATTTTTCAAAGCTGCGGTTTTTCCACTAGCACGAGTCGATAAAATGAATTACGTCGAAAAAACATATAGTAAAGGAAAACAGGAAAAATGTGGTATTTTTTATTTAACGCTTAGGAATCCATTAAGCATATTTGGCATATTTTTTGTAAAGACCAGGTATCGTCTTTTGAATTTACGCAAGACCATTAAATGAAGTAAAAGTTTATTTACTTCCTCTTTAGTCGACGTAAAAACTAGATAGAAAGGTGACTCTGAATGAAAACCTATGTTACGAGCAGTTTCAGTTTAAATTGTCGTAGTGTAAACAATTTAAAATAGATTCAGATCAATTCAAGATGCGTTCCCGGAAACGCTCCAATGGACCAGTCCAATGTCTTTTCGTAATTTCCCCAAATTTATGGGACGGACAAGTATAATACTCAGTAACGGAATTCCTCCGCATCCCACCATTTCCCTTTCAAGACCAATCAAAATATTTCTTTTTGAATGAAAATTAAGTAAGATTTCCCTGGCCAGCGGAAATTTTCCAAAAAAGATTCATTCAATTTTTTCGGGTGAACGAAGTGAGCGAAAAATTAGTAAAAGCAAAAGAACACGAATAAACCCCATGTCCTTTTTTATCCGAGCCAGAGAAATCCAGATTCAGCTAGATGGTGCCGCCCGGTTGCAATTATTTTCGATCTTACTCCCGCGCCTTAAGATCCCCCCGCGCGGGCAATCTCAGCCGGAAGATCGGGAAAATCTCGACTATTGTCTGTGGTAATTTCGACGGATTCGCCATTCATTTCGAACTTTGCTACTGTGGCAAGTCGCACTGCTTCTCCGACGGATTATTTACGTGATGATAATTCTCCAATTGAAATTCGGTTCAATTAGACGAAATTTTACGAGAGCTCCCTCCAGCGTCGTGGGAGCACGCTCACGCGTTCGAGATTCGGGTTTGGCTTATTAGTAACCGAAAGGCGTAATTTAGTAATGGGAAAATTTCTCGGATCAGTGGAGCTGAAGGTATCCAGATACGCTCAATAAGGGGATATTTACTCCAGCAACAGGGCCACCTTACTTCGAATTCTGGGAAGACGGTTTGTGGGGCCCGCGGCAAAGAAAACCTTGGATGCTCCAATAAACCTTGAGTGAAACTCTGATGCTGCATTTCACCGTGGATTCTAGTTACGTGGTGTGGGGCGGAAGCCCGTTCGAGTTTTCCCAGAAGAAGTTTTCGGCCTCTTTGTTTGCAGTTCTTCTAGTATAGTCATAAAATTTCAATTTAGTTGGCTAGAATGAATGCAAAATTTTCCTCAAAATGGGGGAGATCAGCGATACTATCAAAAGTTCACTCTTAAACAACGATAATTGGCTCTCGGATGATAAAGTTCATTAAAAGCCTAAAGGAAAATGAAACGTAAGCGCATCTCCCCGTCACACAAATTTGTCCAAGTAGAAATACAATGGAATGAGGAAGTTGAAAAATTACACAAAGTTTGCAGCAAACAACTGTCGTCCATTTTAAAAACTTTCTAGTCAAACTTCAATTTGCACTTGAAAAGTAATTAAGGCGTTATCTAGTGAAAATTGGTTAGTCCATATTTAACTATCTTAGCATATTTCAGATGGTGAAAGTAATTTTTCGGTCAACAAAGTAAAATTCCTAATAATTAGAAAATGCTTGTCTGTTCTGATTGCTCAAAAGTTCCACCACTGACACTGAGACTTCTTTTTCAAAAACTATGCGAGTTGCCTTTTATCATCAAGTCTTAATTTTGCATTATTGCATATTAAATTAAATTTAACTTTGAGGATTAATATAATATATAATATTTAGTCAATCCTTTAAAAACACTATACAACAGATTTTGGAAATGCAACAATTTCAATTATCCACCACTTAATAATCGTATCTCAGTATCTGTTTTGAACCCCATATCTTAAAACAGCATAGTTGTGGACATGTTGTCCAAACATTTTATGAAATATCATCGAAATCGCTTGATTCCTGATACTATGCGAATCTGATGCGATTCTGTTTTGCACAACAAGCGAAATAGTACAACAAGACAGAGTGGGACTGCGAGCGAGAGCTTCATGTTCGATATTAACAAATCGAGTCTTCGTCATTGAAAATTTATGCGAACACCACCGTCGCCGCGCTTCTGGGGCTAATTTGCCAAACAAACAAATTTTTGGAATCATACAAAATCAATAACACAATCAGACCCCGGATAGTTGCGAAGAGCTCCAGTTCGAACAAGAATAGCAAAATAAAATAACTTTAAAAAAGGAATGGGAAAAAGACCGAAAGCTTAGTTACCTTTTGCGCCCCAATCTCCATCGCTGGTTGGTGAAGAAAAACTGCTGAAAATCTGTCGAAAATAGTTATCCGATTGATTGGAGATGGAAATGAATGCTCCCCGGGGAGGGAGTCGCACCGCGCTGCCCTGGCTAAAAATATTTTCCAAAAATACACAAACAGCGCACCGTTGCGGCGGAAATGTGCACCTAGAATCACGTACGTGGACGTGGTGTTTATACCGTGCCGCTCGACCGTCCGCTCCTCGCCAACTTTATGATTTTCTGCTAATTTATTTTCTATTATTATTTTTTACTATTTCTTTATTCACTTCACTTTCACACTGCAATCGAACTGCACCGCGGTTGCCGCGGGAGCGCCACCCCAACGCCCCTTGAATGCAAGAGATCGGTCTCGGGCCGCGAAGGCGCGGAATGTGCCGCGGATTCTGCAAAAAGCAGCCCTCAAAGAAACTCAGGTTGGACTTTTACCGGATTGCTACCGGAGGAGGTGCCAGGCGGGGGGCTCCCGTCGACTTTTTCAACAGAAAAGTGCACACACAAATACACGGGTCGCCCAACACGAGCAGCGATTTGCCGTCTCCATTCCTGACTTTGGCTGGGCTAATTAAAATTTCCACCACTCGAACGACGGAAATGGTGGAAACTCACCTGAGCCAGTAGTCCTGCGATGCTGGTGTGCACACACGCCCTCCAGAAGCCCCGAATCTCCGAGTATTTTTCGTTTTTTCGGTTAAACCTTTTCTTTACAGAATTTTGTTCAAGTGATCCGCACTCGCAAATGGAGCCCCCAAGACTCGGGGCCCAAAGTATGAAGACACCAGGAAGAAAATCGTTACGCCAGAAGGAACCCCAAGTTCGCCAGGTGGAAACACACACTTTTTTTTATTTTTCCGCTGTTTTGATAAGGGGCTCCAATTGCTCTTCAACGTTCCTTTTGCTTTCCAACTCCAGCTTTCACTCCCCGTCGTCCTCACAGATCGAGGACGTCCAGATCTACGGCGACGACAGCCCAAAAGGTCTTATGAATTTTTGAAACGGTCAACGACACACACACACACATATACGGGCGTCCACGCACAATTGCACGGAGGAGCGGCAGGGCTTTCCTTCCACAATGTTTCCCACTTAGAGGATTATGATGATCCTGATCCGGAGTACGACTACGACAACCCACTCAAATGTGTAGTCCACTCGGAGGCTGAGAGCCTACTGCTGGATTCCGTAGAGATGGGGCACATTTCACTTCTCAGAAGTAGTGGCCCGCACATGACCCAGCGGATCGACGAGGAGCTCCGGTGCTCCGGCTCCGGTGCTCCGGCTCCGGGGCTGTCCGCTGAAAGCGCGCTTTTGCTATCTTTCACCCGCGCTGACGACGAGTACACGGTGCAACCGAGTTCAGCTCGGCCACAAGAACACCCGCTTATGCGGGGGGCTGCTAGGAATTTTCAGGTTTGCCTCTGCTTTTCCTGAGCCACTTGCTGGTGGCATGAACGACAGGGACTCGGTCTGCGGGTCGCCGGTTTTCCAAGGAAATTGTGGCGCCTCATCACCTACGAAACCCCGACGTCGACAACCGTTGCGGGAGAGGTGGACAACCCGTCGCATGCGTATTTTCGAGCTCCTACAGAGCGAGCTCGTGGACCAGTTAGACGAATTTCCCCAATAGGACCAACCAGTTGCCGTTGCTGTTTTACCTCGGTGGGATATGTCTGGGCTATAGCATCGAGGGAGCTCCCTAGTCCCGCGGGTGCAGGGGCGGGGGCTCACCGTCATGCAAAATATCCCAATTTCGTGAGCAACAGTTGAAAATATCCAGATATGCTCCGGGCGGAGAAAACACCCGATGAGCAATTCACGAAAAGGGGCAGCCTTCGGGTGGGGAAAGCTTCGTTAATTTTAGAATTACTAAAACGTGTCCAGAGCTTCTCCACTCGATAAATGAATGATAATTCGACAAAAGTTTCAATTTAAAAAGAAATTTTCACTGAACTCCTAAAAAAACTAAATCATAACCAATTTATGATAATTATATTACCTGCATTTGCTTTTAATTTTTATAGTAAAATTTCGCACTCCAAAATCTCGCAGGATGTTGTTATAATTATTTTAAATACTGTCTTTCACTTCCCATCACACTAATTTCTTCGTTTATTTCCTACAATAAAAATAATTTCATTATTAGTAAATTCTTTAAAAACTGCTTGAAATTTTAATCGAAATAAATTTACACCACCAGAAATATTTTTAATATTTTCAAAAATAAATTTTTTGTAACTATTACCTAATCATAAGTGCATTAAAGAATACAATTGAATTCAATACTCTAAGTATTTAACAACTTCTAGTGACCGGAAAATGCATTTAAGAAAAAAAATGTGGATTAGAATTCGACGTTGACGATACCAATTGGCTTTCATAGCCAGATATTCGGTAAGCGGCCATAGCTTAAAATTATAATCAAAGTGACATCGGTTTGGTAGTAGTACTTTTTTCCACTGTCGGCTAAAGAGTCCTTGAACCGAGAAAGATTGGCATCTACATTTAGACGACGACTTTCAATTTATTTTCCCATCGTTTGATAATTTCCGAATCAATTCGCATGGAAGATGAGGAGTAATTTTCGTATGACCTATTAATCTCACAGGACAGTCCCCAGTTAAATGCGGATGTCAACGGAAAAGGTCAAATGATCAATATATCCAAAATTCCCAACTCATCAAATTGCTGAGACCCCAAAAGTGAATATACATGAAAGTCCCGCTGGTGTCTCATTCAGGAGGCGTGCGGCACACCGGATGGGACAGAAATTGATAAACGTGAACGAATTCATCTCTTGAATCAACCTTTCATCATTTCCGCGCCCTTGATGCCAAATTGAGCTCTTATATTTCGGAACATGACCCGTGGACATACCGATTATACCTTAACAAGACGCGTGTGACCTCGTTTGCAATTCCTGGCGAAAATGGAACAAAAACAAGTCACGTAGAGATAATTTCACTTCACACAACGCGAATGTGCTTGCCCCTATAAAAGGACCACAGTGTCCCCTTAAATCATGCGTTACATCCCTTCAGAAGGAAACAGATGTTTGACTACGTGTGCCCGGAACATTTATGCTATAAGCTGAATGTTCACCTAGTGGAAAATGGGGAGCTCCTGGCAGACACAGGAAATGCGTTCCCCAATCATGGCATGTGAAAACTTGACTTTAATTACCGATCGATCCTTCCAAGCATCCTTCCACCCTTTAGAAGCAACAGGCAGACAGACATTTGTCACAGATCACGTCTGGAGGGGGGAAGCTAATTTTCTCACGTGCACTAACAGAGATGTTTACCTAGAGCAAAGAAGGACGGGAGCACCTTGGAAAGGATCCAATTTCTATGGGCGACATTTCCTTGCCGCCGGCCAGTGTTTATTAAATTTTTTGGGTTTCGGGACTATGAAAGGGTGTCATGCCGAGTCAATTATGGACTCTCCAATAGCTGAATTGTGAATCCTTATACCATTTGTTCTGCTCGACTAAAATTGCTATTTGATTGTTTAGGACATCAATTTAGATGGTCCCTTTCAAAAGGCTTTTGTCACCATTCTCAGGATCACAAAAAAACCGCAGGAGGGCCTGAGTTTCATTTCATGAATCATTTCGGCAAACGAACTAAAAATTCCCATGTTTGTCGAATTATCTACATATTTTATGAAATTAAGTAATCGAAACCTTACTATTAATTCTTATATTGATTTTTGTATTATCACTGAGAATTTATAAAAGATAAAAATTGAATTAAATTGGATCTTGGGAAGAAGATAAAAAATTGACCGAGGAACCGATTAACAAAATAAAGGAATAATTCCTTAATTACAAGCATATTGAAAGATTTAATAAAATAAATCTCTATGTTAAGTACAAGAAAATGTATCAGTCTTTATGAAACTACGTAATAAAATCCCACAGTTGCAACACCTCCATTTAGAACATGCCTCCAATTTCGTTAGCCATCGTTGAGCCTGCACACCTTATCCAAAATACCTCCAGAAGCCTGTTGAAGCCCATATGACAAATTCCAAGAGGTTCAATCTCTTCCGAGACGAGATAACTTGAAGGCCCGTTTGTGAAATATGCCAGCCGGAAAAGATCGTTTAGCTTCCTTAAGTGTCTTACAATTGCTTTGCTGTGAGTTGCAAAATGCGAGGTAATGGGCTATTTAGAGCTTAGGGGCGTGTGCGTGCTATTATAACGGTCATTTCTGTTCGCCAAAATGTTCCCTTTTACGGGCTTTTCCTTTATAAGTTCAAAGTTTAAGCATAATTTTGGAGTATTTAATAAGTTGATTATCATTCAAGCACGAAATTAAGTTTTTTATCACTTGTGCTTAGGTAAAACTCTAAACGAAGTAGGTGTATTTTATATCGTCGGATTTAGATTTCAAAAATAAATATCCATGACTTTAAAAGACACACGAAAAATTCGAAAAAGGTTTTTACTCCAATTTTATACTTCTCATATTCTCTATAAAATCCCTCAGATTAAAACTTCTCAGCCCCGAAATCCCGGCGTCACATACTCACTGATTTCGAATTGTATTCCATGTTTGAAGCGCAAGACGACATGCCATTAACCTTAAGTTGCCTTAGATTCCCGACTCTCTTTGGCGACAGATATCATCGTATCGTATGCTACACGCGTATGTAAAATTAATTCAAATGCTTAAGACCGACGACATGTAACCTGTTAGACCATTGGAATAGAGATTTTGTTGTCAGCAAAAATGAAAAGACCGTGTTCAGTTCGACGACACCTTGATTAACGACTTTGATGGCTAAATGAATCCGAAGATTCTCTAGTCGAGTTGTTTGGTATCTTTCCGAGCAAAATTCGAATAAGCTTTCCCCATTGCTTAGCAAATTGTGATTACATCATACGGCGCCAGATTTTCTCGCCACATTTTACCCCCAAACATCCATCCGCCTCAAATGGGACAAGGAAAACAATCATACTTTACATGGTTCCATACAAATGAGGAATGTGTGTAAACATCACAGGATGGATAGCATGAGATTTTTTTTCTTTTTCTTGTTTTTGTTTTTTTTTTGTGTGGACATGTTCCGAGCTCCATTTCAGTTCCCAGAATCCGAAATTTTCTCTTTTTGGGATAGATGTATTTGCATAAATATTTGCCGGTGATATCCTACATAAATCACATAAATAAGGCGTCTTTCAATTTCCGAAGTTTTTCTTTAACATGGGGTAGGAGAAGAAAATATGGTCGAGATGGTCAATGCTCTTTAAGCTATAGAGCAGAAGGACCTGATTTAATCAAGGATACTCTCAAAGACAGATGTTCGACATCCCACCAACCATATATGAAAAATCGTACGAAGAAATCGAGAGCATCTAGCATAGCTTGGTTTTTGTATATTGCCCTGCACTTTATTAAAGTGTAAAAATCCATCTTCATTTAATATGAATTCAATGTGTAAACTTATCATACAAGACAGCCCCTGGATTTTATTTTCATTCTTTGAGTCTTTAGAAGGATTGGATAAGGAATATAATACTGTATATAGTTAAAACAATATTGTATTTATTTAGAGTGGTGTGAATTTATCAACTAATTTAAACCCTTGCCATTGCCAACTTTTTAGTCAGTCCTCCTACTTACTTTGAGTTTTATTCCCTTTTTGGACTTCAGAACCATCTCTGAAATAAGTATCAACTCTTCATCTGGTTGTGCTAAAGCAATATTATAATTCAGCAACATTTTCACGATTAGAACTTTCATCATGAGCATAGAATATCTCTTTCCAATGCAAATTCGGGGTCCTCCTGCATATGGAAGGTAAGAAAAGGGCACAATTGGATTTACCTTCTCGTCAGTATCAAATCGCTCTGGGATAAATTCGTTTGGATTTTCGAATAAATCCGGATCATGCGCCAGGCCGTACATGTTAATCCACACAGCAGAACTCTTTGGCAACAGAACGTCCCCAATCAGAATTTCTTCAGGTATTTCGCGTGATGTTAATGGCACTGTCGTATGGAATCGCATCGACTCCTTAATAAACATATCCAAATATACCAGTTGATTGATGTGATTCATTTCGATTTTCTGGGAAGGATTCCTCCCTATAACATTCCAAATTTCAATCAGTATCTTCTCCTGACACTGTTTATGTTTGCCTAAATTGTACAGAATGAAGTTCAACGCAGCGGTTGTAGTATCAACACCCTGAAAATTTTCAAGCAAATTTAAAATTGAAGTAATAAATTGAACAGTTTTTTTTGGAGGAAAACCTAAATAACACTCACCGCAAGCAAAAATGTGTTGACTTCTTCTTTTATGTCCTCATCTGAGAGGAACTTTCCATCAATCTTTATAGTCAATAGAATGTCGAGAAGAGCTTGCTTTCTTTTTGCTCTCATGGCACCTTCTGTTAGGTCGTTGCTTGAATTTAATTTTTCCATTTGAATTATTCGACGCTCTACTATCATTTTTTCAGTCAACTGATGTATAATTTTAATAGCTTCTCTCAATTTTTTGCATGATTTTGTAAACTGATACAAGAAATCAATTGCCAACAGGGGATTCACCATTCTTTCATAGAGCAAATGTGAGGCGCTAGGAAATTTGGAATTTATTTAAAACTAATAAGTGGAAAATATAAGTTTTAAAATTTGATCTAGATGTTACTGTGAGTCAAACGTAAATTAATGTACATATTTACTTTGTATACGTATTACAAAGGGAAACGACTTTCTTATTAGTTATTTGTTTCGCGTAGGTCAAGATGAAAGCTATCAAAGCAATTGCGAAAACTTTGAAATAAAAACTTAATCATCTAAATATGAAAAATTATAGCATTTTAAGTATTTATTTAAAATAACAAATTTCCTTTCCATCTATTAAATAAAATTTATAAAAGACAGAAACAAATGTTTTAAAAACAAGTCACTCATTTACCCCGACCATTTGCTAATAGATTTTAAACAAAGTGGGTATGCATCTGAAGTGGATTGTGTCGTGTCTCGACAAACGTTTTGAATGTCAACAATAAAGCAATTCTATTAGATTTATGTTATTCATCAATCTCAAGATAACGACAGTCAAGTGGTGATTGCACCAAGCCCTTGTATTGTCGGCTTCAGATTATGCTAAAATAAGCCTTTACTAGCTTTCAGGACAAGTGTGAAATCCCTGATAACAGCAAGCAATTACCAGATAATGATCTAGGTAAAGAGGCCTTCGGAGTAAATGCCTCTTTATTATATTCCAAAGCTGATAGAACAAATTGTTAAGAAGGCTTTCTGGCTCGTCATAGCAAAGGAATTTTAATAATTTATGAGAAGGAATTCTCCAATAGACATTTCAATTGAAGATCCACCACGAGTCCTATGAGACAAAGACTTATGAAATAAGGGACCATTTTAAATGGTGTGGGTACAATTATTTTGACATAAATCTTTGAGTTTATGAATCCCCAATTGCAATTGAGATATAAGCGGGAGAGCCTGATTAATTTACAACGCAAAAAAAAACTAATTAAAAGATATTCGTTGGTTCGAAATAAACTTACTCGTGAAAAGCGTTAGCATAGACTGACCCAGCATCGTTTTGACATTCCACCTTAACGCCCATCGCTGTTTCTAAAAATGACCTAAATTAAAAGCTGATTAATTTGTAACTAGATGCAGGAAAACCACAAATCATGTCCAGAATGCAAAGAAAAATGCGGTTAGTTACTTCAATGAACTCATTTTCTCCAGGTAGTCTTTCCACAAATACGTCAGCGTTCTGGCATAACGTATCTATGAAATTCTCCAGTATGGTTGGATGGAAGGCTGGCATCAGAGATTTTCGTCGTGAACTCCATTTCTTACCTGGAAAGTACTGAATTTCAATATGGAACATTATTCAAGATTAATTATTTATTTTCACAAGCAATTCATCAATATATAAAAACAAATCGGTTTTAAAATAGTAATTTTCGTTTTTCACGTTTTAATATTTTTAATAGCTTAATTCATATAAGTAAATATATTCTCATTTCGCCGCTATTACATACATGCGATATTCCTTAACTAATCTTACTTACCTTTGCTCACCAAAAGACCCTCTCCAACGAGTGGCATTAAGAGTTTAAAATCCGAACTCCTTCCCAAATTAATATTATTTAATATTTGTTTAATCTGCTCTGGGGAATGCAGAAACACCCAAAGACTCGTTCCAAGCCATAGTCGGAAAGATTTCTTGTATTGTTGGCGTAATTCATTTACAACCAAAAATATATCTATAGTAATATCGATATTAAATTTTCATTTGTTTTAAATAAGCATCCGAACTCTGACTCACTTTCTGGAGGTGTTGTAGCAAATTGAAAATTTCCAACAAAAGGGATAAAGACTGGGCCGGGAATCTTCAAACCGAGCTCAAAACGACGCCACAATTTCGCGAAAATTAAATAAACCACAACTATGAAAAGCGCAAAGAGTACAAAAGCCATGCCTTACAGCACAAAGGAAACTTCTCAACGGACCGGCACATCGACTTCGAGTAGGCGACTAGCCGCATCGAATGCCACTCGCTCTTCGATAGCAAGTAATCAGAAATTATAAGAAAATAATCTTACTTTCTTACTTAAACGCTCAAGTACTCAAAGGTAGCGCATTGCTCAATGCAGTGCTTCAATTGTGTCTGAATTTATGCAGACAGGCTGTAATGAGTCCATATTAGATGAGCTATTTTAATTATGTCGTACATTCTCATTGGAACTTTTGGCTCGTAGAAATTCAAATGACTAATTGCTAGCTTCAAAAATAAAAATGCCTCTATTGTATGATAAGCTGTTAATTTAAATGCGAATGGTCTAGTTTTTTGTGAATACAGGCTCAGCTAATATTTTTCTTGTCTATTGGAAAAATGATTGATTATTTTCCAGCATGTTCATTTTCAAAATAAGCTATTTGATATAGAAATTAATAGATGTAAAATAGAAGGGAACAAAAAAATACCATAATCTCCTTGTTTAAAGTCAGTAAACCCTATTTTGTGTCCATAAACACAACACTTGAAGAAAGAGTTTTCTTGCTTATTATCGGTCTTTGAAGAAATCAAAACAAAGAATGTGGCTGCTAAAGATACAATACGGTCGGCTGAGATCTCCTATTAAAGCTTCTACGGTTGCTCTTAGATGCACCCCCAAAAGCTCGCTCAGTAGTCTCAATGGACACTTTAATCGTAACCACATCGTCGGACTATATCAGTCTGAACGGTTTTCTCCACGTAGGATGTTTTAAAAGATTTTTTTATGTGCAAGACCTTGCTCGCGGAAACGTCAACATGTTCTCGTTTATCGTTACTATATTTTGTATAATTCTATCGTTAATTTGGTACTTTAAAAATAGAAAAAGACTTGAAATAGCTGAAAAAGTTCAGGGGCCAAAAGGTCTACCATTAATCGGATACTATAAAATATTTACTATAGCCAACGATGGTAAGAAATTGGAAATATTAAAATAACCCAATTTTATTATCATGATAATTTATACTAGAACTTCTTCTCCACCTGACTGCTTTGACGAAACAGTTTAAAGGTTACTACAAACTGTGGGTAGGCTCAGAATTCTGGGCTGTCGTTTATGACCCTAAGATAATAAAAATTGTTTTAACTGATCAGAAGCTAATAAAAGCTAGCGACTACGAATTCTTAAAACCCTGGCTTGGTAATGGACTCCTTATTAATGAAGGTCTGCTAAACTTCCTTTTATTAATTAATAAAAGTCGCTTATAATTGTGATACTAGGAAAACATTGGTTCAAGAAAAGAAAAGTCATTACACCGGCATTTCACTTTAATATT
The DNA here is from genome assembly GCA_001932985.1 of Proctacanthus coquilletti. Lineage (NCBI taxonomy): Eukaryota > Metazoa > Arthropoda > Insecta > Diptera > Asilidae > Proctacanthus > Proctacanthus coquilletti. The sequence goes on along the minus strand of MNCL01000056.1, from coordinate 290,889 downwards.
CTGGAAGATTTTATTGATGTCTTTGTTCGCCAGACCGATATTTTAATTAAAAAGCTGGCAACAACCGGTGATGTAGATGTAGAGCCCCTCTTGTTACTTTTCACCTTTGACAACATAAGTGGTAAATAATGTGGAGTAAGAGAATTGCAAGATGAATCTAATAGATTAAAAGCTATTTTTATTGTAATGTAGAGTCAGCTATGGGCATTGAAATGAGAGCACAAGAAAATGCAGATCTTGAGTACGTCAAAGCTACACACAAGTAATGATATTCCACATTTAATACCTAAGATGTAATCAATATTACACTATCTTCTAGTGTCGCCAGTATAGCGTACAAAAGAATGTTTAACCCTTTTTTTGCAAATGATTTGATATTTAAGATGAGTAAATACCACAGAATTTTCTACGATAGCTTAAAAATTGTCCATAAGAAAAATCTCAATATAATTGCAAACAGACGAATTGAACTCGACAAGGAGCCTATGGAGAAATTAGGTGTTGATGAATTTGGAAGAAAAAAGAAACTAGCACTTCTTGATATGCTTCTTAAAGCTACTATCGATGATAAACCCTTGTCTGATAAGGAAATTGAGGACGAAGTCAGCACTTTCATGTTTGCTGTAAGTTTTAGCTACTTTTAAGGAAGAAAATTACTGTCTATCAATAAAGGCCAATATATCTTCAGGGTCATGATTCGACTGGCACGGCACTAAGTTTCCTACTGTATAGTCTAGCAAAGCACACGGAAGTTCAAGAAAAGGTTGCAGAGGAAATTTTTAGTGTTTTCGGGGATAAAGAAAACTGCTACATTACGATTAACACTCTTAACCAATTGCGATACCTCGATCTAGTCATAAAGGAATCAATGAGGATGTACACTACTGTGCCGTTTATTGGACGGCAAATTCAGGACGGATATCAAATAGGTAATTTATAATATCTCTAGAAAATATTTAGATGTGCCATGGATTACTGGCATTTTAATTTTAGAGGACATACACTTCCCTACCAATACAAATCTGAGTATTTTTGTATATGGCCTGTGCCATAATGAAGACCTCTTTCCTGAACCAGATAAATTTATCCCTCATCGTTTCAGTACACCTACAAGCATTGAGAAGCTACACCCTTTCGCATACATTCCCTTTTCAGCCGGACATAGAAACTGTATAGGACAAAAATTTGCACTTCTAGAAATCAAGACAGCCGTTGTGAAACTAATACAACACTATCACATTAGCCTTGCAAACCCAAACGAAAAACTAATTCTTTTAGTAGGTATAGTACTGAAGTCAGCAAATGGAATCCGTTTAAAATTTACCCCAAAATAAATAGACATTTAATAATTATTCCTTTAGTTCATGTGTTTTTCTAATAAAGGATAATTGAAACAAATTTAATAATGCTTTTTAATTGTTGGCATAGAATTTGCCAATTACTAGAAATACTATAAAAACATTTGTTAGGATGGAATTTGCATATTAAAATTTTACGTGGATACAAGGGATATAATCAGGTAAAGAATTTATTATCATTTTAATAATTTAATAACGTGCTTTAAAAAACAGCTTTTACAATTTCAAGCAATTCTTTATTTCGTATATAATGAAAACCATTTAGCTCTGTTAACATTTACTTGACCAAGGTGGGGATGTACTTTAATTAAAACTGAAAATGTTTACCGTGAATTGCCTTATTACGATACGAGTACAATTCGTGTGTATATTCTGTATTTAAAAAAAGTATCAAACATTAAAAACAAGGTCAACTGAACGCTCTAAAAAATAACTAAAACTACCAAATAGCACTTTGCGCACATATAACTTTTATTTGCAAAAGACGAATACGTTGAACCTAATGCTAATAAAATGTAGAAATGTTACAGAATATTATTACAATATCAATAAAAACATTTTTAAAATCACAATTGGTGCTTCTTACGCAATAAATAAAACAGGAAAGGGTTACATTTTGACTCTGATGTTTACAGATACACTTTTTGCACATAATTGTTGTGCATCGTTTTATTATACCCTCATTGTATCTCACATTGTTTTCCTTGGATTGTTTGAAATTTACAAAAATTTAAAAAATATATTTCAAACCTCATGAAAACGTACATACCTAAGTCAGGCTTTAATGTCTCTCTTGACAAAGTGGGATGGAAGCTTAGTCACGCAATAACTATGTATAAAAATTTATCGATAACATTTTTTCATATTCGTTTCAATATACGGATATATTTTAATCACATAAAGTAGCCTATTTCTTTAGGGGACACTGTGGATGAAAAGCGTGAAGATGGATAGTTAAAAATAATGAAGAGGATTACAAAAGTTCCTTAGGAGTAGCTTAATAATTTTTTCAATAATATTCTTTGTTAAAATAAAAGAAAGCTTAGTTGTTTAAAGAAGTGAACTAAGACAACTGAAAAAAAAAATTTAGCACCTAAATTTTAAATATTTTAAATACAATTGGATATCTTCAAGCTTCACCTCCCCAGTGCATTTAAAGAGCAAGTCTTGATTAACAGTATATGAAAAGATATATAAACATGTCCCTAATCTGCATAGGCAAAAATTATTGTTCCATTTGTCTTCCTGCAAAGTAACTATCAACAGTTATTGCATCATCTGTTCGCAATAGGAAGCTTATAAACAGTAAATGAGACTTTGCTCGCTCAGACCTTACTTACCTTACCAAAAATCTGAGAACAACACTACGTCCATTTCGCCAAGATTGAACTTAACACTTTTGCTTTATATATTTTTAAATCTCGTATCATTGCCAATACTAAACTACTTACAAACAAATCCTTAACTTGCATAATATTCAAGTATATTTAAAAATAAAATAAATCAACAGCCGCGTATTTGACTGGAATACAATAAAAGTACAGTTCTGGCTTTCTTACATTTATACAATCTGGGCGAAATAAATCGACGTAACACAAGGGCGCTAGGCATATTCGAAATGATCAAGAAAAAATAGATTTGAAATTAAAAGTAAAAGCAAAACAAACAAAAAATATATTGGAAGATTCTAAAGGTCAACTTTCCTTTTGTTTAAGCTGTTTCTTATTATTATTATTATTTTTCTTTTAAAGTCTTGCTCGTTTAAGAATATTCAACAGATTGCAACACAATAGTCAGCATTCCCTGACCGTTCCTTCCTGAAGAAGCAAATGTTTCCACTTTTGTAAAAAGCTTATACATAAATACGACAAATTAACGAGCAAAACATTGATAGTAAACCTAATTCACAAGCAAAGCAGTTCAGAAGTCTATTTGTCACGTTTTCCGAGGTGGCGTAGGAGGTGGTTGTCTCATGTCTTTGAGAATGTTCTCGTATTCTGAAAATCGCCAAAATTACAAACTCTATAATTATCAGAACAATATGAAAACTCTATTAGGAGTTATAGGATGCTTATATGAAGTTTGAGAGGAGCAACCAATGAGATAAATAATTAAAAGGTTAGAAAACTAAACTAGAAAGAATTTGATTATAAATCGATCGATCGACATTACCCCAATCCAACCAACGAATTTAAATAAAAGGTACACAGAAATAAAACACAAGTAGTACACAGTAAAAAAATAATAAAAAAAAAAGCAAACGTGCATTGCGTTGCATGATCGAGAGAATTTATAAGAATATTTTTTGATATTAGTTAAAATAATGAAAATGCAATGAAGGTTAATGTGATGTCTAAAATTACATACCTGTTTGAGTTATAAAATCACTTTCATGATTTGATGACTGAAGTGGTTCAATAGGTGATTTTGCTTTAAAAGGCATTTTGTTCACTTCAGATTTATTTAAATTTAAATTAGACATTGACGGTGGTAATGGAGAGCGCTGGGAGTCACCAATTTCACCAGTATACCTGTAAAACAAAGAATTTTACTGTTTTTAACGAAATCAAATCAAATCTCTCTAATATTAATGGCATATTAGCCGCAGAATACAAGTTAAGCTATTGCCTTATATTTTTAAATAATTCCATGTTTACGAAAGTGGTATATGAATAAAAAACACAATTATTAAATCAAAATATCAACATCAATTCCGTATCAAGTTTATTTTTATGTTTGTACCATTTAAGACTTTGATTTTATGATTCAATTAGCTGCGACAAGTAATAAAATCCGATTGATTAAGGCATTCAATTGGAAACTCAGTCTTACAAGGTCAAATTGTGCACTATTGCAGAGCAATTAGTTCATTAAGGAACATCTATGGATTTTATTAGTATCTTGAATAAGTGGGTTTGCTTTGAGCAATATTCCTGTTATTTTATGCACGTACCAGGCATTTACATTGCAAAGGATATAATAAATCATTGTTCTTAAAAAAAACTTATACTGGACAAAGGAAGGCATAACATAATTTGGAGACAGGGTAAATTCTAAAAGCCTTTTACATTAGTCATACCTTAGAGATCACATAAGATCCAGGACTCCTAAATCGGCTGAGAGCAACACATTTTACCATTGCCTAACAAATTCTATAGGTTTTTAATACCAAGGAAGATATTTTGATTTAGTTTCCGACACTTAAGTTTCTGCTAGTTTCATACTTGTTAGTGCTACTAGAAGTGTTTAAAATTATATAAAAGCAACTCTAAAAAGTAAATTTATTATATCGAAATAAAAAGATCAACCTTTAAAGACAGATCTTCGAGAAGTCATCATAAATTTAGAATTTTACTTCTACGGATCCATTTTTTCACATATCAAGTAATTGAATCTGGAAGGAGAGATCCTTTACTTACCGCAACCAAATAAAAATCAATGAATTTGTTTTACTCCATTCATATTTTTTTGAGTAAGTCTCATGTTGCACCAATATTGAATTAGAGTTATGTATATATATAATTATGTATATAATATATATATATAATTATGTATAATTACAAAAAAATTATAAAATTCTTTGAGATATGAAAATAAGTTAAGATGATAATTACTTTTATATAACATCACATGTCGTATATCATAAAATGCTTAAGAACTACTTGAATCTTTATTTTATATAAGAGATACTTAGTTAAATTATTTATAAATATTACAAAGGCAATAAATAAATAGCTTCTGACTAAAAATACTTAGCGTTCTTAAACATAAATTTCTTCAACGTACTTAATATTTGTGTACTCCCGGCCAACTTGCAGACTTTGTTCTTCTGCTCGCTTCCTTTGGAACAGAGTCTGAATATAGTGCTGCACAGCATAGTAGACAAACTTGTACTGCGCTTCGGTTTGTACCAGACCTGACCGTTGTGATCGAACCATTTGTATTGTACGTTGTATATCGATTTCTGTATCTAGGCCTAAACAATAAATAAGCAATCAACAACAGCACAAGATTTAATAAAACGGCTATAGTATCACCTTCTCTGTCTATTTGATCCAAAATCATGTCAATTACAATGAAAGTGCCAGTTCGTCCAATACCAGCTGAACAATGAACACAAATGGGACCCTTTAAAAAACACAATTTGTAGAAGCACACTACTAAATACTACATGCCATTAAACTTACCGGTATCACGCCGGACTGTGCTATTTGACTTTGTCTAGTATTAACATCTTGTAAGAAATTTAAAACACAACCAGGATCAGAAGGAACTCCGTGATCAGGCCAAACTTGGAAATGGTAATGGAATATTCGCCTTTCAGCCTGATTTCTCCAAGAAAATAAAAATTCTCTCAGTGTATAGTCATTAGTTGAGCTTTCCGAGAGACAGGTGACTTTTGCATGTCCCCATTCCTTAGACTGCCCTTGATCAGGCCAATATTTAGCACATTTATTTTTGCCTGCCCACAAATGTTTAATTAATTTTGTTTTAAAAAATTTTTTAATTAAAACCACTTACCCCTTTCGAATTCTTTGGTAGTCATAACTATAACCCGCGTATTTTCTTGCCAAATCATGTTCCAAAAATCTTGAATAGTATTCTGTAGACAACCTTGTGTAGCGATATACGTCTTAAACATATCCTTTTCATCCTTTTTACTCGAATTCCGAGACGTGAGCGATTCGCTCCTCTTATGCTTTGTGAGAGTATCACATTTTTTGTTACAATTTGGACAATTACTGAGAGGAAGGGTAGCTGATTTCATAGCACACTGGACACAGGTCTTGTTCAATATTTGACAATTCTGACAATTTTTCTGCAGTTGAACAGCCGTACAAGCTGGACACGCAGTAACATTATTTAAATTTTCTGATGAGGAACTTAGACTATTCTGTTCTGAATCTGTTGGAAGCCTAATATAATTGGCGTTTATATATTCAGATCCAGGCACATTCGGATCAACATCCTTCAGTTTAACTCGTGTGTGATCGACTGTTTTTGTATACAATAGTAAAAAACTTGATTGGAAAAAAAATTATATTAACTTACATGGGAGAATATTCTTATATCGATTTTTATTCCGATTTTCTATCTTGTAACCTTCTCTCCGCGAGAAAGTGTCTCGGCTGTCTTGCTGTTGTAATGATTCGAATTCCTCCCAAAAGCCACCCTAAGACACAACAGGTATTATAAAAACTATTTATATCATATTTTAAAAAATTACCTTCACCAACTGCTCAACTCTCGCATTGATCCCAGCGGCTGTAATCCTAGTTGCATTGAATGGCTGTCTCAAATGAACAACAGTTCCACATGTCTCCACCATTGGATTCCGTTTATAGTGTTCAATGAGTTCACAAAGTGTTGAAAATTGTTCACCCCCTCCAACGTCGTATTTCTTATCCTGTTAAGAAATGAAAACCACAACATACATTTTATTTGCATTTAAACAATGATTTAATTAATTTACATAACTGCTGCTTTTATCTATCACTACCTACCGTTCATAATTAATTTCTTCAAGGAAAATCGAAGCACATGGCTTTGCACATGTGCTGTGTTGCAAGGTGGGTAGCAATCTTTTGTTATTGTATTTAAAAATAAAAGGTGCTCGTGTTAAGTAACCGTAAAACTAAAATAATAATAGCCGTGAAAATTGTTTATCTATCTGCTTAAAAATACTGGAAAATATTGCTTTTTAAAATAGAAAACATTTTTAGCTTTCAATGGGCGATTGTTTACGTTATTAATTAAAAAAAAAAAGTCGACGTAACTGCATCATACGATGTTTATTACCCAATATATTAAAAACGATTTGGGGATTTTTATTATAGTTAACAACAAAATAAAAAACAACAACAATTTTTGAATGTATTGATGAACTTGAAAGTAGCAATCATTACATACTGGAGTATGTATGAGCACCAAGCGTGTAATATTCAATATTTCCGCCGATATTTCCGGAAGTAATTACTATTTACCTTTTGCATTTCCAGTTTAGCATACATATCAACCGGTAATTCCCTCAGAAAAGCTAAAACCTTTATAGAACTGATAACCCCGGGTATCATTTAAATTAGTTTTCTATAATACGTCTAGTGATGGCAACGTAATTACACATTAACTTAGTATTTATTCTTAAATTTATGAGGTAAAAATCACTTTTAAGAAAAGTGATATTTCCATGAAAGAACCTTGGCGAATGCTCACTGTTTACTTAGAATAAGTAAAATCGGTACTATTTTTTAATAAACAACTATACTTTGCGAGTAATTATTCTAAATAAAACGAATTTTCAGAAGCAATGTGCACTTGCATCCTGAACGCAAAATTATTCGCGTTAGACCACCTTGAGATGACCGATCATTGATGATTTTATTTTATGGTTTTCTTTACCTTCACATTGCACATTAACGGCGTATTGTTGGTTATCGTTATAATCTGGCATTCATTACTAGAAATGCATCCGTAATACTAAAGTCGAGCGGAATAAATATTGTTTCTATATAGTATTTTTCAACAGATGTAAACATTTAAAAAGGAACTTTTTAAGTAGCACGATTCCATTGGCAAAAAATTCCATATTGCCTTTTTAGAAAATCATCTCGTATAAAATACTTAAATAGTTTTTTATTTTTTATTTAGATTTTTAATTTACTCCTACTATAGTTATAATTTTAAACAATAGAAAAAAGAAAAATGAAAAATTTATTTTCATCTATTCTCTAATTCGATTTGTATACTATTCTTTGAGTACTAGACACAATCTTTACAAAAACGCACGTAATCTTTCTGAACAATACTCCTTTTTTAGCTTATCTACGAGTTTTTAAAAGAATCCATGGCGCCAATGCGACGGGGCCTTCTGAAGAAATCTTTCCGGAAAAAGCCTTGACGAGGTAAAATAAACTGAAAAATGTCGCAATATTTACTTCGCACGTTACACTCTAGAAAGTACTTACTCCAGAAAATATTACAAAGAGGTGATTAATACAGAAAAAGAAATATACAAAAATATTCGTCTAAAATAAAAAAAAAACAATTGAAAAAGTAAACTAAATGATCAAAAGCGCGGTTATGATCCCTTGGCAATCTTCCATTCAAATTAAACGCATACCATTGTAACTAACATTTAACAAGTAAATTAATCAGAAACTCTAAAAGCTATAGATTGTTGCACGAATAGTATAGTGAACAAATTACTGATCATGACCTAATATTTCCGCTAAACTATGAATATTTGTCGATCGTAGACCATAAAGTGATTGTGACTAACACATTGCTAGAATCCTTTTAAAAATGACTAAGAAATTTAACTCACCTGCCATCGAATCATGACATGCGTCACTTTATCATCAGTCCTCACAGATAAAACGAAATCACCAGGTTTACTTTGAGATTCACGCACTAGAAACGAACCATTTTTTCCACGCTCCAGAATCAATTTTTCAGCCTCCTTACCCGACAGGTTACCATGAAACCATCTGTGGTAAAAACGAAATGTGTACAATTCAAATCTTTTATATTATCACAGTTTCATTATATATCGTAATAAATTTAGTAGCTAACTAACCTAGGACTCTAAACCGATTTTTCACTTTAAACCAGTTCTAGAGAAAATATAAAACTTCCGTTGTTAGAAAATCACTGGCTTACGCCGCAGATAACTTTAAGCTAGCAGGGGCGATTACTTAATGATTCAAGCGTCGCGAACTACAGAATCAACGGTGGATTCGAAAAATCTTAGCCTCAAGCTAGATACGTAAGTACGACTGACTTGTTCACATTGTTGTGTGTTATTGAAATTATACACTTTTTTTGGTCCGTTTATTTTTATAGTTTTGTTTATTCGTCGGTCTTTTAGCAAGCGTCTTTGGTGTAGGAGGAAAATTTAAATCGCTGAAACATTTGGCTGATCTTAAAAATACTGCACACATGGTCTTTGAAAAGAAGCAACTAATTCAATCAAAGCTCATGTTTTAAAGTGGATCGCAATAACTCAACCAAAGTCGATTAGTAATTTTTCTGCGTGCAATACTAGTAGCTAGTCATAGGATTCCGAATAAGGTGCGTTGAGGTGTTACTGTGCCTAGCTCCGATCACGTATGGCTAATATAAAAATTGCTTTAGTAAATAGTGGCTGAAGTAAACAGGGAATTTCATAAGAAAAGTAAATAAACTGCACACTTAGGGGACATTCACGACCTGTTCTCATTTATTTTTGCTCTAAGTAGAAGAGAATTATTCTTGATAGAAAAAACTATATACAAACAGAGTTGTTTGTTTAGAAACGATTTCGGGATATCCCAAGTTAGTTATGTAATGGAATACTGTAAAAATACTAACATCCAGATTTAATAAATACATCCAGCTTTACTTTTTAGCCTTGATTTTTCGCTTATTGTTAAATTACACTGTTTCAACAAGCTTTATAAATTTTATGACGCTACTCGCTAATTATGTTTAGTATTTTGCAAATAGATAGGTCAAATACTCTTCGAGTATGTATTTCCAAAGTCATCTAACAACAAATAATAAACTCCGATAAATATTTTGCGTAAATAGAACGTGCAAAGAATATTCTAAAAATGATGAAATTTGGTGTAGAAAGTTGACATATCTGTTTACCCTATTATAAAATTGTTCGAAAAATTAGTTATGATAATTAATCACTTCTCCACTTTTCTGTTTTATAAAAGAAAAAGTTTTTTTTTTGTTGAATTCTACAAAATTAGTTATCTAAGTATATTTATGCTTCTTTTAGTAAATTATGATGAGCGTAAAAGTCTTAACATACTGAAATCAAACAATCTACTTGTAATACAAAGGAAATAAATAAGCGAAAGATTATAGTAAACTGATAGGTACGTGACAAAAATGCAATTTGCGATAGCAGTTCCAACCGTAAAAAAATAATTCGTTCTGCTTGTAAATAAATTAATCGACTGCTAGCTCGTAATAACGCAAAGCCAAATAGGTAAGAGCCAATTAACCTTGACGATCGAAAAGATTATAGCCGAAACACATTAAATGCAAATATGTGATAAATCACGAAAAATCGCTATTTTACATTTGCTTAACTGGCAATCTAATCGCCCATGATCGATAAACAGTGTGGCGCATCATTGATAAGACACGATCTATACCTGTCTTTAACTATTCCTAGTTCAATAAACCGAAAGTATAGATGCAAGCTGCAAAATAAGCCAGGTGAACAAGGCAAGTTTCAGCAATCAGCAATAATACATAATTATGTTACCAGGTTCAGTAGTGTTAGTCATGCATTGGAAGAATTAACATTTTGTAGAGTCGATAACGTAAGGTAATGGGTTCAATGAGTCTGTCATTAATCAGTGGTAAAAAATAAACTTCCGTTGATGGTGAGAAACTGACGACGGCAGGAGTGATTCACTTTTATGTTAATATTAACCGGAACCTGATTTACAAAGAACGTGTGAGGAGTTCCGAAGACACTATGAACTCTCCAAGAAAACCATTCGAGTCATAAAAAAATCCTATTTAAATTTTCCACTCTTCGAACTTGAGTAGTTTTGTTTTAAATTTGCAGAAACTCTAAATTATAAAACGAGATGCATAAAATCTTTACAACTAATTTATCTATAATAAAAGCATGCTGGCCATAAATAATATAAAACCTGTTATAGTATTTAAATCTCGCTGTAAAAGCTTCCGAAATCTATGGAAAAAGACTGTTGAAAACATTTACGATTTAAATAATCTTTCTTATCTTCACGTGCATTTGTATATTAACAAATTCTGGTTTAAATTACTTCCAAATTTATTTATTCTGTTAATATATTTTCATTATTTTTCACTTTTCCAGGAACTTTACATTTTCTATACAACTAAATTCCAAATTGAAAAATACTGTTGTCGTATTTCATGTATATTTTCGATATTGAATTTTATGTTTATTTTTAAACACTTTATTTCCGCGACATGTGAATATTGTGTAGTGAATTTTTCTAATTCAATCCTAGTCTAAAGAGCCTACAAATTACACAAAGTAACGATAATCATAATATACTTTTTATTGCTGTCTGTCCGAATAATAAACTCAGGGAACGTTTTCATTCGCTTTTTGTCCAATTCTCCATGCAACAACTGAATTTTTATGATCAGTTTATTCAAATTGGCCATTCGCAGAAAGCAAGATAACTAAATCATGGATATCGAAGCGCCACAGCCCGTAACCAGAAGTGTAACTTCAGGATTTATATCGGCCTGGACGCGTCCAGTAGACAGCACTTTAACCTCTGTGAGAAATGTTCTCATTTGCGGTGACTTTTTCCAATGACGTAAAATGCCACTATAATATTTATGTGAACTGAATTTCAATTAATTCTGTTGGGAATCGAACGTGATAAGAAGCAGGTATCCCGGAAATATAAACACAATGGGTTATGACGAGTGCTTCTTCCAAATAATCACGGCCGGAGTCCCTTTTTATGGCGAATGGGAAGTAATTTATTTTCTGTTTTTAATTCTTCTACGTTAACGACATTGAGTACATGCCCTTAGTAATTGGAAATGTAGAATCATGCGACATTGAATTTTAATTACCTGAACAATCTATTTTTTTCTATTTCATTTTTAATTATCTTAACAATCTATTTTTATCTATTTCATTTATCAATCGACTGAATAAATATGAATATATTACTTTTAATAAAAATCTTTAGCTACATTTTGTGAATTGCACTTGAAAATCAACAATTTGCTTCAACATTACATGAAACCAAAAAGATCTAAAACCCTTCATTCAAAACTACAGGCTTGAGTTCGATATGCTAACAAGTACGGAATATGCGCTAATTTATCGTAATTATCGCAATTTTATAGCATAATTTTTCAACATTGTGCACTATTTTTTTAAATATCGCTGACTTTTTCGTTTGATTTTAAACTCTAACAAAGCACGTCGTTGTACTTTAAAATTGGAAGAATTCGTATTTAAACCCAAAAATTTTATAGAAAAATCTAAATTATTATTAAGGTTAAATAAACAAATAAACTTCTTTTAAAGATTACTATAACAAATGTACGTAAAAAGCTATAGAAGATTATTTACAAATAGAAGGAATAGTATTTTTAATAGGATTAATGCAAAACTAAAAAGAGGGAAGTTACCAGCATAGTTAGTAGGAAGAAAGCATAAACACATCCATGTAAAATTCAAAATTTATATTTATTTGTTAACCAAACAGCTTAAAAAGTTGCTACTAACGGGTAGAACAGCAAAGTTCGTCTTAATTCAGCTATCGCCGTCGAGATGATGATCTGCGCGGTTGGCAGAACCAGAAGAGGAGCCGAGGTTGAGATGTTCAAAAGCATCTCTTCATTAACACTGAAGGTTGAAGTTTTGCGACTAATATTATTTCTATCACTGTGTTCTTTGGATTTTTTATGCATATAATGCACAGTACCGATGGTATTCGAAATTTTCGATATGTATTTTTGGAACATTGTAAACAAGGGATCAATCACTACAAACTGTACAATGAACTATTTTTTTTAATTCTTAAAAACTAACGTTCTCAGCCTTCTTCCCACCAAATTGAGATCAGTCTTGCCACTGCAACCAGTTTTTATATTTCTATGGTTTTAATGCTTTGGTTTTGGCTTTTTTGAGGTTTCCTTAACGTTGTTATTAGCGTCGGAATTTTTCAAATTCAACAGAGCTGCCACTATATGCTCAAATATAAATCCAGAAGACATTTTCAAGCCGATGTTACAAACACTAATTGCTTTTATATTCAATCAATCGATTAATTCAATTAAATACAATACAAAAAACATAGTTAAATGCTTCACTGTGACACATTTTCTTCAAGAAATCAATTTTCCATTGTATACAAAGTTTTTTCCACAATTCTCGTTTCGCAAATTTCACTTTTATTTGCTTAAGGACAAGTGCACCTAAAGCCGGTAAAAGAACTTTTTCCACGTCTGAAAAACGTAACTTCTTTCCACCTCAGTAGATCGGAGAAATTCGAACTCGAACTGCTCCGCAACGTGATTCCCAATGCGACTAAGCCTCGTTTACCAAAAGCCGCAATATTTAAAAAATCATTCAGTATGGAGTAGACAGGTGGCACTTGGCGATCAATAAGACGTGAGAGGTAACACAATATGAGAAAACGCGGTAGACATTCGCGAAAAAAAACCAAAAGACAGCAGAGCCGAACAAAAATGCCTTAGAGGCTAAATGATAGCAGAAAGCTCTCGGAGGCGGTTTTCTCTCTCCGAAGAAACATAAAAAGATAAAAAAACGAATAAGATGGAACATAATAATACAAAAAAACAGCGGCATTTTTTGCGTTTGTTTACTTTTTATTTGTCGCCCCGCCGGTGTGATAATTGTTTCTTTCTTTGATACCTTGTCGTTTTTTCCTACAGTGGCCTGCAAATATAAGCGAACCGTAAATTACGTAGTTTGTCCATATGATTCACACCCAGATGTGAATGCCCACATGTCCAGAAGAAATGACGGATCTCAAATTATCAACAGATCTCAGGTTGCAAATTTATGTAACCTAAACCCAGAAGTTCCAAGAAAGATAGTTTTGTAAAATACCAACTTAAAGGTTAATTAAAACCAAAATATCTTTTCATTAAATATTTTCTACATTACTAAATTATATTACAATGCAATGAAATATCCCTGCCGCATTTTTACCAACTTATATACATATGTAGAATGCATACAGAATTTTAACGTGAATCATGAGAAATAGACTAATTTATCTATCGGCTATTTTATGGATTCTTTTATAATACATACGTTCCAATTTAAATATGGAATTATTCTAACTAACAACTATGAGAAAAAATACTTTTGATTGAAAAACTACAAAACAACTGAAAATTGAAGTGTATAAAAAACTCGACAGATTCCCTAAAGAAATGTCATTTCATATTTCCCATTATAACTAATATTTTGAAATTGTTTTTAAAATAACATTTCTTAATTACAAAGCCAATGAACTCCCAGCTATGTAGAAAATACTAAATCTACCTACTTATTACGAGACCCAGAGTTTTGCACTTGAATAGTCGTCGTTAACCATTTCGTGCAAATTACTTTAAAAAGAGAAAAACACCATAGGACGTGAACGACCGCGTAATTACCTGACGTTAAATCCGCATGCGATGATATTCCATTAATTTAATACTAACGTCGAACGACATTCCCTAATCGAATATTATATTATATTTTAAAGGTGTGATGATCTCAAGGATTGTGTGTTATTTCGCGGAAATAAAAAAATCACTTTCTTCACTTCGTCGGCTGAATAGTATTTAAGCCATTAAAAATTATTTCGGCCTTCATGAAAGGTCAATTTACCCTGACATGATTCTTTTGTTAAAGTTGGCCAGTATGCACTTAAAAACGCATGAATTTTGCGTAATTTTAAGAACGGCCAGATCAAGTTCCCCCTCTCTGAAAGGTTTTTTACGATCTTGTTCATATCTGGTCGCGGATTCTAGTGGCCTTCCCTTTTATTTTATGTTACTAACTGATGATTGCGGCATCGTACGCCTCCTGGTTGATATCAAAACATTATTTCTTATTTATCGCACGTTTAAGTTTAAGAAAAACCAGTTGAAAGAAAATTGTCATTCACCTCACGCCAATTATCAGATGCAGATTCAATGCCGCCGTTCTCGGATTATTACATTCTTCCTTATAGGCTCGGTCTCCTCCGTAACCTGTCTTCGCAGTTCCGATTAATATAAGACTTCTTCATGTTCCCTTTATCTACTGACGACAGCCAATATCCAGCCGCAGACGAGTATGTCTCAGGATTTTAACGACGTAATTATCGCACCATTAAGTCACTACGGACTCCTTACTACAAATTTCTTCTTCGATACGTCTCCAATCATGCGAAAAAATAAAGACCATTAAATTGATGCATAAAATAATTAAATTTCCATGGAGCAACGTGGCTTAAATGACTGACTGGAGTAATTTAAATGAAATGAATTTATTGCCGCTCGTGCGCGAAAAGATTTAAAAAATGCTTTAAGACTGTTACCTGCCAACTGGATAAGATTTAATGTGATACTCATCAATTAGATATGCGTGCACGGCGCCATTACAAAAATAAGAGGATACTTAAAGAGGGCCCTTACTAATTTATTAGTGATGGATTACTCATTACCTCGCTAAAAGGTTTCTTTAACTTATTTCATAACTTACGAAAGAAAAAAAACAATACTCATATTTGGAAAGAGAGTAGAGAGTTTACAATAGTTTTAATTATTATATGCATGTTCCAAAAGTTGATAGATTTTATCATGCGTGCTTTCTATTATAACCAGAATGACGCACAGCCTTTCCAAGTACAAACGACCTACAGTTTTCGCACCTAAAATCGCTATATATTCCTAAGAAGATCAAATTAGTTATAGTGTGACGCCATCCACCCACTCCTTTGAATTACACTAAGTAAAGTGTCATATATTTGCCCATTTCTGGCGATCCATCATTTTTTATTATCTTTCGTGGCGAATAATCTTCTCTTATACGCGTTATTCATTCAACTAGTGCCATACAGCCAAATGGGCTGCTGTCGCTCCATCGTGATATCTTGGCGCATTTTAAATAAAGTCCACCTGGAGCTGCTCGTTTGCTTTGTTGCTGTTCAGGCTGCCACCGCAGTTTACCTAATAAGGTCGCTGCGAATTTACGTATTATTCTTCACTGGAATCGCAGACCATGAAATTGGCCGATGGCTTCATTTGTGTCGGCGAATTAATGGTATTTTTCACTCTTTTATATGATTCAAAGTAGATGCTTTTGTGTTTCCTTTTTTACCACATTTTCTGTTTCAAGTAAAGTTAACAAATCGACCATTAATGCGGGAAATGGTAATTTCATGAACAAATTAAACTTTCAATTGCCTTCTTAATTTCGTTGTTTGTTTCTTAATTAATTTGCTGTGTCTTCCGTTTTCTTAAATGGGCACATATTTTCGACCACATTCTTTTAATGAAAACCAAATTTGCCTTATTTTTAATAAATGTCTTATTCTAACAATTTTTATTATTTACCTTGCTTTAAGTAGATAATAAAAATTGTTAGAATAAGACATTTATTGGAAATTTTTAAAAGAAATCTTGCTAGATTCTTTTCCAGTAAACTTAAAAACTAACAAATATAAACCGATTATAAGTTTTTTTTAAATAATGACCCATATACAGGAGCTAAACTAAACAAATTATGTGTAATATTTTTCAATAGAAAAAAAAGTTAAAAAACTCGAAACCTGTTAATGCGTAGTAACATTGTATACCATGAAAATATGTAAACATATCTTTATCTGTAAAGAAGCATAACTCACTCATAAAATTATCTAGTTTGGTTTAGAGACAGCTTTTAACCACTCCCCAATTTATAAAAATACTTCTATATTGACTGAATTAATATCAATTTTACTTGAAATCAATTACTCATCAATTGAATGAATTGAAGCGCAGATTTATAAAACCTATATGCATAAATTACAATTATAATTTAGCAATATGAGAAAATTCTCCAAATTAAGAGATAAATAAAAATTACGCGCATTATCAAAATATAAACTTGCCAACTATTTATTAGCTTAAACAATTAAAATACAAAATACCAGTTAGGTACAAAATACCAAATAGGTGCAAAATGGAAAGACAAGACATATTTTATATTATTCTCAATTTTCGCCAACACGTGCCACAGTCCGTATTGTTATTAATCATTTTTTGTTAGAGAAAAAAAACCTATTTTTGTCATATATTTCGAGTTACCGTGTCTACACTTCTACTCTGAGCTCCATTAGTGTGAAGTGTAGTGTGTAGTAAGAATTAGTGAGCTGGAAATTAAACAAAGAGAAGACACAGCATTGGGCGCACCTACTTTCCGGACAGTCTTACGATCAGAAGAAAAGCATCTATCAGACACAGACGAAGTTATTTCTTAATGGCTAAACACCGGACGCACATTTGTAACCTTGACTTTGACCGCATTAACTTTTTACACTTCTTTGCGACTAAAAGTGTGCTCGTGAGACATGCTTGAGTAACATTCTCAAAGCGCATCGAAAAAATCAACACACTTTTGTTGTAATGCAAATTTTTACGGTATTTAAGGAAAGGAGTTAAGAGTCTCTATACATCTTCTACCATACAGCAAAAGAGATGACCTAATAATATACACCTTTAGACGCTTACCGAGACAATAAATTATTTCCCTAATGATTGTTACGCAATATAACTCTCACTAATTTAAACCAAAATAGAAAAAGAAGAATCCCCATAAATCTGCGGAAGACGCTCCATAACGTGAATAATGAAGTAGGTTGTATGCTAATACGGAAAGATAATTCTTGCATTAGGAACAATCCATCCAGGGTAACTACCAGAAATGAGTAGTTTCTAGGGAGTTTTAGAGGGCTTTCACAACTTTCAAATGTATTCAAATAAGTGATATAATAATATAATATACAAAATCTAACAAATATGAACACCTACTACCTGATACTCCTCCACCTTATAGACACTATTTTAACGTTTCCTATTTTTTACATAATATACTAGATAAAACAAGTTTTATTGCCAAAAAATGGTAATTACTAAACTTTTCAAGAATCACTTGCTGAAACAATATAGAATTGTTTAAGACAACATCCTCTTTTATTGTACAATCGAAAGAATACAATCGACGTCGCGTCTAAGAGATCAAAAGAACTCGTAAGAGACCGGTACAAGCTTTAATATTTTATGTGTAGTACGCGTGACTCACACAAAAATTAAGATTTACCATTAAAGTAAAATACTTGTTGGAGGCAATCCAATTCAATTAAGTTTTCTCGCCAATAAAAACTTTTATATTAATTAAATAAATCAAGAAATTGTTATCCCAAAAAGATCGCCTTATAAAACCAGCTTTAAAAGTTAATTTTTATTTTACATGTTTACATTCCCCAACTACTAAAATCCTTTCATTAAATAAAACATTTGCAACAAATTAATTCCAGAACAAGTCTATTGAAACATACGACTTAAGGTGTATCAGACATTACGTACAACGATTTGAATACTACCAGGTAATATACCACTTAAGTAAACAAAGCGTAATTTGCACGTGAGCTCTAATAATAATTTAAAACAGTAGAAAGGATTTCTGTTACTAAGTAAAGCATGAATAAGAAGAACGAAGTGCGTGTGTATAGTTAAAATTTTTATTATTACAATAAGAAAAAAGACAGAGTAATAAAACCATTAAAACTAACAACTCAAAAAATTATGACGCGAATTTAAAGTACTATTAACTGAATTATATGAAATGAAGAAACTACACACATAAATTAATAATTCTCGCTTAACAAAAAGTAAATAATATTTGTATATCCACTGAACATTAGACGTCACAACATCGTATTATAATTAACTGCTCCTAAGACACACCCTTGGATAATTACAGTGCGGAGTAGTAAAATCGTATAAGAATCTGCGAGTGCACGTCCCACACTTAAATCCAATTAGCATTAATTACGCCGCAGGCTTAACTAATTAATAAATTTCACGCATGCACTTGAAGATGGTTGAAGTCTTTTGAACTTCTAAAGTCATCACATTCAGAGGTCACACATGTGTCCAGTCGCAGCTGGCTACCACAATCGGTGGCATTGTGCCATTACCGTGCTATGACTTCATTACTATCCCCGTGCTAATACAGTAATCAAATTAAATTATTGACTATCTGCTTACAGTCAAAGATTAAAGAAGTTAACACAACAATGGAACAAAAGAAAAGCTTCGGGTACGAAAGCGTTAATTGCCCATGCGTTTTACAAACTTCGCTGTTTTTGTGGATTAAGCAAAATCACCTCTGAACTCATCTGCCTGTCATACACCTCCAAGAGGCAATATATCACTTACCTCAAAAAAAAAGAAACTAGAGCGCGACTCAAACATCCACGTGATTTATCGGCTCGCCGTAATCTAGCACATAAATTGCGAGCTTTATCGAATAATGTCTAGTTCGTATCTCATTTCAAATCCCCAATATGGGCCACTTCGTTTCAAGGGTTCTTAAGTATTGTTTACATTTGTACAAAATACACCGATCTTTAGTTAGACAGTTTGCGAATTACTTTTCAAAATTTAGCTATAATATTTACTATACCCATACTAAATAATTTCTCAAAAGGAGTGAGTGCATTCCACTGAACCAGACATACGGAAACTTATTGCAATCGAAATATAGAAATTAAAACTCTGAACTAGACAAACTTAAACAGAAACAATTAAAAAATGTTTACCTAGACTTAACATAAGATTCTTGGTAAATGATATAAGAGTGTATTTATATCATTACAAATCACATATGGATAGATGTAAATGGTTATTAAAATGCGGACTGTAACTTGCGTAACGCAAATTCGATGAAACATCACGTAAGACGAAAAATCGTGACAGTAATTCTCCACTAAATAAGCGCCCTATGCAGGTGACGGAATACTAAATAGAATAACTACGAGAAATTGCGCAATTAAATAAATTACAGATGCACTCGTTATAGGACACGACTTACTTTAAATTGCGGATAGTACTTTTAGATAGCCGATAGTCATACTATGTAAAATTTGCCACGTGCAGCACCTCGAGGTAGATGATTATCGATGTAGATTAAACGTAAACTTGCGGTTGGGAAATCACACGAAAGATTAAGAACAAAATCGTAAAGTGTCTTCACAAAACATTGTTGAAATTAGTTACAATGCCGTAAGAGAAATAATATTCACGAAATTGTTGGTATATATGTTACGTTACTTCGGTGTAGGTACGCAGAAATTATATTGCTACCACAACGACATGATTAGAATAAGAACAGTCTGTAATCTACCTGTTTCAGTTAATAGAGTTTTTCATAAATAGGGTGTGCGAGGTTCACTTGGACTAGGCAATAATTCAGAACATTTTTGATATCGCGACCTTCACAAAAGCTTCCTAATTAGCATTTTAAAAACGAGCAGAGACAGTGCTCCATTCAACGAGCACGCTTTGTTTGCTTTATAATCCAAAATTCGGCGATAGAAGAAACCGAACACTTGTGGTTTTCTTTACATGCATTTTTGAAAACTAATAAACTGGCAATTTATTCTTTTCGTCTGCATATATATTTAAAATCGGGACAAAAACTATTAAAAATAATAAAAGTAAATACTATATACAGCATCGTACTCGGTAATTCCCCTCTTATAAACTAAATTGCTATGCAATTCACTTCTTGTCGCTACTTGATTATATATCCGCGTTAATCAGTACGTCATAAACTCGTATAGATTCTTCTGTTGTTCTTTTCTTGTTAACAATACAAGTATTTATACCAGAAATGACATTCATTGACACAGTTTGCAAAATTAACTTGTTCTTGTATTGAATACATTTTGCTGTCCCTAGAAGAATTCAGTAGAATTACACAACTTTATAAAATGTTTGCACAATCTAAATTCCCCTAAAGAACAATGGAATCAGATAACATTCAAGCTGTGCACATCCTGAATTCGCTCGATATCATAACCAGGAAAATATAAAACTGCGGCAATGAGCGCCTACATGCCAGCCTATCTTTCTGCGTGCTTGAACTTTGTAAAGTATGCCACCGGAGTAATTAATCAGCTCAATGTCTCATCTATAAGTTTAATTGAGTTTCATGAAACGTTTGCAATTCTTTTTCAATATATTATATGTCTATATCACGGAACGCATATCATGATATATTTTCTTGTTTAACTAATTTATATTCGCATTAATAAGAATGATTCTTTAATGTTAATCGCCCATTTTTCATGTTTCTCAATTACAAATAATAACTCCTGTTCTCGCTTCAGTTATATATTTTTTGTTTATTAATATCTGTGTTTTCTTTAAATGTTAAGGGAAGTGGTGATAGAAAACCCAAACAGACTTGTGGAATTTTTTTTAATTAGACAAAAAACACAGGAGTGTACATTGAGCTATTATATCTTGGGGTAGTATCTCCAAACGATATTTAAAATCACATCTGAATATACAACATCTTGTCTACTTATATTTTTACTCAACTTCAGAGAAATACAAATTCTAAATACCATTTGTATTTTATATCTATGTTATATTTTATCATACTTTTCTTGAAATCCCTTCTGTTCTGAACCTTCTGTTTTTTCGAACACTATTACATTAAATTCTTGTATACTCGTAAAATATCATGGAGCAGATTTTGCAGAATTCATATTCTCCACATTTCGAAAAATTAAAATTCAACAAATGTATTGGTGATGACAATTTGTTTTCAACAATTATTAAATGAACACGTTAAAAAGAAACGTTTAAATTCCTCTGTGATGACATACACTTAAAATCGTTGGAATTTAAACAGATGTACCACAGATTTGTTCTACCAGTAAATTTCCGAAGCTTCATTATAGCTATTCAACTCAACAAATAATACCTCTTAAGTATTTTAAATAGGTAAATTACATCCTGGGCGTCGGCTCGAACGAAGAAAATAATTATTCTTTTAAGTGCAGAAAGCTATTTTGATGGGCGTGAAATAACAATCATTTTAAATTAATTTGCTAAAAGAGAACTAATTGCCTGACAAGAACTAAGATTTATGTATATAAATAACAGAATAGTGCGTAACAAAGACTTCTCATTAAATATTCGTAAACATTTTACATAAAAAGATATTCACACTTTGCTAAAACACAGAAGTAAGAATCTCGTCACAAAAATGAAGTCCTAGCTTTTAGACGAGATCCCGAAACCTAAATTAAAAAATAAAATTACTTAAATAGTATTAATATTTAGTTCACGTTCATAACATGATGAATTATTCATACAAATATTTCCCAGTTTTTTACGCGTAATAAAATGTAAAATTTTCAAAAATTCAAAAGAGTAGCTCAGACGGTGGTTCAATCCTTAATTAACAAATTAAAAATGAAGGAAATTATAAAGTATGCTGAGAATGTGCGCTTTGTTCACTATGTATTAAAGAAGATAAAGAATTGTGTAACTGAAAGGACTTTGTAATGCACGTGACAAATTAACTCATGTAATTACTCGAAGTAAACGCATTGCGAATTTTTATGTAATCCGCAATACTTGACACCAGGCTAGTTTAATTTGACTTTACATAATGTTTAATCGCATTTCAATCTCAATCTTGTGTTAATAAGCTTTAAGAACAGGACAAAGACGTGGTAGTAATAGCCTATTTACGAATTACTAATTTCGTAACACACACCTTTAACGTCTACTCATTTTTTAACGTCATGCAGTGTATAGACGTTATTTATGAGTTTCAGTCAATTTTAAAAAGCCCTTTTATGAGATTTAAACTTAATTTTCTGGTATAAAAGCATAACACAGAAACATATTGATTGTAAGAGGCAAGTCAATAAACAGCATCTAATTTTATTTTACTGTCCTACTTAACATTTTCTATTAAATCCCCACTATTTATAATCCTTACCTTTCAGTAGTTGGCTCAGCACATATAAGGGGTTGTTTCAATTCAATTACTTGGCCATTTTTTTCCCTAAGTTCACCATTTTCCATGTAGTACTGAACTAATTCTGGTAAAGTTGCAAATTTCTCACCTACAGATAATTAAAATTTACTCAAATGAAATTCAAAGCTTTTCATATAATTACCTCCATACAAATCGAAAAAATCACCATTATTTTGAATTTTTATATGAGTGACATCTTGTCCACGTCTTACTGAAAGTGTAAAGGCGCCCGGATTTGAAGATGACAATCGCGCCAAGAAGGATCCATCAAAACCGCAATCTAAAAGAAGCTTCTCAGCCTCAATCCCTGTTATTGTTGGGTGAAACCATCTAGAAATAATTAAATATATTTACTAAATATTAAATTTATTTTCTTTACATTTTAAATTTCCCATCGACATTTTCGACTTATACTCTAGCAGTAAACGTTAATCTAATTTTTATCAGTGAACTTTTATGTACCATATTATTATTTACTAAACAAAAACTATTTCCATTGCGATGCACTGAAACTTTTAAGAACACTTAGTGTTCACGACTTTTACAATTACGGCTTTATGTTTTTTCTTAAATTTTTCCTAAAAATAGAAATTTTATTGCTACAATCCATAAATTGTTTTCTTTCTTGCTTAAAATTGTCTGTTACCCCATCCGAATCGTCTGATAATAAATAAATTATCAGAGAATACCGACACCATGATTTTCGCAATCTACTGTGCCTTTGCCCACACCCATTGCAGATCGCTATCATCAGATCATAAGAAATGTAATTACAACTGAAAAGCCCCAATTACCTCGGTATTGCAAAGAATACTGACTTCGCTACTAAATATTTTGGCAAATAAAATAGAATTCGATCAGCGATTTGCTGTTGGCAAGAGGATTGTCTGCAATAAGCATTTATCTTGTAAACTAATAAAATGCATATCACCGTCATTAGCTGCGGTGACCGACATGGTTTAAGGCAGACCTCAGGCTACACTGCAGAATTAAATTACAAAATGGAAACAGACCGATGTGAACTTTAATTGCCGACTTCCTTATGACCGCCGCCGCGCCACGCTGAGCCTCAAGGTTTGACCAGACAATAATTTCTTCAAATAGCAACCAGATGCTATTAACAATTCAAAAATGCGATCAAGGATGTGAATTAAAAAAGCCCCTTTTAGAGCTGATCAGCTCTGCAACCAAAAGAGCACAAAGAAGGTGCTCCTTGATTTCGATTAATTTGATTCTGGCTAAAAATAAAAAGAATTCAGGAATCATAAAATTCGCATGTCGGGGCGAACAATTTGAATTGCAATGACAACAAAACACAACAAGCTGGATAAGTGCAAGGGGCACAGCTAGCCAGCAAGTGCCTCTGGGTCCAGCACGGTTTCGACATGCTCGACATGAACAGCACGCGACATCCGCTTCAGCTGGCGATCGTTCAGCTCGTTTCCGGCCTTGTTGCAATAATTCCATTTCTAACTCGAATTCCTTTTTTTTTTTCTTTAATTATTGTTGCTCTTTCTAATTAAAGCGATTCACGCCTTCGTGATCATACAATTTAATTGTTCAAAATATTATTCTGCATGCTAAATATGGGAAAAGCAGGTCGAACGGAGGTGAATATACTCACGCCGTTCTGATCGAGCAAAATAAAAATTTGATTGCACTCAACTCGTTTGGCTTGTTTTAATAACAAATGCAATAATTGCAGAACACAAGCTTTAACAAATACTCGTCTTTAAATCAACGTAAGTTGATTTATTCAGATCGTGAACTGCGGCAAATTCAACCTGTTTTAAAGTGATGAAATGCACCCCCTTAACTCATAAAAAATAAGCAAATGTAATATATATTATTCATAGTAAACGCTTTTAAATCGAATTGCGTCAATGATCCTCTCGGCACCCCTCATAAAAACTTTAAATATTTCATATGCAAAGACTTTATATTACTTTTAAAAATATTTATTATATTAAGTATATTTCCTTCGCAGTTCGTCCATAAACAAAGAAAAAAGCCCAAAGGCTTAATAAGTTCTTTTGGAACTCGTTACAGGAGTAGTTCTCCTTAAAAAACGAAGACTCTCCGTTCTTTAAATGATCTGGCTAAATGAATTCCTTCCTGATTCTTATTAAAATTTCAAAATTGAATCGATCGTATGGTTTCATTTGAGACGGTGATATTCTAATAGCAGGGCTCAGGTCTTTTAAGACGTGGGGCTCAGTTATGGAAATCGTCATCTGGCTTGTTATAAACTAAATTACGAACAGGAGTCGTAATTTATCAAACTTAAATTTGCATACCTCATTAACCTGTAATAATTTGATTCTTAACAACCTATGACCAGTGGCATAAGTGGAAATATAATGGGTATTCTGATATACTGAAAACGTCTTTGTACTGTCGAAAACTGCAAAAGGTACATGATACTGCTATATGGCAGCAGCTACTTACATAATAATCTAAATAGAGTGATTGGTGCATTTTTTATATATTTACATTTACATATTGCGAAGGCATTTGTCCAAATTACTTCTTGAGCTATTTATAGAGTAATTGCTTCTACTAGACTTGAATAGACAGACTGGTACCTAATTATATGACCTTGCCTTCTACTGTGGCAATTTTCGTGCATAGAAACTAAAGTAATATATTATTTGAATTAACTCCGTACCTGGCACAGTATTTCAGAAAACTTATTAGTAGCCTGTGAATTTATATTAACGATCAAATTATTAAGCAAATAGATAATTGCAAACTGTATTGCAGACAATAAGATTTATTATATTTAATTCTTATCTAGCTCGTTCACACTTGCAACCACAACACTCACTATAGATTTGACCACAGGGAAAACGGTTTCGTTTAAAGCCTTCCTGCAAAAATCTCCCGTGTGACTAAAGCTTCGAAAAAGGATTTGCCGAGCTTTAACCTTGGTTTTTTCGTCGGTAATAAAATCGATTAAAGAAAAAGGGGAAGCTTATAAAACGTTGGGAGTGAGTCATATTCGATTTTGTATCCAGAAATACCTTTAGATAATTGCATAAATTGTATGAATCCAAGGAACCGCCCACTCCAGAGACATGCCATCCACATCATCCTTTTGCCTTAGAATCAGAACAAGAAAGTTGTGGGCAGGGCAATCACCTTGAGGAGAACTTGAACACGACATCGACCTATACACCTGTCGTCGTCACCGTGTTGCAGAAATTTAATTGCATACAGGACAACTTTCCGCGTGCTCCTGAAAATTACCTACTAGCATTTTCTTAACCCTAACCAAACCAGACAGCAAATTCGTGAATGTTCTTCGTTAGCGGGGCTCAAAACTGGAGAATCCTTCGAAACTCTAACGGAAAATTTTGTTGGTTGTTGGGTCCATTCTAATTTATGCATCCGGTAGAGTCCCTGCTTACATAGCGTTCCTAGTTAATCGGAATTTGCCGCAAGCATACCAAAATCAATTAACTTACGACCGTCAGCCGCACATATTGGTGCACATGAACAGCTGGCAGAGCTAAAGTTGCACAAAAAGGAGTGCGAGCTGCGAACACATGTCTCGCAGGCAAGCGGAGGCAGAGACGGGCCAAAAAGGTTTTGCACATCGGTTGTTGGTTACAGCAGTCTCATTCGTCGTGCTGGCTATTAATAGCGGCATTAATAATTTACACGATAAATTTTATCAGCGGACATTAGCTAGCCTTCGCCCAGCCTCTCCAGCGGGTTTTGTAGAGTGCAGCTGTGGAAAACACTGGCACACAATACAACAAGATTCGCCTGACCCAGATCGCACTTGAGCCGAACACAGAAGGGCCCCCAAACCGTGTCAGTGTCGAAATAACTATTGCACATATTGGTTACAATTGTTCTTATATTTATTGCAATACTCGAGGCATATTTTACCTTCTAGATGTCATTTTTAAACGGTTTTAGAGAACTCCTGCCACTCTCGCACTTCACCTGGACCCGTTTGACACTTCAGCTATGGACGCAATTCAGCGATTGCTGCTATTTTGCAATATGGCCGCTGTGAGCAGGACAGAGAAAGCAAAACCGTGCGATAAAGTGAGATGTCTTATTTAGGAAATTTGTACTTGGTCGGTTGGGTTCTATTTTATGAATTCACCCAGCAAACCAGCGAAACGTCAGCCGTGCTTATTGGCTGTGTTGTTCGGAAATCAAGTTACTTGCAATTCAGCTATAACAAAGCCCAAGTAACTGTAACTCTTTCGAAATGCACTCCAGCAATGTCAAAATTGACATTTCATCGACTGAGGCGAGGTTTCTTAAGCGTTGTGCAAGATGTTGAAGAAAGTTGCTAGAAATCGACTGTTGGATAGACTCCACAAGGGAATTGTATTGACTTGTGTTGGAGTAACGCTTGTCGGAACAGCTTTATTAGGATTCCGAGTTTACAGATACTTCACTGTCATTAAGCCCGCTCGAAGAGAGCAGGAACTCAAGATGATTGAAGAGGGTTCATTCGACAAGGCTCCAGAACTCAAGGCGTAGATAAAAATGATTAAATATTAAGGAAAATGAAATAACTTTGTTTAGTAAACTGAAGTCGGGATGGGGAGATCAAAAATAACGAAGCGGATTCGCCCTGCAGACTCCAATTTTATATAAGCAAGGAAATATAGTTGTTGACTTTACACAATTTCAAATCTCGTTATTAATGACCTTGTTGACCCCACAGGTGCCTTAAAAGGCGATTCAACTTCCGTCCTTTTCTTGCCAAATAAATTTGTCTACATTGTAAAACTTCCCTTTTACTTTAGGCTTTAAATATGAGAGGGAATTGAAATAAAAACATGTATTATTAGAAAGTCATTAAAAATAATATGCTTTTGTTTATTAAATGTATTTCCTTATAATTTATCATTTTCATAACTACTAAATACCCATGAATTTTATAATTAGAGATTTCTGAGAATCTCAAACAGTAAAACAAATTTGATTTAGTAAATCCAAACCACACTTCCATAGTAAATGTTCTGTAACTTCTACTTAATTTTAATGTAAATTTACTCAACTGTAAAATAATGCCGACTCAAACCTAGATCGCAGAATTCTTAAAAAAGAAAAATCTAAATGGCACTTGATCAAGAAATCCTTTCTAGAAATTCGTTTCGTTATTGCTTATAAATTTCTTAAAATACATTCTCAGTAATTTCTAATTGATAAAATTCACTGTGACACCTTCTTGAAACACCAGCTTACATATCCCCGAACTGTCCCCCCCTCTTATGTTGTAAATACTCTCCTCCCCACGGCGAACTACCTATGCTCTAGATTATTCTCTGAATATAATTACTTGCTTTTTTTTAAATATATGTTTGTTTTTTTTACAAAAACTTTAACTTAGAAAAAGTTTGAAATTCGCTCTTAATTAAAATGATGCAATTCAAGTTTAAAAAAATTACAAAAATGAAAAAGGCTCCTCTCGTAAAACTTACACTGACTACACCACAAACCATTCGTAAAAAATATGAAAATTAGTACGCACTTGTATAACTTTTGTTTGCTTCATAAAATGCACTACATTAAACCGTTTTAAGGTGCTTGTGCGAAAATCTGAATTTCTTTTTCTCTTTGGACTTCCTAACGTTAATCATCTTTCTTTCCCAGAGTAAATAATAAAAGAGGCTTCAACAAAAGCTTATTTATTTATTTGTCGCTGCTTACCTCACAACTCTTATTATACTTGAAATAGGAAGAAGTGAAATGAATTTTCAAATTTCTATGAGGGAAAAAAGCTCTTAGTAATGTTTTAGCGCAGGAATTCCTCTAGTAGCAGCATGCAAGAATAAATACCACAATATTAGCTCTTTAGCATTGTTTATTTATTATAAAAGGAAATAAAAAATGC
Organism: Proctacanthus coquilletti; assembly: GCA_001932985.1. Classification (NCBI taxonomy): domain Eukaryota; kingdom Metazoa; phylum Arthropoda; class Insecta; order Diptera; family Asilidae; genus Proctacanthus; species Proctacanthus coquilletti. The sequence continues at coordinate 262,091 of MNCL01000056.1, read as the reverse complement.
TTAAGAATGTGTTAGTGTTGAAAATCAAATAAAAAAATTCAGATCTTCTATTAAACCCGTACACCTTAAAATCTCGCGATGATTAAATGAAAAATTTTTTTTTCATTTTCTTTGCAATACATGAAAACGTTAATATTATAATTAAATATTACTTTGAAAATAATAAATATACTTTTACTTTGTCGTTTTTCTCCTTTTTTTATTTTTTAGGTAGTTTTATAAATCATTAGTGCAAAAACTTCACCGACTTCTATTTCTTCACATTGTTCTTTCTTTTTTGTAATAATATTGTTGCATTTTCTTTTCTTCCAAATCTCTTTTTACTTTTAGTTAAATATTATTTTCGATTCGTTTTTTTTTTTCAATTAAAAGTATATAAATGTGTAGGAAAAGTTCTGAGGAGTTTTAAAGAAATTTACACTTCTTTTTCTTTGATGGTTCTGGCGGCTCCAATGCTGCAAGTATTGCTTCATCAAATACGTTCTTCAGTCCTTTCTGTAAGAGTATATTAGAGAAAGATATAGTAGTACTTTTCCCCCGAGAATCACTGTTAATACTGTGTCTAGTAAATTTTAATTGCAGTTAACCGTTTAATTACCTGTGTTAATGCGGAGCATTCCACATATTTAACTGCTTTTAGCTCTTTTGCTAATTTTTCACCTTGTTCTACTGTAATTGGTTTTTGTTTGTTCTTTGCAAGCTTCTCCAACGTACTACTCTCATCGCGTAAATCAATCTGTGTACCAACAAGTAAAAACGGTGTCTTTTGGCAGTGATGCGTTATTTCAGGGACCCACTAAATGAGTTACAAGCATATTATGAGATCTGTCTTCATACAGTTGCATTGTAGACATACCTTTTCTTTAACATTCTCAAAGGAACTGGGGCTAACAACGGAAAAACACACCAAGAATACATCAGTTTGTGGATAAGACAGCGGCCTAAGGCGATCGTAATCTTCCTGACCTGTTTGGAAGCAATAGCAAAGGTGATCCATATGTGCGAGTGAAAGTACAACTATAGCCTCATACCTGCTGTATCGAATAGACCTAAAGTGTATGGTTCACCTCCTATCATCACTGTAACCGCATAATTGTCAAAGACGGTGGGCACGTATTCCGAGGGGAACTTATTTGTTGTGTAGGAAATTAAAAGGCAGGTTTTACCAACGGCTCCATCGCCAACAACAACGCACTTAATTGTCTGCATCTTCTCTATTTTTATTTAATACTAGTATTCTGCAAAAGTTAAACGATAATTACTACCAAGCAAAAAAGTATATTTTTATTTATTTTTTTTAAGGAAACAAATTCGGTGTCATTTGTTTGGAAACGTGAAAATGTACTATAATTACTACAACTCGCTATCACGCCATCGGTAAACATTTCGAAAATAATACCATCTTAAGTAGATTAAATTATCGCGGCCACATTTATTTATCAATTGTGCTATCAACTACCTGAGAAATGGAGGAAATGAGCAACTATAATAAATGATACTATTTCAGCAGAGGTGTTTTCTAAGAATATGAAGAATTAACTGCTTGTAACCGAATACCTGCGATGCAGGAGGTTTTAGTGGAAATGCAGCGCGCATCCAATGCAATTAAGAGCACCAGGTAAAATTTAGTACTTAATAATTTCTTCAAGATACGACCATAGCGTGAGAAATATTATCTGCTTAGCATAATGACATGCTAGCCTGATTCTGCTTTCATGCTTACTTCTGCAATCGCAACTGGTAATTAAAATTCACCCCTTTTACGCTATTTGTCTTTATTCCTTCCTTATACAAAAAAAATTCTTGTAACAGCAGGAAATTTGTCATCGACGTAAAACACAAAAACAATCGTATACTGTAATTAGCTAGACCAATGATTGTTTTTCCCTTATAAATTTTGATAAGATATAAAAAATAATCTAGCAAACTTTGACACCCACAAGATTCGGAATTATATGTAAAACAAAGCAATCATTTGTCTTATTGATACGTAGTAACAAGTTATCAGGAAATTTCTAAATGCTCGTTGATGAATCATTACAAGACGTAATCATTTGCATAATGCTTGCCAGTAACTTTGCTGATATGAGCATAATCACAACCGGCTCCGCAGCTATTTACACAAGGCGTGTGACCCAGGGAAAATCACTCACCTGGGATGCACGTCATAGAGTTTTATCAATATGAATTACATGAGTAATAATCATCCAGGCGATTTTCTCAAAGAATGCAAAAAATCGATCTGATGAAGAACTGTTTGTCTAAAAAAAATTAGTCAGGCACTTCTCGTCCGATAACCTGCTTAATCTAAGATCACGAGTGGTGTCCAAATTAGTGAAAACCAGGGGCCACAGTGCTCGGCATGGACTAGAAATGACTCGCATCAGGAATGCATCTCTCGTCTCACATGACACCACCCTCGCATTGTAAAAATTCCAGACTGGTGACGACATTAGCAGCCGCCGTTCCCAGCCACTTTGATTTTGAAAAAGAAAAACGGTGTGGCGGATCAAATCCGAGCCCATCATTGCTATATCGTCTCGGTATCGATTCAAGGAGGCAAGGACAGACCTGCGGAAGGAGCGATTTTGCAAAACACGTACGTCGCCGCCGATCGAGCAAACAAAATTAGCCGCACTTTGCTGGAAGGGACTCCGATGTCGCATCTGGCTGCCTTTTTACCGCACTATTCGATCTGAGACACAATGCTTAAAAAGTATTCGTAAGCAGCCGCGGAGATGGGGTTCTAGGCTTCAAAACAGGGCAAGAGCGGAGCCGCAGCTCTCATCCGCCTCGCGCCTCTCTACTTCCGGATGAGACGAGTGGGCTCGGCAGAGGTCATGGCACCTGTCACAGTGCATTTAACCACTGCAGCGAAGTCCGGCGCCGATCTTAGTGCACATACGACATCTCTGCCCCAATAAAGTGCAAATCGTATTAAATGATTTGTCAACTCGTACTCCCGCAACGACAACTAACCGACTTCTGCCTTTTATTCGCCAAAAAAGTCGCCATGTTGGGCAACTTACTTTTTTAGGGCGAGAACAACACACAGGGGAGAATGAAGAGAATTCAAAATCTAAAACACAGTGCGATACTCTCCGCACAGAAAACACGACTATATCAAAAAACGGCACAGGTTCACAACTCAATTAAACTGCAAATATTCACTTTTCTCGTCGAAACTTACAGCAAAATTTGCGGAAAATGCTTTTGACAACTCCCGTCTGGGCTGAAGGAAGGACTGACAACTTTGACAATTATAAAAGCTCTGAGTTTCTCTCGTTCTGGCTTTGAGTAAGATGTATGGGCTTGTGTCTATGCCTATCTTTCTTTTTCTCATTGTGCGAATAGGCACATTCCGCGAGGATTTTTTTCCGTTAATTATAAGTGAGCCCAAACATTTTGAATTCAAATTTTAATAATAATATTTATGAACCAACGATATGGACAAACGAAATATATAAAAGCGCCATTATTATATCTACTGTGAAAAACACATGTGTAAAAACCGAAGGGGGATGTAATAATTTTAACTGTTTATAATGCAAGAGAATTTCCCAGTTTGTGTGCTTTACTTAAAATCGGTTTGTATCTTGAATACGTGAATCCGAAACGTTTGTACCTTGAATGCCGTCTTCATCAAGCGGTGTTGATCCGCACTTTCTAAATATTTTACTTTAATAAGGTGAAGGAATATTTATTGAAATGAAATTCACTTCTTTTATTCAATGGTTTAATTTCATTTCTCATTTTATACAAACGTTCTATTGTCTGTTCTCAGCACTTATCCTCAACTTTGATTCAGAAAGAACACAAGAACGCATTAAAAAAACCCACTTAATATCTATTAAAATTATTTTATGGTAGAACTGAAAGAGTAAAAACATCATAAGCAACTATATGATACAGTTTAAAAATAATTTCGAATGATATATACACAGATGACAATAAACGGAAATAAATATGTCTTTCAAATGACGATCAGTAACAACTAGCAGTGGCTCCACACTGATCCTGCTCCGCTGGGACAGCCCCCGCTGCCCGGTTAGTTCTTATGAAAAATATATTCTTTCTATACTTTAATATTTCCTCTTTTTTAAAAACTCTACAACACTTAGCCTATATTCTATTTGAAAAAATACATATTCTATGATTTATTCCGAGTTTCACTTTCAAGCCGCGTCTCCTGCTAACATGTCTTCCTTGGAATATACTTAATTTTAATGTTCCGTTTTGGTCATTGGGTGGTAGTCATTAACGAGTTCGTTTGAGATTCGGTAGATGCAGAGGATGTCTGTGGAACCACCAGGGCGTTTGTTGTCGTCCCATCTGTGCCAGATGTTGTAACTATTTGAGGAATTTGAATTTGAACTGGAAGTGTGGTATTGTCGCTAGTTGGAACCTGGAAGTAAAATCACATTTGCTTATTTAGTTCAATATTAATAACGAACACCTGTGGGGTTACTTACGTAAACAGTAGATAGGGAGATTGCGGCTTGCGTTTGAGTTCCTAAATTCTGTTGATCACTTGTGTTCATAATATTATCACTGCTGGAATTTGTTTGGTCCTGGCTTTGTCCATCACTCATTTGTGTTGAGGTCGATATCGAAATAACAGGCTCCAAAAACATTTTATTATCTGACGATTCGCTATCATTGTTTTTCGCACTTGAAGAAGCTAAATTTGCTCGAGCATTCATCTCCTCCCTTATTCTCTTGGCAACATGCGAATTCGCATGCTTTCGTAAATGGTCCTTACGATAAAATCCCTTTCCACACTCCCCGCAAATCTAGATATTCAAAAAGGTATAAAAAACTTATAGTAGAAAAACTTAGTTCAGTACCAACCTCATTCTTCTCGCCACTGTGAATCACAAAGTGCAAGTTCAGGTGTTCTTTTCTTTTGAATCCTTTCATACAAACACTACAGATATAAGGCCTGTCGGGATTGTGTCCAGATTTATGCCTTTCTAAATGCTCTTTCCTCTTAAGACCAGCTCCACATATGTCGCAAATATACCTTAAATAAAACAAACAAAAAACGTTCTAAATTCTAACAACTCTAATATTAGCATATGGATATACCTTCGTTCAATCTTATGCACCGTTAAATGCTGTTCTAAATTTTCCTTTTCGGGGTAAACCATTTCACATTCAGGACAGCAAAACAACGTAGTTCCATCAATCGCAGTAGCTATTAATACTTGGCCCGGTTTTGGTAATTTCGGCTTTGGAGGCTTCTTTTTAGCTTTCCGCTTTCGCTTTGGTTTTGAACCATCTTCTGCTTCAGCTTCAGGCTCCTCCTGTGCTGGAGGCATTGCGGCAATATTGAGTCCATGTTCATACTGCCATTATACCAATTAACTCTACAAATCGTTTTAAATATGATAACAGTTCAAATTACCTTAATGGCAGTGGGATTGAACTTTAAAAACGGTTGAAGATTTATTGGTATTGCTTGCGTTTGTGCCATGTATTCCGTCATTTCCGCCTGCGCGTTTGTATTACCAGAAGTGTTGTCCCATTCGGGCTCCTGTTTTATGGTTATTGTATTTGTTTCACTGTAGAAAACTCCTATATGCAAAACACTATTATAAAATTAACTAAGACGCTATACCTGTTCGCTTGGGACTTGTCTACCTCCTCGCCGTTTTGTTCACTGCTCTGTTGTTGCTGCACAGCATTAGTGGCCTGCGCCTGTGCAAACAACTGAAGATCCTGGGGTTGGAGAGCAGCTACTACCGTCATCCCCTCGGGAAATCCATGATTTGGTATAAATTTACCTTCTTGAGGACTATAAGCGACCGTTAGCACCGTCGTTCCACCAGGCTGAAAACTCTGGATTGGTATCTGCATCTGGCCCATTTGAAATTTGGGCGTCTGCTGTTGTACTGGATTTGGATTGATCACCTGTATATGAACAGTCTGCTGGGCTTCTCCTGGTTTTGTTCCGGGTACTGTTATTGGTACGGTTATAACAGCTTGATGCTGCTCTGTCATGTTCGTATTATTGTTAGTCTGAACTTGACCAGTGGTAAATGCAGTGCTCCCTTCGAACGGTCTCAGATAGTGCACTCCTCCTTCACCACCCGATACAACTCCTATTACCTGAAATTCACATTATAATACAAATCAGTAAGTTTATTGGAAAGTAAAACTATCTGACTTGTCGTCCATGACATTTATTTGCATTGATTTATATAAATTTATTATGTGCATGTAATTTCGGGGAAGAAAATATTAATTCAGTGCATGATGCCAAGTTTAAGCGCTATAATTTCAATCGATACGAGTAACTTCATGTGCATATTTTAAAGAGATGCTGTTTTTAGTTTTTAAACAGAAAATATTAGAACCTAGAGTTCGATTTGAGTGAAATAAAAATAAAAAATAAGAATAGTCTTGTATAGAATCTTTCCCCATTTCCCTCTTTCCTCAGTTTTTCCAATTCTGAATATATGCACCTCAAAGAATCTAATATCACGCTTTAAGTATTTTATCCGAACCAATTCTAGAGTAAATTTGGTTTTGTTTTTCTGTAAGTGAAAAATATTACCGATGAATAAATTTAAACGAGATTATCGGTTGTTTTGATTCTTGCGGCCAATTGGGATAAAACGGACATTTCAATTCAACTTACTTGTCCATTTGCGGTGGTTAAGTTTTGGGCGAATTTTGCTGTTGTAAACTGATTTACTGCATTTTCTGGGATTCCAGCAAATTGTGTGGCAAATGGTGAAAAATTCATTTTTTGGTACTGAAATTAAAGAAAATATTTACTCAAATAAATTACTAAATTATGGTTTAAATTTTATTTAACAACAATCCCATCTCTGATTGAATTTTCTAATATAAATATTATGATTTCTTTTAATTTCTAAAACTTACATCAAGTATATTCTCATTGTCGTCCATTTTTGTTCTTTTCGTTAATTACGAGCTCGTTTGTACTATATGTTGTCCTATGTATTTATAGCATTTGTTATTCAGTGCTATTCATTTCAAAGGTTCTTCAAGCTACATATTTCTTCTAAACATTTGGCCAAACAAGAAATATACTCGGATTTAAAAAAATAAAAGCTTTAATGTTGTTATTGGTTTATACAAAAATCAATTTAAAGTCGAAGTTTTTTAGAATAACAAATAACCAAGACAATGAGACGAAAGTTCAAAGGTTCAGTCTAGTTGTACAGTGCAAGAAGTCAGCACCTCGCAAACTCGTACTTGCAAAAAAATTCCCAGAGTAGGTTGCATTACATCATAAAGAAAAGTGAAAGCCCCAGCAGTGCTCGTGTAGACTCGCCGAGACGCTGCTGGACTGGATTGCTGCACCGAAGGTTGTGGCCAGATGTCCAAGTAAAGCTCAGATCTGTTACTGCTCGTCAGATGCATTAGCTCCGCTTTATGGTCAATTGGAAATCCACATGAGATTTCAATGGAGATCTATGTACGATTTATGAAAAAAGAAGTCTGTGTTAAAGAGGCATTTTGTTTCAGTCATTACGAGCATGCGGATTTGCTATAATTATTATTATGGCGCCATTATGCGTGATTACAATAATCAAGTGAAATGTTTCGCATGATCTATGCATTCATAGAGGTATAAAAAACAAATTAAATAAAAAATAATCGATTTTCTCACTACAAAAGACATAATGATAGTTAAACTGGATAATTATTACTAGTTTAGCGCCTAGTTTTCAACTTTAATCCGAACTTACACCTTAAGTAATTTTTCAAACAAGTTATGCAGTGCATACAAAAAGTTAAATTGTAAATGTCTGAAATTTATATCCTTTTTTTAAAAATCACATGCTAAAGAATATAATAAAATTATTTCCACGAATGTACGTAAAATTATATTATACTCAAAAAAATGAGAATCGTTTCTTGGATCTTAATTTCTTATTTCGTTGTAAAAATTTTTATTAGACCAACAGATTATAACTACTACTAGTTGTAAAAAAAGTATAGAAATTGATTAGGTAGAAAAGACTGGCAATTGCTGCTTCACTGCCTCAACAGGCTTCAATACCTCAAAGTTATTTATTTCGCTAACGTAAATGCATTCTTATGAAAATTATAGTTTTAGTTTCTATGTTCTTTTTTTTAACGCCGTAAATATTTATAAATTGCACTAGTTTTCATTTCTATATCAAATTAGTACAAACGGCGATTAATTTAACACAAAAACATCTTTGGAACAATTCGGTTGTTGTTGTTGTTTTTTTTTTAAGATTCATAGAAAGAAATGCCTCTTAGTTTCAAAAAGTTGGCATTTATGCAGTGTAGCAACTAGAAATACTAAATCATCATTTTGATTTTGTACGAGGTATCGAGCCACACTAAAAACTTTTAATAATATTCCGTTTCTGTGATTTCGGAGAATTCCGAAATGTTAATAGGGGAATTGTAAACAAGTTAATATTTCCGCTAGGAAATACGTGATCATGAGACCTTAATATGTTTAAAAAACGAATCCAATAGTACACAAATTCGTGACATAAATGATAGTTACATTATGCTACTTTCTTCTAGATCCGGTATTATTAAGCTTTTTTCGAACTGCCTTTTTATATATGCATAAGTGTTTTGTAACTTAAGGTCATACCTACAGTGTTTTTATTTTCATTTTTGATTTCAATGAAACCCTCTCTATAATCAAAACGTTTGTAAGATACATTCGAGTGTTTATTACAAACTTTGCAACGCTTTCACTTTTAGGAATTTCATCTTTCACGGTGAGTGAAATGGAAACTATGTAGCGCTTGTGCTAGGAAAACGGGTACTAGGTTATACATCAAATCACTCGGCGAAGCTGTAACGTCCTGCCGCAAGGACAAAAAGGTGAGAGCAAGAACCTCACGATCATAAATCGGTCAACCGTGATGGTTGTTGGTATGTGGGTACCATGAGAACTCGAATCATTATCTCTTAGTGACCTCATTCATTCATTTGCCCATAAAGAAACTACGGGCATTAATCCGTATTTATTTACTGAGTGAAAGTTTGCTAAATCGAAACAGATCGTTAAAATTATTGTCGTCTGACTCGAGGCATTAGCTGTAAGCAATAGCTTCAAGTACACCCGTTAAACATTTTCGTTGGAGTTGCATATTCGCAAAATTGATAAATGAAAATAAATAGTCATTTTTGCTGCATGTTAAGTGGCCGATAACATTCTGTAAACCTAAACAAGCAAAACTGTTTACGGAAATGTTTACGTTGCGCCAATAATTAAACCAATTTGGAAAAAGAGAAATGAGCACAAACTGAAAAACCTTTGACTTTGTATCAACCTACATCCGCGCTCGGGGTAATCCACTCCCGGCCACCACTGGTCAACAACACATCATCTTCTGAACCACACTCGAAGAACAATAATAAAAAAATTTTATATATAGGAATATATTTATTGATAAGTGTTTGATCTTGTCATTATCACACCACCATGCAGGCGATCACTTCCACCACCGCCTCGAAGAGTAGAAGGCCCGCGGATAAATTTGAACCACCGTCGTCGTCCGCATAGAGGTTTTTCGAGTAGTAGGAAATACGCAACGATCCGATCGCAACCACCGAATTGTTGACTAAGCGCGGGCCGCGGCAAAGAAAAACGGGAAAAGGTACGTACTACCTCTCTACTGTGCACAACTGTTTCGAGGTGGAACAATATATAAACTGATCATGCTAGCGATCGCTCAAATATTTCGAGTTAGCATTTAGCGATAGTCCGAGTCCGAGTCCGAGACAGATACAAGTTAGTACTCTCAGCCAAACGGACCGATCGACAATCGTTCGTTGTATCTGCAAGGTTGTAGAAGCAACCAAAGCGTTTCAGACATTTAGCCAAGACATAAGATATCGTCGTCGTCACGTCGACTTCGACTTACTTCTCTTCTTCTCTTCACGACGATGCATGGTGAGATTTTCGGTATTCCTTCAGCGATGTTTCCTTTTGATTATGAATTCCATGAGCGAAGAAGAAATTCGTTTTACTGTTATTTGCCGATTCCAAGAGTATCTCTAGAGTATAGTTGAGTCGCAGACGACTCCGCGAACAGGACAGGCTACAGCTTGATCATGTATAGTTTGCACTAGAGTCGGCGGCTGAAAGACGACCAAGCTGAAGACGGAGACGACGACATACAAGACAACCAGCTAAGCCCGAAGGCAGGGCACTTGGTTCGCACTGGGGAGCCAAAGCCAAGCCGCACTAACCACCTAGTGCTGATCGTTTCTTTCATTCAGAAAGATAATCTTGAGAAAACCGAAACTAAAACATACCGCAGAATTGTAAGTAGGTCTTGCGGAACGGAAAAAAAATTCCCTTGCGGTAGTTTGACGGGTATTGCCGCAATTCCAGGCATTTGCTTAACAGGCAGACGCATGCTTAAGGAAAGTGCTTTTAAATTATATCTCAAATGATGGTAGTACAAGTAATTATTGTTCTATTATATGGAGAAATACAAGCAGGTAGCTAATTTTTTTAAAAAGTTTCTAATTAAGAGTACAACCTATTATGACATTGGAATTTTCTCGCCGACTTTAATAAACAAACACTTTTTGAAGTTGTTATACAAAATCAATGAACTCTGAATAAGCTATCGGAAAAGATTAAAGAATTTGAAACATTTGATATACGATTATTTTAATCTCAAAAATTTAAGAGGTTTTTCAAAGATAGTCACAGCACTGTCTACAAGTAGTTAGTTATAAATTCTATACATTCATATAAACAATTCTGTCGATAAAGGTTGTACCCGTATGTTTTATTAATAAAGGCAAAATATTAATTTCTAAAATAATAAAGAACGCGGAAGAATATTGCTGTCTTTAAATAATAAGAACAATTTACTTTTGTGTGCATTGTCAATACATTGATTTATGAGAATACAAAGACCTATATTTGCGAACGCCTCCGACGTATAGGCGAAAACCCACTTAGCGTAAAATTTGTATAAATCAACAACAACAATGAAGCGATGTAAAAATGCTAAGTGAAAGATAAATCGATTTTTGACACACGAACTTATCGCATGATAAATTGATGCATTAATTAATCCGAACGGACTAGCTCGCCTTAGTGATTACAATTCGGAGACTTCTTTGAATTCTTTACAACTCATGCCTACATCTTTTCTAGGATATAAGCCAAGACTTAATCTCTGGCCTACTAACCACCAAGTAGGTTGCACCGATTGCAATCTTCTCGTGGATTGGTCAAATCTATCGTCCTCCCCAGTACACTAGTGCCAATTGTAATCGAAAAATGTAGATCTATTTTTCAAAAAGTGAATCAATATGCCATCGCTCGAATGCATTAGTAACACAATTAAAACATTCTAAGACTATTAGAATTAAATTATAATTGATCTGATGGGACGACCAGCCGCTAATAATCTTAATTATGAATCAGTGGCCACAGGGCGACCTGCACGCTGCCAGAAATTATGAGCAGATAATTTATTTTAGAAATATGCCATTAATCATGCAGTTAAATTTATTTCAATGCATTAAACAGGTTACATCGATATTCATGTTTCTGCATTGACAAATATATTTTAAGGTAATACTTGCGCGTTCGCGATCTTCGCCATCCCAAGTAGAATGCTGTTCTGTTACGCAAGAAACTATCGAGGACCCGTGTCTCAATTCTATGATGATTGATCGTGTGGACGTGATCGAGGGTTTTTTTTTCTTCTATATATTGACAATCGCCCAGGTTTCTACAAGATCACTTCTATTAAGGTCGCATCAGTTACATTATGTATTAATTATACAACGTGTTCTATGAGCTTCTTTGGTTTTGCGATCATTTCTTCCCACAAGCATTATTATCTTGAATGTCGGATCTATACAAAGACAGATTTTGCGCAAAGCTTATCTTCATGCAGAAAAAACCATAGTTAACTGGCGTTAAAAGAAAGGAAATTGCACAAATTATATTGCTTAAAAAGATTCTCAATGGTTGGCAAGCAGGCATCCATAAAAAAAAATCCCAAGCTTTACATCAAGGCCAGAGAATTGCTACAGGCTGAGATTTAGCCTATTCAATGCAGAAAGGTGCGCGAAGGTGCACGCGTTCCTGGCGTAAAGCTTTAATTCGCCAAGTAAATAACTTACTCAATTTGCATGATTGCTTTTATTCTTTTTATTAATTTCTCGCACATGTCAAACAACGTCGTCGATTCAAGCAAAACCAGTTTTTAGAAAATTAGGTCCCTACCATACTTGCCTCACCTCCTATCTTAGCTTTCCCCTTCTGCCGCAGTTATTCTTCGAGAAGTTGTATGGGGGCTCAAATCACTGTGCCAAAGACCCCTGCCACCACTATGGAGTCGCAATGGGTTTTATAAAGTGCAAAGAGCAGCTGTAGAAACCCACAACATGATAAAAGAAATTTTAGAAAGTGGAGAAAGTTATGTCTTCTTTATTTACTTTTGATGCCATCGGCATCGATCTACCAAAACGATTACAGAAGGAACACGGTGCGACGAAATCCATTAAAAGCAAATCTCTGCAATTTATTAAGCCATGTAAAACACGAAGAGATTTGTTAAAGTCCAACCCTAAAGGATTATTTAGATTTAATAGAACCTGCTTTCCAGTAAATTTTACCATTTGCGATTTTCGAATTTCCCTTCTACACGTACTGTATATTCATGAACCAGCCCACTCAAATTTCTTTCTACACATTATTTAATCTCTCTTTAAATCAAAAACCTTGAATACCAGTTCGTAAAAATACATCAATATCCAAAAAGACAACAATCAATCGAATTACCAGCTGAAGAATAAATCTCTTTTTTAAAATACGTTTAGAAATTCTCGTTTTCTTGTGTCAATAAATTTTCGTATTTGTCTTCACTAAATCAATAAGATTGTGATGTCCTTTGAAAAAATATATTTCCTGATTAAGTCACTTCGAATAATTGTAATCGTTTATAAGCCTTACATAAAAAAAAGTAAATAATTGCTGTATCAGGTTTTTAAGACTGCATGGAGAATTGATTATTACAACTTATCCTAAACGATTTTTATAATTATTAAACTTAAAGTTATTCCACAGGCTTGCGCTGTTTACAGAGTTTTTATTCCGCATTTTGATATTGTATCTGATGAGCATGCTAAATAAACAAATTTAGAAAAGCCTTGAAACAATTCCTGATTCGGAATTCGGAATTTATTTTAAGAACCTTTGAGTCACCCGTCTGCTACGAGCGATAATTTGTTGCTGAATAAATATAAAAAAAATAATCAGTGTCTACTTATCGGTAACAAAAAAAAAAACATTGCAAATTATTGCACCTATCTTTATCTTATGAACAACTGCACAAATTTTGTTCGTTTGTTGCGATCAACGTAAATTATTTCCAAAAAACAAATCTGAAAATTACTTGCAGTTGGTGTTCTGGCTCATTCTTGAAATACTTTGTCAAAATCGTCCCGGTATCTAAAAATTGTGTGAATTCTTGGGGGGAATCAATCGAACGCTATAATTAATAAGCGATTTATGACTATCAGTTGTAACACTCAGTGGAATATATCAAAATGTTCAAACACATGTATTATGCCGTTAATTAGGCAGCGTTGACTTTCAAACAAATCAAAGAGCTCCGATGCAAAATCGAAAGTGCGATTATTTTTAGACTTTGCCGGGTATATTTTCTCGGGCGAGATTCACGCGTGTGTGGCTCAGGGTTTATGCCACACTAAATCGCGCCACTCATGGAAGAGTGTGAAGTATTTAAGAGTGAGCACTCCAGCGGCAAGCAAGCTAGGAAATACTTCAGGTGGGTATGCTTACGTTAAGCATATATGCAAAATTGCAGAAGGCCTTTTAAGATATTTGTGATCGGTAAATGACATCATCGACAGAATTTTCGCAAATTTATAAACAGAATATCTTGTAAAGCTGGCCTACATTACTGATATTCGCGAGAGATCCTCATTTTGTCTTAACTACGAAAACAAATTTGCAAAACACTAGAAGTATTATTATATTTTATAGCTTTCAAAGAACAAACGCCCACCGGTTTTTCGAACGTTAGGTTGACTAAGCCAAAACATTCACAATCATAACTTTCTAAACAATATAAATGCAAATTTTATTAACAATTGTTTTGCTTTGGATTGACTTTTTTATTTTGTAAAGACCTAAACACTTAAGTATGATAAATTAACAAACAACGAGCAATCTGATAGAAAGTAAAATCTAGTTAAAATTTTCGCCGTGTCTATTAACTAACTAATAAAGGAAAAAGGATTAACATCAGTTCAGTGGAATTTCCATGATAACGTAACATGTTTACAAAGAAATAACTATATTGCAGTTTTTTAATATTGGTGGAAAGAAGTATACAGTTCTCAATCCTGAACCTGTGCACGTAACAATATCTTGCTTATTTCATTAACCCTGATGGTTTTTTGCCCGCAAAATGAAAAACAGATCGAATACCATGTACAGCGTAGATATTCACATTTGTTCGCGACCAGATTTATTGCATACCCAAGCCAGTTATAAAAATTACTTTAAAATGCGGCTCGTATCGAAAGTGAAAACACTTGCTTCATACGTAGCGAAACTGAGCGCTGAAACAATTGGCACCGTTTTATGCTTCTTTTCGAAATAATCTCTCTGCGCATGCACCGCAGCCAGAGAGGCTCAAAGATCAACGGTGCGTTGAAGAGAGAAACCTCTGACATTTCTGCGAAGCAGCTCTGTTACTGCATGGTCAGCTTTCGACATTGTTGCCGCCTGGCTTTGCACTATGGCCGGCTTAAGAATAAAAAGATCTGGTATTGAAAACCAGTTTTCCAATGGCCACAGCATGGCTGGTGGGGCCAGGTGGAGGACCGGAGGTAAGCGGTCATAATGGGGCTTAACCTACTTTCAAATAATTCTATCAGTGCACGCCATAAGACTAGCTTGTAACGATATATAACGGCCAAATTACAACAATGATTTTTAATACTAGTAGAAATATTGTTTTATATAGATTTGCTACGAAACATCCAAACTTTTTTCAATATCTTCTATACTTCACCTTGCCGAGGCGATAAAAAAAAATTTTATTCTTTGATTTACCTTGCTGAAATATGCCTTTTTTTTTGTGCCACGTTGTTGCGCATAACTGAGCTTTTTTTTAACATCGCTATTCGTTACTCAGAATAGAAATTATGTCAGTTTAGACACCGACTCCTCAACTAATCAAGTTCTTGAATTAAAATGCATCTATGATAGGTAGATACCTTGTCAACAGTGGCAACATGTTTCAAAAGTAGTTTTCATACACTCATGAATGAAAACCTTGTTTTGAAACTTCTATCACGTATGAGAAAAGAGTGTGTTAGTTTGAATAACTGTTTTTAATCATATCAAACTTTTCAAAAATAAGAAATTCATTCTAGGAAAATTTCATTGATTTTTATATGGTGCTGTAATTATAGTTTAGAAGATATTATCTTTTATAACTATTAATTTGTACGATAATTATAAAATTCGTAGTTGCATTATAGACACTATATAAAATGTAACATCGTCAACACCTCAAGCTGCAATAAATCCTGCAATTATAAATTATTATAAATAAGAGAAATAAAAGTGATTGAATGTATTCTGAATCTAGAAGCACAGTTCATTGAAGCTATTGCTAACGAGTTCTTCATTACAGCTGTTAAATCATCTTAAATCTTATAATTGTATCTATTTTTAACCATCATCCCAAATAAAATTCAGTGCAGTCCTGAATGAAAGATTGCCATTTAAACAGAACCTTACACGCCTGAGTAGCACCAACGCGAGGCACGTTTAATTTTCTTCCTTTTTTTTTCTTCTTTTTTGCTATACTACTAAAAATAAACCAATCTAAGAATAGGTATGGAACGCATAAAAAAAGCTAGCAAAACAAAATAAGTGTGCTGCAAGCCCTCATTTAACGTGAAACAAATGCAATAATAAACTAATTAAAATAATTTCCACCTCGTAACGACATTTTAATAAAACTCTTTGGAATTCCTTTGGCAACAAAATTGGCCAACAATCCAAGGCGCGCAAAAACACGGTGCCCACCGATGATGGAAGAAACCGAAAAACGAAAAACGATTCATGTGGTACATAAGTTGGCGAGATAAGACAGGTGGTGGTATAATTGTTTTACTCGTGTTCTACATAATGACGTCAGCTCGGTTGAGTGAATCACGGATTCTGGTTCATCATCTATTGAGGCAGGACTGGTGGTCTGACAATGAGTGGAATCCCCCAAGAATTCGAGAAGTAAACAAAACAACCAAAAAATAATAAAAATAAAAAAGAAAACAAAGTACACGTGAGGCGGTACGCGATAAAAATAATCAAGAATAGGTGGGGGAACTGAATGCTCCCATTTTCACAAGAGAGCACTCTAGACAGAGGCTAGCGCCACTACTTAAAACTCAAACCTTGGCTAGGGAGGAAGAAAGAAAAGCCGCCCGGCCTCCGTCTCAGGTTAATCACGCTGAAGTCTCAGAATGCTCCAATGTATAGAGTGATTAGGCTTATCAATATAGGATCCCCTTCTATGGAAAGTTATCGACAGAACATATCAACATCCCTTCCAACATCGCGTCTTCGAACAGCGCACCGCCCGGAGTATATACTTGAAGGTGGTGGAAGAGAAAGCCCAAAGTCGTGTACTGATTCAGAAGACAGAATCAAATGCCATGAGCAGACAGAAGCAGCCTGCAGTTCAGGCAAGTGCTCATCTCCAAAGAATACAAGATTAAGGTTGCGGAGGCTTTGGAAGAGCACGTGTCTCGACTCAGCAACTCCCTTCTGCCATCCACTACTTAACTTTGTATAGTATCCCTTTTCTTTGATACGCTTCTTTCAATTCAGAAATAGAAATGATAAGTTGCTAGAAAATCAAAAAGAAGGGGACGATGCTTGCGAGACTTTATTACGAATCATGTCTATCAAAATTTACTAAGGGGCGTCGATTGGAAATAAATAATTCCCAAGGTTCACCCGGATATTTTCGAAGGTGTGGGATGAAGCGCTCACCTAGTAAACAGTGCTTGCTTTCCTATATTTAAATTATTTCTAGCAAACGCAAACATCATATTCAATGAATAATTTAAAACGCACAACTTGGGAGAGACTTTGGTGCCATATATTCTTATAAATGGCTCATTAGTAACGAAATGGCAATTATTTTCTAATGATTACGATGGGTACAAAAAACGTAGCGACGCTAAAAATACCTACACTTTGCACGTTCGAACATCGGAATTTTTTCAAAATCTATAAATCAATATTATTTCAAATTAACTATTTATAAAGTATCTAAACAAGCCAACACAACCGACATCCACCTACTTAAGAGCCGTCGGCGAAAGTTTGCGAACGAATCTTGTACGTTACAAAGTATTGAAAGTAAATTATTAACATTATTGGTTTTAGCCTACCGGACTATCAAGTGAAGAAACAACTAGATTAAATTATTATATATCGATTTATTATTCTAGGACAAACCTATCACATATCATGATTGTTGATCGAAAAATAAATCGCACGTGTAAAAAATGAGCTTTTTTCGCAAATATTTTAATAATTTAATACAGTAACAGAGGTTATGAAAACGTTTTCGGCATAAATAAATCTTAGGAATGATGTGCGCCACGAAGATGAAATATTGTACACATAAATCACAGTGAAAATTAGCATAACAAGAGCGTTCAATCTAAAAGAAGTATAAAATTTAAATTTGCCTAAATAGTTTCTCAAAGGCTGGGGTTGAAAGATTATCTGAAACAGCTTTTTGTTAGTAGTGATAATTGAAATGCATCTAGATATTGCAAAATACGCTTGTAGGGAATCCCATTACTAATTCTAGAGAAATATGGCCTAAACCAGTTTTACAAACGAAATGGGTTAAACCCATTATTTCGTTTGTCGGATTACAACAAATATGTTGGTTTCTCCAAGAATACGAAATTTACTGTTTTTATATTTATATAATTTGATTCATTCTTAAAACAGAGGCAAGTGTAAATAAATCAAATTTTCGGAAAGGGGCTAACCACCAAAAATGTGCTTAGGGAAATGTTAAAAAACATATAAAAATATTGTGTGGACTTTTATTTCTTTAATAAAATTATAAAAATTTAGATACTAAGCTTTTAAAGGTTTCCATTAATGGAAAAAAAAAGCGATTTAGAGTTTAGATCTTACTATCTTTCCAATGGATCAATATTTCCGGGAAATATAGTGAATACTTTTAACTGATCAAGATAAGAAGAATAAGGAAGAGATATTCCATTTAACTATTTTTATTTAGAGTTGTTTAACAAATTTCCTCTTAAATGAATACACACGTAGATATGAGTTTAGCCTTTCAAAAATCCCATGCAATAAACACAATTTATAAAAGCAATAAAGATAGTTCCGGCTTTGAATTGCCAACATCGCCTTACATCGGCAATTAGAATACTATATCCTTCTAGTGAACGTGTACTCGTTCTGTTTAAAGTTGTGAATGGAATGTTTTCGTAAATAGCAGATAAACGCGACTCATTTCGAATCGAAAATAGGAAAAATTTTATTCTATTTTAATTCTAGTGATAACCTTTAGTCCGCGAGCGATACACGGGACTGGGTTAAACAACACACTGTTATATACGGCAAAAATTCCATGAAGCTGTGGATCTATGCTTTTAGACTGAACTAAGTAAAAATATTACAAGCGAATATTTCCAAACGCTAATTCTTCCCAACTTGAGCTTCGACTAAGACTGAAGAGCGTTACGAAATCAATTCCCAGTTCCAGGAAAAGCGAACTGGTCTGGTGCTATAGATGGCAAACAGATCCGCAGTTGTGTGCAAATTAAATTTCTTTGGGAAATATTCGTTTCGAGTTCACTGCGAGGGAACTTGTTCATTGGCATGGAGCGGATGTTTTTTATAATTAAATTGCACAACCGTAAAATAATCTAAAAAACTGTGAAAACGCAACAATGAGCAACAACATCGTACTAAGCGACTGTTGTTGCCGTCCGATGAAACTGAATGAGTTGCGAGCAGTGTAGAAACAAAATGAAAACGAATAAAACAAAAAAATATGGCACAATCATGGAGCGTAGACCCACCATCGTTGGCATCACCGTTTTCACAAAGAAAATAACAGCGGAGCCGTCGAGTCATCGACCTGCTTTCGAGCTCGGAGGCTACGAATGAGGTTATCTGATTGATGTCCACAAAGCGAACTTTTTTCTTTACTTATAAAAATTAGTAAAACCAAATTAAAAAGAAAATTAATAAGCTTACAGCCGTAGCTGGGTAGATCCATGGCACAGTTTCAAATACCTTTTTAGAACGATAGAAGGGAAGTCTGGCTTCCCCCTATCTGCTTTAGTAAGGGGTAGTTAGGTCATAATTAGCAGCAGCTGTTTACCTCGGCTTTTACTTTTCCCTCGGTACCACTTCCCCGGTCCACCAGAGTGGTGTGTTTCCCTTCCTGGATTCAATCGAAGTGGTAGGGCGATTTTGAAAACAATTTCAGATTCACTTAATACACGAAGAAATCAACCAGTTATTCTCTCCATGGCTAGCTTTTGTAGGAAGGCATATGCTCATACTAACACCTATGAACTTTCGTTCCCTTCTTGCTTTCACATCCCCCATGATAAGACAAAAGCAAAACCGAACACATAATTCAGTTGGGGGCATTAACTAGGTGGGATGAATGCACTACATTTAGAACATTTGTTTTTTTCAGCACCATTCATTCAACATTTCGAATATGTCGAAACGTAATACAAATCTCTTGTTTTCTAGCCAAAATTTATTAAAATAAAAAAGTGATACATATACATAAATCTTTAAAATAATTTTTACTACTTTCGAACAAAAAAATAGATATTTTTGCAGGAGCCAAGTTACATACGCACACAGATAATTCCTTTTCGGGTTAAACGGGGTCTGTCGCAACATAAAAGGTCAAAAGTTGCACCTTGTTTTTGATAACAGGCAAACAAGTAACAAATAATTAACCTGTAACCTAAGCGATACATTTTATTAAATTTATCTTTGAAATATTTCTACCCAAGTTGTTTCTGAGTAGACCTCATTTTTTCCGATGGGTGTACCGAAAATGGCACACGGCAACCAAAAATGGCACAATCAGTCACATTTCTGTTTTATTACAACATGCAAAGCAAATTTTTGTGCGATAACAGAATATGTAATAAGAATAATTACTACACTTCCTTAATTAATTAGACATGAGGTTTAGGAGGGGATCTTAAAAGGTACACGCAGCAGAGAACGTTTTAATAAAAATTGGTAAATTTTAAGGAAATAAATTATAATTAGACTCTTACATGTAATATTTAGGGAACTTACTTCTTTGGATAGTTAGACATAAAAAGTGAAATCTGATAAAATTCCAAGATTTTTTTTAATCCTAAGAGAGGCAAAGGATTAGGGTACATATCAAATAATGTGGTGCCTTTGGTTTTGCCTGTAAGAAATATTAATTAATAATCTTATCCAAAACGTTGAAGATTTCAAGTGAACTTGATCGCTGGTGTGCTACATCCGCCATTTTGCGTCAACCGCAGCATGCGGCGATGACTTGTTTCACGGAATTTTAGCAGAACACGACACCAGCAGCATACTAATGGGGAGCTCCGTGTGGAAATTCTCATTCTCAGTTGATTTGTTTGATTGGCGGTGCTTACGCTTTACTAATGTAAGCAAGCACCGTCTTAATCGAAGCCCCAGCTCACCTTGAGCTTCAAGGGCGAGCAATTCGCCTAGCACAATGGTCGATCGATGAAGAAAATTTTCCAACTAAAGAGGGATGAAGAAGAAGTAGAAGACATAGTGAGGGCAACGAGCGTTTTTACGTGTACACGTGCATCCTTGTGCCTGTGAAGAGTCCAAAGGAGTTATGGAAGATAGGAGAGGTATGAAGGAGGGATGTCTGTCTGCCGCAGTGATTCATCCCCGCTTCTTGCATCGAAGGGATTTCTACTGGATTTCCCACGCTCGCAAGAAGTCCCGTCCCGTTCCTTTGACTCTTGAACGAATGTCGGGCAAGAAGACGGCTGAGGCCGTCGACGAATAAGAAGCTCTCCCTTTCAAGACGTTCACGGCTGCGAGCGACTTTCTTGAGAATCTGTTGCTAGAATAAAGTGGCACGGAGTCCCCACCCATCTCCGGAACGTATGCCCCAAATTTTCACCTTTTCACTCCAATTCTTCCGCACATCCGGAAGAGTAGAGTACAACCAGAGGCAGCCAGCAACCCCCACCTTTCAAGTCCCCACCTATTCTTGTGCACTACACATTTGATACGGAGCATGAGTGCCCCGCCGCCACCCGGCAGCCCGGCGCTAGTCCTCGTCCCCGTTGTCCCATCAGTTCAGTGGAAATGCCCATCCACTAAGGCCGAAGGGAGGAACGCACACGGCAGCTGATGACGGCTGGCCGTCGGTGCTCCTCGTGAATTTGCAGCAATATAATAGCGCCGCCACCGCCACCACCAGTGCAATTGGGGCTCGAGGTTCGGGCACAGTTGGAGCACTTCGGCAATGGCAACGGGCGAATACCCAGCATATAATGCTACTGGGGCACCAGCTGGGTGCGTGTGCCTGTGTGCGGCGCCTCCGCTAGCACAGGCAGACTCGAGTCGGCGGTCTCCTCTGCCTCTATCCTGCCGTTTTGTCCCGCACAACAGAACCCGATTCTTTTTTTGTTTCCCTCCATCTGAAACTATATGGAGTGGTGGAGCGTGGGGTGCTGCTGCTGCTGCTGCTGCGTTGCGTTTCCTACTACTATTGTGATCCCCTCCCTTCCATCTATCCAGCCGAAGAGAGTGGAGGAGCGAAGCGACACACGGAATCAACAATTTGCTTTTGTTTATCGAGTCCCACAGTGCTAGGTTTTCGGCGGTGTCCTTACAACACCGAGCAATTGAAGTTCGGCCCGACGACACTAAATCGAAACAACTAAGTGGCCAGTACTCACCAATTATCGTAGGCGGAAATTATATTACTGAAACTCACACACCTCATAAATCGAAACCAGTTTCACGGACGATTTTTCAGAATATGTAGAGAAGGTGAAATGCTATCCAAGTGCTGTACCAAATTCACTTTTCCCCAGCTCCATGAAATGCACAGTACTTTTATCTAATTGAATGGCAGTTACTTAGCTCGGAAAATTAAGAAAATCGTGTGAAAATTTGCGATTAAATGCACCGAAAACTGAAAAGAAACAGATCAGCCCTAACACTTGACAATTGTGTTAGACCATAAACCCAGGCCTGTCACAAAACGCAAAGAGTACAAGGTATGCTACGGTTGGGTTGTCAAACACCATGACGCCATTCAACCCGTAGTGCTTGGTATGGGTGACGTCACCCGGCGTTGGATTTCTTATTACTTCTAAATAACTTCAAATAGGGACACCTTCATTTAAATTCGGGTAAATGGCACTATAAAAGGCAATATACTTTGTTAAAAAAATCTTTATTAGTGTTTCGTCTCTTCATTGTGAATTAAGTTATGCAAGCTTTTTTGACACAGCCAAGTTTAGATGACAACCACAATGGCGCATTTGTTTTGAACATGGAAATACGTTGTGTTCGAAATTCCATTCCCGGCTAGTACCAGCCAGTCCCAGAATTTAAGCGTTTGAGGACTTTTTAACGAATTAACTTTAGAACTTTGAACCTGTGCGTATCATAAGGGAACCAGATGCGTTGGAAATTCCCCATTAGATCTTTATGAAAATAAATAACTCATATTTGAAATCAAATTTACAAATTGCATTCGAATCAATAACAGTTCTTCGAAACACATAGGAAATGGGTTGTTGTCCTGGCTCATGAAGTAATTTTTTCTACCAGTCCCGATATACAAATTTAAGGAACAATCAAAACTACAATTATTACGAAAATTAAATAAATATAGTTAATTTATTACCTTCTTTTGGTTTATAATCCCAAATTATAAAACCTCTGGAGCTTCAAACACCTTTGTCTTATTTAAACCTTGCTCTTGCGCCTTGACCACCGGTTTTTAATCTTTTTTGCCTTCTATGTGTTCGAAGGAATAGATGACGATTGTTTCTCTGACTGAAATACCTTAGCCTTCTCCTAGTTTTATCCAGGAACTCCCTCACTGCACCAGGTGTATGTTCTGTGACACCTCACTGTGGATTCGA
This sequence comes from Proctacanthus coquilletti, assembly GCA_001932985.1. Taxonomy (NCBI): domain Eukaryota; kingdom Metazoa; phylum Arthropoda; class Insecta; order Diptera; family Asilidae; genus Proctacanthus; species Proctacanthus coquilletti. The sequence goes on along the minus strand of MNCL01000056.1, from coordinate 238,877 downwards.
GAACGTAAATCATTCTTAATATGGAGAGGATTGGAGCCTGGATTTACTAAATGAATACTTCTCATATGCTTAGTAAGACGATATTTCCTAATGAAGGCACGTCCACAAATCTCACATTTGAATTTTTCACCAGTATGTGTTCTAACGTGTGCCCTTAGAACGTGTCTGTGGGAATACCTTTTTTCACAATGCGGGCATCCATAGGGCTTCTCACCGGTGTGAGTTCTTGTATGGACGAGAAGATCGCACGCTCGGTTGAATCCCTTGTCGCAAATACTGCAGAAATGTTTTTTCCTCACAGAATGACTATACAGAGCTGAATTTTCAATGTCCTTCGATTCTACTAAAAGACTATTAGTTGAAAGGCTAATATCGTCATCCTGGCTTGTAGATATCCCTTTTCTCGATGCCTTCAATTTAACTTGTAAAGCCTTACCCTGCTCCATTTGATTGAATTTATTTTCTAGTTCCTCCAGGTCATCTAACCAAATCTTCTCCGGAGATTTTGCTTTAAAGTCGCTCAATTCAGTTAATTTTTTATCACGCTGCTCAAGGAGGTCATTTTTCCCTTCCTTTGTTAACATCCACATTGGCATATTTAGTAAATAATCAAATTTCTTCAGGCCGTTCGCTTCAGCATCCGCCTCGTTTTCTGGAAGTTCTTCGTCTGTTTTTTTAAATTGTAATTGCAATTCTCGTACAGGATCTGGCCGATACCCACGCTTGACCAATTCATTAACCATACTTCTTTTTCCTTCCATATCCTCAACGACGATGGTTTTGTCACATTTTTCGATAATAAAACGGACCTGATCTTCCAATCGATCTGCTTCTGCTTGTAATTGGCTCTGCCAGTACTTCTTCCTTTTCACATAGTATTCCAAACGAATTGGATAGAATTCTCTTAAAATATGAACCACTGCATCGATTTTTGTATTTCGTTGTGGTTTTTTCTTGGAAATCATTCTCCGAAGGCTCTTTATAATATCCCTTGGATTGTGATTAGATATTTTGATAGGCGCTCCAGTAGTATCAGAACTGCTTACTAAAACCATTGGGATAATGGGTATATTCCACTTCGTCTCCTTTTTTCGATTGTCATCCCCTTCAATATTAGCAATAGCATCGTCATGCGGATGGAAAATCAATTGAGCAAAAGTGCAACTGCATCTTTCTGTCCAGGAACTATTCTTGCTATTACTTTCTTTTGTGAGATCTTCATTCTCCTGTAATATTATCAGCTCTTCAAGTAAACGTTAAGCAACTATATGGGTACTTTACCTTTTTTACGTATGTGTCCAAAGATACAGTATCGTTACATTCATTGCCTGCAGTTCTTTTTCTTAAATAATTGCTTTGAGACATTTTACCTATATGCGCCATAGATATTTTAAATATTGACATTTGCTCACACCATGTGGTAACTGTCAAATAAAATCTTCCCGAGGTGGCTGCACTGACGTTTATTTACTTGATGCCAGTGGGACGCTGCAAGGGCCCCCAATTAAATCCTTTAGAGTAAATTGCATGGTCAATCTACCAAAATGACTGCAACAACGGAAACAAGGTTTGTACTCATCAGAATCTGTAGCAACTAACAACAGTCTTTGTTTCACTCAGAAAAAGATCGAGGGAGGAAGACGCATCTGATTCAATGCCATTGTCGAAGAGGATAAACAATCTGCACATTAACAACAATTCTATTCCCTTTCCTGCGAATAGGAGTCTTAATTTACACAGTCATCAAGAAGGTGCTGACCACATGGCAGACTACCAGCGGCACATACAGCAAATGCAACAGAGTTCACCGTCGAACATTTTCTTCCCGAGCTCGGAAAGTAATAGCAATGAGGAGAATGCTGATTTATTTCACAACAGCGATGATATAATGGCAGAGTATAACCCAGAGCTGGATCAGCACCAAAACCCTTATTACTATAGCAAAAATAAGCTCTTGTACGAGCTCCATGCGGAAAGGGTAAGACGTTCACATCACTAACTCACCAATTTTCTTGTTCATTTAATAAAACAAAACCCAGGTTTTATATTCTATAATTTGTAGTTCTGGACAGTAGCCCTAAGTTATTTTTAAGATACTTACCGGTCGTACTTTGGGGCTTTGCGGGTCTATTTAAATTATATTATTTGTAAATAGTCGGAATAAGCGTCGCTACTATTTATTAAAATCTAGCAGTTCTTAATTTTCTGTTCTCTTAAACGTAAAGCAGTGGCTCTTTGTATTTTAAAGCTGTTCGCTGTTAAAATTGCATTTAGTTATGTTTAATAACCGCATAGATTCTCTTTTAATTAAGTCCTTTAAATGTTCAAAATTAATAATAAATTAGAAACATAAACATTTTAACTGCCTTAAGTGTTTGCCGCAGCCCCTTTTTGTTGTCTATTTTTGATCTCTCCAAATTTAAATCTCGTATAAAAAAAACCGTGACTCATTAAAAATAAGAAATGTATTAAAACACAAATACTTGGAACAAGGAATATTAAAAAAAAATTTTAACCTAGCTGCAATAAGATTCTTCAAGACGTCGAAGAATTTACTTCTGGTTCCTCCTAGAATGGAATAGGTTAGTGTTGCTACTTTATTCTGTAATAAGCTTACCTTAATCCTAACTTCATCAACTTTTGAAGTACTTTTAGGCCTAAAAAATAATTTATATTCATGTTGAACAAATTAACAAAACAAATATTACTCTTGAACATCTGTCTTAGGTCCACTGTCCTCTGCGTCTGGGTCAGGTTTAATTTCAAATATATTGCTGTGGAGGAGTAAATATCTTTAATATGTCTCTGAGTTGTTATACAACTTTTACCTCTGTTCGTTGTGTTCAGCAATATCAAGCACATCAACGTCTCCAATATCAGGTTTGATGTCCTCATCACTGTCGTCATCCAACGGTTCTTCTTTGATATCAATCCTAAAAGATCCCTTTTGTATAATTGTTCTTAATAGAAGTTTTAACTCCTAACTCGTCTTCAATGTCGACCTCATCCTCGTTCTCTGCATCTTCTTCGCCATCTGATTCCAGTTCGCTAACACTTCCTTCGGATGAAGATTCTCCGTCTGTGCCTTCGCTGCTACTGCTTTCATCGCTGGAGCTATCGGTCTCACTTTCTAGGAAGTCAAAATCATCTGAATCGTCGTCTGAAGATTCTGAGGAATCAGACGTTGAGGCAAGCCTCCTTCTTTTGGCAGGACGTTCAGTTTCTTCGCCATATCCGTTTTCAATGTCATGCCGTAAACTGAATAGTGGACAAACAAATAGGAAGTGCATTGAGCTTAGTTTAGAGTGGTTTTTAAAAGGCAGATTATTAAATTTTATTTCACATGCTAAAAGAATGAAACAGGTTTCACATTGTCCCCCTATGCTCGATATTGCCCTTTTAATACAAGACGAATTGCTTTCTTGTCTTCCATTAGGAGGCGAGATACCCACCTTGGCAATTTTCGGTAACCCAACTCATTCGAAATTATCGATTGAGCACTCCCGTACGATATCCCGACCTCTGCAGCAATTTCCCACACTGTAAGGCGTCGGTCACCTTCAATTAGCTCACGGATCGCCCGAATGTTCGCCTTAGTTATGCTTGTCCGCGGTCGGCGTGCGTGACTCTCGTTTTCTACTGATTCTCGGCCACTTGAAAATCTTTTGTGCCAGTCATAGACTTGACTCCTTGAAAGGGTTTTTCCAGTGAACTGTGCAATCAACCGACGTAGAATTTCGGCAGGTTTTATACCTCTTTTCGACAAAAACTTAATTATAATGCGTTGTTCAACGGACTTGTATACCCCATGTCCAGACATGATGCTACTGACCAATCAGATCTAGCGAGCTGGATCCGTGGATTCCCCTCCCCTTAATATCCCCACTCAACCCAGAGCAAAACCCCGCCTCACTCGCATCGTCCAACGAGCGAGCGGTAAGAGTCCGGTTTATATTTGATCCACCCTCGCAATATAGCCAATTTAGTAATAAGTATTTTACTATTTCCTTGCGTACTTTTTCCGCCTAGTGTTTTTCCGCCGTTTTCTCCTGCCTAGATCCCTTAAATGCATAACTAAACTGGTCGCGAAAAGAGCCACCCCAGCCAACAACACCTTATTTGTCGCCATTTTAACTCAAACTGACACTTGAACCACTTTAGGAACTAAAACTTACCGTCTTCTTCGACGTCTCAGCAAGAGAAGTAAAAGTAATAGAGCCACAGTTTTTCTGTGATTCATAACACGAGTCGGAGGAATGATAAAAATTGCTCTTTGCTTTTGTTTACCGACTTATCTTGTTTTGAATGGTGATATTGAAACGTCACTCAAACGGTGCCTTCTTCTTTATTTAATACCAATGCCAGTCCAAGTATAGATTTTATAATCAGGGTTTCGATGGAGACTTCGTTCCGTTGATGAAAAAAGTCAAATTTACACAAAAAATCTGATGTTAAATCGAATGCCATTGTAAAATAACCTGTCTTGCAGATACTATAGCAAATTAAATTTAAACTCACCTGAATAGATACTTTTTGAAGTTCTCCCTTGTTCTGAAGGCCTGTTTCGAAGATTTGTTCAAGCTCCGGGGTAAGATCTCGTCTTTCTTTCTTTTTCTGAGAACGTTAACTCCAGTCACAAAAGACTCGTCTACCCCTTCTATATCTATAGCGATATTATGCAAGATGAAGGCGCACTTAACAATAGTTCTAATTCTTTTCGGGTCTACCTTGAATCTGGATGTAAGAATAGCAAATTTATTTCTCAAAATATTATACGCAGCTTCAACAACTTTGTGCAGATCACCAAGACGCCTATTGAATTCCTTTTTCTCTGCATCTGCAACAGGCTTGGGAAATGGCCTTATTATATAATGCCTTAGTGGAAAAAACTTCGTGCCAAGTACAACGTACGGCAACTGTGCACTGGAAGTAAATGGCTGCTCCCGCGGAGATATACGTCTCAATTTTCGGTCGAGACTATCCAGCAACTTAAAAGGCATCTGGATATTTGGAGGTTTGGCCATATCAACAGCTAAGAACTTGTAATTTGCATCAACTATCCCAACGACGGGTATTTGTAGTGTCTTTCTGTATTCCAAAGTATTGTTTACGCATGTAACCTTCAGGAATTCCTTTTCGATTACTCCCACGCAATTAGGGAACTTAAATCGTTTATAGTAGCCTTTCGCCACAGAATTCAACTTTTTCTTGGTTACTCTTCCAAGATACTTTCTGCTAAGACAAATTGAAATTGCGTCGAGCGTTTCGTATGTGGCGTTTCTGATGGAACCTGGAGACACCTTATAAACCGAACTTAATTTATTGAACGGCTGGCCTGATGCTAAGAAGCTGAAAAGTGTCTCTGTTATCCAAGAATATAAATAATTGTTCCACATCAGTACCTCAAAGCAATTGCTAGCCGTCTCTCGGGGGCAGACACCGAGCTCTTCTTTAAGTGAGAATAAATTTTTCTTAAAATATAATTGAATGTTTCTGGTCTAATGCTGAATTTTTGAAGATAATCATTTGGATCCTGAGGAAGAATTGCGAATTGCTTGACATACTTTTTGGCTTCCCTTTTTCGCCTTAGTAATCTCTTATAGCGTTTCAAAAATAGAAACTTTAAATAAGAATTCTCAAAAAGAAGTAATTTTTCTGCTAAATTCATCACAGTTGTGGCTTAATTATCTACTATTGCTTTTATTATACTACAAGGCAAAATACAACTTTCAGTGGTAAACAAACTTGCAGTATGTCAAATATGGCAATCAGCTGTTGTGCGTTCCTAAAGCATACCAAATGTTAAACTAAAAAAATCATATTAGCCAAGTTTCACCTAGGAGTGTTGGTATTTTGCAAGCTGTAATTGTCAGAGTTGGGGTCGTTGAGATAGACAAGAGAATTGTAGTTTGCCGGAAATACTCGTCCTAGGTGTTAATTTGTGGATTTAGGGAGCATAACTAAGACTAGGTAAATGTTAACTATTTTTATAAAATAAAATTATACAGACACGCCCTAGAAACTGGTTACTTGTTACGAAAACAGCGAAAGCAATCGATTTTCTCCGTGACAGCTGTCGTGGTGGCGGTGGTTCCATGGAAAAAAGATAACATGACACGAATCCATTGGAGCCACCCCTAAAAAGTGGTATATTTTGCTGCCATAGCAATTTAGTTAACGTATTTTTTGAATGCGTGCAAAGTAAGGGCAGTGGGATGTGTTCATGCTCTTCGTGTCTTTTTCGTGTTTTTCATTGATTTTGTATTGACATAGTCCTATAGTTCTATAAACGAGGTAAACACTCCTTCTCAGGTTTTCCATTATTTGTTTGGATTCTGAGTGGTTTCTCTGAAAAATGACGGACTCAAAATACTTTACCACCACTAAAAAGGGTGAGATCTTTGAGCTGAAGTCGGAGCTAAACACCGACAAGAAGGAGAAAAAAAAGGAGGCGGTCAAAAAGGTATACTACACTCGAAAGCTGTGAAATAGAATGTAATAGAGAAGATAACAAATTTACACTAACTTGCCACAGGTTATCGCTAGTATGACTGTTGGCAAAGATGTATCCGCTCTATTTCCTGACGTAGTAAATTGCATGCAAACGGATAACTTGGAACTGAAGAAGCTCGTCTACTTATATCTGATGAACTACGCCAAGTCCCAGCCGGATATGGCAATTATGGCTGTAAATACTTTCGTGAAGGTTAGTATTAATTACTTAAAGTGTTTTAGTAAACATTTTATTTTCTCATTTATCACTAAAGACTTTTATACTTTTGTTGGAAACTCATTAAGAAGTAAAATCACAAAGTTATGTGTTTTTATGAAATGACAGATCTATAAGCAAAATTAAATAAAAATTTATTGACAAATCAGAAGAGCCAAAACATGACTGCTCCATAACATTTTTTAATGATTTTCTTTTTAAATACCACAATTTTTTCCTTATTAATAACTTAGTTCTCACAGAATTCATCTTCTGTTTTGTTAATTAATTATCTAAATAAAAATAACAATTTAGAATAAAAAATGAATACTTGAACGAATATTGCTAGCACCTATGTGTTGTTTATTTTGCTTTAATCCATGCTAAAAATTTTAAGGAATTGCCCTCTTCTCAACTTGTAAAGGTAATTATTCGTGCCCTATGTTTGTTAACAGAACGCAGAACGTTAATTTTACACTTAGTTTATTTTTGTTGCATTCAAATAGGTTTTTTGCATTATCTTTTTGTTGGATTGTTGGTTTCGTCCATCCGATCATTCATCTCATCTGTAGAAATACAGTGCGTGTATATAATTAATTTCATCCCTTACAATTAGATGTATTACCCAGGAGCCTGAAATCATTACAAATTTTTAATACAGAAAGGGTACTTACTTAAAAGTCACGTATTATCTGTCTATTTTTCTACATGATGTGAAATTCTTCTAAATAAACTCACTTCTTTTATTACTTTAATCGCTCAATATCTTTAAATCTGCAACAGATATTTAAATCGCACGCGCCAAGAACAAATTTTTTTATTTATGTTTAAATAAAAGTATAAACGACAATGCACATTGCACACAAGTTTCTTTGCTTTATTTTTATTTTAAAAATATCAAAAGATCACTATTTTGTGAGGAAGAATTTTTAAAATCTATTTCTTCGAATTTACGAAGTTCCGGGATAAAAAAAGTGTATCAAGTAGTTGTGGAGTCTAGGTTTCTTTGCAAAGCAAAATAATTCTACCCAGTATGGTTTGGAAGGCTATTTAATATTTATAGTATACACGGAAGAACCATATTTACAGAAAATCAAATTGGTGTCGAAACTTTATTGTATAAACATGTCCCAATATCATATAAATAAAGCATTTCACAACATTTTCGTAATCTTTGTAAGTTTAGTTCATCCATGAGCATGGGCCGATTAAACCTTTCCAATACATCTACCCTTCTGTAGGTATTGGTTATCATAAATTGATCCTCTTTAAATGAAGACAAGTGAATAAAAAGCACATAACATTGTTACCCACTAAATACAATTGCCCATTTACTATTAAATGTATAAGTAAGAAAGAAGTTAATAAAGTTCATTTCGCCACCATACCACATGCCTGCTCCTTCCACTAACAATTTTGTTTTCAATCGCATTTCGCCAGCCTGGAGCTTGCGTTATAGAAGTATTATTTGCTTTGAAAAGCGTTCCTTGTTGTTTTCTTTAAAAATAGAAACAAAAATTATAAGATTAAAATTATTTTAATATAATAAGCCAAATGGAAGAGGAATGTCTTTTATTTCGTATTCTTCTTTTTTACTGACTTTTAAAAGGATTGTGAAGACTCGAATCCGCTGATACGAGCGTTGGCTGTGCGAACTATGGGATGTATTCGAGTCGACAAGATTACTGAATATTTGTGTGAACCTCTCAGAAAGTGTCTTAAAGACGAAGATCCGTACGTGAGGAAAACCGCGGCGGTATGCGTTGCCAAGTTATATGATATTTCTGCTTCAATGGTGAGTTGATAATTTTAAGACATTTTAATTACATAAACATGACTTTGTGCGTCAGGTTGAGGATCAGGGCTTCTTAGACCAATTGAAAGACCTTTTATCTGATTCAAATCCCATGGTTGTTGCTAACGCGGTTGCAGCCTTAAGTGAAATAAACGAAGCCAGTCAGTCTGGGCATCCACTAGTTGAAATGAATTCAGTCACTATCAACAAGCTTCTTACTGCTCTTAACGAATGTACTGAGTGGGGTCAAGTTTTCATTCTCGACTCTTTGGCTAACTACAGTCCCAAAGATGAGCGTGAAGCTCAATCGATTTGTGAACGTATTACTCCACGCTTGGCTCATGCCAATGCAGCTGTAGTTTTGAGCGCAGTTAAGGTTTTAATGAAACTCCTAGAAATGCTCTCTAGCGATAGCGATTTTTGCGCTACGTTAACAAAGAAATTGGCTCCACCTTTGGTAACATTACTATCATCGGAGCCAGAAGTTCAGTACGTTGCGCTGAGAAATATTAATTTAATTGTACAAAAACGTCCTGATATTTTGAAGCACGAGATGAAGGTGTTCTTTGTCAAATACAATGATCCCATTTACGTTAAACTTGAGAAACTAGATATTATGATACGACTGGCTAATCAGAGCAATATTGCGCAAGTTTTAAGCGAACTAAAAGAATATGCAACTGAAGTTGATGTGGACTTTGTCAGAAAAGCAGTCCGAGCCATTGGCCGATGTGCCATTAAAGTAAGATAATGATTAGTTTACAATTTTCCTACTATAGCAGAAATCTTTAGGTCGAACCATCAGCAGAGCGTTGTGTCTCCACTCTACTAGATCTGATTCAGACAAAGGTAAATTACGTCGTCCAAGAAGCCATTGTTGTAATAAAAGATATTTTCCGCAAATATCCAAACAAATATGAGAGCATAATTAGCACTCTTTGTGAAAATTTGGATACTCTAGACGAGCCAGAAGCTCGCGCTTCAATGGTATGGATTATTGGCGAGTACGCGGAGCGTATTGATAATGCCGATGAATTACTGGATAGTTTTCTGGAGGGTTTCCAGGATGAGAATGCACAAGTGCAACTACAGCTTCTGACTGCCGTCGTAAAATTGTTCCTTAAACGACCATCAGATACCCAAGAACTGGTTCAGCATGTCCTATCATTGGCAACTCAGGATTCAGATAATCCTGACTTGCGCGATCGTGGTTTTATTTACTGGCGACTACTTTCTACAGATCCCGCCGCCGCAAAAGAAGTTGTCCTTGCGGATAAACCTTTAATTTCTGAAGAAACAGATCTTCTGGAGCCCACGTTACTTGATGAATTGATTTGTCACATTAGTTCTCTTGCTAGTGTATATCACAAACCACCGACTGCTTTTGTTGAAGGACGTGGTGCTGGAATAAGGAAATCTCTACCAAATCGTACCACCACCGGCGAAACAACAGAAACGCATCCAGCAGAGCCCACTGTAATTCCAAATCAAGAATCGCTTATTGGAGATTTACTTTCAATGGACATAGGCGCTCCCGCCCCACCAGCACCAGCTGCCCCGGCTAGTAATGTTGATTTACTAGGAGGAGGACTAGACGTTTTGGTAAGTTTTAGTATTTTTTGATATTGTATTAGTTCCCATTGATTGCACCTATGACTTATAAGCAAATGGATCTATAAATTACTGCGTTACTTTAAAATTTTCCAAATATCGTATTTTACGACTTAAATTGTGGAAATGTGTGGACAACTATACGTTACTAATAAGGTGTAGCTTATACTTAGAACACAGAAGTTATGTGTAGTCTTCCACATTGCTAATTTATTTTCCATGCTCTAGCTTGGAGGACCTACTGACGTCCCAGCTGGAACTGGAACATCAGGACTTCTTGGCGACATATTTGGCTTGGGCGGGACAGTATCAGCAATGATCCAAATTCCGAAAATAATTTGGTTGCCAGCAGAAAAAGGTAAGGGTCTAGAAATACAGGGAACATTTTCACGACGCGGTGGACAAGTCTCTATGGATATGACTTTCACTAATAAGGCCATGCAAGCGATGAGCGGCTTTGCAATTCAACTAAACAAAAATAGTTTCGGCCTTACTCCAACCGGGCCACTCCAAGTTACACCCCTTCAACCTTCACAGTCCTACGAGGCTAGTTTGACACTGGGAACTTCAGGACCCGTACAGAAAATGGTACCATTGAATAATCTTCAGGTTGCTATAAAAAACAATGTAGACATATTTTACTTTGCTTGTTTGGTGCATGCTAATGTGCTGTTCACTGAAGATGGTCAATTAGACAAGAGGGTTTTCTTGACCACTTGGAAAGAGATACCAGCTGCCAACGAAGTTCAATACAGCTTGAGCGGTGTCAATGGAACAGCAGATAGTATAGCATCTAAAATGACCGCTAACAATGTTTTTACAATTGCGAAGCGCAATGTAGAAGGGCAAGATATGCTCTATCAATCTCTGAAGCTTACAAATAACATTTGGGTGCTGTTAGAATTGAAATTGCAACCAGGAAATCCAGACGCAACATTAAGTCTTAAATCTAGATCCGTTGAAGTCGCTTCCATGATCTTTACAGCATACGAAGCCATTATACGTTCCCCTTAAGCAAGTTAAAGAGTATTATTATGTGAAAATTTAGAAAATCTCAATGACACCTACACACGGTATTTTTTTCTATTGATTATAAAATTTGCTAAAGCAACATGCTGTCCCATAATCGCTGAACCTTTTAAATGGTAAAATTTACGACATATTGTTTTTGCTGTTTTTTAAAAAGAGGGTTTAACCGTTCTAAACGAAACATAGCAACCGAATAATTATATATAACAATGTGTATTAAATAAGAATATAAAATTATAATAAAATTACAAACAGTGTTTTTGCTTAATAAGAGTATCATGAACACCTGTCCACCAACTTTTCCTTGTTGTACTAAGAGAAAGACAAAAATTCCAATTATGTAAAAAAAAGGCAATATAAAATATGCATAGGATATTTAATATTTTAAAAGTCTCATAAGTTAGAAAAAAACGATTTGTTGAATTTGTTGATTAATAAACACCAAGAACTTATATTAAAAAATTATACTGGTCTATTAAAAATCTTGCCGCCATTTTTGTACCCTCCATTTAATCCTACACCAATCAAAGTGCAATGTAACGCCCCTAAAACTCCAGCAACTAGAGGAAGCAGGATTGAGGAAACACTTAAATTAAGTTCCCTTGTGGGATAAGAAAAGAAAAGCGGAATACTGCACTCGAATATTTTAGCTAACATAATCTAGGTTGATGAGTAATCCTGCAACCGAGTTCCCGTTTTATTGCGGGGGTGATTTTGATGGAATACAATACGAACGTGGAATACCCAACTAACCGTAACCCTTCCGCATTGCTCCATATTACCCGGGTAAATATGATGGACAATGGACGTAAAGGAAAGGGTGCAAGACAAACAGGGAAGCTGTCGCCACCACAGAGGGTCTTTATTGGGATTCGGGCAGATGTTTTACCGATTCACAACTCTTCCGTCAGATGAGAAGATTAATGATGGTCAGTTTTGTTGGTATGACCACAAGGTTCCGAGCATCCTTGCCTTCGGGAATTTCTAGATGTGCCGTTCAAGCTATATTTGCAATTGGACTGGCGATTGCAAAGAAAGGAGAAAGTTCGGATTGTCTTAAGGATGCTAGATAAACAACCAGGCGCCTAGATGTGATTTTTTCAATTGAGCAAACACATAAAATGTTTTAAATCTTTGCCGACTAGACGATGGCTAATGTTTAAGCAAATAGGACTTTTTATGTGGTCTTCCGAAGACCTAGATGATTTTGCTGTTTCTATAAAAAGGCGAAAGTATGAAATATCAGCAAATTATATATGCATATAAAATTCGAACAGAACAGTGCCTACTTTAAGCTACGTGTAAGCAAGTCATGACCGTTGGTTGACCTACGAAGTTTTTATGGTTGTTTACACTAGGGATTTGTGCTATAGCACCTCACCGTAATCCCTTTCAGAATAATCCTTTTAGAGAAGATGACGTTCAAGTGAGGACTTTGCTGCAAATCACCTCCCATGGCTACAAGCCGTCTTGCTAAAATGCTACTTTTACCTCGAATCTCGCAAGGAATGGTCAACTGTGGTCATTAGGGAATTTGCATAAATGTTGGTATTAACCCTTTTTCCCAAGAAAATAGGTCGTAAATTTTCGGGTTATTTGTTGTGTTATCGTATTGCGTTTATACCCAATAGTTATGTAAAGCCTTGCTATACCCCTTAAATTTCTTTTTCCGAGTATTTCCCGGTATGAAATTGCATATTTTGGCAAAGATTTTACTAAGAAGGGGCTACCTATTGTTTTCAAAATATAAAACAAAAGGTTCTGTTCAGTAACATCATTTATTGATCAGGTCACAGGAGCGAGGAAGTTAATTGTTCGATGAAAAGTATCTTAAATGCTTATTTTATTTAGGTACAATAAATGCATTAAAATCTCCATTAACTGAGCCAGGTAGACCGTTTTGTGGCTAGTAATTTCAAGTAAGAAATATAAAAAAACTAATATCCGCAAGGTCAAGGAAGGAATTATTTTGGATGCATATTTACAAGCAATAGAAATACTAAAGCGTTCTAATTACCAACGACGTACCAGCAAGTGTTCGAATTTATTTTTATGATTTACAGTCCCATTGATATAATTCAATTCGGAGAAATTCCTCAATAACGCGTAGTTTCGTTTGCTAGCAAAACAACGCCATCAGCATGAGTAAATATTCGAATTAGTTTCCCACACTAGTGGGACATGCTCCGTTGTATCACATTGCGTTCACACGATTTCTTAAAAGTTATCACTGAAGACAGTTTTAAGATTTGTACGTACTATCAAAAGTAATTATTAGTTTTTCCTTACTACTACTACACAAATTGGTAATGAATGGCAATATTTGACTCTAATCTACTTTCGTGAAATGGGTACTTCTAAGATTTGTATAACATTTAAATTTCCTCTTTCTATTAATCTACTTAAATTTAGACTATACTTGCTTATAAAAAAATTTAAAAGCAATTCTGCAGGAGATCAGAACTAAAACATTAGATTTGATAGTACTATTAGCCAACCAACCATAAATCTTAATTATTTTATGTTTAAAAAATATAATATCTAACGAAATTTTTCTTTTCCTGGAGGTAATTCTAACAATGCTTGACACTAATTTTTCTAGCTGTTTAGAAAGTTAACTTTTTTGGAGAAAATAATATATAATAATATATACAGTAATAAAATTCAAAGCGACGTAAAATAAAGGCACCATTCGCAGTTTAAAAAAACAATCAGGACAATAATTATTCTCTCATAACGCCTCCGAAGCATCACTTTTCTACCTGCGCCTGGGTCCACAAATAAAACCCAAGTCTATAACCACCACATTGACCAGTTAACCTTTTTGCAAAAGCGGGTAATCCTTTCCACCCTTACATGACCAATGGAACAGGTCGTCAGCGTGACCCTTTGCGAGTTGCATTGAGGCGGGATGAGGTAGGAATTTTGCAAAAATTGCCCAGCCGCACTAGGACCGTACTGGGCGGGGAAATCTTTATCTTTAACTCCAAAAATATAAATGTGAGGTCAAAGGCAAAGACAGGTCAGTCTAGAAGAAGTGAGCGGGCCTGGCGGACGTACAGTTAGGAGACCGAGGGACAGTTTGAGTAATTTGTGAAGATCGTTCAAAAGTGATCAGCGAAGTTTAGTAATTGTGCAGAACAAAGGGATTACTATTTCGACTGCAGCCGAGCGGTATTTATTTTAAACTTGGAATAGCAATACAGATAAAATTTTAATTAATAAAAAGGTATGTACAAATAATTACTAACTGTTCTGTTTTAAACAAATGGTGAGAATTTATCTGTAGAACAACGTGTGTTAATCCCGTGTTCGTTAATTATTATTTCAATGTTTTTTTTTACACTTTCAGAACAGGATATTTTTAGGATGAGTGAATCCAAGTTCCAATTGCAAGAGTACGATGATGTATTGGACTTATCAAAGCGTGCTAGTTCACCTGCAACTCGAAAGACACCGTCGCCGACACATTCAACGTCCAGCTTGGGCAGTATGTGCAGTATGCAGTATGGTTCATTTTACGATCCAGTCCCTCCCAGTAGTCCCACCACTATGACGCATAGTCCTACCTATGGACTCTCCCCAAGACGGATGTTCACCATGTACTGCCAAAATATTCGGGACCAGAATGGACCAACGCCGAATTTAAGGGACTTTGTGGAGAGTGTCTCAGATCCACGAATATCATCGGAAAAATTAGATCAGCTCACTAAACAAATTCTACAGAAATATCCCTTGCCGCCACAAGCTACCTATCACGACCGAAAATTATCTAGACCGTTTAAATGTTTGCCCCGAGATCCAGAACAAATTCCTGCTCACTTTGCAGCTTGTGATCTTCTGAAACCAAACCCCCTTAAGCAAGTTGAAAGTTACATGGAATTTAGAAAAAGGGCACTGGAGGAGATTCGCGTGGCCAACGGCGGACAAAGAACCACTTCGAATCCTAAAATGAGGAGGACAAACAGCGGCAGCAGTCGCGGTGAACAGCTTAGCGACGAGAATCGTAGCGATAATGAGAGTACCAATGCAGTCAATAATAACAATAGTGAAAAAGAAGAAAACAAGGTCAATAATGGCAATGAGAACGACAGCGCTGCTACCAAGGTAAACGGAATTGTTAAAGACGCAGCTTATTACGAGAGACGAAGGAAAAACAACGCGGCAGCGAAGAAGTCTAGAGATAGAAGGCGGCTCAAAGAAGATGAGCTTACAATCAGGAACGAATTCCTACAACGCCAAAATATTGAGCTAAATTCAAAAATCGATACCCAGAATATTCAACTTGATGCACTAAAAGCGAGAGAGGTGCAACTTCTCTGTGAACGGAAAACTTTTGAGGCTAGAGAAGCGGAATATCATCAAGCTTTTGAATCTTTCAAAACCAGAGAAGCCGAATTGAGACAGGCCTTCGAAACTAGGGAAACTGAACTTCGACTAGCCTTTGAGAGGAGGGAAGCCGAGCTCCTGCAACAGCTCAAAACACTGGAAATGCGACATAGTCAGCTTTTACATGAAAATGACGTCCTCAAATCACAAAATGACGATTTTTACAAAACTCGTGAAAGCAGACTTCACATACAATCTGTGCATTAAATAGCATATTAGTTACTAAACAAGCTATGAGCAAAGTCCCAGTGTACAATACGAAATTACCAGCCCGCACTGGCATACATTTAGCTGGACAATTTAATTTTCCATCTTAGAAGAAAGCCGCTTATTTTTTTCTATTTCTATTCGATTGTATATAGAAAACATATTTTGGTATGTTAAAAAAAAGACGAGGCCTAGTTAATTTATGTCTGTGCCTATTCTTAACAAGATTGTAAATATTCAAATAGGTTTTATATATCAATTAAGAATTTTGTATTTTACTTTATAAGTTCTGTAATTCTAGATCTAAAGCTTTTATGTTCAATAAAAGATTTTTTCTAAATAAAAAAGTTTATTATGCTTTTTACACATTTTTCCCTTGGGATATTAATGACTATAAAAAATGTAAAGTTAACATCTTCTCCTTTATAAAAAAGGAAAAAAATCACCGGGTTGATAGGAAATTTAAAGCAAAAATTAAATTAAAGCGAGACACGATATTTATAGGAATCGTAAATAAAATACTCTAATAAAGTTGGCCGAAAATTAATTTTTAATTTTATTTTATTCCGATCATTATAGCGAATATTAAAGTCGTTCTACAAGTGACATAACAGTGGCTACACAAAATAATTAAAATTCAATTAAGCCATTGACCAGCCTGAAGAAATATTACCCATATTGCAACTTGTTGTGGAAAATTTTTCCGATTTTATCAGTATGAGCAGTCAGAATTTCAGACCTTCTTACCTAATAGCGTGTATAGTTCATTTAGCTGGTTCCAAATTCTGTGCGTGTCTCCTAATTGCCCTAATTGCGTCGAATAGCAGAAACTAACAGGGCGACTTAAATACCTTTTCGACAAATTTCACTTCCCCGGGGAGAGAAATGGGTGAAACTTTCTTGAGTATTCAATCAATCACTAGAAAATCATTTGAATTTTTGTGACAAACCGGAAACCGAGATCATTAGGGTGTAGTCAGATCGCATAAGTCAAACAGACCACCGATGGACAGATTCAATTGGAAACCACTGGATCCTTGACGATGGTCACATGACAATCTTGAGCTCGTCATTGAGTCCTAAGAAAATAAACAGACTACCCGGGTGAAAGGGGAAAGTTGTCGAGTGAATGCAAATGAAATAACAAATTGCATCTACACTCCGATTCTTAATAAGGAACTCTTAACAAAACGAAAGGCACGTGGTTGTCAGTCTTTTTGGAAGGAACTGTTTGCTTAGTCTGTGATGTTTGATGAATAGCCACCATATTAAATTTCATATGGCGTCTATACTCAGGATCCAACGTGCTTTTATTATAGTGTTGAAAAGATCATAGAAGATATAGACTTTATAATACTACAAATTTTTATTACAGTAGTAGTTTTGACGCGCATTTATTAGTTAAAAGTTCAATTTAGATACTCCAGTGATAGAAGAGTTGACGATTGCCAGAACATCTGCCTAAATAAATTTCGTTTTTGGAAAAATCGATGACAATTTCCCTGCCTTCAGTTCTCATTTAGGCCCTTTCATTTTGACCATCAACTCACCGTCGAAATAATATAAAGCAATGCGGAAGGGTTGCGATGAGTTGGACATTTTAGTGACGCGGAGAACACAATAGCTATCACCCCCGCAGGCAACTGGTCATTAGGCTGCAACCGCATCGCCAGACAAGTATTCATTTTAATCGAAGGCATCTCCCTGAGAATTAAACTCGCAGACGACTAGCTGGCCACTATCAAATACTGTGGTTACCCTCCTTTTTAACTTCTATTGCTTTGATTTTGAAGGGCAACACCCTAATTCGTGAAGCACGTCCATTTGTGATTCATAGTCAGTTTGGCTCCACCCTCTTTTTTCATTCCCTTTTATGGTTTTGTAATGAAAGCGAGGATTGCTAGAGTAGGGTCTGTGAAATGAACTTCTGCGAAAAAATGGCTGAAGTGTGTTACATGTGGTGATCCAATAAAAAGTTAATTAAAGCTTGTAATTAAGAATAAATCGTATGTATACATATATAAGAATATACTCCAGGTGCTTAGTTTGTAAGTCAATGCCAATTTCACTCCTTTGTTTGTACCTCTTTAATGATTTCCAAAAAGTTATTTGAACCTATTACTTTTGGAAAGAAATGAGTGCCAAAGTTCTTATTCATAATATTATTTTCATCCAATAAAACAATAAAATGTCCCAAATGCTTGCTGCTATAAAACATAAGACAATTCGGGCACGGCCCTTCAATAAAATGCTTACTGCAAAAACATTTACATATTTGGTGTACCTTCCTAAGAAAAGGGTTACCTTTTGGATTCAAACAAAATACTAACTGACCCCTCAGCTGGACATGAGAAATTCTTGCGAAATGTGAAGTAAAATTACACTTTGAAAATGAACTTTATGACCTAAAGGGTGTACTGTGGGAGTCCGTGTACGAAGGGATTTATTTTTTGAAGAAGGATTATCTTTTTATACCATCGCTGGAATCCTTTCTGTAAACAGAACAGAGGACCTATGTCCAGGGCTTAGAGCATGTATGCACATGCAATGCAATCTACCTTCAGAGTGCTCAAGGATTAGTTGGTCATTTTGAGCTCGTTATCTTGTGTGTTCCTTCTTATGCAGATGCGTCTTCCGTAAATTTGCGGAAATTGTTAAAGAATTAAATTTTTCCGATTCGGTAGATGCAAAAGCTATTTTTATGACCTTTTCAGTTGCTCGTCCAGTATTTGGACCACAAAATTCATTGAGAGATCATTTTCATTCATAAAACGATCTTATACTAGCAGCTCAACAATACGCAAGTTTACTAGAGCGGAAATGGTAAGGCTTTTTTTACAGGTACTACCGACAAGGATTGCTCTATTAGATTTCACCGGAAATAGATTTATTTATTTATTTATTTATTCTTGAGTCTTCGAACAGATTATACATTGTCTATTGACATATTTCTGAAACAATAATTAAAAAACTACAAGGAATAGAATAGTGATGGTCTAAGAAGCATATTTGAGGTAGTTACCGGAATTATCATTTAAAACCCAATCCTCTATATTCTTCAACCTACAATCCAGCTCAGATCAAATATCCGCAAATAACTGTACTTTACAAGAATAACGCTCTATGAAAATGTCAGACCTTAATCGGAACTTTCGATTCGTCTCACCTCATCCTTTAAGAGACGTCAGCATTTCGGGGACACCCTTTTCAGCCTTTAAAATTCCCATGTGAATGCGGAACTGCAAGCCTTCGGCAGTTCGGTTAGCATAACGGTGAAGGTTTACATTCTACTTCAGGGCAAGGTGAGTGGGCTGCAATATTTGCCGAAATCCTTTGGTAGAAAGAAAAACACCTGCTGGGTATCCTTTCGAGCGCGTGTACCTCTTCAACATTTGGCGATTTATCTGCAGATGATGAAGTCCTTAACTTGCCAGCTAAGCTAGATTATCTAGATTTTATTACTTCGGAGATGTGATGATTGAGTCCAGGCTTGAGATTGTCCATTAAAACCCTTAACACAAATAAAAAATGTAACAGGACAAGAAAGTGAGTTAAAAATTATAAAACAAAATAATAGAGTATCTAAAAACAAAACGGAAACAAAAATAAATATTGTAAAGCGTTAAAATTATGTCAAATCATGTACGTTAGAATTCCCACACTTTAAATTGCCACTATTAACCGTTATCAGAAGGTTCATCATCTGCATAATACGGAATTGTTCACATATTTTCGAAAAAAAGGGTTGACAGCTTCATCACCTGGAAGAAGGTCCTGTAATAAGACCCAGAAGAGCATAAAGTTCCAAAAATCCTAAATAAAGGCGATGAAAGACTAGAAGAATCATGCATCAGTAAAAAAGAAACTCAACATATGACTGTATTAAAAGAGGTGATAATAATGCACCTCAATCCCTGCTTAATACCTTTTAGGCACCATTTAGAGGAGGAGATTAAATATTTATTGAACTCGGAAAAAAAGAAGACCGAAGTGGGCACTTTTCAACAAATTTCGTCACAAGAAGCACACTTACTTAGCATGCAATATTTTAGGCTGATTTTATTATCAGGAAATTTTTTTCATAAATTTACTATTCAATAAAAATCAAGAATTATTTTGAATAATAAAAACATTTACAAAATATCCATACATTTCCTTCGAAAAAAAAAAATGCGGTAAAACTTTAAGGAATAATAAATTATAGAAAAATAATTTTTCATAACAGTTTAATAAAAAAAGTAGCGCAATTATCATTTACCATCGGTGGTTGATGTGTTATAAAACCGATTTGAAATCTTTGCGCTATGGTTGAAACTAAGGGGGCAGCAAAACAATCCTGTTCAATCCTGCGTGGTCTCGACTCAACTGACCAAAGAATAACTAGATCATTATATTAAATAGCATCACCTCTCCCGCATAGGCTACTTGGGTCAGAAGACCACTCAATGGGCACCCCTTCCTCAGAGGTTGCTAGGCTCATGAGATTACTAGTACATTTACCCCACTGACCTGGCTCCCATGCAAGGGTCCATCAACATCTGAGAGTAGCGCTGCGGAGAAGCAGTCGGAGTGTCTGGAGCAGCTAGTTCTGTCTCCTCGGAGCATATGGTTGTTAGCTTAGAGTGCTGTTTATCATATACATCGGAAGCAGAAGAGC
The DNA here is from genome assembly GCA_001932985.1 of Proctacanthus coquilletti. Taxonomy (NCBI): domain Eukaryota; kingdom Metazoa; phylum Arthropoda; class Insecta; order Diptera; family Asilidae; genus Proctacanthus; species Proctacanthus coquilletti. The sequence goes on along the minus strand of MNCL01000056.1, from coordinate 218,480 downwards.
TTGAGCCTTTTGTCTAGGTGCTCTAGCTTTTCCATGGAATCAGTCCGTATTTATTGTATTTCGTGTTATTTATTTTGCGGATGATTACTATTGTCTTATTTTTTATGTATCATCTCAAATAAACGAAAAATGAAAACCTAAATAAAAGTCTGTTTTCTATTCAATGATTCTATGAAAAAATATTTCTTTAACAATAACTAATGCTCGCAAATTCTGTGATTTTAGTTTTGTTTAATTTTTAGCGTATTTGTATTGTAACGTATTTTTTAAATAAAATAAAAGTAACATCATCAAATACACAATAATGTTTAAAGGATTACGAGGAAAACTCAAACTGCCACTAGTTTCCACGAATCCTTAAAACATAAATTCGTAATTTTTTTTACGTTGTTGAAATAGTCGAAGTGACCAAATCTCTCTTAAGAAAATCTGTTATCCAGAAGGCTTGACTCAGCACTTTCTTTCGGCCATTGGTCACGGAGACTTTCTTAGACTATTCAGTCAGACAATGGATCTCACCAAAAAGTCATTTTGTGGTCATTTACGTCTAAATTTGTAACCATTTCTCGTGATCCAAACGTCCGTTCTTACGTTCTCAGTCAATGTTAAGCAATGGATAATACAGAAATAGCCTTTGCATGCATGTTGCATCTGGAATTTCAGTTTTTCCAGGCTTTAAGATGATTAGCATAAAATTTTTATTCTTCATCGATTCCTTAGAGGGATCATATTTTTACCGGTGAGAGGATAGGGTTCAAAAGGATTTTTCTTGTCCAGACAAAAAGAGTAGCCGCCGCATTTCCGTATTTTGTGCACTGCAATTTTTGTATTTAGACAAGCGTAAATCCGTTCGAGTTCCGATATACTCTTGGGATTATATCTGAATACAACCGATTAAAGTATTTTAACCCTAGAAAAATGAATAATACGGCCGATAATAGTTTTATGTTCGAATTATTCAATTTTCCAGTTCAAAAGAGCAAACTTGAAAAATATACGAAATAGAAATGAAACAAAGTTTAATTATATATTTATACTTTACTATAAAACAAACATATCATTGCCTACTATTTCTTTATTACGTGGGGTAGATCATAAACGCCTCGAACGCATTTCAATTTCACACCGGGAGTATCCTGAAGACGACCAACCCTGCAGAGGACAATGTTGTGCTCCTGAAGATTGTGGCCAATGCCAGGCACATACGCAACCATTTCCTTGCCCGTCGACAGCCGAACCAGAACACATTTCCGATTGGCTGAATTTGGCTTTTTCGGCTTTTTTATGAGCGTCTTGAGGACCACACCTTTCGCGAAGGGTTTCCCGTCCAGAGGTTGCCTGGGTGGACGCTTCTTTACATGTGGGCCAGTTTTATGCATTTGATTTAAGGAGGCCATATCTCGAACGGTTGATATTGTGGTAGAAAATACTGTGGCGAAAAATATTTACCTCATTACAAAATTTTTTAATCGACACTGGTTCCTTAATTTAAGATTCATACAGAAAGAGAAGAGCCTCTTTCCCGTTCTGTAGCTGTGCAGGACAGTAAGAACATAACGTAGCATAATTTAAGTAGTTCTAGGTTACCTACGAATTTTGCACATATGAAAAATGATAATCTACGAAGTGAAAGGTTTTTAAGGAAACTAAGCTGAAGGGTTGTGCGAGGAACAAAAAAAGGAAAGGATGACCGGACAGATGGACGCTCGTTCTTTTCAGACCTCAATAGCTAATCTCTTGAAAATCTTATGTTATGGTCAGCCCATACAAATATGGTTTAATAATATCTCGGCTGGCATTATTTCCTCTTTGCATCCTTTCTAGTTCCGCATTCAATATGACGCGCCTGTGATTCACTTTTAGTGATTTTCTGAAAAAAGATGTGTCAGATGGATGAATTGTGGCCACGGTAGTGCCCAATTTCCTTTTCAGATTCATAGGATCTTGTGGGAAGAATATGAATAATATAGCAAGTACGTACTGTCCACTATTAGAGGAGGTAGATGGGATAATTGAAAGGATCGGGGTCTCACGTCTGAAAGGGTTCATGTGGACGCTGTTTGTATTTCATTACAGCGTGAGAAAGTATCGTCATTGTACAAGTATTGTATGAAGTGTGAGTCATAACAAAAGTAGAATTGTAAAATAATAACGTTGACCTATATAACCGCACTACTTTTCCTAACCACGAATTGAATAGCTCTAGAAGATCGCTTTCAAATAAAAATTCGCTTTTCATATAACTAAATTTTTCGTAGATATATTTTATTAAGGTCGCCATTACCATTCTGATAAGTTAAATTTTTTGATGGTTATAAGATTTCAAAAGCAAAATTCCTCGCCCTTATCCGCCTCGTTTAAGTATATTTGAAAAGAAAAACTCAAAACCTTTCCCTTTAAACAGATGTTCCTTTGTACATTTAAGAAAAAAAAAATAGTGCTAATCAGATGGCGTACGACAAAACCTGGTCAGCCAAGAAATATCTTTGCGTGATAGATTGTACCAGGAGGCATTATATTTCTGTTAATCTCTTAATTTGAGCCACAGAAGAAGAAAGGCAGAGAAAGAGTAAAAATGGCATATAAATTTCAGCGAACCGTGCTATATGTCCTGCTGGGCACAATTATGGAGACAGTGGTCAATAGCTATCCTTTTTCTGAAGATCTTGCAAAAAGAAATTGAGATAAGAAGAAAAGGATTTCTTTACGTGTGACGTGTTATGACGAATCCTTTCTCTGAGCAGCTTTACTACAAAGGACAAAATAAATGTGGAGTAATATAGACCATTGTCCACTTGAACCACTCTTTTGTTCACATTTTTCTGGAGTTTTGGCTTGTAACTAAACTATACTGCCTCTTATCCACGAGGTCCTGTATGACTTGTCACCTTGAGGTGCTTTATGGAAAGGGGTCAAAAGATGACTGATTAGCGCACATAAAAAAGGCCGATGTCTCGAAAAGTCAGCCTATAAAATATATTGCTAACGTCTAGCAGCCTTTTTTTAATCGAAACGCCCTTGTTTATGTAAGTATCGATAAAACCACATGAGTTAGAAATTGTCTTATAAGTCCTCTTCCTTAAGAAAATTCTTTCTTTAAAATTCAAGTAAGAAAAAAAATTCTTGCTAAGAATACCTAAAGTAGTTTTCATTATTCTTATAAGATTTACACGATGGTTTCGTTTTATCGTTTCTACAAACTATTTTTTCTTCATGTAACACTGCCGATTTTTGTTCAGCTATTATTTACTTTACCCCCAGTCCCCTTTTTCTTACTTATAATAATTGTGAAAACTTATGTAATACAAAAAAAAAACTCCCCACTAAAGATTGAGCACTCTCACCTACTTTAAGACGCCCAACATTCTTTCCTTCCTCTTTTGCGATGCAATTAGTCTTCCTGAGACGATCTGATCGCAATTTGAAGGAAGATGAGCTTCCAATTTGGAAACTGTGAAAATATTCTTTTCCCTTAGAACCACCCACGTGGTATTTCACTGTAATGTGTTACTTTATCCGCAGGTGTGAAGATTGACTCGCCATTCAAAAGGGATTAAACAGGATCTGAATAGAAGAATATATCTGGTCCATTGTAACAACTGAGCGATGAGAAAGGGCTGGCCGATGGTCAATTTGAATATGCAAATCGTTCTTTATATTGAACGCTTTCCAGGACAATAGGAAAATGTTCAAAAAGGTAATTGAAATTTTACAATGCTCATGAGAATTATAATGGAAACTCCAAAGTTATGAGTCATACAATTTTCTTCTTGCAAGCTCGAGTTAGTTCGATGTGTGAAGTAATGATGTTATTAACAAATTTAATCGGTTAAAAAAAGATAAAAGGTAGAGACTTGTTCAAAATTAAGGCTAGTCTGGAGAAAGATTTTATAATACAACACAATTTAGTTTGCTTATTCTTCTCATTTAAAAGTTTAAAATGCTACATACTGGAGAAATGCGTAATATTAATGTTAACAAAATAATTGCTGCAAATAACGCACCAAGAACTACTATTTATTTATCAAATTTTAAGCATCTCAGAAAATCTCAGAAAATTTATTTTCTACGAATATTCTTTTCTCGATTCACTCCATATACACACCTTGACATGTTAGCTGCCTAGTCACAGAAATTGTTTGTTTTAAGAAGTTCATTCTTATATTTAAACTGTTTTAAAAGAAAAGCCAGTCAGTGTACTACTAATAAATCTGCGCGAAGGAACGTAACCTCATTCTAATTGACATCCCAATCCTGACGACATCAATCATATGACGTCGGTAAGGCAGGTTTTCAAATAAAATTCGATACCTGCTAGTTTTGCAAATGACCTTTATTAATTTAAAAATACACTCAAATCTGTGTTTCTGTATTTATCTCTAATTTATAAGAACTATGAATAACAAAATACAAAATAAGATACAAGACTTTTACGGCTGACGCTTACTGGTGCTTGGTAGCATTCGTTGCAACCGTTGTAACTACTTTATTAACAGCAGTTTCCAAATCTTCAACTAATTTCTGCGATGTGGGAGAATTGGGCACGTGGAAGAAATACAACATAAATCCTGCGGCAAGAAGGAAGTGAGCTCCTAGGATTCCAATGATTAAAAACAGAGAAAACTTCGAATTTCGCAGTGCCGGAGTGAGCACTAGAATAAGTACTGATCCTGAGAGCAGAGCAGCAGTAATAACAAATAGCCACTGTAGAAGTGATATCTGTGAAAAAGTAGTGAAATTGCACAAAATTTTATGTAAATAAATCCAGCAACGAACCTGAATAACCCACAGGATGGAAACAGGAATGTAAATGGCCAGCGAATAGCCGTATACGCACATCAAACTGAGGAGGCCTGGCGTGTAGGTGCTCTACAAGAGATGTATTTAAATTATGTGCAGTAGAATTAAATAAAGACTAACCGATTCTGCCTCCAAATCTGAGTCTACTGGTTTAGTGCTCCATTTAAGGACCGCCCATAAGGTGGCTGGGACGAAGCAGGCGTAGACAAAGATCGCAGTGGCTGCGTACGACACCAGATGGAAATTATACTTCCAAGTAAAGTCTTCTTTAGCGTACTGCAGGTAGTTGGAGATATTTCCACTGATTGCAATTGAGAAAATCTTTAAAACGTTATAAATCTGATTACTGTCATCTTACCAATGTCACCATTATCCAAAACGGTCCGTAGAGATCTGGATTAAGTCCGATATGGGATTTTAAATAGTTAGACGGTGCTCTCCTTGGAATCATTGAGCTTGCAATCCTGTCCACCACCATCAAGGTGTCGACGTTGAAGAACTGCTGGTAGTACTCAATGCTCCAGAACGAGTACATTTTCTTTTCGTCGCCCTCTTCTATGGTGGGCTGTGTCGGCATCTGGGCATCCTGATCGTTCATTGCACGTACACTTTGAGACATATCATTGATAAGCTCCGTGAGAGGATCCTTGCCCCCGTCTCCACTCGCGAAAGTTCTCTGCGGGGAATTCACACTTATTTGTGCTGTGGGCGGGCTACTGCCCTGGGCTCCGTGCACAGGAGGAAACTCCTTAAAACTCAACAGATCATCGGCGTTATTGCTCATCTTGACATACAAGCAGAACCCGTCAGCAAACGACGAATTGACACAGCCTTTGAAGCTCTAAACGTCAAACGCAGGCTGGCACGTCAAATGTCACTTTGAGACAAGACAAGCGGGTTTGTGTTTTAGCCTAAAATGATACCGCTTTCAGATTTGTTATGATTAATTCAGTAGATGTCGCATCAGACGACAGATATAACGAAAGTAAATGCAACTTTAAATTTATTGCAAAAATAATTTACCCTATTTTCCCAAACCTGAGAAAAAATAAATATTTACTATGATACGATGAAGTATCAACACTTCCCCTTAACATAAAAGATTTTGAAGAAACTCCTACCCGTCCTCCAAACAAAACTCCTGTATTCTCTCCAATTCTCCACTAAATTTAAACTAAAAGTAAACGTGAGTTATTTTATTTCGGCCACCTACTTTGATTCGTTATTTACAGATAAATATTGGTAACAAATACAAATCGGCCCCGAAAAGAAGTTTGTTACACTTGCACTGAACTGACTAGGATGAGACTCCAAAGTTTGCTATGAATCGAGATGAAAAAAATCGAGTTTGCCTCAAATTTAAATATTGTAACAAACTCCCTGTAGCGAAAAACAGTTCAACTGCCATTAGCGCTAAATGGGTAAACTTATTGGATCTAAATATACACACTAACAAATTAAAACCTCCCTAGCAATGTAAATAACTTAAGCCAAAAGCAATAGGTGAGGTGTGCACCGTCCGATTCAAAAGAGAAAATTGCGAAAATTATCTCTTAGCTCGTCAGTTTGGCCTGATGTAGTTATTCTCGAAAATTTCTAGCTCGTTGTGGATGTAATTGGCTTTATTCCTAAGTAGTTTGATTTGTTTCTGGTTAGCCTCCAACACCGACAGTGCAGTTTCAATCTCCTTCAATTCATCGGTCATTTCAGTAGTAGCATTATCTACAACTCTGCAAAGCCTAGCAAAAGTGCTAGAGAGTTCCCTATAAAGACAGGTCCACTGTTTAATAAGCCCAAAAAAAAAAAATATATATCAATCTTACTGTTGAACTTGGTGACTGCAATTAGCAGAAGTTAGGTCAACAATCATTTTCAACTTTTTGGTCGCATGACGAACATATTGGCTTTTAAAAGCCCTTTCCTTCGCTGAATTCGTCCACGAGAGGCGTTCGTAGAAGTAAACACAACCATAAAGGGCTCCTACCCCTACTAGTACCCTCCATCCGATTGTCTTTAGGAGCTGCAATTGAATTGTTAGAATACAGGTAGCCCTCAGCAGTTGAAGTCAATAGTTACAATGCCAGCTACCAAGAGACCTCCAACTGTTCCCTGCGATCCAATCGAGGCCATTGCAAGTCGAGAAATCATCGAGAGCTGCTCGGGAGTAATCCCGGCCTGTGCGGGTACAAGGCACATTGGGGAATCGGTTTCATTATTGCAGCTAATCGGTGATAAGATGCTCTGCGTCTGTAATTAATTTTTGTATACTGATAGTGTACAAGTAACTAGCAAAGAATATCTTTACGCTGTTCTGTTGACCATGAGTAATGGCCTGATACTTCTTATTTCCCTTAACTTTGCCAGTCAGCCGCGAAAACATGGCTGTTATACCCCACGAGAACTTGAATTCCAAGTCCTCTTGAAAATCGGCACACAAATTTTGGCAATTTAGTGTGTATAACATCTCGAAGGGCTGAGGACGAGTTGCGACCTTCGTCTGTGTGACCAGCTTTTCAGAGGGAATAAGTGCATGCATACGATCTAGAAGAAAGCCACAAAGTTACTCTAATACTTAACACTAGTCACTGCTATTACCAGTCATTTCACGTTGTGCTGTTTCGACATTCATAGCCAACGCCATGGATAATCTAGACCTTAGATTTGAGCCGAGTCCAGCCTCAACATGACTATTGAGCTCCTTTTTGTATATATTCAACACCAACGGCTCAGTGTGAAAAGGCATGTTAAATTCATCGACAAGAACACCAAGACGCCAGATTTCCTCATTCAATGCCTTCGAAACTTTTTGCTCTACCTCGTCTACCATGTTGTGGATCTTGAGTTTCATTTCTCTAGTAACTTGCATCAGCTGATTTTCTGTGTTCTGTATTCGATCAGTTAATGTTTTCTTCTGATCGAGTTTGTTATTCCGGAGGCTATTTGCGCGATCGAATATGTTGTCTAGCATTAATCGCATATCATTAGAGATATTCTTGCCCCTCGAGCTGTGCTGTTCGAATTTCGTTTTTACTGCACTCTTAGAAATACATTCTTCAAACTTCCGTTCGAAGTCTTGGAATTCAAAATAGCGATTTTGGAAACCTTCGGCCAATGCACCCATATGAGCTGGATTTCCTTGGGCTTCTTGTACACGAGCCTTAAATAAAAAAAAAAAAAATGTTACAATAATTTCTATAGAACTGGTTTGACTGACAATACCTGCAACGTTTCTCTAGCTGAAACGAAAAATACTCGTTCGGTGGCTTCTTTTTCTGTGCAGACCTTTAATTCTTTTACAAGAAAGTCAATACATCGTTCTTGGTGCTGCAATTTCACCTAAAGGAAATATAGAGTATAAGAAGTGCTCCTCTTTAGTTTTATTTTATGCAAAGCAACTCTGGTCGTATTTTTACTACTTATTTCCATTTCAAATGCATAGAAATCATTTCTTGAATATGATTTCTACATTCTCGCTAGATTTAAAGTAATTGACTCAAATGAATAAATAATATTTTAAAATGAAATATAGTTATGTGCTTGTCAGCAATGTGCTTGAAATGCTACAGTTTAACCAGCGCTAAGCAACACTCTTTACTGTCCTCTATCACCTACCTTACTTAAATCCTGTTCACAGCAAAAATAAAACGAAATAAAATAAAGGGGTCGACTAGCACACTTATAGAAATCATTCAGAAAAAATCAAGACAAAACTTACAGACTCCTGAAATTCAGGTTCGCTGGCTGAAGCATCCCATCGGTTGTTTAAAACAAAAATATTCGGCTTTGATAACCTTTTTGAAACTGTATGGAAGAAATTTTTCTCAGCTATGGTCATTGTCGATTCGGCATTTAGAACCAGAACGAAAACATCTGCATTCAGACAATGGTTATCAATCCAGTCGTCCAAATTCGCTGAGACATCCACTCCGGGTGAATCCATGAATACTACATCATCCCTCAGAAGACAACATCGCTCTCGAGGCCAGAATATACGAACTAATGAGCTCTCACTAAGTTTGTCTTGTGAAAGAGCGTTGGCTAGTTGTTTTATATTCTAAAATAAAATATATGCAATATACCATTTTCCTAGAATATTTGAAATTACCTCGACGTTTATTTGTTCATCTGAACCTTCTTTCACCAAATAAGCCTCCTGTCCGTCTGTTCCTTCCACCTGGCAGAAACAATTGGTGGTGTGTCCTATTCCACTGGGCAGTATCTTCTCTCTCAACATGGCGTTTATCACTGAACTCTTTCCGTTCGAGGTGCGGCCGAAGAAAGCGACTTTCATATGATCTCGACTCAGCACCTCCCTGATCGCCATAACCTTCTGAACATAGCTCTGGAACAGCTCTTTCTCAACCTTATCGACGATCTCAACATCCTGGGGCAATCCTGTGTTCAAGAACAAAAATATTCAATTATATGCCATAGTTACAGCCGACGAGATAACTACCATCTATAAACCTGGTTGTCTCTATCACGTACTCGTCGATTTCCGTGTAAATGTCGTTGATTTTCTTCTTAGCTCTTACGAATATCTGGAGAGGAGATTTATCATTGCCGGCATTTTGCAGGGTGCGAGTATCCGTCAGGGCATTTGCATCGTACGGAGCGGTTGTGGTCGTGCCATTCCCAGTAACCATCGAAATAGTTCGGTTTAAATATGCCGCCATTTGTTTTGAATATTTTCAATTATTATATATTTCGCAATGTATGCTTTAAAACGTAAAAACTCTCAAAATTTTTAACAAATATTATCGCAACAATAAAGAAAAATTGCAAGCTGCTATAAGCCCTTTTGTAAAAACAAAATATCACACAAACTTGGGAATTGTTCGATTTTAATGGGAACCCTCTTGGGAACGTTTGGCCAAATAGTTTTTCTTTATTTTTCAATATATTTTTCTCTTAACGCTAAATTCTAATGTGCACAGGGGGAACTGGAGTTTAACTGAAAAAGAAAGAAAAAATAATTATGTGTAAATGAAAAAGAAAACGTCTAGTTTAAGAGAAATTTGATAAAAATTAAAATACCCTTTTGTGATTTATAATAACGTAAAATATGTAAATTTGCGTCGCCAGACGAACAGAAAAGTGTGAAATAATGCCAACATAAACCTTTACATATATTTCTCTAGGTCTTACTGCAAATCAGGAATACTAAAAAACTTGGCCAAAATCTATAGTTTCCTGTAAACTGTAAAGCCGACACTTTTTAAAGTAGAGGTATTTGAAGACACAGGTGACATAGACACTCTCTATAAAGGTCTGCATGGATTTCAAGGATTTTCTGTGGGAACATGGAAACAAACTAATCACAGCCGATAAATATAAAAAGTAGTAGATGATAAGCACGAGTAAGAGCTATAAATAAACATCGGCAAGCTATAAACACCGAGCGAAAACTGGCATCCTTTCGAGTGGAAAAGGTAATTCGCCGTTCAGCCCAAGATTTCTGAAAACGCGCCGTGGACTTGCTGAACTGTTCAACCACTAGTTCAAGTTTAAGTAGTTTTACAAATTACAAAATATGTATTATATCACGCGGCATCGCGTAAATTAAAAGAAAAAAATTTTACAAATTAAAACGCAAATCCACTGCTCATCTTCGAAGTGTCCATATAAAATCAGTTACAACGCTTCAAACATTTGTAGCACAATAGCCTGGCCTAACAATTACAGGACCACTCTAGCGCAAAACGAATTAAATTAAAATATTGAAGAAAAACTTGCGAAAGTAAAAATGAGCTCCCCTAACCTGCTTGCTGCTGTCGTCTGACATGGTCGAAACAATTCGCAAACAGTACGCTCGCTAGGCTGGCTTAGTGTTTTTCGGCAAGCAGCATCTTTTATTTCAATTAAATTCTAGGAAATTTCAACGGGTTTAACAACTGAAAATAGGATCAAATCGTCCACAAGTGATGTAACACACACCGTTCGACGACACCATTCAATTAATAAAATTTGACAACTCTCGACCAGGCCTGCCAGACCGATATTTTTATTTGTTGTAAATTGTTTCTTTGAGGTGAATATCTCAATTTTAAATTCATCATCTCTATGAGCATGGAATAATTTTATTTAAGGAAATTTTAATAAAAACCTAGAACTCATGTCGAATAATCGATTTTAATTGTCCTTTATTTGGAACAGGAATGGTTTGGCGCCTTTCGACCCTTTCGTTCCTATCATACATTAAAAATATATCTTATCGCACTTTCAAAATATAGAAATTAAAAAAACATACAAGAGAAATGATTTAATAAGTACAATCAATTTATTTCAATTTTATGAGATTATTTTACTACAATTTTCGATGTTCCCTCTAAGGAGGGCAGATGGCAGCACCGTAATTTGTTTTAAATGTGGGAATGAAGCTGTGTTCAAATTTGTAACCGGACTGGTGTTGGAACAAACAAAAGAGCGAGGGCTTTTCTAGTATTTTGTTGCATTTTATTGCATTTTATCTGATGGCATAAAATATAGCAGTTTCTAAGCGATTGCGATAAATGGGCAGGAATTAACATTTGTATTTGGAGGCCGTATTATTTTGAATAGTATTTTGTGAATTTTTTTTGTATTCGAAGTAGAAGTTGGTGGACGCCACTCGAGGACAAAGTTCCGGGTATTCTTTATTTTAATTGGGGAGCGTTTACGTCCATTAGTAAGTGATTGGCAATTGTTATCTTTCTTTATTCCCTATAATTTACTGCGTATTACAACGGTTGATGTAATGAGCTTAAGTTACTTCGAAGTTCTAACATTGGAATTTAGTGTAATATTTCATCTACAGGTAGGACAAAGTCATGTTTTTGTTGCAGACGAGTAGTTAGCAAATGCAAACGTAAAAGTATCGTATTCACCACATCAAACTAATTACTAAAAAATTCTATATGAATCTCTTTATCTATGGTTTTTTGGCACAACAATTGTGTCTTCAATCTCGCCCCACTTTTCAGAACTTAGCCCCACAGCAAAGTCGCAGCAAAAGTTTAAAATCTGTTAATTGCCCTTTGCTCCTTTAAACAAATTTAAAAGCTATTATTTACTATTATTTGGAGTGTCAGTTATCTTTTATTTCTACTGTTTCTAGGTCAACTGTATTTAGAATGCAGAACTAAGATATTTTAGTGCAACTAAAATAACGTATGTTTTGTACGCAAAAAATGAACGAAGATTTTATTTCCAACTTCAGAAAAATCATAGAACAGAATCTCAGAGTATACAGAAAATCGAAAACCGCAAAGCACGAAGGTTCAAGAAGTATAGAAGACATTATCAACATGACCCAGAAACAGTTGGTAATTTGCAACCCAACCGTGCTTTTGTCCAGGCTAGAGCAGACTAGTTCTGATCCTCCCGGTAGCAGCATTCACTCGAACCAAAGCGAATTCCAAGGCTTTCTAGATAATGAAGATTCTAGGCTAATTGATATTGAAGCAAACATGTGTAAAAAAGGTGGTATTATTTCAAATATAAGGGAAATGCACAAAATAATTGAAACAGAAGGTCATGAAATCCCTTTCATTGATTTTCATTCATATACTGAAGGAAAAACACTTCTATTGATTAAGGAAAAAGAAAAACAAAAGACAGAACAAGCAGATAAAATTACACTCCGAAGAGCGAGAACCAGAAAGGAAATCCTTCCACAGATTCCAAACATTTCAAACGCTATGAATACACAAAATAATGAAGAGGCACAAATCCCTCAAAGTACTCGTTTGTTGAAAGACATACAGCCTATTCCAAATACATCTGCTGTACATAGTTGCAGTAGTACTGTACCTGATAAGAAAATCTCTCAAGTCCATCAGTCTAACGTGCAGGATACGGAACCTATTTATGCGGCAGGTAAGGTAGAAACGAAGGAAAAGCCTAGAAAAAGCCTTCGACCGCGAAAGCCTGTTATGAGTGCTAGTTACTATGATGCTGTTGAGCCTTCACGTAAAAGAAAAAAGAAGTCAAATAAAAGAACTTCATCTACCAGCGCATACGAAGATTGTCTGAGTGACTTTTTGAAAATCGATTCTCTTCCCCAGAGTGCCACAACTTCGGAAATACAAATTCATTTCCCAAAAAATCTCCTTCTAAATGATGATAAATTCAAAGTTTCCGTAGATCTTCGCAAACTTAATTTATCATCTGATGTATTTCGAATGGTTTCTAAAACTCGCCAACAAAGCTCGTCTAGTCAATGTGCTGAGAATGATGATGCTAGTCGCTCAACGACTAAAGAGAAAAGCGATCTTGCAAGGTATCTTGAGATGTTTTCTACAAACTGCGGAAATCAGAGTCTTGAGGGTATTACTTATGAATGTCCTATTAATATTAACTCGTCGATCACTACTGGGAATCTGCAGGACCAGACTTCTGCGCCCCAAATTGGGGATATTGTGATATTGCAACCAAATCAAAATTGCAATGAGATTTCAACACTTGCGAATGTGATTTCTATAAACGCTACAGATTTCTCAATAAGCGGTCCTTCTGCACCAAGTTCTAACGAGACAGTCACGGAAAAGTCTGCAGATCGTGTTAAGCTATCTGTATCGTCTGATACACCCATTGGACTATCGAGATCTGATACCTCTACTGAGCGACCGATACGTGCCACCCCTTCGGGACCAGAAGAACAAAGTGCAGTATTCACTGCATCTGCTGCACCAGCGGTCGTCTCCAATGAACCTACTCAAATGGATGACTTTGAATTTCCTCTAGATATTGTACGTATAGGTTTAAAATCTTCCATTAATAATACTTTAGCTAAAATTTGATAGCACATTGCTTTTATGATCGTTTTTTTTATAATTTTACAGGATAATAGTGTCTATCGCCTTTGCCAATTTATAGAAAATGAAAGTGGAATTTTTCCTCAAACTCCCACTACTTCAAGTCAGCAATTTTCACAAACAAAAGAACGTTCTCTAAACGTTGCCAGCTTGAATAATAGTGAATTAGAAGGCCAGCGAAACAATACAAATTTAAAACGTGCTAATGAATCTGTCCAAAGTAGGCAATATGTTCAGTTGAATAGACTGCCTACAACTTTGGTAAACAATAACCCTTTATCTGAGATTTGCGAAAATAGAGTTCCTGCTCATTCTCACAAAAATGTATCTCATTCTCGAGATATGTCCATATATGGGGATGTCCTGGATTTATCATCTCAAAAAGCAAAAGAAAATATTAATAATAGTAATAACAATGACAGTTTAATAGATTTACGAGTAAGCTCGAACAGAGAACAGGAAAATTTAATGGGCACGACCGAGCAAGTGCCTCGAGCTTCTAAGAATGGGCAAACGCAGCGAATTTCTCTTGATGAATATCAGCGTCGAAATGAAAACAGGTCTAACAGCTCGCAGTCTTTAAATGAAAAAACTACGCCGCAGAGAAAAGGTCTAAAAGCATGTAATGAAGATTGTGTGGCTTGCGAAGAACTTCACATATTTAACGATCCACTAGACTATGAGTTTGATGAAATAGACGAAGTTGGTATGCAACCATTTACCTACAATAAGGCTGGTCCTGTATATAACCCTGATCAATCACCAGTGACGAAGGATTCAGGTATAGATTCCGAAGATTGTGGCAATAAAAGTACAGGAAAGAGCTCAAACTTAAGTCTTAGGGGAGATTCCACTCCTGTTTATAGATCTGGAGAAGAAGAGATTTTGAGGTCATCTCACGAAGTTGACGATGATGCCCTTTCTATTTTTGTTAATTCTGTAGCCGGGTTAGTGTATTTCCTTCTCAGTTGATCCTATTTATATGAAAATCCCATAATATTGCAGGAGTCCATTTTATCTTTCGGAAAATAATGAAGACAGGAACGAAGGAAGCGAGATTCTCAGCATAGTAAACGACAAAGAAAAAGAAAATGTAGCCAGGACTCCACCGACACGTCGTCCCAGCGTCCAGCAAAACTCAAAAGAAATATTTCCAGATGTGTTGAGGAGTATTATAACAGGGGATACTAAAAGTTCCAGAAAGGTCTTCAAAATTCCAAAGTTGATGGCTTCCACACCAAAAACAGGGGCAAGTACAAGTATGCTTAGAGGTTTTGAACGAAATCTTGTATTACCGGAAAGAAATGTTGTTGCTGACAAATGTTTGAATACAGTTTCTGAATTAAGTTCAAAATCTGGTAACCAGTCTCTGCGAAAAGGGAGCCGCAAAGGTATGGTAAATTTAATATTTGGAAAACGTCCTTGCTTTGCATTTCTTGCTGGTTCTTGTAAAAAGCCCAATTGCAAGTATACACATGAAATTCTAGACAGTAACGTGCTGCGAACACGAATTTTGAATTCGAGTAATTCGGTTCTTTATAGTGGATATAATTTTATTTTACGGCACCAAAGTTTGTTCAAGCTTTATTTCTCGGTATTCTGTGATATATTTAGTCAAAGGGGGGATCGAAAGAGGTTACACTTGATGATACGTGATTGTCAATTGAATAAAGATACTTTACCTTTTCTTCGGAAAATAGTTGCTGGTTTAAAGAGAACTGGGCTTTCCCAAGTGGATGCCACACGAATGATAATAGAAAATTTTAATAGTTCAACAAAGGAAGCAATGGACATTTTGGTAGATCTCATTCTTGACTCAGATGTTGTTCAATTTTTGGCTACATTAGAATCCTTTGTATCTAATCCGCGTTATAAATTCAATAGACAAGCAATTGAAAAATTGGCATACAAATGTAACCGGTCAAAACATTTTGATGTTATTCAATTGTTGCTTAAGATTGTACTTTTCCAAGTGCCAAAGGAGGAGATAACAAATTTGCAAAGCTCTGAATTAGTCAAATTTTTGGCTATGGTTCGTAGTTCTTTCACAACTGAAAATGTACAAAGTGTTTGTGCTAATTACATGAACAGCACTCAAGTAGATGCACATTTAGATCAGCTTTTTCAAGCAACGGCATCAACTTCAGTAAGCAAGGGCGTTTTGCCATCTATGCCTTCACTGGCTCCCACATCTTACACGCCCGCATTGACTTCTACTTCGTTCTCTAAGGTATAAATTGGATAACACTGTTTTTCGTGTCAATGAAATATTATATAGAATTGAATTTTATGAATGAAGCAGGGAAGTGTAATCACTGAAATTATTTCTGATAATGGAGTCTTCTTTAAAATGACTATAATGATTTTCTTTTTAATAATAATTCCTCGGATAAGTAAATGGTTAAACTGTTCATAATTCTACTTTCAATAAATTACCAAACCGTATGGTCAGCTGGTAATATCGTTTTTTATTTATATATGTCGAAGAATGTTGGTTCATTTCATAGAACTTGATATTTCGAGGTTTTTATGTTACGTTTTGTATCATTGATGTCTACCAAAAAGTACTGTATACTAATTTTAGTACTTATTGAAAATGAACTTGTTTTTTTTGCCATTTGAAAGTGATATGCTTCTCAGATAAATATCAGTAAGATACGTCTTTTATAGACATAAAGTTCCTTCAAGGACGTTTTGCAGTCATGAATTATTTATGGTAACGCTGTGGCGACTTCGGTCAGATAAAAGGAAATTCATAATTTGTACGATAACTCTGTACACATTAAGCAAAATGCTGAAAAAGACTGAAGACCCACAATAAGGCGGTCATTTCCTTAAGAAGTATTCGAATATTTCATGCCAGACCTTAATCCAAGGTTTTTAATTAAATATTCTAAAAGTAATTTGAAAGGTCAACATCAGGCCTGCTACGTTGACTAGAGCGGTGTTAGATTAGTTGAAGGGACTTTGGGTAGACTTCCAACAAGGCAGAATTGAATTTATTATAAATTCCAACTTTTTTGAAGAAGAAGAAGGATGGTTTTGCAACAAAATGATTTATTTGAAAATGGCTGACATCTTATCGGCTGCAAGTTTATCATTATCCGTAGCTACTACAATAACAGTAGGTATTTACTAAAGACGATGTGATGGAGCACGTAATTAAAATATCAGAAAAGCATCGGAAACCTTCTTATCTATACTAGGCTCTCACGCCTATGTCCTGAGGGACCAATTTTCTCTCTAGTTTAAGACATATTCAATAGTCAGGCGACTGAATAGGGAGAGATTCAATATTATATGTACAAGCAAATGTGCGCCAAAGCTTGTACTCTTACAAACATTTATCCTCGAATCTTAAAGGTGTGTCGTTTATACGTAAAGAAATGCCTGCTTCAAAATTGCTCACGAATAGAGTATTTAAAAGTCCTGAATTTGTTTTAGTTGAAATAAGTATAAGCGAAAATCAAATCACAATGGATTACATGTAAATTAAATGTGACTATTACTCATTCCATTTCCGATCATGAAATCGACAGACAACGATTTAAGTTTATCTCCCGAAGGGAGGTTTAATAGCGTTCAGCAAACGTTTTCAGATATTGAGATATAATTAGGTCTTTTAAATGAACCAGCCGTTCTTGCGTTTTCTTTTCTCGATCCAAAGAATTCCATTATAAGGAGGGGTTTTATATAAAAGAGTGGCTTTTGTAATTGAAATGAATAAGAGAGATTGAAGGTTTTTTTGTTGAGAATTTTGGGATATTGAAAGACGATATAGACAATTTGCTGTCTATTTAAATAATATTCTATACCACCGCCCTAATACCCTCAGAACTTGCTGAATTTATTTATTTTCCCCAGTATCGACAACAAAGTATATTTGTAAATACATATTTATATATAAAGGACGAGTGATCAAGTTTCGGATGTAAGATATTTTTGGTTGAAATAATTTCAATGAATCATTTCAATTCCAAAAATCTAGAGCTTATTGTGTATGAAAATCAACTTCACCAACATTCATAAATCTCGCCACTGTTGTCCTCTCCATCTACGGTAAACTACTAAAATTTGTAAAAGAAGATTCCCTTAATGTCTAGAATACCTTTAACTGTTCCTCGAAAGCCTAGTAAATATTTGAGTTGGCTGTATGGAAGAATGACTAAAAATAAAATGTATAGTTACAAAGCGCTGGTAATTGCCCGCATTTGACACGATTTCATTAGTGCGTCTGGTTGTGATACACAAAGTGGCCTGTTTAGTGGCCAGGAATAAATGGTAAATGCTTTGATGAAGTGTAAGGAAGAACTAGTCCTTGCTTGATGAATGGCTGATACTCAATGTGAAATACTTTTTGTCGCTTTTGCGATCATAATTGATGGCTATTCAGACAAAAGGAGTTTCATATTCTACATCACCCGTCATAGCATCATATAATATCAAAAAAGCTGATATCGAAAATTCTATATAGTTCTGATAATGAGTTCTTAATTAAAAAATTGCAGAATTTATATTTTAATGAAAAAAAAAAATTATCACGAAACATCCAACCGACAATAAGTATTGCCACAATTAGATGATAGTTTTTACATTGAGAGTTTTTACATTGACCTGTTTTGTGTACATGTATTCAGAGCTACTACTTTAAAAGTTATAGCGATCTTACAAAAGGGTTAAAAAATTACATTATTTTCATACAAAACAGCAACCATTCGTGTATAAAAATTTGCGGCATCAGCGGCCTGTATAGTGTTAATATACGTAAGAATTTCTCTATAGCAGCAGCTCCATAGCTGTTTGTAATGAAATTCAATGTGTGACTTGGTCCCAGACGATGACGATAATTACTTTACTTCTGACGGTATCCTTGGGACTGAGGCCGCTCATAATCAATCAAAAGCCGACAGTTTTACAATTAAATAATTTATTTACATCTATGTACAGGTCACAAGTAGCCGTTCACATAACTCAAATATTAATTTGAACGAAACTCAATTACACTCCAAGTTCTCTACTTTGGGTTGCAAGGGCCCCAGTATTACTGCCTGTTGGGATTGGGGCCACAACGCCGGGAAAGAACCGACTTGCCACGCAGCGAATAGCAAAAACAACATCATGATTTGCGAAGCAAAACAAGCAGGACACGCATAGTCCTTGTAGACTAACGAGGATGGCGGATAAAATTTGGTAGGCCCTCTCTAGATCAGTTCCAGTGTCCGGACGAAAAGGCAGGAGCATATGTTGGAGGCCGAATAGAGGAACCTGTTATTAAGAAATTAAAATAAAATATTTCTATCTGGTAAAGTTCATTTTACCAGAATAATTGTAGCACGCACTGCTTTCCTGAGTGCTAAAGGTGCAGGTTGGGCTGCACAAGGGTGGAGCTTTTTAATTAATACTCGAACGACATTAATAAGAAAAACTAAATCAAAACAATCATGAACAGGTGTGTTCACAAAATTAGGATGTTAATATACTTACTAAAAGATGCAGTAAGAGAGAGCAATACTGGAGTAGTTAATAACCACATCAATTCGCTGTCCTCCATCCAGCAACTTAAAAGGAATAATTGCGTATTAGAACTTATTATAAAGTTTAAAATAGGTCCATAAATCTAGTAATGACAGGGCGTGGATTTTTGTTTTAAATTTGTTCTGAGGAAACAGTCAAGACGAACTTACTAAGTGGAATCAGTCGGATGATGAGCTCTGGCGATTCCATAAGTTATCACAAATAGAAGTGGCCCCAACCAGCCTATCACCATGAACCATCGCATCACGACGGTGTCTTTAACGAAAACCTAGGAGGGACGATATTGGCTATTAATTAAATACAATTCAATCAACTTCTGTGTAATGAGAAGGATCGTGTTTATTGCGCCGAATGCGCCTATTGCGGTTTTGAAAGGAATGGTAAAACACCCAAGCCTACACAGCCTGCGGGAGTCACTTCTTGGATTGAGGAACTGTAAGAGAATTCGTTCATGTCTTAAGAAAACTTTTAATGAAAAGTAAACTGAACGAATTTTCCAGGAGAAAACTTCTCGTTTTGATGGATTTTTTGAATTACAAATTTTAAGTGTCTTTACCACGACCAAAACCAAGTGGAGATGGAGTCCTTCACAGAACATCCAGAAATAGTTAGCTAGCATCAAATAATGAAGTAATAAATTCAGTAGCACGCAATATACCTGTGAACGTAATGAGTTCATATTGTCGGCGTGCCCAGTATTCTCTTGTTTACCGAATTTACCTGACTATCACGATTATTTTCTGGTTTTTCAACAATTGTTTTGTACCATACAATCCAGCCAATGCATGTAAAAGCCAGCGATGTGAACAAATGAACATGAATTCTAATCCGGGTACACCTCAGAGACCTAAAAAAATAAAATAATGTCACACTTTTCGACAGAAATCTTGGTTTTCGTTGTTCTGCTTGCGTAAATCCAAAAGAGTTTTCCATGTCCAGCTTACTCCCACATTTTAAATGTTCTTTTTCTTCAACTTACCTAAGTCCTAAAAATATTACAAGCGACAGGATTAATGTCGCCAGAGAGACCGCGTAACCTTTCACATAGAGCTCGTTGACCATTCGTCGAAACTGCAAAAAATCTTCTTGTTCTAAGATTTGTGTTGTCGTTATGTTTTACGCTCAAAAACAAATGACCAGGGGCATTAGTCGCCTAAATTGGGGGATTTTGAGGGTAAAATGGTTGGTATTTTGTCAGGCACTTGAAGTGCTCCTTATTATCAACTAAGGGATTCGACCTCACGCGTTTTAATGGACACACTAACCGTGTGGTAGGGTAATGATGAAAGGATTTTAACAGATAAACCTATTTTAATGGCCCCTAAAACTGTTCCTCTACTTTTGTATGTATATGAAATAAATAAGTTTTACGAGAGTCTATCATAACATTTTTACATTTACGTAAAACACGATATTTAGAAAAGCTCATCGCTAACATTCGAGAGCACATTATACAAGGCTATTTAGATTTCTATGAATAAGATACTTTCTTTATTCCATAGGCAGAAAAATCAAAAGACGGCTGCCTAAGGGAGCGAAAGGTACACAAATGTTGTGTCAACCAAAGAGAGCGGCTAATTATGTAAAATGAGAACATTATTGTTGCTTTTTAATTTGATAAATACATAAACAGTAAGAAAATCCATGTAAGGTACTTAAAAATATCTCATGGGCTTTTTGGACTCATAAACAAATGAAAAATCTCGGATATAATCGTTTTATTAGAAGAACGAAAACCACGTATAGCGTAGGTTACTAAGTTGTCCCGCTTTATTTTAATGGAAAGTAAACGACTACGTCTATTACTAGTCATTTGTTCTTGTAAATGCACACTTGCAATCTCAAGAATATGCAACTCAGCATTTACCTACCTCAAGGTCCTCATAGTCTATGCAATTTGTATAATTAGACCACTCTTGTTCAGTCTGGGGATGAGCATACCAACTTCCATTCTGGAGACATCTGCAAAAGAAAGGAGAGAAGACGTGCAGATCTTCCACAATGCAGTCATATAGGGATTGCTTGGCAGGATAAAGTATCTTGGTTACATAGAAAACAATTACAATTACGTTTTATGAGCCAAGAAGTGCTTATTAAAGCCCTCCACGAAGTCGGGACAGTTCTGTGTGACTGTCACGCCTGCAAGCGTTCTTGGCCAGCAGAGGTATCCATCAAATCGCAGGGGACAGTAGAGCTCGTCCGGTTCTAGAAAAAGAAGAAGGTGTATAGATGAAAAGGATGAGACAATGATGGACAGGTTCTGAGCGCTTTATTATAGGTAGCAAGTAGATTGCTGTATAGTAGCCATTGAGTCGTTTATACTTACCCTCCAAGGTAGTTATGTTGCTAACAGTGTTGTTGCTACCCTCGTCGGTTTGGTTCTTGTACTTCTTCATACAATCAACATAGCGGCGGGCCAGAAATGCCTTTAAATCTGTTTTCGTGGGCCCGAAACTCATATTTTCTTAATTGAAGAACGAAAAATAAGAAAAATATAAAGTTCGTCCGTTAAGATCTTCTAGTTTGCCTCGCGAATTCTAAGCTCGCACTGACTCCTTCTCTACTATCCTGAAGTTTGCATTGCCCACTCACCTGCAAATGAATAAAATAGGGATTGCAATTAGCGAAGGTGATGAGTCGTTCAATGTTTAACGAACAGCAGCAAAAGCAGCATGAGTCTAAAAATGTTTTTGTTTTCATAGAAATACGTTTGATTAGGCGTTCCATCATTGAATAATGCGACACTCAAAGGATCCGGTTTGTTGTTACTTTTTGGCATTAATTTTGCGGATAAAGGTCGCGTTGGTCGTTATTTTTTCCTCCATAAATATTAATTTGGGACCGAGATGTAGTCTGGATCTTGACTTAGGGTTACTGATTATACAGAGCACGTCTGCAGAGCGAAGAAAAGGATACAATAAAAATTTCCTCCAAAGTTAAGGTAATGAATTATTTTTGTTGTTTGTTAAAAATAGCAGTAAACCTTTTGTACTTTTGCCTACATTTATATACGTATAAAACATATTATATTATTCTCTACATAAATTAAAAAATATCAATTTGCTACACAGAATATAAAAAAGGCGTTATAGAGAATCGCTATTACTATTAAATGCTTAAATACCTTTAAGAATGATACCAACTTATCTCTTTAGTTGTAATATTTCTCCAATTTTATCATTAACAATAATCACATTATTTTTTTAAGTATTATAAATAATAGTAGTATGATAAAGTTTTAAACAGCTTTTACAGTGATTCTGCCGTTGAAGTCAATAAACCTAAATCGCTTAGCCATGAGACAACAATGAGATAAAAATTATTTCAAAAACCTTCTGGCGCCTGTAGCTATCATCTTAAGGAATCTTCGTCTCAAAAGAGAAATGGACGGATTCTATCGTTCAAAAAACATCTGTTTTGGTCGATTAGCATTTGTTTAGAAAAAGCATTACGTGAAGTAATATCTCTGGCTACGTATTCCATTTGGACTCTGCTCGTCTGTTTCGTAGCTAAAACGCGTAAACATTTTTTTAGAGCACCGTCTCATAAAATTTTGCACGTTTAGTTGCGAGGAGATTAGAAAAATATTATTTGTATAAAAATGAAATGAACACGTTGCTTTCAACGGCTCAGAGATAATTAAAGTAGTCGCTATGAACTCTAGCCCACTCAGAGGCGCCTCACTTTAAAGAGGGGCTCTATAGGAGCGCGACATTTATTGATCGCTAGCTGCTACAAAACGAGACACCCGATGGAAGGTAGACTTTTTGTAAGCACCACAAAAACAATTCATGAATTTTGGAAGCCTTTATTGTGGCGACTGGGAACTGCCCCGAATGGGCAGTGAATGGATGGACAAATGGACCGAATATAACAATTTTAAGATGTGGAAGACGATGGGGCTTAAGGGTACTTCTGGCCTTTTCTTTATGGTACTTAAGACCAGATGGTATGCTCGACCCGGAAACCAACACCATGTGGGAATTCGCAAATGATTTCTTGAAGATACATATATTACCAATGGGCGCATATTTCACAGATGCCTCGTGCTCTGCATCCAATCCATCTCCGAAGTCTTGAACGAGTTGTCGAAGTACTAAAATACTATTTTGGTCGTAATAGGATTTCGTCGATATCTTATGAACGTATAGGGCTACAATTTCTATACAGCCGCTGATAGCTTAGCCATATTGTTCAGCAATGAACAGCAGTGAAGGGGCAAATTAATCAAATCCCCGGCCTCATCATTTCTTGGGGAGCCTGTGGCGATTTGGGAAACTCCCCCATTTGACTCGCAATTTATCAATGAGCAACAGTGTTCAGTTCTGGTTGGATTAATCACTTTATTAAGATTTGGGCAATTTGTTAAAAGGATTTTGTGGGGCTTCAGGCTCTGCCGAATGTATATTTTTTTACATGAATGTCTGCGGTGCGGATATAACGTCAGCGACAATCGCCCAGCATCCGAGTCTCATGGTTCTTTTGAAATTCATCGGAGGCAATAAAATTAGTCAGGCCTTATTTTTATCCTGCTCATGATTGATAGAAAAATTGAATTCCCGTTCGATGGAAAGTCCCAGAGCAGTACAATATGTCGCCCCTTCGCGGTTTCAGAGGATTCACCGCATCACTTCATCGGATTATGGGGGGATAAAAATTTTTATTCATTCAAACCGCCTTGCCGCGCGTACAGAGCTGTCGGTGACACCACGCTTCGCATATCCCTCCTAAATCTGAACATATGGAATCCACGCATTTCTTTGAGTTCATGCAAATGCTTGGTGTGAGGTCAGAACGGATCAGGGGTATCATCGTGAAGGCGACGTTAAATTCTGTAGTCGCTGTTTTGATTGTTTGGTTAAGAATTTTGCCAAAGAATTAAACTAAATTTTTTTTGTACTCATCCAAGCTATCTATCGATTTTTAGTTTCTAACTTATTTTGAGATTTCGCAAAGGCAATAGTACCGCATTTATTGAACCCACCATGTGTTTGGGCAATCGCAAGAGTTCTCCGTGAAATATCGCTTCCTCAAATTGCGCACAGGAATCATCAGAGTCGCTTTTAATGTAAAATCAGGGGTTTATGCAGCAGACGCGCTGTTTACTCCTGTTTCACATTAATTTAAGGCAATTAGGTGAAACAACACCGATGCCAGCAGTAACTTAGACAACATCTTTCTAAACGTACAATTTTTTATTAAATTCATGACTGCTGGATATTTGGATTGGCTCATGTTTGCTGCAATTATAAAAAACGCGGATGTTTACATGGGACTAGCGTGTTTCTCACGGTTCCTCGAGGTAACGCGTTTTAGCCAAATTCTACTCTACTCTGAATTTGATCTTTTGTCGGCATATTTTCCTCTTTTAAGCTATTTTTAGTATTTCCATTTGTTTTATAAATTACCATCGTTACAATACCTTTTCTATATCTCAAGTTGACAACAAATAAAATTATTTTTATTGTACTTATTAAATACCTGCATAAACGATATTCCGAATTTGGAGATTTATATTTAACATCTTGGAAAAATTTATTTGTTTTATTTTCCAACAATATTAAAATTTAACTACACTGCAAGAAAATCATGTTACCCAGAGAAAGTGAATGGGTCGAGTCTTTTACGTATTCTTCACACAAATCGAGGAGCCCTTGGGAAATCACTTCACAGATTCTGAAAAAAAGACTATAAGCCTCCATCCGCGAAGATACAAGTCAACAAAAAGATACCTAAAGTCTCTTTGTGCGGTCTAAGGACAACGATCCATGACGGTGACCAGTTCGTAAATTTTTATCCACATCACGTCCCCAGCCCGCCCTCTGACATTTTAATTATATATCCTCTACCCGCAGTTGAAGCTTTCCCGATATTGAAATGTTTTTCCTTGTGATGACTTCTTGAAACGCCCAAAAACAATTTCTACTACTGATTGTCAAGGGTTGCTATCAAAGTATCCTTTTTTGTATCTGCGGGAGTACGGTTGTCGTTAGAACCTTCCGGAAACATGCACTAAAGGACAATGTACAATGGACAATAGGTGCTTTTGGCATGGGAGAGATTTTATTATATAAAAAAAGTATTCGCATCGCCCATCACTATCTGTAGTTTTTATATTGAGAAGCACAAAAATCACCCACAGAAGAGTTTTCTTAGAAATGGCCAAGAATCTGCTTCCATGTTTCTGATATAAGTTTCAATTTGCGTACCTTGAAATTTGGGAACGATATTTTACTAAAAGGGCGAAGGAGTGGGCGTGTCACCGATACGAGAAAAAACGGAAAAGGGCTCTGTTCACAGCTATAAAACCGGAAATTTTCGAAAAGCGCATTTCTACAAGGAGATTTTATTTATTTATCCTTTCGTTTAGCTAATCGAAGAAAAAGTATTCTACGGCACATTTATAAAGTATGAAAATGGTCCTAAAAGCGACTGGATTTATTATAAACCGCTACATTCGTGCGACTTTGAAGAAGAATAAAATTATTGATGATATCTCTTTTTAACTTTACAAGTGAACACCAACGAAATTAGGGTTCCTGTGGGAAATTGAAATTATTTTGTCATCGTGGAAGCAGGATATGAGAATTGCCAGTTCAATTTATGGGGAAACACACTCAGCAACTTTGGATGACATGGACATGTTTGTCTAGAGTAAATCTGATCATTCCTACGTTTCCGTGTTCCAACTTACTCTCAGAATGGCGTCCGATTTATGTGCTTTTTATCGGATCATTTCCTCAGTTATATTGATTATTTTCCCTTCACTTCCTCTAAAGTCATTGTCTTCAATGACCTGTAGGCAAACGCTCTATCAAATCTCACTGCTTCAAGGGAGTCCGCAATTGAAATATAAATCGCAAGTAGTAAATAGTAGAAGTAAGTTCCTTGTCGTAAATTTGTTAGAAAATATGGTGTGTTTTGTGGCTTGATTTTTTTTTACTCCTGTCTTGAAAGCCAACCACATTTCGGATTGTAAAACGAATAATATGAAAATTATATTTGCCAGACTTTTCAAAATTGTAAAACTTTTCAAATATGTTATAGAATTACTAAAAAGTAACGTAATAAGTTTCGAATTGGAAAGAAATAAGACAACTGCTTCTACACGTTTTGTCTTGCAGCACTCCTGGTAGTATACTCTTTTTAATATGACATCAAAAGATTATGCTATAGAAACGTAAAAAGTCGTGAACGGATTTTATTTGACCAATAATGTAAGGGGAATAGAAGAATTTATTCGGTAGAGTGAATTGTTGAGATAGCTATACTGTCTTAAGATTTGTTGTTAGCATGTTGGTTAGACAGAACGTTATGTTGACCCGCTCTTGTCCTTCCACAAATTTTCCCATTTCAGATGTATTCGCTTTACTAGTATAAGGAATTTTTTTTATTATATTACAGAATCAAGGAGGGCTAAGTTAAGTTCATCATATTGATACATAAATGATAATGTTATGATTTCCAACAATTATGAGAAGGTGGAAAACGCACTATAACCATATGATTTATGAAAGCTAGTTGCATATGCAACTGCCGGAGGATAATTGAAGATGAATGGTCGAATGAATATATTCGCTCCTACCTGTTTATAACCAAAGTTACCGAATGTATCCCATACACAATACACTTACACGGTTTCGAAGAAGCTTCTTTGGAACGAGTTGTGCAATAAGATTCCTTTCTCAGACTCCAGGCTATGTGGGAAGGTGCATTTTGTGTGCAAGCACTTACAAGAGTTTTTACTTGAAAGCACTTTTATGTGAAATAAGTGATAAAACTTCAAACAACTCACATTAGAATTATTTTATATTACAGCTGGTTAATATCCATAATCTTGCCCTTCAGCCCTTTTCAATTGACTAGATGATGATTATATTATAGTAATTATTAGTTTGGTATTCTCTGGGAACTGTTTATGTAATAAATCATGGCATATTTCGCATTTGTGTGTCTATATTACAGCAGACAACAATCATTTGTTTTATTGAGGAAAAGGTTAAATTCAGCATTATTTCTGTAAGGTCGTACAGGTTTTATGATTGCTTGCAAGAGGGTTCGGAACTAATTTCCATGAAATATCATTTTCACCAAACTGCCCTGATGCCAAATTTTATTTCAAAAACATTCAATTCTTCAGAGCTCAATTTCTGTAAAAGTAAATATTTTCGTATAACAGCACGTCCTCTAGCGTCCAATTTAGATTCGCTTGCTTATGGTTTTCCTATTCAAATAAGTTAAGACTGCTGATGCTATCGAGATCTTTGCGGCTGGAGGGCCTAAAATGGTCTTTTGGGTAAAATGGCCACTTAATTAAATCTCGAGGGTATTTTTCCATTTGTGTGTCCTATTTCGCAGTTATGTCTCAAAGTCGGAGATTTCAAATGAAATCGTAATAGTTCCCAGCAGGATATATCTCTGCCATCTTCTGATACTCTGAAATTTATTACAAAACAAATTTCGTTTTAAATTTGATTTATATGCAAAATGCATTTCAGATTTGATTAGAATTAGTGTTAAAAAAGCAAGAGCCGTTGGAAACGTATATCTAGTATCTTGCTAGGTATATTAATCCATATGTTTGAAAACATTATTTCACATCTACATTAATACAGAACATTGAACTCATTCCTTTTAAAGTGGTACAACTAAGTTTCTGGATAAAATTAAAATATATGTTTTAATGAATGTTCAACTAAAAATTTCTACAGTGTAATTTATAAATTGTATGATATATCTAGGTCTAGTTTTCAATAAAAGGATTCATACCTTGATGGTATTTCTCTTACTCGTGTCCGAGTATCCGCTCATTAAATTTTCATAACCCTGCCAGTTCGCTTTGAACTTTTGTCTTGATTTATGCACTTCCCCTAAAAATACCTTTGCTGGTGGATTTTGATTGCGTTAGACTAGAAGCGGATCTTTTGGTTGGCTAAATCTCAATTGTGTGTCATAATCAATTACCTCAAGAATTTGCACAAAAGGGAAGTGCTTTTCTTTCTCTCAAGAAATTTTCCCTTAATCTTGGCGTAAAGCCTCTTTTATGGCAATATTTAGTATCGTTCTTAATCCTATAACAGATCGTAAAATGTCAGAATATGAGGTTTATGTATTTTTTCTGGAATGCTTGTCCCACGCGTTAAATTTGTGGTAAATGACTGTAAAACGTTTTACGATCTGAGGGCAAAGTCCGGTCCCGTTTTCTACATTTCGCTATATATCTTTAGGTCATGGCTTTTAAGTCTACAATACAAGGATTATATGGTAGATGTACGAGAAATTTTGTTGAATGTATTTTCGCGAGGTAAAAGTTGTATTTATCTTTAAGAAATTTGTCACTTTAGTTAATGACTTAATTTGTCACCGTTTCTCTCTTTTATTGAGAATATTTATCTATTACTACTATTTTCGTCTTTTAATTTTGAGATGACTCAACTCATCTCATCATTAGAAATTAGTGCGTGGATAAATTAGCAATTAGAATCCCAAATGGAAGTTATGAAGTTTGAGTTTCTTATGAGTGTTTTAGGTAAGCAGAATTAAATTAATGCACAGATTTTATGAGTTGCAAACGACATTGATGGGGAAACTTTCATTGCTATATTCAAAACATCTTGCTTTTACTTTCTGGATTGTAAGTTAAGTAACACATTTTCAAATTCCTCTTGATTTATATTTGCTTGTCAGTATCTTCTGCATAGTTAAGAAACCGACTGAACTTTATTGTGTCGAAATTTACACATCAATAAACTTCTTTGCTAGCTTCCAAAGCAATTTTCATGTTATAAGTTACAATGTTAAGGAATGCCCATATCGTTTCCACATTTGCTGATGTGCATAAGATTTGGGAAAATTAATTTTATCATATTTATAACAAGAATAATAACTCCGAAGTTCTCAGATTCTTTGATGTATTAAGGATATTAAACATCTACACTCCTTCCGGATTACATGTAATGTGAACACATCATTTAAAAAATATGCTTCTTCTGCAAAAGTCTTACTTTCAAATGATCTTGTGAAGATATTCATTCTCCGAATTTATGAAAACATGATTTATTAGAGTCCAAGCGATTAAACAATATTTATTTTGAGAATGTTACTACGTAGTGTATTTTAGCATTAATTCAAAATAACGATGTTCTTCTAAGAACATCTTTGCTTCAAATGGGATCTTAATTTCCAACACACGCCTAATGCGAAAGTGATTACTTCCTCGTGCAGGGCACTAGTAATTTTAACTTGATGGATTTATGAAAATAAAATGTGTAAAATGTCTAATAAAAGTGGAAGTAGTTAATAGCATCAAAACTGTAACATCTGTCAGCTACGTATAGTTCTTGCCTCTGTAATATGCGACTATACTAATATCGGGGCGTAAAAGATACTTGAGACAAGGGAAATATCTTAAGTGGCCATATGGCTCAGATTCATTTCGAACTAAAGGAAGTGTCACACATACTGAGGAACTGCAGTGCGAGGGGTAATCATTCGTGTTTTATAAAGGAGTTCACGTTTAAAAGACGATAAAACTCAGGGACGTGCGACTAGGGACTTGTCTACCATTATGCGCAGAGACACGCTTCGAAAAAACCATTTTTCTTATTAATGCAGGAATGTTCGCAGTGGGGCTACCGAGTTATAAGAAAATAAAATATGACTCATTCGCACTAGTGAGCATGATATTTGTTAAAATTTAATTTACTATATTTGCTACCTTATGGATTTCTGGACATTGTTACCGGCACGTGACTTACCGCGATATTACTGTTGGGAGATGTTTTCATTTATTTACCTATTATTTGAATCAGTGAACGTCCCACCTGATTTGAATGAATTTGAGTATGAATAAAAGAATCCTCCTATTTTACTTTATTTTCTTTACATAAGAAACATTTACATTTACATTTCTTTCTTCTTTTCTTTAGTTCAAAAAGTGCTTCAGGTACTATTGTTTGCAAGTCAAACAAAAGGCGACTTCGCGCGACATATATATTTTAAACGTATGAGCCTACATATGTCCTATTTTGTGATTTCAGTTACATACTCCTTTTAAAAAAAGCCATAGAGCTGGGTGCTCGCCGTGATAAGCTCTTTGAAGATGATATTTGTCCTTAGTCTTCTATACGAACATGAAAAATACATTTTATGCTTTCAAGTAAAATACAACACTCGATGATATATTGGCATAAAATAAGCACGAATTTAGCTGCAAGGTACAATTACGTTTTATGTTAATTTTAAAAGACTACGATACGTAAACTTCATATAAATATTTGATTTTCTATTTATAAACGAGATACAATTTTCAAAGTACTTATATTTTTCGCAACTTTTAAGACTTTATTAACTCATGCTTCCAATTATTCAAGAAAATTTCTATGTGTTTACCTATATTATTTTTTTTAGTATTAAAATTAAATATAGAAATTACAAACAATAATTAGATGAAACAAAATTATTACGCTCTATTAGCTCTTACTGATTAAATCATATATAGAACAAAGAGTTATGTTTTCAATGTATACAAATTTTAGTTATTCGTTGAGTCCATCTTCTTTTTTAATAACTGGCTTGCCTTATTGATTCAACTTAGTAAAAAACGCAGAAAGTCTTGTTATATAAGAAGCTCAAAACAGCTCCAAGGAGCTTAGTTCTCGGAAAAGAATACCCAGTTCTTTTAGAAGGTCCTACTGCACAGGTTAGATTCATTAGAAAAAAGGCCAAAAAACTTTAGAAACCTTTTGTAGTCCCCGCCAATTCTAAATTCCCTTTTTCATTTACCGTCGCGATTATACTCTTTCGTACCACTTTGGTACAATGCCAAGGATGATAGGAAACAGAAAACATAATTAGACAATTTGCTAAGACCAAAACCGAGACACCTTAAGTCCGAGGAAATGGGTTTTAATAGAAATGAGTTTCTGAGAAATAATGGCTAGTCCATTAATTTTGGGAAACCAGTCGTATTTGTTGAACAATGTTAGAACAAAAATAAAAATACACTCTTTAAACCCCTTTGGAAAAATAAAGAAAGTATAATGCGATGGCATTACTGTCGTAAAAGCTTAATGGCCTGTTATGAATATTTCATTAGCCAAAAAAATTTTAAATGAGCCGTAAGTGGTGTCTCGTCGGAAGCCACCTTACAAAGGGAAATCATAAGCTTACACACGTTGCCCCACAGTTGGATGCGCTGCTTATCTTTTCGCAGAAAGGACTTGTTTCCTCCGGAAAATTACTCTCATCGCAAAATTGAGTGCACGTCCTACTAAACCTACTCGAAAAATACATGGCAACAGGTGGCAGGCCCGTAGGACACTGAAAGCAATTAACTCGAAATTTTCCAAGAAGAAGGAAAATAAATTTTCTATGAGATAAGCTCCTGCAGCGGTTAGCACAGTCTTCACATCGCAATTGTTAGTCAATTAGGATTTGATCAAATCTTGGCGCAATTGAAAACGGCTGTCAAGCGTATCGAATTGCTCCAAAGTGGATTTCCTTCCACCAGACCCTATCGGGTCTGTTTTCCGCCTGAATTGGAGTTAGCGGACTTAAAATGAAATTTTCCGTATTTTAATTCTTTCGAGGCTGTCTTTAATTAGACTTGGCTTCGTGTTTTATCCTCCTTCAGTCTTTGTGAATACTGCTCCGTCGATGAAAAGCTCTTTTTAACAAGTCGACACCTTGAGATTTTCGATTACAATGTGAAGGAGTTAAGTTTCTTAGTGCTCGAGCCTGTTGCGACCACCGGCAAAGAGCAGCTCATTAAGAAGGAATTTTCTTTTAAGTACCCCTCATAACTTCAACCTGGTTACAGCTTGGAAGGTGGTTACTAGAACCTACCATCGAAATTTTAGGGGGTCAAGAAGGTTAACCGGGTCCTACTAGTAGATTGAGGCAAGACCTTCAGGGTATTTGCCTGTTCCTGTGCCTGTGTTGCTGAGTGTTATATTTACTTGTTGTTTTTGTTAAAGGTGGAGATATTAACAAGGTTATGGGCAAATTTATTGGCTGTTCTTGAAAATATTTCAAGGGCCCTGACAAATTAAGCGGTATCTAAAAAACGTCTGACGTGTAGCGGCTTAATTTTTGACGTAGAATAATTAAATAAAATAATTAGAAATTAAAATCCCTGGCCAAATCATTATGGGCGTCATACCTTTCAAAAATTAATCTTAAAAATTATTTAGAAATTTTATATTATACTTGAAAACTATTTGAAGTCTGAAACGATCATTCTTCTTGCAAATTTAAAGCATTAAATTGTTAATGTGAGAGAATTTAAAACTAGACAATAAATTACTAAGTTATACAAAGACAAATAATTACAAAGTTTTGCCAATTATCTTAGAGGAACCAAAATACAAAGGAATATTCACAATGTACAATCCAAATAAAATCATTTTTAAGGAAGTAAGCACCTTTTGCTTAAAGGCCTTCCTAAATTAGTACGGGATCTCAGGTACGAGTCCGGAAATGCTCCTAACAAGCAAAGATATTTCATTCCAGAAAGTATGTACAGAGAATCTTCTTGGGGCACATACGTTGAGGAAAGTTTGAACAATTTCGATTTCTTTTGGGAATAATTGCTGGTCCATAAATTCAGGGTTGGATTTCATATATGATCGTGAATAAACCTCTTAGTTATAAAATTATTGCACATCTTGTTTCTTGTTTTCTTTTATTAACTTTCCCCTTTGACTATAATTTATTTGATATCCGAAATAATTGTTATATAATAAAAATTAAGTAATATTTGTACGTTAGTCTGTTTTCCGTTCTCATATATATTTACGACTTATATCAGTTTAGATAATAAAATTTTTATTATGGAAAGTACAATACAGGTGGTCGAAATAGCTTTTTCTGCTGTAAATAAATTTTTTTATACGAAAAACGAATACGGATACAACAATCTCCCCTTTTTTATTTCTAAGAACTATTTTACACACTTGTGTAGAAAAGATACTTTTTTCACAATAATAGTATGGTATGGGAGATTTTTCATTCTAATGGGGATAAAATTGATAAAAGAATGTTCTTGAAAGGGACCTGTCAGGATAGTTTACGTTTTCAAGTGAATATTTAAATCACAAATTTACACAACTTACAAACACACGGTTCACAGTTTTCTTTACGCAACATATAAACTTTTGATATACTATTTTAGAAGATTTAAAAGATTTTAGATATTTGACTATAAAAATAAGTTAATCTGTGTTTATGTAACGAAATGATTCTTCTTATTATAGTACACGGGCTTTATAAAACACGTTGTTCAACAAAAATGTATGCACGTACGCAAAACCTTGAAATGTCTCGTTTGAGATCCGACCTTTATTATTGGCTGTTACTTTAGACGGTCTTACTTACGGTCTTCAAGCAGTACGTGCTGTTTCAATCTTCTCGTGTTTTCTTTTCTAGCTGAATCTGAAGATAATTTGAGTATCTCGTTTATATTTAATAAAAACGCGAGATAGCAATGAAATTTTGCTATACCTTCATACGTATAAAGAATAGCATATATATATATACGTCCCAAAATATTTCTGTTAACGCGCAATGCGGCTTTGTAAGCGGAAAATAACTCTGGCTATCAATTAAGCTCAAAATAGCTTACCGGAGATTACCTATTAATTGTGATTCAATAACTGAATGCTTTAAAATACTGTAAAACCATTCGAAAGTATAATAAAAATATTAGTATTAAAAACGCGCTTGTACTTTTTTCCGGAACTCTTTTTATCTAATTAGATTTGGTTTATTCATTTACTGTCATTTTTAATTTATGCACGCCCTTAAAGTGAGACTACGGCTCAATTTCACACAAAAGTGATCCTTAATTTTGTCAAATTAAGTTTTTTTTGTGCCACAGGACGCAGATCTGCGCCACATAAAAATTGCTGCAATCACGTCTTATTATTTCCCGGAAAGAACTACGACCCTTTTCATAAAAGCCCATTTAGGGCTTCTTTACATTTTATTAAATACTTAAGCAGCGATTGGAAGCAACAGTGCAATCGATTCTGGGTACCTATTCGCGCCCTATTTAATCTTAAAGTAAAGTAAACAAGAACCGAAAAGAAGGGGAGATTTCCATCTTTGTTTCCCATCAATTTTTGGATTTATCCGGTAAGAAAAATAAAAACCAGTCACTAGGGACTCTATGGAGCTCCTTCGCTATGCAAATGCATGGGAAGAACTTCAAATCGAATTATGCACGAACTTCTGGGCATTTCGGGAGTCGGGATTGGATACCAAAAAGAGGACGCCAGCCACCAACTGTATTGGCATGAATTTCTAAGCAGTTCATCTCGATAAGTTCTTAATCCATTGCGGAAGTAATGAATATTTGAATTTTACACGAATAAAGGTCTCGAGGTTTCGGGTCTCGTGCTTGTGCATGGTGTGAACGAAAATGTCGAGACCGGGCTACCATAGAGGGTTTATTTAAAAGCCAAAAGTCAGCAGACTGAACTTTAATTACATACCGTGAACGTTGCAGGGTTTTCTAAACTTGCATATGGAAATCTGAATTTTGAAATTTGAAAATGGTCGGGACGTCTTCCGCAGGACTTGTGGTGAGGCAGATTATAATTAGAGCACAAAGCCGTACCTTTTGAAAAACTACACACAGCACTAGATTCGCATTAATTAAAACCTGCGGGATCCTTTGATGCAGATCTGCAATATGTATACACTAAATCGCAGTGAAAATTAAATGTAATCACTAATAACTTCATAAGAACACAGTTTCAAGGAGGAAGCTAATCTACGAGTAAATCAAAATTCCTTCCAATTTCCGATCTAAATCACTTAGAATTTCGGGAATCTCCCAGAAACTATATTAAATTCCTACGAACTGACAAAAAAGTTCGCGATTCCGAGCATCTCTCGTACAAAACTGAACAGATGGACACATCAGACTACCGGCAGCATCTTTGATAAGTCCACCATCTGAAGGAAATTGAAGCTTTCTTATCAATGAGTGGTGTATTTACAGTTATGGTGGTGAAAAGCTCCATCTTTTTATAGACGAATTTGAACGTGAAATCTTAATTAGTTTCGAATTTTTTAAGACATAGTCTGCGGATGGACAGGAAGCCGTATTTGTCGAACTTGCCAATTTGTTACAGGTGTGTAATGTCATCCCTTAATTAAATATATTGGTCCTTTATTGTTAGTAGAATCCCTAAAAGCATTTGAGTGCTCATATATAACAAAGATATCTGAAGGGGGCCTAATTAAAATTGAAAAATCGAAACGTACCCCTAGCTCCTAGCCGTGAGCTATGAGAAAATAGCTGTCTTTGCAGATAGACGCTGGGATCATCCATCTTAAAGAATGGGCCTATAAAATAGGCAGCAGCACTGCGACGTTATCAGAACAAGACTTTGATTGATTTCCCCACCTTAATATTAGCCTTATGCGACAAGGCAAAAATGATGGTGTTACTCGCAACATTATGGTTTATACAGCATGAAAAATCCCAGTGCACTTAAAATGTTTTTTTATTTATTTTTTTGTGCCATAATGTCGCAAAGTCACATTTCCCTCAGAGCCTTATTGACTTAAGAGTTCTTTTGCGTGGTCTCTCATCATGTCCTGATTGAATTAGACGTACTATAACATCGACAGCAGCATGCCAGGATGAATCAATTAACCTCCTTTTTCGTTTAATTAGAGAACCTTGCTTACGTACATTTCAAAGGTCATACCTTCCTATACACACGGTTGATATGTGAAGGGTTTACCTCACAGGAAGAAAAACATTGTGCGAGGTCTTGCAAATTGTTTTATTATATTCGTACCCGCAGTAGTTTCAAAAGGATCCGACTGCTTGCTAGCGTCGTGTTCCAAACCACTGAACTGGATGAAGTAAATAATAATTGCTTATACGGCGAGTTGAGTGGAAATCAATAAGGTATTGATATGTGTACGAAGAACCCAGTCACAATGGTGGCATTTATAGTAAGTAGAAATGTCTAAACACTTATTATTAATTAGATTTTCAGAACTTGTTTTAATGTTTAAAATGCAATAGTTTAAAAAAAATATTTGATTTATAAAATTAATTGCGGAAATAAAACTTTACGACATTTCCTTCATTACAAAGTGAAGGAAGAATAGAAAATTAATTAAAACAACAATAAACGATTAGAGAGAAAATAATATTAACTGCTAAATTATTTAAAGAATACAATTTCAGTAACATGAATAACTCAGGGAAAATATTTATTATTTAGAA
Source organism: Proctacanthus coquilletti (assembly GCA_001932985.1). Classification (NCBI taxonomy): domain Eukaryota; kingdom Metazoa; phylum Arthropoda; class Insecta; order Diptera; family Asilidae; genus Proctacanthus; species Proctacanthus coquilletti. The sequence continues at coordinate 182,099 of MNCL01000056.1, read as the reverse complement.
AAGTCAAGTAATATAAAATTATTTTTAGATGGAAGTTTGCTTTAAACGTGATTCGCACTTTAAATCTAAAAGCAGAGCATAAATAGGTCGCAAAGAGCGATTTCAGGTTAAGACTATACTTCACAGGATCATTTTTGTAGTAAGTCTTCATCAACTTTCGAAACAAATCGAAAGAACACCCCGCGATGAGGAGGTATATCGTTCTACCTGTAGCGTGAGGTAAGACTTCTGTCCGTGGTATTTACCTGGGCATTTGTCGTCGATGATCTGCTCGATATGGTAGTGCGACTTCCGAGTGGTGGTGTCCCTATAGTATCCTCAATAACAAATTAAATTAAGTGTTTCTGCTAATTGCACCTTATGTTGATTAATTCAAGCCGGCGTTAGGCGCCTCATTGTTTATTGCCCATGGGAACTCAAATCTGATTCTAAATGCAGTGCGGAGTCACAAAAGCGAAAACACAATAAAGCTAGAAAAGCTCAGTTCTATTCCCACCAGAGGAAGGAGCTTATTTCTTCAATTGCTCTCACTCTCTACGCTGTAGAACTTCTATATCCCCTGCGCCGTGTATTTATTTTCCTACGCAATTCAGAGCTTTGTGAGTGCCTGCTCTACTGCACGTGTTCAGTAGGGAGACACTACTCATAACTTGCATGCCTATTTTTTTGATGTTCTAATAAAAACTGCAGTATTAAATTAATCCACAAACGGCAAGTAAAGTGCATGTTTAACACTTAAATTTACTGTCTTTATTAATTTTATTATTACTGTAATCATTATGATGATTTTTTTTCGTTGTTGTAATGGAATATCATAGAAACTTTTTGCAATATTTGAAGTTTTACTGCGTAGAAAAACGTAATATCACCTTATAATAAAAGTATAACTAACTACCCCAGGCCCTTAATTACCAAAATCACTATATTGATAGAGATCTCAATTTCAAGATAATAAGGTCTATAGACACCATTTCGTCAAGCGTAATTTGCAAACTTGCTACTTAACATCACTGAGCCCCTGTTAACAGAGAGTCAATAATGAAATGCCCATTAACAGTTGAGCCGCCATAGAACGTTCTCACGTTTCGCGATAATTAGTACGGTTAATATTTGCACGTTCTCCTCAAAATAATTTGTCGGCAAGAATTTATATCAGAGACGTGCTTTTCTTCAAAGACATTTATTATAAACGTGTAAGTTTGTTAACGTCTTTATTGTATATAATTAAAGTTTTGGTTCTTCAAAAGCCACACTTTAATAATATCCCAAGGGATAAGGCTAATACAAAGTAACGGCTGGAGCATATCGCTCGAAAGTGACAAACTCTGTTTTTAATGGGCTTCGCGACAAGCTGACAATAATCCTTAACAAGTCACTCACATCCCCTTTGGTTCGTTTCGCAAGTCCTAAGCTAACCCATTTCTAGATAATGCAAGGATATGATTTCCAAAGAAACGACAGGGTCAGATTGAGAAGATTGTTTCATCAATTATTCTGCAATTCCGACAATTTCTCAAATGTTATTATTCTCTATTCTTCTAACAAGGCCGTTCTTGTGATTACCTAGAAGGAAATAATCCATTCACAGCCTTGCCGAATACGGGTACACAGTAAACGAACTACAAAGAGTATATTGCTTTTGAGACGTAAAATAGAAATTCTCTGCCTTTCTGGTGAATACTGTACACAAAAGCTAGTATATCGTTGGACACAGAACACTTATGCACTGGTGACCTGTTAAAAGCTACAGGAATACAGAGGGGAAATGAATCTTTATTTGAAGGAAGTAGGTTTTCTTCAATTAAACGCGCAAACCAAGTGCAGGTTAGCGCCATGGGACAATGAACTATTAGGGAAAGACTACTGCACAAAATCTATGCGCATAGTAAAAGCAAACTTGAGTTCCTTAATATTATTTGAGTGTTCCAGACAGTTAGGAGCGCATTTTTACTTTCGAGCAGTCATACACTAGATTCGAGTCCATTACTTCTGGTCTGATGAAAGTACTTTCAAAGACGGCAGTCGTTTTCACTCCTTCTAACCTTTTACCGGTGATTTCAATTTTCAATCAATTTAAAGCAAACCAAAACTCAAACAAGCGCAAAACTTCTTTGGGGACTTATTTACCTTTCGCCCCTTAGTAGAGGGTTAAATGAGGGTTTCATCAATCCGAGTGTTGTTGTAGCCATTCCTTTGTTACATTTAAATCCCAGAATTCCTTGTGGACTTCTGTGATTAACAATCTTGATCAGAAGTAAATTAGGAAAACTTTTCAGTAGCCGCCTCCAATTACGTTGCTCTCCAAGAATTTTAAGCAACATCCAACAAGCAAGATTATAAAAACTTTTTAATCGAATTTGATAAAGCTATTGATAAATTATTTTAGTCCGTCCGATTATGTGCGATTTTTTCTATTGGAATTTCCTGTTTGATTAGGAAAGTGCGAACAAATCTTCTTAAGAAGCAATAAAAACATAATTTGGCGTAACAAAAGGGAACCAAATTTGTTTTTTCTTTTGGATTTAAAAAGAAAACGTCTCAAAGAGAATTTCTAAATCCATAAATATTTATTATAACTTAAATTGTCAACAACTTAATACTACTGTCAAGTGAGTATACAAAGTCTCTTGATCACCTAGTAACTGCGCTGTGCATTTTTATGATTTTAAAGGGATGTTCTTGCAGTCTTGTCACATATAAAACGGTTCGCTTTCCATAAAATGTTTAGAACTGGAAAATCACAGCAGCTAGTTCAAAGTATTATGTTAACAATCTGTTCGTGGTGGGAAAAAGACGTTCATTTCAAGCAAGATTTGCAGAGTAATGTACACAGCATAAACAGATATAAGTACAAATCCAACCGTCCGTCTAAGTCTGAATCCAGCGAAAAACATGATAACAAAAAGGGATAGTGTAGATAGTAATAAAATGCCTATAGTATATTCAATGCCTTGCGAGTATATGTGGACGACATTTTGGCCCTCTTCTTTTCCATAATTTAAACAATTTTTGGCAAACCATGGAGCTCCCAGTGAAAGTAATATTGCTAAAGAATTAGCGCCAAGTGCATTCGAAACTCCAATTCCGCTTTCACCTGCAACGTATATATTTGTGAAGGATACATACAACGTTTATATTTTAACAAAATATTGAACATACCTTTCCTTACAGAAATAACACTAGATAATGACTCAGGCATTGCTGATCCGGCTGCGAGGAATGTAAGTCCCATAACAATATCGGGAACTCGTATAGTATTACCTAGAATTACTCTATTAGATATGTTTCCTGGCATAGTTAAAAGTCAAGCAAACCAAATATTGTTAGCATCCATACAATCATATATGCATTTGCTCCGATCAATAAAATACAGAACAGAAATGTAAGAGGGTAACATTTTCTACAAGACTTGGGATTGGGCACTAAGCAGCCCAGGAAAAATTTGATAGGCCATGCGTAAAAGAACCAAATTTTCTTGCGTAACGAACCGGTAGGCATTCTAAATAAGTACCTCACGGGGTTTTTCGATTCATTTTCGTCATCGTTAGTCACTGTAAATGAGAAGATTACATGGAAACATGTTATTCAACATTTTATTGTAAAGTAATTTTAAACGTACTTAAGGGTTTCGGCGGAATCAAAACCGGAGGTGCCACGCTTCCTCTGACGATGTAAATGCCATCTTGTCCTGGGTGAAACTCCTCAGACGCTAAATTAACCGTGCTTTTATTTTCCGGTAAAGAGGTTAAATCTGTAGATAAATAATTAAAGTAGAGAATATTGTTTGAATTTTATTGTGTTTACCATAACGATTCGGTGTACAACAATTCATTTTGTCCTCGACTAAACCCTTAATTGGCTTAACAAGGTAAAAGTTGAAAACGAATATGACCACATAGTAGGTAAGGCACAAAATAACCATAATAAGGCTCTCCGTGAATGTTATAATACCTCCCCAAGCGACTGAGATTAAGACAATTACGTTAAATGAATAAAAAATACAGTCTCTGGTTACTGGCCACCAGTCAAGTTGTAACGACTAGAGGATTGGAAAACGAGGTAATTCGAATCAAACACGAGAGATTTTTCAGAATACTACCTTATTCAATGCCATTCCAGATAAAGCAGCAACTCCAAGAGTGTTAAACATGAGGGAACCGATGATGGTACCAAGACCCATGTCGGAGTTTGTAATTAACGTACTGATGGTGTTTGTGAAAAACTCTGGCATTGTAGTCGCCGTTGCCATGAATGTAGCCGCGGCTACATCTTTTGGAATATTTAAGTCCTGGCAGATGCATTCGACAGAAGGTAAGAAATAGTCATTACATACTACTGCTAATAGTGTGAAAAAGTAGATTGCTCCAAATACATAGAATATTATAGCTCCTCGCTCGAGCTGTTCCGCTGAAATTGATAAAACGTTTTATTATACAATGCACTTTAATAGAAATTATAAAGTCACAAGAATAACAAATTTTTATTATTATACACATAACTATCAAATTCTGCGGTTTGTCCATGTATTATAGCCTTTTATTATAGAAAGAACAATGTGGGATTCCTCCTCTATGTCGGAGCAATTAATAAGTTTTATTCAGGATTCCATAGTTTTGTTAACGAAAACTATCTCAAAAATACTTTAGATTTTTCACTATCAGGCCGGAAACATCGCAGCTATTCCGAGCAAAGGTAAATTACTAGCTTATCACACACTCATCAAATTTGCTAAAGCAATTGACTTATATTTACTTTAATCCAGTCTTCAAAATGTTATAAATCTTGGCCGTGTAAATTCCCGTACCAAGAACAAGAGTTGCTTATTAAAAGAGAAAATAATACGGAACTTTTGGAAAAATTTATACAATACACTTAAGTCTTACGTGTAAACAAATCTTCAGGAAAGTCATCGGGATCAGCATCGTGTTGGCAGGTGTTGTTTCCTTTTCCTTCTCGAAAAACAGGTAATGTAAGAGATATCAGCTGGTTCGACTCAGAACCGTCTGGGAAAGCAGAAGTGATCTTTTACTAGTTTGTTTTAATAAGATAGGGGGGTTACTTAATAAAGCATTACTATGAAGTTGCTATTGTGAGGTTTTAATCTACGTGATAATGAACTCCTTCAGAAGAATTATTATTTCACTTAGCTTTCACTTGAACAGCATGTGTAGTAAAATTTTAATTTTAATTAAGATCTCAAACTTCTCTTTTAAGATTTTGAAGATCTTACTCCTTTTACAATATGCGATTACTTCTATAGACTAATACTTACTACATCTCCTATTAGTAATAATTCTTTACTATATTTATATATAGCATGTAACATATCATAACAATTCATAGTGCACTAACAAATGACATACCATCTCGAATATATGCAGAAGATAAATCCAAGCTAAAGACTAAAATAGCGAACCATTTAAGAATAACAATAAACGACATTTTTGCACATTTGCACACTAAATAAAAAAGTCAATAACAATAATAATTGCTGAATCGTTTTATTTTTGAATCGCTAAGATCAATAATATTCTTGTCTTAATCGTAATCATGTTTTTTTGAGCGTACTACTGTTTTTATACAACTGACCAGCAGTAGGGCCTTATGGATTCAATCGCGAATATCAAACTAAGCCTTTCCTATTATTTTACTGAAATCGACTTCAGTTACTACGAGTTCTTATCACTCGGTGATAACACTCACGATCAGATAGGGAGCCCCAACCTTAGTAATCCGACGGGTGATCACCAGCCGATTTCAGATAGTATTGTAGGTACCTCCACTAATATTTTCACCTGATCTCGAACAATTACTAACAATTTTACAAGCAGTTATATTGTCGTCTGTTTGAGATTGCCGCAAGAGTTTTGATTTGTAGTTATTTTGGAGATAAAATTCAATTCATCCGTGCACTTAATCGTTTTTTATGATTGTAGCTGAATTCGCAAAAATGGGACTTCACCAAGCAGTACTCATAGATTGATACGATTAAAAATTTCTAGATAAACAAAACGTGAAAAAGTATTTAACAATTAATAAAATCGAAATGTGTAGTCTCTTATACGATGCTAAATTATTTTGATTAAGTACAGATAAACGCACAGATATTTTGGGATAAGAATAAATTATAGCTAATTTTTATCTACTAGAAATAAGATTTATTAATAAAACAGTTCTTAGAAAAGTTCAAATTAAATTTACTAATCAAATTTTAACAAATTAATAAATCATTTATGATATTAAGAAAAGTTAGATTATAGTGTGTGCTTTGATAATCTTTTAAATACTTCGAAAAAATTAATGTTCAGCAACGTAGAAGTAAGAACGCGCCATTTCAGAATATCTTAAGTCAAATAATCTATCTCATCTTTAAATATGACGCAAAGTTGTGATAATAAATTCAATTGATTAAGAATAATTATTTCGAAAACAAGGCGATAAAAGATATTTATTCGAACAATTTTTAATGGATTTCTCGCGAAAGTTTAGATAAAGCTTTTTTTGGCAATTCATGTAGTATATATATAGAATACAATAGAAAATACCTACGACACACGTAGAAAATTTAAAAACCCCACTTCAGACAATATTAATTACCAATTCCAAATGTGACCTAACCTTGGCAAAAGTCCAAATCATACGAAATATTCCTTACAGTGAAATTCTTTAAATAAATTAGTACTCAACATCTTATTCTAATTTATTTTTAGTAAAAATATTAATTATTTACTCTTAATTAGTTACCGTGACAGTAGCTTTTATCAAATAAATTATCAAAATTAACAATAGCAGGTACTTACAATTTTAAATTTTACAGATCGATCCATTTAAATTGAATGTTAGCTAGGAAATGGAAAGTACTTTCTTGACTTATAGAAAACACAGATAAATAATTTATTAAATAAAATGATTTATTGATGCAAAAATAACAATCAGAACTAATGTTCACAAATTGGTAAATTAACCTCAAAGAATAAATTCAATTCAATTAAAGAGGCAATAATTAAAAATGCAATGTACATTACACTACATGAGATTCCGATCTTCCAATCCAATCGAAAATTGTTGCACGAAAAAGAAATATATAGGATACAGAGGGTAGCCAGAAGTGAAATCACAGAATAAGATAGTCCATCGGAATCCAAGTCAATCCAATATTCTCCAGGTATATCAGGTAAAAAGTATGCTTTTATAAACCACGGAAATCCTAGACAGAGCAATATATCAAACGTATTTGATCCTATTGAATTACTGACTCCCATTGCTCCATGTCCCTGATTTGTTACAATAACACTTGACACCGCTTCAGGAACGCTCATTCCTGCAGCTAGAATTGTAAGCCCCATTACCGAATCGGGTATATTGAGAGTGTCACCTAGGAAAAATGAGTGAAATGATTATTTCTGTTTATTTTTATATGTTAAAATTATTTACGAACCCACAATAGTGATTAAAAACGCTACAATGTAGGATATAGCTCCAATCCAAATAATGGAACAGAAGAATGTTAGAAAACGTAATTTTGGATAAGTTCGTGAGTCGGGTATTGTTATCCACAGTAGAAAAGTAATTGGCCAGCGCAATATAAAAACTGTCACACTTGTGTCCCCACGATTCCATGGGTTTTCAGGGAGATCATCTTCATGTTATTCGAAGAGTAAGATTTTGTTTACATCTTTTAAGTATCTACCTACCTTCTATTTGCTCTCCGCTAGTACTATTCGTGCTCAGATTAATCAGGGAATAATTACTTTTCTGTTGTAATCCACTCTCGAGATTCTGTAAAGACGAAGGTTTCGCTGTTTGCTTCATTATCCCACCTCCAAGAAGGGGAGTAATTTCCGGAACTTCCCTATAACGTCGTTTTCCGAATCTTCGGAATTTCGAAATAAGCTTTCGAGCCTCCCTCGCCATAGTGTCATTATAGTACATTCCTGTAAGCATATTATATTAATTTTAGTGGATTTCTTATAATTGATTTTCCATGAGCTATATTTTAATTAGATTGTATTAAGCTGAAAATAAATAAATAAATGTAAAGGAAAACCGATATTTTCAAATACTCGTATTTGAAAGCATAGGGAACTAAATCAGGCAGAAGAAAATTAGTGCTTGTTCATACCTGAAATGTACACAAAGTATGCCAGAACTAATATTAGTGCTTCATACCACATGACAATGCCATCATATAGAGTTATAATAAGGCCTAGAACAGCCAGACAATACATGAGACAATCGCGGCTTATAGGCCACCAGTCGAGAGCTAAAGACTGAAAATGGATTAAAACTTGTGTGCATCAAAGAATTTCAGTAATGAGAATTTACCTTCTTAGCGAACAATCCACAGCATGCTGGCACAGCTAAGATATTAAAAACAGCCGAGCCAACAATGGTACCGACCCCGATGTCACCTCCCGTGACGAAAGTGCCTACACAGTTTACGAAGAGCTCGGGGCTGGATGTTGCTGCTGCCATAAAAGTAGCACCCACGACGTCTTCGTTCATTTTGAAATCTGTGAGAATCAATTTATCTGTTAGTTCAAATGTTTCCAGCTTATCTTTTGTACATCTTACTAAGGCACAGGGTTTCAATGGCAGGTACAAAGTAATCATCGCATATGGCCGCCAGCAGCCAGAAGCAGTAGCAGGCTGCTATCACGTGTAGAATCACCCATCCCTGTTGCCTCTGCTCCCGGGTGAACCCGTCGAAGGGGAATTCGTCAATTGCGGGTGGGATACAATCTTTTGGCTCATCATCCTGCTCCAGGAGTTGTGTTTTATTGTAGCTGGATTCAGATGAATTCGGTTCATTAAGAGATTCGATTAGATTTTCGCCTGCAAATTTTGTCTCTGGGTCAAGGGAGAAACTTACGCTTAGAAGCTTCCGGCCGTTACTTTGATGAATACCTAAATTAAAGGAAGGTACACTAGAGTCAATGGGATACATTGGTAGTATCCACCTACCTTTGGAGGATTCATGGAAATCATAAGTGTGTGCGAGAAGGTAGTATCCTACCACTCCTATTAAAATAACCAAGCGAAATGCTAGTGCAAGCCTGCTTCGTTTCTTACGCAGCGGTGTTTCAGCACCGAAGAGAACTTTACTCATCCTATGGGGGAGCGAAAATTCGTTGACCTTTCTGTAGATAACAAACATAAACTGATGCAAATGGAAACCCAATTACTGGATTAATACACCTTACCAGATACCCTGTTTATCGTAGTCACTGTCATAAGAGAATCTCCTGAATGTTATACAGAAGCAGATGTGTTCTAATTGTTCTGGGAGACACGTTGACTAAATTGAATTTTGCCTTGCAATCCGAAATTTTCGCTCGGAGTGTCCTCCTTGTAGAAGTTAACAGCCAGAAGTATTCAAGAAGTACCTGGTGCAACTGACCTTATATAGCTTCGCTTCATATGTTGGGACTACTCAATTTAAATCAGCAAGCGATAGCCTGGGCTTGTTTAACATACATTGAGTTATGTTTACACAAATCGATTGCACCGACCTTTGTTTGATTTCCGATATTTCTAGGCAGTCTAGTCAAACCCACTTCTCTTTTAGACAATGATCCAAAATTGTCTCAGACGACGACGTCATTGATGCGACGTGAAAGAAAAAATTTCCACTGCTAAGAGGTATTACGAACGATAAAAATTCAAGACGCTATCTGGCCTAACTTAATTTCGTGCGTTTTCATCCAAAATGAAAGATATCTCATTTAATTTCTGCAAACGGTTGACTGTATCCAAAGCTTTGTTTCATTAGAACTCCCTTGGCGACTCGATAAATTTTGTCAGCTCCTTACGGGGGCGATAAAATATTGCTAAAATGACCATGACAGAGAAGACTACCTCTGCCGATTACAAAGTCGAAAAATAATCAATTTAAAAAGTTACTTTTCTTCCGAATTTCACATATTATACGTTACTGACTATATTTTATATGTATAATCAAGTAAAGATCAGTACCCACATAGATGGAAAGCCTACCCTAAGCAATTCTGTAATGGCTTCTGAGGAGTAATAACTACCTTCATAGATATAAAGAGAGAAAAAGTAATTTTCTGTTTGGCTGTCTCATCAACTTAATAAATTTATTTATTTAAACTGCTAAACCTAAAACTAGAACATTTTGTTAAAACATGCCGACATGAGAGGTCTATTCCCAAATTTCAGTAACAAAGATATTTTATTCAGTTTGACATTGATTCAATCGATTTTTTGCAAATCATGAAATCCTCAATAAAGAAAGAAGGAGGAGGAAAATTGGCGAAGGATTCTGGGCCAAGTAGGCAACAAATTGAAAATCACTTAATTTGGTGACCCCGATATTTACATTTCAATGGGAATGATTGTGATCCGCAAACAAAGTCATAAATTACTTTGTTTCGATAGTGTTCAGTTGGGCTGTCTTGTGATTTCATAGGATAAAATTCAAAAAATATCTTTCACGGCCTGAATCCACTTTATTCATCTTGATTTAGAGTCGAACGAAGGGAGGCTTTTAGGGTGATTGATACGTGGATGGCACAATGAAACTAAATTGGAACTACTGGCTGGTTTGCACTCATTGCGAGCAACTCTATGTATGTGGGAAATAGTTTTCGCCTTGGACATGATTTTAGAGGATACAAGAAGGACATAAGAGAATGTATTATAATTTGTCTCATTTGTTTTAAAAGCAAAAGAAACCTTTGACTCAATTCTTAATTAGGAGTACAAGGAAAACACTAATGGCTTTGGAAAGAAGTTATTTTTAAAGTTGTAGAACACTTTTTTTAAATATCGTTATTACTTTGTTTTAATAAAATTAAATACCTGAAAGGTTATCGTTAATGAGGAATAAAAACAATATATGACTTTCGTAGAAAATGTATGGGTGTTAGTATTGAAATATCTAAAGAATTTTTAAAAGATCTTTCTGTAGTAAATTTTACTTAATGCTACGAAAAAATATTATAATTTTTAAGAAATAGGGTAGAATTTGCATTTTCCATATATTTGAAACTGAATTCTGATCGCTAAAATTGCTTGGGTAAGTGTTGGCATCGAAAAAAGGGCATATCAAATTTCGTCAAATTTTTCGAAAAAATTCCAAATGGTTAGGCTATGATTTTTCTTAAGGTAAAAATCTTGGAACGGACCTAGACAAATGAGGAATCAAAGTAAAGAGCGCGTTCTGCAGATCTCAGAAAACAACAACAATTCCAAATTGGAAAAAATGTCCAAATTAGAACCAAAAAAGGTGTAATGAGTTCCTTTTTTTTTTTGTGAAAAAGTAGCTATGAGTTCTATTTTTTCTTATTATGCAGTCGGGTTAATTATTATTTTTTCATTATTTCGATGATATATCTGTTAAAATTTAATTCGCTCAAAGTACAACACCTGACTATTTTCGTTTTACCTGAATTGCAGCCATAAAGGATATGTAAATTACTAAATGTTTTGGTAAGATGATTAAGCTTTGTTTTGGTAAGATGATTAAGCTTTGTTTTGGTAAGATGATTAAGATGTGTGTAAACAATCGTAAAGTTTAAGAATTCATTTACAACGATTACTACGACTTTTACTTTGTCAGAAATAAACAGTTTTGAACTTCAGGGTACACAATCAAAGTGGAACCAAGGTTTTGAAGGAAATTATTGAGGAGGGCTAATAACCTTTTTCTGGCTAGCTCAAAAATGAAAAAAGTAACGAAGTATGCTTTGTTTTTAAATAATATGGTAAGATTAATATAAAATCGTAAACAGTCATAATATCACAAAAAACTCTAAAACGAGTATTACCCGGAAAAGACACTAGTAAAATCATATAATTGTTTTATATTGACATTAAAATTTCATCTCCTTCACTTCCCACAATTACTAGTCTATTTTATTAAGGACTTTAGCTTTAAAAATAAACTTTTTGCGGCCTGAACCTTACCTTAGAAATCTTGATGATCACCTGTCAGTCTGTTTACTTTGTTATCTGATCTCGATCGTTATCACCTACTGATTGCAGTGATATAGCAACCACATATCATATTAAATTTGATGCTAGACAGACTTTTATATATGACTAGGTGTATGCCAATGTACTTTTCAGTCTGCAGCCAGCGCTGATTTAAAATCCGTCGAAATTTCTCTATTACTTTTAAAAAAATGATTGGAAATGCGTTGTGAGCTCTCATAGAAATAATTCATGTCGAATGAAACAATTATTTATAAAGTGATTTACCTAGATTTGTGCTTAGTGTAAACAGTGTTATTTTAAAATGCTTTCCTCCATCTCATTGGCTCTTACTATACTTTTACTTACAACAATTTTACAAGGATATGCCCAGCTTGGTAAATGTTGCTATGTCGATATGGATAGTTTGAATACTACACAAAGTAGAGTTTAAAATTGTAGTGACCGCACAGTGCATCCGTATTTAAATTTATGTTTTGAATATGTAGTACTTATTAAAGTAGATATAATATATAATATATCGAACACGTGCTCTACAAATCACGTATTCTAAATTGACGCTTATCATTAAATTTGAATGCTTTCGTTTTAATCGTGTTAATATTAGATGTATGTTAATTATACTATATATTAAATATTATCTTGACCTTCAAATATAGTAAGGTTTATTTTCTAAATCCAGTTAAAGTAATGAAAATGATGCTACAGATCTTTTTAAAATTAGTCATTATTATCGTCATTATATTGACATAAAATTAGGCTTAAGTTGAATTTCCTATCTTTTATCTTTGTTTTTACTCACATTCTGTACTATAGTACTAGATATGACTTTTCATTATAAATGAGCCATTAAGAAATTTAAACCCGGTCATAACAATAGGTAATGAGCATGTTTGAACAAAATTTTTCACAATAAGGTGGTTAAGACAATAAAAAAGACCGTTTATCAAATAATATATTTTTCATTCTTTGATGGATGTTTCAAACTTCCAGTGATTCACTTGCATACCAAACAACCATTTTCGTGTAGGCAATCCGGTAGTAATTGATGTCATATTTTAAAATCGTATAAAATTTAGTCAATCTCCGTCAGTGGAAATATGTAATGTTAATATATATATATATGCCAATATATTAGTTTTTGATCGGTCTTGAAGTGTTAACTTTTCTAAAAGATTTCAAATAACTGATTGCACATGTTGCACAAGTGAAAGCTTAGAATGGTAATAATTAAAACTCGTTATCGTATTATCAATCAGATTATACTTGTATACAATAATAGTTTCGTAATACCCTTTTAAACTGCCGCTATCAATCAGATACTCGATTACTACATTATCATTTCTGTTGTTATTTCAGATCCCTCTTTATCTATAAAAGATGCGTCTGAACAAGGAATACAGCCGGTCTTTGAAAAATCCCAGAAAAACTATACCTGCGACATTGATTCAGATGGAGATAAATTTCCTCAAGACTTATTTACAGGTGGATAAATTTATTATTTTACAAGTTCACTCATTAGGATCATCTCCATACCATGAATTATAAAACTAGAACTAATAAATGGGTGCCACTAAACCTACTTCATAAAGTTTTTATTGATATTGTGCACGCTTTTATCGTAATTTGTAAAGAGTTACAAATAGCCCTTGAAAATATTGCAGAATAGCCCTTGAAAGTGCCCGCAGGCATGGCCTTATCAAACACGTAAACGTTGCCAATTTTCGATACATTTTGAGCAGAGGCAGAATTGAAAACAAGCTAACAATCATGGTAATCCTTACGATCTTGCGATAATTATTTTTCTCCTCGTCAGATATTTCTGTAAACTTCCGGCTTGACAAGTTATGCGCCAAAGCATTTCCACTTAATCCGATTAGTGACACATGGGACAACTTGTTTTTAAGATATTGTGAAAAAAATTGAGTCGATATTTATTTATCCCATAATTCCAACGAAAAACGTTAGACAGCAGCTGAGATTGTGACGTGAAATTAATTCACTTGAAATCAAGTGTTCTCATTCAATAGACGAAGGTGGGAAAACCAGAGAGATTTGACCATTTGAAAGCTCTTCTAAAACTGCTCAATAAATTAGTTTGTTCTTTTAGTGTATAAACTAATTAATAGTAGAAAATATAGAGTTAATATTTACGAAACTTGCTTCTTTTTGTCATATCCTTAACTTTGTAAATCACATCAACTATACATTCAATACAAACCTCATACATGTTTTCATATACATATATCATATAAATATCTCCCATATTTCGTCATATCTATTTTATAGATTTTTACTAATCCTGTTAAAAACGCAATATATTTTTTTTTGTTACAAAAGAGGATCAACTGCAGCACGGTGCTATTGTGCTACATTTGTTTGGAGCGATTTACTCATTTACTCTACTAGCCGTTGTGTGCAATGACTATTTTTTGCCATCAGTGGAATATATCTGTGCTGATTTCAACATCCCGAAAGATGTTGCAGCGGCCACATTTATGGCTACAGCAACCACAACACCAGAATTTTTTACCAATACAATTAGTACGCTCGTCACTAATTCTGCTATGGGTTTAGGTACAATTATCGGTTCACTTATGTTTAACACTCTTGGAGTTGCTGCAATTTCAGGAATGGCATTATCAAAGGTACACGTACTTTCCTCCACACTAAAATTCTTAAAGGACACATTATTTTCAGCCCCTACAACTTGATTGGTGGCCAGTGACGCGGGATTGTATACTCTATTTTTTTAATGCCATAGTATTGATCAGTATTACTTGGGGAGGCAACATTACATTTGCGGAGAGCTTATTGATGGTTGTCTTATGTATTACTTACTACATTGTTATGTTTTCTAATCACAAGTTCATGAAACCCATTCGAGTTCTCTTTGAGGACAATCTAAACTGCTGTATGTCTACTCGATACGGTAAGTTCTGACTTGAGAGGGAACGTATAAACGTGCTTCATTATCCTATTTAGATTTAACAGCTCCACCAGACTACAGTGCAAAGGCAAAACTTCCTTTAGAAAAATCTGAGGGACAATACGATGGAGTCTATGTGATCTCTCCTAACGAATTTTCTTCTTCTGCTATACAAATTAACTTCAAATCCAAATGTATGTTTTTCTTTCAACTTTGTTTTTCAAATTAATGCGATTCATAATTTTAATATGATATATAGTCTTTGGCAATGATGAAGATCTATCAAAACCAGTAAAAAGTTTGTTCAGAATGCCTGAAGGTCGACTTAGGAGAAAATGTTGGTGGGTGTATACGTGGCCTATCAAAGCTCTCCTTGGGTGTTTAGTACCTAATCCAAAAATTTATCGTAAATATTATCCATTAACGTTCATAATGTGTATAATATTGTTAGGATTAAATGCGTATGTGATAGTATGGATGCTGACAATTTTCGGTATGTGAATAATATTAAATACGACAAAAATAATTCAAGTACCATTTCAATATCTTAAAAGGCAACGTTATAAAAATCCCAGACATTGTAATGGGTCTAACATTTCTAGCAGCAGGGTCTACAATGCCTGAGGCCTTATCTAGTCTTATCTCTGTTAGGAAAGGTAATATAATATTAAAACCATGTTCGCATTTTGTAAATAATTTAATTGCAGGGGAGAGTGGTATCGGTGTATCAAATGCACTGGGCGCAAACTCTTTATCGATTTTACTGTCACTTGCAATTCCTTGGTTTACTAAAAATTGCATCAATTACTATAATGGGCCAGACGAGAACTTCATAAGGATAAATTCGCAAGGAATCGAGTACACTACTGGAATTTTGTTGTTATCAACATTATCACTCTTCTGTATAATGTCCATTTCTGGATTTCGGTTACGAAGAACTGTTGGATTTATACTCATGTCCGCATATCTACTTTTTATTGCTCTTCAAATTATGATCGAAACGAATATATTTTTCCCGCCCAGCATCAGTTGTTGATGTAAAAGTATAAATATGAACTATAGAATTTAATCGAAGTTTAAAGTTCCTAAGAGTTTTAAGGCAATTCTGGTATGTTTGATAAGACTGTCTCAATGCTAATATATGATATTTTTAATTTTTAAAAAAAGAAAAGATATTGTCTTATTTTTATAACACAAAAATGCGTTATTTAAGATTTTTGTTTTTAAAACGAAGAGAGTAATCTAATCTGCGAAAATTAATCAACAAAATCAAGTTTCACTTTATGATTTTTATTTACCTCAGAATCAACTCTAATCTTAAATGTACATCTTGACATACAAAATTACTCATTATGAATATTAGTAGAAATACCGCTAACTTTTAGTAATTTCTTTCTACAAAAAAAGAACGAAAAGTTGAAGGAAAAATTCCATTTCATTTTAGTTTCTGCGCATACAGCATAAACACTGCATTTTATGAACAATGATTTTAGCAATTTTAGTAAAAATAATTCACGTAACTACCCGTTTTAACGTAATAATACTAAACATATTGGAATAGCTTGTCATTGTTCCTGTCTGAAACATCGACATACAAAAGATTTAATACATTAAAAGTCGTACCAATAATTTTACAATGAGGTTACTGTTTAACCATAACAGAATATCTCAATAAATTAACAGCCGTTCATCCGGGGCTCATTTCAAAATACATTGAGATCTTACCCTATAACTGCACAAAACTACTGCAAGAGAATGCTATGTCATCGGAAATAGCTGGTTACAAAATACAGCACTATGCAGAGAATACTATACATAGTTATTGCTAATATCGCCTAAAATTAAAATATTTACACACTTCAGTGAGGAAGAGGGAAGAAAACCCTACGCCTAGCATTTACTTAACTTTTTGGGTGGTTCTGGACAACATTCACTTGTTCATTTATTGATTTTATGTTCATCTTAAATAAAAGTAAAATAAAAACAAAACGACAGATTAAACAAACAAAAAAATAATAATAACTCGATTTCTTCTTAAAATACGAAAAGTCATTTTCACGACCTCCCACATGTGGGTAAATTTACTCTGAAGAAAACATTCAGTTCGATCAGGCTAGCGAATACCAAGAAAACAAGGTACATAATAAGGCAGGCGTGGCCGACCTTTCTGTCTAATCGGAACTTGTTCAATGAAAATGTGATGTACAATAAGAATAACGTTGATAGTAGCGTTATAGCAGAGTATTCCAGACCAGCGGAGTTGATTCCGACCCAATGGTGACCAGGCTGTATTGGCAGGAAGGCCGCTTTAATCAGCCATGGAACTCCTAAGCAGATAAGAATGTCAAATGTGTTTGATCCAATTGAATTGCAAATTCCCATCGATCCATGTCCTAGAAATTTTTAATTTAGACAATTATAATTCTATATAATATATTATATATGAGGTATATATAACACCCAACATAGCATACAAAAAAAACGAGATTTTTTGGCACTATAGGGTATAGTGGACTGGCTTAAAGACTCACCCCGCTTTGCCACAATGACACTCGAAACCGCTTCAGGCACACTTGTACCAGCAGCCAAGAATGTAATCCCCATTACTGAATCTGGGATCTTCAAAGTATCACCTAAACAAATATTGATCTAGACAAGAACCGTTAAAAAGCAATGTTGTCTTTACCAATTATGGTTATCATCCAAGCGACTACATATGACAAAGATCCTATCCACACAATGCACATTATAAATGTAATTGGAAAAATCTTTTTATTCTTAGTTCTTTCACAATCCGGAATCGTAAAGAAGAACAGAAAGTAGATAGGCCACGTTATAATCCACGTTGTCTGTGTAAAGCAGCTTTTAGATTTTGGATAATGTATAAGAGAATAGCCAACTGATGGCTCGAGCTCTTCAGGACTCGGTGGGGCCGGTGGATTTGGCGGCTCCAATTCGACCTTAACATCGTTCTTCTGGCCACTTACCGCCTTCGTCGTCGTTATATTCTTCTGACTATCTGTAACTGACGACAGTTCATTGTTGATGTTACCATTCTGCTGGAAGTGTTCAATTTTTAAGCATGCGAATTTTGTTTCCACGGCACCTGTTCAGTTCGAAAGGAAGTTGTTAGTAAAGAAATGATTTAAAATAGCTAAAGATTTCAGAATTGAATAATGTAAAAGATGCAACCTTGTTCTGTGATGTTTTTGACTTGAAAATTACTGTCCTGAGATGAGTTACGTGTACGTGCTCGTTTAATTCCTCCTGTTAAGTGCATAGTGATAAAGTGTGCTTTAAAGGATTGAACTTTTTGCAATTAACTTACCACGGGCGCATTTTTGGAATGATTTATCGAAATACATTATAGATATGTATACAATATATAGAAGCACCAAAGTAAGAGCTTCATACCATTCCACGCGCTCATCGTGCATTATACAAATCAGTATTGCTACTGTGACACCATAGGCAACACAGTCTCTGGTCAAAGGCCACCAATCTAATGGAATAGTCTAAATAACAACGTAAAAGAATACAAACCAAAACAATCGTTTAATTTTCCTAAAGAACTCACCATAGCCGTACAGACGCCACAACATGCCGCCACCGCCAAAATGTTAAAAACAGCCGATCCAACAATGGTTCCTACGCCAATATCACCCTCTGTGATAAACGTGCCTATTACGTTGACGAATAATTCGGGTGCTGATGTTGCAGCTGCCATAAATGTAGCCCCCGCCACATCGTTTGACATATTTAGCGCTTAAAAGTACAACATTTAACAGCATATAATATAATAAAAGCCATGCTTTTACCTTGGCATATTTTTTCAACTGCAGGTACAAAATATTTATCACAAACTACAGCTAATGCTACAAATAAATATAAACTTGCTAACACATGAAGTACTACAGCACCAGACTGTCGCTCCTCTTCTGTGAAAAGGTCTCTTGGAAAATCGTCTATCGCAGGTAAGGTGCAATTGCCTAAAATAAACCACAAATTCTTTTAAGAAAGCCCCCATGTTATTTAAACATTTATGCTGTAAGAATAGTTTTAAGATTCGTTTATAGGAGTTTTGCGGTCTACGTATCCAAATATTTTTTATTAAATTTTTAAAATTTTCCACTGTTATTTAATTTTATTTTTCAGTTAGACAAATTATTCTGCGTATTTATGGGCTATATTTATCATAGCTTACTTTCAATTATAAAAGTATAACTTAACTAAAGAAATATAGCAAGATAAATTCTTCACAGTTTTCCATTTTTTAAGTTAGTATATTTTGAAATCATATGAAGACTAATCAAGTTTAGATAGAAAAACAAAATTTTTAAAGTAAAACACATTATTAAATTTAGGTGCAAATCTAAAGTTGAAAATGCAATTAAAGTGCACCGCATGCGGCATGTTTTGTCTGAAAATTGTTTACTATATTTAGACTGTCTTTCGGCAAACACAGACTTGATTTATTTAACGAGCGAAGAAATCATGTCTGCAAAAGAATTTCCCTTTTACTATTTCCCTTAATCTCCTCTGTTGTCGATGTCTTCTTCGAATGTTGCAAGACAATTATTTGTCGGACAAACACGAGTGGGGAAAATCTAGTGAATAACCAGTGCTTACTACTTACCGCACTGAATAAGTCGTCAAGAAGATTCTCATTCGCCTTAACTTCATGACAAAAAGATGGCTTAAGTGCCACCCTGATTTCCTAATCAACAATAATAAGAATTGCCAGCGAGCACACTACGGCGGGGGCATATAAATCTGAGCCGCGGTGTGTTTCTTCATACGGAAACCGGGGACGATTGCGAACCAGACATGTGTGCGCACATTCATCTCGCGAGACTTTCTTCTCGCCCACTAAAGCCCTGGCGCGGCAGGGGATGATGCTTCAAGCAGCGTTAATTTCCATTTATTGTCGACAGGGCTTTCTTCTTAAAGTTGAACTTTTATGAATGGTTCCGTAAATTTGAAAATATTATCTTTCAGTGAGCCATAAATTTCGACAGTTCAACAGGTATACAAACACTCTTTTTTTCATTCAATCCTCCAGATTGACCTTTACTGTAACGACTTTTAAAGTTCATGAATAGAAGAGATATGGAGCCCTAATTTAGAAAACGTATTTAAATGTATAGGCCTGTAACTCAATACAAACATTTTGCAATACAACAAAGATTTAGCACAACATTGTAACTCATATCTATTTTAACTGCACTTGTGAATTAATTTCAAGACGTAAATAGTAGCATGAGTAAAAGCGAAATATGTAAATATTCAATTTTTTAATTTAATAATTCGTTAACAGAAAAAAACTTTCATTTAATGCAAAATGAGATTTTTCAATCAGTCTTTAAATAAGTGGAATAAACTTTAAAAATTATATAACTGTCCAAACAATTTGCATATTTAATATAGATATGATATTGTTTTTGCCCATTTGGAATTTTAATATTCGATTTGAAATTTTCGTGTATTCCCATATCTTTTGACCATTTATTTTTTTACATTCTTTTGTATTTTAAATTAATTGCTTAGATTATAAATAACATACGATTTGCTTTTTGAATTTCTTAAATACAGCATACGCGAAAATGATAATAATTGGACTATATTATAGGAAATTATTTGAATTCAATTTATCTGCAGATGTACCATGTGCTGGGAATTTTTATGACCATTTGTATTTTTTATTCCCTTTTCACCCTCCTGCGCCTCTTATGACAATTAAATTGCGAACCTAAAAAATACCAGCCTTATCAAAAACGAAAAATAAGATACTGTGGAAATAGCCAAATGTATGCTCACATCGACAATAAATTCCAATCGAATTTGCATGATGTGCCAGTTGAATGAGCAGCATTTTTTTTAAAATCAATTTAATTACAACTGGGGCAATGTATACGGCGGCAAATGGTCTATCAATTGTGATGATGCCAGTTACCAGAGGCGATCGCCCAACATAAATCACGGACTGAAAACTATAAAAACGCACATTGAATTCCAGCGTACTTTTCAAAAATCCCGTAGGTTCTAGTAGATTGTTTCCCTAATATTATGTAAATAGTCGTCAGTATAAAGTAATATAATGTTTTGGATCATTTCAGGGCTAATATTTCCTTGCGAAAAGTAATACAGATAAACGTTAGCGCCATGAAAGCTGGAGTGCTTTTACTATTCGGGTGAATAATAGACTTTGTGTCAATTATGGGGTAGCATTATCAATTCAGTCACGCGATTATAGCATCATTTGATTGCGCATCACCGAAAATAGATGTTTTTTTCGTGATTTTCCCAAACTGGTATCGGCATAGCATGGAGCTGCAATACAAAAGATATCGAGAGCAAGAGCTCCGTCACCAGTTGTATACAATTTCGGTTAAGACCTAATATCAATTCGTTGCGGCGGCGGTGCGTTTGTATGTTCGAATTTAATGCGTTACAAAGTAGAGGCTGGAAATAATCCCACACAACTTAATTACACGAATGATTTAATTTACGTGCAACTTCCGACAAGAAGCCGCACGAGTCCTGGCTTCCGTAATTATCTCATTTGCAAGAGATTAATGTCTTTAGCGATCTGGCTATCTTTCGTCAAACCGCCCGCCGTAAGCGCCTCAACAGACGCGGCTCTTACGAAACGAACGCATCCATCCGATTGCAATTGTTTATTTTGTCCTTCAGTAATTCATTTGCAAATTGATCTGCATATCGCGTATAATCTCGTTAAGTAGCTGTTCGCATGCAATTTACGAAATGGACAAGAAACGATGACAATTGCTTCGACGTCCGCGGCGATTCTGCCAGGTCCCCATTGTGTGCTCCCGGCGTGCTAGCAATTAAAATTGCTGGTAAAAACGTTTTGTTTTTAATTTTATCATTTCTCTCTATTTCATTGTTTGCCCCGGCTGACACTAAAAGGCGGTCGTTCACGTCTTCCCCATCACAATCTTTCAGCTTCGTATATGATTTATTGATTTATGACAGTCATTTTCACTAGTAGACTAAAGTTCACACATAAATTACAAATTTTTAATCTTTCCTGCTGCCGGATGCTGCGGAATTTCATATAAACTATGATGCTCGTTATTTTCAATAGAAAATTCCCAGCTTAAACAATGCATGCAGTGTAATATTTGTTTTATAGGCTTACTATCAATGCAAAGGAAATATTCGCCTAAGAAATTATATTTTCAACACTATACACTTTAAAAAAAAAAAGATTGAAGTTATCGGAATTTAGTACTTAGTCTTGAAGGAAAGCCAGTTGCAAAATGCAGCAGTTTATTAATTTAATTCTGTATAAATGCAAAAATAACGTTTCAATTTTTGTGTTGCCTTCAAAAGATCTATCGAAATGTTTTCAAAAATATATTTACCTTACATAGAATTTTCTTAGAGCGATTACAATAACGTTAGAAAAATTTATAAACTACTTTAACACTTTAACTAACGTAACGCTACTGTTTCAATGTAAATAAAAACCAATAGATTTTTAGTTAGGAACATTTTTATTCGCCTGCTATTTGTAAAATATACGACCCAATTTTAAAATGTATTTCCTACTTAAACTCTAATAGTTTTTAAAACCTTTATATAGCTAATTTTGAATTTGAGAACTATTTACAAAATTGTGAAACATGCTGATTTATTTTTGAATTATTAGGGCTAAAGTTTATGAAAACTGCAAATCTCAAATTTATGTATAAACTCGCGTAGGTAACTGCATCTTCGATTGCAAATAACAGCTTTGCTTTTAAATTAGTTAAATGTATTTCAATATTGTTTTTGTTAATGTAAATGTATTCCAAATAAGCCTTGAAAATCTAGTGGCTTGAATTAATTATTAAAATATAAGTCCGAAAAATCATTAAACTTTTCCTGATTCCTTTAAATGTATAATAACTATTATAATGGTTTATTATATTTTATATGACTTAAAAAAAGGAAATAGACTATGAGTTATGGAAATTTTATAGTGAATTCATATAAAAGTTATGGTAGTATTAAATTGTGTAGTGCACGTGTACTTATCCTGGAGACATCATGATAAAGGTATATGAATCCGGGAAAGTGTAATTACGAGTAAAACAGACGCAACCGCAACACTCCATTTGGACATATTTTACATTAAATAGGTCCATTTTATTTCAAAGATCTCTAATACGAAAACTTGATCATGATCGTGAAGTACAAATTAATCGAACCGATCTTGAAATGATCATGAACGATTGTCGTGCGCCAAAGAGACCCGCTGGTTTGTCGAATTCCTTAATTGTGGGTAATTAAAAGGACACTCGGGTGCAAGGGAGCGAAATTGTGAAAAAAATAATCGGTGAAGATTTCTTTGACCGAGAGTGCAATACATTTGCACGACAAATTGCCATTTCCCTGTAGTGTTTGTCCATCGTGACAATGCGAGGCGGTCTATCTGTACGGAGCCTCGGCGTAGGTGTGTTCGCTTCGTTTGAGCATATCAATCACAATAATTCAGTTCACTTAATTTAATAATCGAAAATGTCTTTTACGTTGCGTCTCGTGTCATTTTATTCCTTCCAAGTTGGGAACTCAACTGACATTTTTCGTTTCTGTCTCCCGCTCTTCGCCACAAGTGTGAAGAGTCTAGGTGACGAGGTCGTAATTGGGTTATCTTTTTATTAAAATTTGTTGTTGCTTATTAAGAACACTTGCACGGAAAACACGTTCAATTTAAAGTATTTCACAATATAAATTTCAGCATCTTTAAAAACCATCTTCACTCGAACACCAGATGTATTGCTTAAGCACAACCGAAATCGTTTTTTTTTCATTCACAGTCTTCCGGCGGCCATTTTTTTAAAAAATTACTTTAAAAAGGCACTTAAATATCTCGACGCCGATCAGGATACAAGGATGATATAATCGAGGGTCAAATAATAAAACTGATTTATATGAAAATTAAGACGTTGAAAATATCTACTGAAGCAAAGAAAATAGCTTAGGTACCATTTGTTCCACTGAGACCCCAATAGTCTTCCATGTTTGTGAATCGGTGGCCACTAGCGAACTACTGCCGGAGATCGTCCAAACACGTTTAGAATCTCTCATTACACAAGTGCACCGAACATTGTCCGCCGAGCGGGCTACAATTCTAATTGAATAAGATCTCTAGGTCCAGTGGCGGACAATTTCAGATTGCAGCATCATTTGCATCTGGGCGATATTTTCGGCCGTGAACTTTGCGACGCTGTGCTGGAGTGGTCTAGAAATTTAAGTTTCCTTCGTGCCCTAAACAAGTTTGCTCTAGATAAAATTTTGTGTATAAAACGACAATGAATTTGATAACGTTCTTAAGAGGATGAATCGCACTTTATCACAATACGTTAATTTGAAAATGCCAAACTCAACTTTGTCACAGCTACTGGTCCTTATCGACAATAACTAGCATCAGTTCACCGTCTTCCGATTTGAACTGACTAAAGTAAACAAGCTCAAGTATTTAATATGGATAAGATTTCCTACTATATACGCCTCTACTGTATCTGCTACCAAATTCCTAGAATTTCATTTACAAAAGCGCAAAACAAACATTGTGAAGACAACAATATAAACAAATGTCTTCACGTCTGAACTTGCGGAATGAAATGAAGAAAAAAATAATGTGACTAAAGAAGCACACCATGAATTTATATTCTTTTTAAACTCGATTTGGTTCAGCTGGAACTAATTGAAGGTAAATTAATTGCAGTAATAATAGTAAAATAATTTGTACCTAGCATGGACTGCCTCTAATAAAAGACAGGTTGAATACATACTAATTCAAAGATATGGATAGATGACGATCATTCGGTTATACGAACAATCTGTACTTTTTTTTTTTTATAACACAATTTTTTTGAGAAATACAACCACACATTGTTGTAAGGCATATACATATTTACAAAACACAAATATATATTTTCGAAAATTAAATTGGTCTTCTTTTTTTATTATTACGTTTTATTCTCCTTATTTGTACAGCTCCTCTTGTTGATGTTACTAGGAAAAGTAAGTAGATGCAAACAGATTCATAATCTCCTTAATTGCAGAAGAGTAATTCTTAAATTTTTTTAGAACTTATAATAAACTTGTGAGGACGTAATATTCTAAAAACTAGCCCATTTATTCACAGATATAATACATTATGTTTTATATGCTTTGTTAATTTTCAGCATATGAGACATAAAAAGTTAGAGTAATTATTGTTTTGCAAATATCCGGTATTTTTTATTGGAAACGGTGAGAATTTACTTGCAGCTTTTATAATTATATTATGTCAAGGAATTAACTCTGTTTATTGTTGGTACTAGAATAAAGCCTCTGGATTGCATAGATTTAATAATTAAATGAGCACGAAATTTGCCCATCAGCGCTCAACGGTTTTACAGGAGTAGCTCTTGAGATGTTTTAGCTTCCGGAAAATATGGCGCTAATTTGAACAAAACAAAACAACCACTGAACTGTTACTAGGCAATCTAAAAGGAATGTTAAAAAAGTGTTATACAAAAAGCCAGAAGCCTTCTTCGAAATTTTCGAAAACAGGGCGTGTAAAGCAATTTTAAATGATAGATTTCAATATGGCGATCATAGCCAATTTATATTGCCCTGTAATCCCAATTTAGTCAATATTTTAGGCGGTATCAAACCCTTAGTTTTGTTAATAATCAACGCAATATTAAATACTTCAGATTATCATATCGATCGCGATTATAAAGGGATAATTCTCAATTACATTCAGAATCCCCAGAACAGAATCCAGTTAACATAAAAATAAGGATCAGCAGTTCCATATGTAGACCTGATATCTAAAAATTAATAAGGGTATTAAAAGAATTTCGTCTAGGTGTATAAGAAGTTTATTTCACTGATATTTATAGAAATGAAATTTAAAGTATATATTGCAAGCAATATTTCGCCGTCTACACATTTCCATCTTTAAAGATCTATATGGCAGTACTGTTTCAATTGCTAGTCCCTTAAGTATATGCTGACGAACGACGCCTTATTTTAGAAAATGGCGTGACAGCTGTGTGGTGGTTTGCTAAGATATTGATTTTCACTTTGCTAGTTCACTTTGTAAATAATTATATCCGGCAACGAAAAGCAATATGCCGCCGAATTTAGTGATTCCAAAATCTTTAGAATTAGACAAAATATGCCGTGCATGCCTCGGTGGGAAAGGTGAAATGCGTCCGCTTTATGGTTCCTGTCTAGACAATATGCTTCGGTGTGTGGCTCAAGTGCAAGTAAATAGACATTCCATCTAGAGTTTTGAGGAGAACTTAGTAATTTCTCAAGATAGGTT
Source organism: Proctacanthus coquilletti (assembly GCA_001932985.1). Classification (NCBI taxonomy): domain Eukaryota; kingdom Metazoa; phylum Arthropoda; class Insecta; order Diptera; family Asilidae; genus Proctacanthus; species Proctacanthus coquilletti. The sequence continues at coordinate 155,880 of MNCL01000056.1, read as the reverse complement.
CAAGCCGGTGATGGCCTTCCAGAATTGATGTGCCTGCAATGTGTTCTGCAGGTTAGTCGCGCATTTCGATTCAAGCAACAGTGCGAAGCATCGGAGCAGACTTTAAGAGGCTACCTGCAACAGACGGTGCAAAATGCAAATTTTCGAGTACCTGACGATTCGCACAACGAAATAGTGCCAATAGATAATATTGGAGAATCGTGTAGTGAACATATCAAAGATAGTGTTTTAGGTCTCCACGATTTTGGTAAAAAAGAAGAGTTAGTTCCACAAGAGTGCGCGCACCCGCCAACAAGAAAGGAAGAAGAGCCAAAAGGGCAATTCGTTGATGGTGCAAAACTAGTTCTTTATGGAGAAACTATAAAAATTTCTGGATTCCCTTCTGACACTAGCACTTTACATTCAGTCCCGGAAATCCTCTGTAAGTAGGTGGAGCACTTACACAATTTTTCACTAATCCCAGTACTCTAGTAACTGAAGGTAGTGCTGGGAGGACTGAGATTTTTGAGAATTTAACCTACGAAGAAAATGGAGGCAGCCTGAAGGAGGATAAAGTGAGTGTACGTTGTATAAAATTGAGTCGTTCTAAATATATATTTTTTCAGAGTATTCCGGAAAGTGACGAATTTCATGAGACAGTCAACTTTCAATGCCATGTCTGCAATAAGGTATTTCCAAAGCGAAGAATGTGGAAGCGTCACTTGAAGATCCACGATCCTGTTAAGCCTCACATATGCACCGAATGCGGTATGTCCTTCACTGAGAGCTCTAATCTTAAGAAGCACCAGAAAAAGCACACCGGTGAACTTCGCAACGTTGTGGGCAAACCTAATCTTTGCTCAGTTTGTGGTGAGTGCTCCTCTTATTTGCGAAATGGGGATTTTATTAAATTGGATCTTTTCAGGGAAGGGTTTCAAATGGGCCAGTTCTTTGTCGAAGCACATGAATCATCATACCAAGAGGAAGATTTTAACTTGCCCACACTGTCCAAAATACTACGTTGAGAGCCGTTCTCTTAGAATTCACCTTAGAACTCATACCGGCGAAAAACCATACATCTGTGAGGTTTGTGATAAAGGTTTCACCCAAATGTGTAACCTTGAAAAGCATCTTCGAGTTCACACCGGAGAAAAGCCATATCTTTGTCCAGTTTGTGGGAAAGGATTTTCTCAGAGTGGATATGTCGCAGTGCACTTGAGATCACATACAGGTGAGAAGCCATACGCATGCCAAGAATGTGGAAAGAGTTTTGCTGGGTCGAACACCTTAGCTATACACAAGAAAATTCACACTGGTGAAAAGCCCTTCACCTGTGGTTTATGTAAAAAGGCATTTGGGCGTCAAGAGTCGCTAACAATTCATCTGCGAACCCACACCGGAGAAAAGTCCCATATATGCTCAATCTGCAATCGAGGATTCACGTGTTCCAGCCATCTGACAATTCACTTCAGGACACATACCGGAGAGAAGCCATACATCTGTAAAATGTGCTCCAAGAAATTCATCAGTTGCAACAGTCTTAAGGTGAGCTAGCGCGTCCATGCATTGATTGCCAAGTAAGTACTTTCCAAGCTTCGGGGGACAGAACAGGGTTTTCAAACAGCTACGGATCTTCCTTCGCGGGATTTTACTGTCCAATCGCGAAGTAGATTTCTTGTTATTCCAGAATCTTGCTCTGAACAGTGGACTATCCTTGGGGCAGTGTTTCGGAGCGGTGAGTGGCTCACTTCCCGCATTTGCCGAACCAGCATGAATATGACTTTAAAATTTTCAGTACACGCTTCTGGGACTGCGTGTCGCCTGGTTAAACACTTTGCGTTAATGAAATATAACGAGGGTGTACAATTTGTAATATATTATATATGCATCTTTAAATTCGTGCACGTGTCGACTTAGAATTAAACACCTGAGTTCTTTTTTTAACTAGGATTATAGTAATTTGCGAAATTTTAGGGGTGTAATCTCGCAAACTACGCGGAGGCAGTTGAGAGAGCACTTTGCGTTTTAAATTCCTAGCTTGTCTGTATGAATTTAAAGATAGAATATAAAATATTGCAAATTGTACATCTTCGTATTTCTCGCTCTTCGCAAAATGTTCAAATCTGAGCGCCATCCAATTATAGAACTAAGTACTGGAAAAGTTTAAAGTTCTACCCATTCCGGTTCGTAAAATAGGGGAAATGAGCCACTAGCCGCTCCAAGATCCTGTCCCTATAGGAAAGGGGGTCGACGACAGGGATGCTAGACGAGAATGTCGAGTCTCTCTATCGTCTTAGGGACAGGGTTCTGAAGCGGCAAGTGGCCCACTTTCCGCATTTGTTGAACCGGTGTGGACAGAACTTCGAGACTAGTGCTACGCAATTCTAGAATTGCCTAGTACTTGGGCACCTTACGCAAAGTACAGCAAGAACAAAAAGGAGGCACTGTTTGCATTACGTCCTGTACGATGTCTCTGAATTAGTATACGTCGGCTAGGAATTTAAAACGTTAGTTCCTCCTATTTAACTGGCCAGTGATTTTTTGTAATATTTGTGAAATTCAACCTCTGCAAGTCTAATTGCACAATGTACTAAAAAAAAACTACTCTCCCTGTTTAGAGGGGGTCCTATGTTTTTAATTTTTAGCTTATACGCAGACTAAGCCAGAAGTACGTACAGAAAATGCTGCGAATTGTGCACAACCTTTGTGGTTCTTGTCGGAACCACACACAAATCAAACACCAGGGAATTTTAGAATTATGCACTGTAAATCTCGAAGTTCTAACCGTACCGGTTTGCAGGATGCCGGAAATGGGGGGGCTCGCCGCTCCAGAACCCTGTTCCTATAGAGGGAGGGAGTGACGATGAAAAGGTTACACAAAAATGTGAAACCTCGCCACATCATAGGGAACATGATTTCAGACCAGCGAACAATTCGACTTTTTACATTTTACGAGCTAGTGCTCCAACGACCTTAAAATTAACAATGCATATTTCTTTCCAAAATGGGTATAGGGACTGCGAGCATTTTGCACAGTAAATTGAATATTAATCCCTTTGTAAAATTAATTAATTTTAAAAAGGAATTACGTTCAATATACACAAAAGAAATTTTGCAAAATACCTCGAAGTCCTCTCCCCAATAATAGAAAGCAATGTGCATCGTAAATTCCAGGGTAGCTAATACACTGGTTCCTACGATGCAGAAAGCGAATTGCTCGCTGCTCCAAAACCATATTCCCACTGGGAAAGGGGAAAAGGAGCTTGGAAAGTACTTACCTTGTAATCCTTGTGTGAAGAGCTAGCTCTAGGGTTATCCCATTTGCAGGCGCATGTAAAAATTCACGAGAAGGACAAACAGGACAGTATCCCACCCAGCGAAGAAAATCTCCAATACGTTGATCAGCAGGCAGATGAAGGTACAATCATGATCCTGCAGGAAATGGGCCACGACCAAATCAAGAGTGATTTCTCTATTCTCAACTAAAACTTTTATGTAATTTATTACACTGCATTCAATAAAATAAAATGCTTCTATCGCAATTTTGGACTTTCGGTTCTTGAAACATATCCCGATCGACATTTTTTAGCAACAATTATATACACGCGACTAAATGTTAAAACTCAGTACTGCCAGGTGGACTAGGTGTTCTGGCTCTAAAAGACCAACGGGAGACAGTTGGCAGTAAAGCCACTCTCGTCACTGTGGCAGGATTCCCTGCTGGAATCCCAAGGTCGCTTGTTGTTTCTTCACCTCCTCTTGCATCTCGAGGGCCATTTTCTTGAACTTTTCCGCCTTCTCTTCGTTTTTCTCAGTACCGTCACCGCGAGCGTACATTTGGCTCAGATTGGCACAGGCATACATGTTCCTCAGCTCGCACGCCTTGTAGGCAAACTCGAAGGCCTTTTTCATATCCTTGGCTATCACATACTCCCCCGAGGGAGTCAGGCTGTTTGTCTCGGCACTCTTTTGTACGCCCGATATGTGCATGCCAGATAGATAAAAGCAGGCCGTGGCGTTGTTCATGTCACAGCTTTTCGAGAGATACTCAACTCCCTGCAAAAATACGATGCAATGTTAGTGGACTGTCGGAATGTATTCCAGGCCGCAAAAAACATACTTTCGGAACATTTCTCTCGACCTGCTTTGGCATAGCTCGGGAGACTAGTAAAAGTCCAGCGTGAAGGCAAGAGTCTGGATCGTTAAGGCCGCACCCCTTTTCATAATATCTATAGGCTTGTTTTGGATCGCCTTTGCTGCCACTCTTCCCCTTGCCCAAAAAGCTGTAGTTGCCGAACTTGTAACATGACTTCGCGTAACCGTAATCGTCGCAATTAGATCGGTACACCTTTGATGCCTTCTCAAAGTCTTTCTTAATGCCCTCCAAGTAATCACCCAGAAGGTGGCAAACTGAAATTCATGAAAAATGCCCATAACTATTTTAGGTTATATCTGCATGGTACCACTAATTACCTTCAGGCTTTTTTTCCGAATAGCATCCAAAGCGATATTCAATACCTAATTTTTCTAGGTATTCCTTCACATCTGACTCTTTTTGCAAGTTGAATGCCATTCTTTAGTCGCAGAAATTTAGAATCGCCGGAACGATCGAGAGCACTTCTTTCCGACTCAGTGTCATTCGCACTTTGACAGTTCATTTTCATATTGATTTGATTAGCAAAGTTCCTATTAGGCAGCAGATGGAACTACTACATAAGATCTACTAATTTTCAGATGGAACTACTACCTACTGAATATAAGAAAATCTAATTACTGAACTTTACGTTAAAAGTAAATTCTGAGGATTTGTCATAAAATCTAGAACACCAATTTTAATTAGTATTTCAAAGTCCTCTAACCACAGAAATCTTTGATAAACACAGCTAAATTCGCTTAGTGTTTGAAGCTTACCTTTGAATTTCCTCCTAGTTTTACGAATAACATCCAAATAACACAATCGTTGAAATTTTACTTTTTTGACAAATAAAAACTAGCAGTTACGCCAATCTCACGTTTTTGCCCAACTTAATGACAGTTGCACTATGACAGCTTTATTACCTTTAGAAAATTCCCGATGGATCTACTAGATAAGGTCTACTCACTGCCAGATGGACATATTCATCAAAGTCCATTTACTTCCAGATGAACCTACTAGATAAAAGGCTACTGTCTACTAGGCGGATCTACTAAACACAATTTACTCACTAACAAATGGGCCTTCTGAGTAAGGTCTACCTACTACCAGATGGAGCCCTTAATCAAATTGTACCTGCTAATTCTGCCTGTTTGATGAATTCGACGTGTTTATTTTTGAAATACAAAAATTCCTATACCGCTTTTTATCGGACCATTAAAGAAGGAACCGGAAACCATTATAAAATATAAGAATACTTTAATTTTCCTGTTAAAGAATAACTCAACAGAATGAATAATCCCTTATTATCGCTTTATAAATGAAAAAAATACAGACAGGATTAACATTTTTAATATAAATAAAGTAGCAGAAAAATCAACCATAAGTACTAAGATATTCAAATTATTACTTTGTATAATTGAGCTCTTTCAACTCAATTTCTCCATCGCCTTCCTCTTTTCATCCTCGCCATTCCGGGCCTTTGGGAATCTTCAGATTTCTCTGGCTGATATGCCACATGAAGAATGTCCCACAACATTCGTCCGTTCTCCTGTGAATCTAGCAATTCGCCTAATTCCTCCTAACCCATAAAAACTGAAAAATGTTATTTTTTTGAAGAATCAAAAATATTACCCGACTCTTCTTCAGAAGCTCTTTAAGACAACTGCCTTTGCGCATCACTTTTCCTATATTCTTAGAATTAATCCCTGGCAATCGCATCAAGAAATCATAAATATTTGCATTAAATTTTTCAGCCTCTGCACTGGTGGATTCATCAGATCCAATGGCAGCGGCTGTTTTCGGATCGGGTTCTGGTCTACCCTGCTTTAACTCCTCAAATATTTGGGCTGTAGCATAAGGACTCGGCGACCAAATGAGACGTAGTTTAGGAAAGTGCAAAGTCAACAGCTGTAACTTCTGCACGACTTCCGTATTTGAAGATACACTATCACTAGAGAGCATGTACTTGCCCTAAGAAACGTAATTACGTTTGGCACACCAAACCTTTTGTATTAATTCTAAAACATACCTGTAAATGGAATGGTTTGGTGTGGTCGAATTCGATCAGAAGAATTGGTTTACTATAGCATCGCTGCATCTGCACGCACTGATTATATAGACGGCCAGAATTCAGGGAGCCGATCAAATCAGAGATCGATTTCCTCTCCACGCATATTTCGGGAGTAAGGATATAGTCCCCAATCTGCAAAACCATAAGCACAATACGTAACGTAGAGGAAATAGCGGACACAATCATACCGATATAGTTACAGGAACGATCTCAATTCCCCGTTTATGAATAAGACACGGCAGATCGGATCTAAATTCACGCATATCAATAATTATTTTTGGAGTAGCTACTTCTGCGTTGGAACTTTGTCCACCTGCTTTTCTAGTATCAACAGCAGGCTCCTCCTCTCCAGCCCTGCCCTGCATTAGCAAGAAAGCCTCATCTGTCTTCCCATCTTGATATTCAGGAACAACCATTTTCTAAAACAGGAATACTACAGCTTTTATAAATTTCCTTTAAAGCAAACATTCCTTACAGTTTTTGTATCAATCAACAATTCAAACGCCTGCTTCTCTCTCCGCAGGCTAGTTAGATAAGACTGTTCTTCGACAGTTTTGGTATGCAGTAGAAAGAACACTTTAAGTCTCTTCTCCGGCGGTCTTCTCTGGCGAGCCTCAAACACTTCCAACTGCCGAATGGCAGTCACATTGCAATGGTACATGACCACATATTGAGGCTGTATGTCTTCTAAGATTCTATCAAGTGCCATTGCACCTTCCTGAGACGTCTTAAAAGTTTGAATGCATATTAAAGGCTGCCTTTTCTTAGATACTATTGAGGTAATATTGAGATTTTCCATCTATCAACAACATGGTTTGAAGATCAAATTGTAAACAATGAATAAATAGTCACACCTGGGAAAAGGGCTCGAAAAGAGGATCTTCTAAGTTTTCATCCTCTGATTGCGAGCTGTCTGATGCGGTAGTAGTGTCTATACCCTTCTGGGACATCGTGAGCACGTAGCTTTCCTTGAATAAATTAGCATCAGGATCCTCATCTTTTCCTAGAACCTCGCTCAGTTCATCTTCTTGATCTACAAATTTTTCAGCAGTCTCATTTTTTTCTGTAGAGTGGGAGCTATTTCCTGAGTTTGGTTTCATATCTGGTTTTTGTGTTTTGGCCTGAGTTTCTCTTATGCTATCCTGGGACGCCTTAATGGTGTTGTCCGACTGCCTAATATTTTTAAATTTCTTAGACAGCTTCGTGAGTGGAATATCATTTTTCATTGCCATATATAGCAAATATCGTTCCCCGCCCTGTGTCAGGAACTGGTTCAATTGATAGCAGGTCTTAGTGTCCTGGCACAAGATTAAAACTTTAATCGGTTCAGATGAATTCTCAATTGTTCGCCTTGCATCATTTGGTATCTCGACTCTAAGGATTTCCAACAGGAATTTCCATTTTGGACAGCTTTCTGGCTGGAATTCTGAATCAATTTAAGGGCTTGAAGATGTTACAGAATATTAACAATTTCCACACCTTGTTCGGTATTATAAACTCTCTCCCTTGCCACCTTAAACAAGCTCTCTGCTGCATCCAGCAAGATCCATCCAGAATTACTTAGGGCGTATTCAGTGGTTCTATACCTCTTCACCATGGCATAAGCACTCACTGCATCGCTATATATCGTCGATCTAAAAGGTTTTTGGTACTTTAAGCTCATTTTTCTTTTCCAAAACATTTTTTACTTACATCATGATATTCCTTAGGACCTTAAGATCAGAAACAATTAGCTTAGTCTGCGAATTCAATTGGTGCCAAATATAGTCCAGCTGGGCTTGTAAAATCTTGTGGAACATTTTAGTAACACAATTTTCAACAGTGATCTCCTGCAAATCAACAGACCTATTCAATCTCTTGATCTCTTTAGCTAAATAGTTCATTATGTCCAAGATGTGCGTCTGGATCAAAGTCATCTTGTGCGTCATTGGAACATGAATCTCAATTGTTTGAGGTTCATAGGGCTTGAGAGATGCCTGGATTGATGCATGGAACCGTGGCCATATGAAAAGTTCTTTTAGAAATAGGTTCTTCATTGTTCGTTCCACTTCACTGTACCCGATTGTAAATGATTCAGGACCTCGGGAGAATGCCTTGATAAAACCAGTTTTATTTTTCTGGCGGTACAAGCGTATAGCAAAAGCTTCCTGGCATGATTCTATTATTGTGTGTGCACGTAAAACAACTATTCCTGTTATTAGCTCAATGGGGATGCGATTCTTCAGAAGATCAACAACTAGAATTCGAGTTGAGATAAACTGTATCCCGCCCTCGAGATATACTTTCTCCCTGAAAAGGAAATTACTTAGTATTAGACCTTTGTGCTGAATTGCGAGTTTTAAAAAGCAGGGCATACCTTTCAGTTACAGAAGTGGACACTTCATGAATGTATTTTTTCTCCAACCTCGACTTATAAAACTTTTCTTCCCAGCCAGAGAAATTAATGACCAGAATAAGGTTGGCTGAATCCGCATAGGCATTGAGCAAGTTGATGAGCACCCTGTCGTATGAAATACCTCTAAAAGGGTGTACAATTCATAAATTGTAGGCAAGGGACAGAAATATATAATAGATCTACTTTGCTGTTATTAGAAGCCCATCAGAGTGAATAACATCAAGAAACATTTGTCGCTCATATTTCAAAAGATCCGTGTTATTCTTGGCCAAGTATTCTTCTACGGCGGATAAATTGGAAAGCTCCTTATCTTCCTGCGCCTCTGCATCTTTAGATTCCTTTTCGTCTTGAAATTTTTCGGTTATTTCTGTTGAAATATTTTCGGTGGTATCCATTTTTACCAGAACAAATTTTAAATCGAATCCAAATCACAATTTATCTCGTGGTGACATTTAACGAGTTTGACAGTCCAATTTTTCTTGCAGTTATTTTTCCTGCAGCTTAAGTATATAATTCTCATAATAAATGAAATGTTACTCAATTCAAAAATTTATATTTAAAAGTAGTAGTTGTCTAGAGAATAATATGTAAACTATCAAAAAGTTTATGAATTATTTCATTTTTGATGTGTATTGTACACATGGCATCCCTTACAGAATGTCAAAAAATTTTGACAGTAATTTGACAAGTCGGCCAGGCCAACTTGATTTATTTTTGCTTTATTTATTTAGACATTAATAACTATGGAAAGGGAAACAACACTATCTGCAATAATTATGCAAAATGCAATAATTAAAAACTGTCCGCTATGTGCCTGAATTTCTAATTTCCTGCCGCGTAAAATGTGAATAAAGTACAAAAAAGAAAGTTCATGACTGTAACCTTTTCGTATTCACACCGCAAGCTTATGACAGATAATCTCGAGTTCTTTGCAACAGCATTTCAAAATATGGCACCATTTCGGAGGAAGAAAACGACAAAGTCGTTCCCCGTTAAGGTGATAACATTCGATTCCGAATTGGAGTTTGATTTGGAGGTATGTACCGACCCAGTGCGAAGTCTGATAAGATTCCTCTCATGGAATGGCTCTTATCCCTTCTTTTGTAGTACCGGGCAACAGGACAAGATCTCTTCGATTTGGTGTGCCGCACAATTGGACTGCGGGAGCAATGGTATTTCGGGCTCCAGTATGAAGATACGCGGGGCGACGTGGTCTGGCTCAAGATGGAGAAGAAAGTTAAAGACCAAAAAATTAATTTGAAAAACGGTGGCTGCGTTTTTAATTTCTATGCTAAATTCTTTCCGGAAAATGTAAGCGAAGAATTGGCTCAGGAAATCACACAACACTTGTTTTTCCTACAAGTAAAACAAAGTATTCTCTCTATGGATATTTACTGTCCACCGGAGGCGTCTGTTCTACTCGCTTCGTATGCTGTTCATGTTCAGTTTGGACCGTATGACTACGAGAATTATAAACCAGGCATGTTAGCACAAGTTGCCAGCGATCTTCTGCCACAGAGGGTCATAGATCAGTATCAGATGACTCCTCAAATGTGGGAGGACAGGATAAGGATGTGGTACACAGCAAAGTATGAGATAACTTCAGAAAATACACTAATGAGCTCAAATTCTAGGTACGAGGACCACGAACCAATGACTAGAGATGAAGTAGAAATGGAATACCTTAAAATAGCACAAGATTTAGACATGTACGGTGTTAATTACTTTCCTATTACTGTAAGGACACTCCAAAGAATGCGTATATATTATATATTAAATAAACCAATCCTTTATTACAGAATAAAAAACATTCTGAACTGTGGTTGGGCGTTACAGCCATGGGCTTAAACATATACGAGAAGAATAACAAGCTGACTCCAAAGACCACGTTCCAGTGGTCTGAAATTCGCGATGTTAGCTTTGACGACAAGAAATTCACAATAAGACCTGTTGATCCAAAATCACCAAATTTTGTTTTTTATTCTCAAAATCTGAGAATAAATAAATTGGTAGGGAAAACCACTATCAACTTTAAAAGCAAAGCGAGTCAATAATATTTCATTTCAGATATTGGACCTCTGCATTGGTAACCACGATTTGTACATGAGACGGAGGAAGCCAGACACAATGGAAATTCAACAGATGAAAGCACAAGCCAAGGAGGAGAAGCAAAGGCGGCAAATTGAACGTAGTAAATTTATCAGGGAAAAAAAATTAAGAGAAACTGCCGAAAAGGAAAAAGCTGAACTGGAGAAGCGAATTCAACAATTACAAGATGATATGAGAGCTGCAAGTGAAGCTTTGGTATGTTATTTCACATTTATCAACGAGCCACAGAAGTCTGAATTTAGTTATCACTTTCAGCGGCGATCTGAAGAGACTAAGGAGCTCTATTTGGAAAAAAGTCGTCTTAATGAAGAGCAGGTTCAACTGACTGAATGCAAAGCAAATAAATTTAAATTAGAAATGGACCGTCTTAGAGAGAACCATTTGAAGACAGAGAAAGAAAAGACGGAACTAGAGAAAAAAATCCGAGATGCTGAGTTCTATGTTCAACACTTAACAGAGGAGAAAGAAAAGCGAGCCGCCGAGGCTGAAAAATTAAAAAAAGAGTTAATCTATGCTCGTGTTGCCGAACGTGAAGCTACAGCAAAATTACTTAATTTTCTCAGCAGAAGTGTTGCACAATGTTCAATGGAGTCAATTCTGGTGCCATCCTCTACATCAATTACAAATGACTCATCCACGCTAGACTCAGATGTGATGTCGTGTGATTTAATTGCCTCATCCAGTGATATGGAGCAAATCGCTAACGAAATTGAAAGAAATCGCGTCGAATATTTAGAGAAATCAAAACAGGTCCAAAACCAGCTTCGTACTCTAAGATCAGAGATAGAATTGCTAAAAATTGAGGAGAATCAGTGCCCTTTAGATATAATTAGTGCCGAACAACTACGTGCTGGCGAAACCAAGTACTCAACGCTCAAGAAACTGAAAACTGGCTCAACTAAAGCCAGAGTGGCCTTTTTCGAGGAGCTGTAAAGGCCGAAAATGGTGGCCTGCGGCGACCTAACAAATGCCTTCCATTTTACATTCTAAGAGTGAAAAAGAAAAAAAAACATTAGAAAAAAGTGTGGACAGTTTGTTATACGTTGTATAAAGTTGCGCCTAGTTTTTAGGTACTAAAAATTTATCTGTATTATTTTTTTAACTAAACGCTGACTGAAATAAACTTTTAAATATATTTCCAAAGGAGCTTTTGTAATTCTCCTGTAGGGGTTTTCATTTCCTTATGGTTATTGAAATTTCTAATGCTACCTGTTTTGCTGTCCTCTTTTTATAGTGGCCAGGTACAGATTTTTATGTAGATTTGGTTATAGTTTTCAATCAATATCGCAATCTTCTATTATATTTCCAAACACCTTTAAGTTCATAATCAGACTTACTCTTTTCTTACTTCACTTGGCTTATATCCCTACCACATGAAAAAGGAAAAAACATCAAATATTTAATTACTTATGAAACGTTTTTATCTCTGCATCTTGAGATTTCTTAAACATTTAAATATAAAAACTAAAAATTAACATTTTATACCATATTTGAGGAAAACTTAAAATGTCCATGCATTGAATCAAGTCCATGGTGATTTTAAAAAAATAACATTTAATGTGCTATCTTTGCACGTGCCCACACTTCAATATTAATTTTAATCAAAAAATGCTGAGCAAGTCATTACCGTTCATAATACACACGATAGTAGAGGGTCTTCGAGCGCCATATACTAAAAGAATTATCGAATTTCAACAAGTAAACCCCTTCGCCGGGATATGCGTGAGATCCAACATATACTTCATTTTGGCACTCACGCCGATATACAGGAATTATAATTGAGATCGGAGGACGATTTTGCATAAAGGAACTGCGATTTGTTGCTTGAACAGGACCACTTTCCAAGTCACCGGCGACGGGATATTCGTCTAAAATAAAAAAAAACTTAAATGCTTACATGCCTTTTACGTGAAATAATTAATTCCAAACCGTCTTCCTCATCGTACAACTCTTCGTCGTCATCACTCTCACTTACGTGGACTGTGACTTCATTAGTTAATGGTTTCTCCCATTCGAAATATACTCCAAATCCTATGTCGTAGTTATCGGTGGCAAACTCCCAGAAAATACAGCTGCCTCCCTCGTGAGTAGGAACACGGACCTAGACAGTAAATAGTAAATATAGTAAATATTTCAAGGACAATAAATCAAAATTACTGTGACTGTGTCCCCATGTCCAACATGAATTACTCCATCACCTCTGCCCGCGGAAACCTCCTGTTTGAATGCCTTAATGTCTGGGCGGGTCCACATTTTGGCCGGACTTATTACGAGGTAGTCACTCGAATCGTCTCCCTGTTCACACTTCTCGTCCTTGCAGCAGTTGTTCTCGTCTCTATTGCCATCTATCTGGTCTTGGGATTGAGTACAAATGTTATCATTTTTATCGCCCGTTTCTGGCTGCTTTTCATTACTAATATTCGAAATCGGTCGGATCTGGGACTGGAGCTGTTGCATATATTGATGATAGTGCTCGTTCTGTAACTGTCTGATAAGTAGCGCCTGTTGTTCGGGGTTGCCTGGGAACTGTTTTTCTGCATAAGCCTGAAATAGAAATGTTTATGAATTATGCACTCAAGGGAAAATAAATACACTCACTTTGAACTGATGATAGGTTTGCTCATTGAGAGCTTCTTGTAGTTGTCTTTTTTGGAGCTCCTCCTGATTCCTTTGCTCCTCACGTTGTTTCTGCTCTTCCAGAAGTTGTTTCTTCTTCTCCAGGTTTTCCTGTTGCTTTCTTTTTTCTTCAAGTTCTAATCGAAGCTTCTCCTCTTTGTCCTTCTTCACAGCTTCAATGTAGGGCTTAAATGCTGGGCACAACCTGTCCAGCAGATTAATAAAACCTTCCATGGCTTGAACTTTTGTTATTTGCCCCAAACCCTGCCAGGCCACACGTCTATCCTTCCCAATAACGTCTAGCACCCCAAGGGGTGAAGCACTCTGTGAATTGAATGGTCCATGCGTCGCTTGTTGGGTAAATGCAATCAACTTCAAATTATCCTCATATGATAAATGTATGGCCTTGCCGGTCTTCTCTGCAACAGATAAAAATACGTTGGCGGAATTTAGTTAACTAAATGGCGTATATCATTTCCTTACCCTTGTAAAAAGACAGCGCAAGTCGATAAAGCTCCTTCAATTGCATCCCCCATTTTTCACCATTTTCACAATTCTGCAACTGTTCTTCTAGACAAATATTGTTCAGCCTAGTTTCCAGGGCTTGAGTGGACATTTTATGACCCAGTTGTAAACTCCACTATCAAACTATTGATCAAAAAATATCCTTCCGTCGAGCAAGATTCTTCCCCGGTCCGTGATGCGTTCTCGCACCTGTCACTTTTCTCAACAGGCTCCAATCCCCCCCCAAATTTTTATGTGTTGGCATAGCCAACTTCACAAACGTATTGAGCTGATCCACGTTCAGTGCCATGTGTACCGTTTTTGGTACACACTAGAATTTATTTCTACTGTACGTTATGTTAAACGAATATGATATATAAATGCCTCCCTTTTCAGTCAAAGGAATTTTAAACACAATCGTTCCGAAGTACTGAAAAGGTTATATTCTAAGTTGTTTCGAACAGAATTGGCGGTCGATAAGAAGAAGAAAAACATTTCGTCGTAGCCGGCAAAACCCGGCAAAACCCTGCAAACTTGCAGACTTTTCCGGTTGCCACTATTCTACTTCTCTCTGCTGCGTTCAGGTACACGACGGGGTACGGCACTCATTCATATGAATTCGTTCACCCAATTCATTTCTGCAAATCCTGCAAAGATGAATTTTTTACAGAAATCTACTTTGACGTTTCCAGTCAGTATGGTACAGATTTTTTTTGAATGACGTGCACTATTAATTCATCTTTAAAGGGTAAACGTCAATTTTCTAAAATCTGAACAAATATTACGCATTGTTCGCGTTTGCGACTGTGACGATTTGAAGTGTTTTCTGTCTACACAAACTGACATTCCTCTCAGAAGATTTAGAGTCGTCCATTGTAATAGGTAAACTCGATTGAGCGGAAGCGCGGAGGCAGCGTTTTTCAATTTACCGAGTGTGTTACGAAAGGTGTGCTTCGCACAAATCGGCCCCAATAAAATTTAGTGGAATTGAAAAATCATCCTGGTTCTGATAAAATTGTACTTCTTTAAATGCGTGTGCCACGAGGACAGGACTCGACACTCGCCGCCGATTAGGTAAGCGCAGGCTTCTTTTTGTTGTGTATTTTTCTTTTTTTACGCTGTCCCCCTTAAGCTTGATGCAGACGGTATTAAGGAGCCCGAATGCTCATGGTTGAGTCATCTGTGGTTAATAGGCGAATAGATATTTGCACAGTCCTCGAAATCTTGACAATCTCCAAAGATTGGAAATACGGTATCAAACCAGCCAAGCTTTTAAAGAAGTTGAATCAAAAGCAAGCTGAGGTAAGTGTATTCTTAATTATACCGAAGCAGAGCCTTCGCTGGGGTCTTATCACTCCTATCTCGCATGCATCGGAACCCTAGAAAAGCGTCCCGCTAGCGTGAATGACATCGTACGACGTGAGGAAAGTGCTAATAAAGCCTAGTCGGGGCAATTTACGACAGATGAGTGTCTTGTTTTAATCACAACGGCGAAAACTGCCGCCGAAGCTCACCTTGACCTCGATTTTTTGTGGTAAACCTGCTGCGGTGTAGTGGCCAAGATCTGGGGCCTCCAATTCACCACGTTTTTGTGCGTTTTCTTAGTAAATTCCCAAGGTCGAATAGCCGCTCCGGTGTTTTTTATGACATCGGCTCAAGTAGTACATGGGATTTATTTATTTTAAGTTTACGGCATTTGAGGAAGTCCAGAGATACTTTATTGAATTAACAGCCCAAACTGCCTTGACACCGTCAAAGATGTCTAACATTATCTAGATTTTCTCGAAAGTAAAAGTGTTGAATAGAGACTCTAACTAAAGGAGCTAAAGCATAACCACTACAGTGCTGTGTCTAAAGCCACGGCAGACACTGCCTTTAGACTGAATTGTTGAGACTAGCTGAATCAGTCGTTGGTACCGTAGTGAGTCGCTAGAATTAATCAAAAAATTCTCGTCTAAATAAAGAGACTTGTGCTCGTATTCGTCTCGGGCACAGGAAGTCTTGGGCTCTTTACTTGATTTTCTTATGTTTGGATAGTGCAGAGACTTCTTTGCTATATGGTCTTTAGGTATATAAAACTTTTAAGTGAGTTTTAGAAAAACTAAACTAAAAAATGCTATGAGTAATATATACGGGTTTCCTGCTTTTTAAGTTAGACCACTTTGTAAAAAATCGGAAATGTGTTTACCATATCCACAAGGCGCGTACTTTGAACTAAACCCCGTGGATTACACAAATCGTGCCGACAAGCTCCAAGAGTATTATCTGGTGTTAAAAGTCAGGCGGAAATTATTACAGACTATAATAATATCGCTTATTCACTTAAACAGCTTTGGGATTTCTTTAGTAGTCTCAAATTTACGGCTTTGTAGAAAAATCAGTCTTACTCTTCTTAAATTTCTTTATCCAGTGTGTGTGTTGTTTTTTTTAAATACATTTTTTTTGGAAATCCAACAAGAAATCGGATTTGCGCTGTATTAGTACAGCAGAGCCAGATTCAGAGCTAAACAAAATCAGCATTTATTTCTTCACACCTTGCCTGTTTAGAAGGTTTTATTTATGGCTGTGCGATTGCTAAGTGGTTCGCAGGAGTCCTTTGAACTGTTTATTACTAAATACTAAAAGTCGAAGAGCGCAATGATTTGAACTATTTGATTTTAAAATTGCATGTGCAATTTTCACACCCTGCACGGAAGGTGTTTGTTTATTTTATTTTATTAAAAAACTGTTGGGATCGATTGTGTCACACGGTGCACTCAGGTAAAAATAAGGCGGCGTCATATTTCCGATTAAGTAATTCGATTCTTACGATGAGATATTAAAATCTTGTAACGTTACTGACGCCCGGTCTTGTGTGCTTTCTTCCACCTGGGTTCCAGCAAATTTGCTAATAAATATGCGATGGTTCGTTATCGTTTTATCTACTTTGTCACATCTGTTCAGGGCAACATTTATAATTTTCAAAAAAAAGAAAAAAAAAAAAAACAATACAGCCAGTAATTGTAATTACTCATGTCTTCAACAATAAACAAAAAAATTAATACCAGCATTTCATACATTTTTGCTGCAATAATATCTTCTAAATTTGAATTTAAAACGATGTATTTTCTCTACCTTATTATTATTATAATATATACTTTGATATTAATAAATTAAATAAGTTATCAACAAAAGTCGTTTATGAAAACCCCAAAGAATTGTATATATAAATGATGTCACACGTTAGAGATCTTCCCTGAAATTCGACATGATAAAGCTTTTTAAAAACACCGTCGTTATCTAAAATGTTTGTATATATTCAGACATCGCAAAATGTTTAATTAATAAGTAGTCAACTACATGATGTGTGTACTATTTCATTCTAAACGAATTTTTAAACGGCTGTTGTTATCAAGCTGGTAAATATAAAATATAGACCACAATCCGACTGTGCTTAGCAGAAAATTAAGGGATATGGAGAATTTTTTGTGATATTTGTACAAAACCTCCCATTAGATAAGATAAGTGTAGTTTTTCTATTATTAAAGAATTCTATTGTTCGTTTTAATTTATAAAAAGAAAGATCCAAAGAAAAAATTAATGGAAAGGTGTAAAAAGAGTTATTAAAGCACATTAAAGTAGAATGTACATATTATCTTGAAGAAGAATTATAATTTTTTTGCCTTGTGAATTGCTATAATAATTTTCTATATGTTATATACGTAAGAGCTTACATCACCCTTGAACAGTCTCAAAATTCTACATTATTTGAAAGCAACTAGCATTAATTGCTTTAATTTAATTCAAATTTTCCTTTTTCTATAATTTTAGAAGGGAACAAATAAAGTCTGCATTAATATGAATAGCAATTTATTATTTAATAATTTGTTTGCTATTACAAGTTCGTAATGAAAATAATGCTTTACAACTTACGGGCATTTTCTTTTGCTTTCAGATACTAGGGAGCATGCAAATAAATTCCCCAGTTAAACCGAAAGCACAGATTGAAGAACAATAAAACCGCACAAATAGCTAGTGGCGTAGTGCTTTTTACAACACTATGCAAGCAACTTTTATTGGTTGCTTATACTTCCATTTTTATGAAGATCGAACAACTATTTAGCCACAAAACCAGGAATACTTTAAGATGACAAAGAGTTTGGCAGCGTAAGTTCAATAAAACCATTTAGAACTTTTAAAAAAATTACCTGACAATAAATCTTTTTATATAGAAAATTATTAAAATATCCAACGGCACTCGGAAGAATTGCGTTTGTCATCATAAACAATGTCTACTGCATTCCAACCTATGTTGTTTGGATGACAATGCTAATACCCCTGAAATGCCTTCAACCAGATATTTACTATAAAATTGAAGGTGTGTTCTTCCATTGGCTTTTAGCGATCGTTTCCATGTGGTCCTATTCAGCAGGATATGATAGTAAGTGTAATAAATACCACAAATCTGTTTATGCTAAATTTTTTTATTACTACTCCATAGTTTTGGAGTGCGGTGACGATATAAATGAATGTAGAGATAAGCGCACACTTGTGATAGCTAATCATCAGAGCACGGCTGATGTGCCTCTCCTGATGGCAAATTTTAACACTAAGGACAATGTTTTGCCTAATATCATGTGGATCATGGACCGATTATTTAAATATACCAACTTTGGAATTGTTAGCATTATCCATCAAGACTTCTTCATTAAATCAGTAAGTTAGTAGGGATTATTGGAAAATATTATAAATTCATATATTACATATTTTTATTATAGGGACGTACAAATCGTGAAGAATCAATAAATGCTTTAAAGGAACACATAGAAATGTCGTATCTAAAGTTGGATCGTAAATGGATGGTACTTTTCCCAGAGGGTGGATTTTTACGGAAGAGGCGAGAAGTTAGTAAAAAATTCGCTAAGAAAAATAATTTACCACTTCTTGAGAATGTTACAATTCCACGAGTTGGAGCCTTAAAAGCCATAGTCGAAGCAATGTGCGTTAACGTTAAACAGAAAAAACCCAGTGAGAATTTTGCACAACAGCAAGATCATACCAGGTGTAAGGGCAACTCAGGGAAAAAGTTGGAGAATAGTTCTTCTGAGTCCTTACCAAATGGTGATTTTTTTAATAATAAAAACATGAATATAAATTCTAATAAAACGAAATCAGAATGCTTGCTCGAATACGTATTGGACATAACAATTGCTTATCCAAATGGAAAACCACTTGATCTGCCTAACATTGTACATGGTTGGAGAGATCCCTGTAAAACGTATATGTTTTACAGGTTGTATAAAATGTGTGAGGTGAGTGTTAATTAGGAGTTATAGTTCTCTTCTTTTACACGAAATATACATTTCAATTTATATTGTTTAATACCTTTTCAAAACAATCTCTGGACGTTAATTGGTTTTTTAACAGCTGCTCTAATAATATATTAATAAAAAAAAGAAAACTAATCTTCTTTGTTGAGTGGTTGTATAATTCATAGTACACTTATTAGGGATTCGGACATCTCTTTTGAAAGTTAACGTACATAATCTACAAAAAGGAAAATGGACAGGTGTATACAATAGATGGAATTTTATCGTTACAGATACCTAAAGATGAGATGGCTCTAACTCAGTGGCTTTACGAAAGGTTCATTGAGAAAAATGAACTTCTGGAGAATTTTTATAAGCATGGTGTGTTCTACTTGGATCGTGCAGCAAATGCAACATTAATCCATCAAGATGTTCTCAGATTTCTCCTAATAAACATTTTTTTTATCACCTCTACATATTTTCATTACCAAATGTTATGCACACTGTATACGTATTGTGTTTTTCTAGCAAGTGGTACATCATCATAATATTTCTGGTTGCAGCCGCGTTTTATAGAACTTTATTTGATAGTTTACCTTTTACCTTTTATTATTATTGTAATAAAATTTTTGTTTATTTACATGTAAGTGGAATTTTCCAAGGGTTTTTTCAAATTAATACTTTTTTTAAGTATAAAACAGATCGCATAAGTAGAGCAATTCATCGACCTCCAATAGCGGGCATTATTAGTTCCTTTTTAAATATATATTTTCTAAAACCCCTTCTGTAAAACTCGAGCTTTTAGTGAACAGTTTTCTTGTATTAGTACATAATTCGAATTTAATCCTTTAGAATAGTCGTGAACAAAGCACACAAAAAAGAAATAAACACATTCCCGATGACACCTGAACCCCTCTTGTGAGACGCTTCAAAGCTTATACTGAAAAGTAGATTTTTTCGCACAAAATGTGCATAAAATCCGCATCAACAGTCTCGGGATTGCTATCGAATAGTTCTTGCCTCTTTCTCTTCTATAAGGCTTTTTTGTCTTAAAAACATGAAGCGATATACCGTGGATCCCAAATTTGTTTCGCAGCTGTTTCTACATAAAAATCTATGTGGATAATTTATCTATGTGAAAAAAGAAAAAGAAATATTGGCCACCGAGGTCGTCTCTAGCGAGACTCAGCTTTTCCTATTTCCTTCCAAACTTCAAAATATAATTTATTCTCTTCCGACATGGAGTCCTTAAACGAGTGAGAATTTAAATGTAAAACGCCAATACTGCACTCAAGGCTAGTCTGGGTCAATTTGAGTACCTAAACAATAGAAATAGAAACCATTGTAATAATTTAATAACTAATTAGTGATGTATTATTATGGTTATACTAATTTAATAACGAAATTTGCTTTCGAAAAATTTCTCTTTCTTCTGTGATACTTATTTGTCCGTAGGATATGAAGAATGTAACAAAAATTAAAAGATAAGCGCAAAACCAATAGAAGCAGCATTCAATCAATATTTGGCCGTTATTATATAATTAGTTAAAACAGTTTAAGACATTTAAGAAATAAAAAAGAAAAATAAATAATTAAATTATTGCTAAGGAAATAGAGAGAATCGAAGTTAAATCTTAAAAACACTAGTCAACCTGAATTAGCGACCGCAGCAACACTTACATCACACAAAAACTCACGTTCAAGGCTTGGAGATTTATACAAAGAAAAATTTAATTATGTAAAATTTTCAAAGAAAATGTTTTAAATCGTTTAATAGAGCATTAGTCTTAACCAGCAAGCAAGTCTTTCGGCGGGATTACATACACTAGCTACAAAAAATTACAAAACAATATAAACAATTTCTACTTCAAGCTCAAATTGTAAATTTTTTCTAAAAGCAACAAAGGCAACATGTAAAAAATTATACCAAAAATGATTTATAAATGAGAATATTGTTGAATTTTAATAATAGAAAATTGTTTTATTAATTTCATTGAATCAATTGTTTTATTTAAGCCCCCTGTACCAGTTTTATTTTATTTAATAATATGTATTGCACCTTAAACTGTAATTTGCAAACGAATTTTAGATTTGCGTGGTTTGGATTAAATCGTGTGCCCTAGGTTGTTAAATACTTATATTATATAATCCCATTGTGTAGTCTCTTCATACATTTTTCTCTCATACGGATGGCAGTAAAAAAGGGTCTAAGTGAGAGATCCTTAAAACTGAAGAAGTTTTTCTGATTTTAACCCCATAGTTTTTATGGATGACAAAATACTATTTATTTAAATTAAAAATTAAGACAAAACTTATAATATAGTAATATTTACTTTTGTGCCGTTAAAATTGGAAATCGGACATGTTCAATTGTGGAAGTCCTATATCTAGCAATATTATTAGAAATTCTACGAAAAATTCAAATTAATTCAATATATAATCCTATAAATCACGATAAATCACAATAAATAGCCATTAATTTCCTTAGCGCCGAAATCTTGGCTTCATTCCATAATTCTAAATCAAAGAATTATCGATTCTTCCGAGCATCGTGCTCGCCGTAGTTGGTGTGTCAACCAGATTATACATTCATCCTCTTATTAACCTCTCGCCGTGCTGTGTATTCCACAAACAAGCTCCAACTAAGAAAACTTCTCAGCGACTCATCGAAGTTAATTCTTAAGTCGTTGTGTTTAGCATTTCAAGTCGGCTTTGATAATCGCGTCTTGGATAAGCCCCAGACTGGTAGACATCGTCATTGTCGTCGTAGTGCCCACAGCTGAACTGCCACTACTTCAGAGCTACGTAATGCCGAGCAATTACCGACGGTAGAGTGGCGATTATTGAGGTCCACTTGAAGATAGCACTTATCGCGCTAAGCTGAACGCGACTAATCTGGTTTAGTGGATTATATTGTTCCTAAAAAGGGAAAGGATGTCCGACAAAAGAATTCTCTGCGTTGGCCTCTGTGTTATAGACTTTGTCCATATATGCGATAAGTATCCAGCAGAAGATAGTGATAAAAGGTACAATTGCAAAAATTGTAAATTGCAACTAAATTCAATTTTAGACATTTTTAGGTCGTTAGGAGGCCATTGGCAGCGAGGTGGAAATGCTTCAAATAACTGCACCGTCTTACGAAATCTCGGTGCTGACTGTGAATTTCTTGGAGTTGTAAGCAATTCGTCGGCGTTTCGATTCTTACAAGATGATTTCAGTAAACACGGGATTGTTATAAAAAATTGTCCAATAGTGGAACAAGATCCAATTTTTTCGTCAATTATTTTAAGCCAGGCGACAAAGTCTAGAACAATTATCTGTACAAATCAAAATTTTCCTATCTTAAAGTATGATGATTTTAAAAAAATTAAATTGGATGAATACAAGTGGATCCATTTTGAGGTAAATGGGCGGCTATTTTTTAAAATAATTTATTTAACGCTATTTTATTTTAGGCTCGAAATCCCCAAGAGACAGGACGTATGATTAAGGATATCGTTCGGTACAATGCACAGACAGAAAGACCGATATGTATATCCCTAGAGTTAGAAAAACCCAGGGAAGGTGATTTAGTGCTAGCGAAGCACGTAGACTACGTATTTTTCGGCAGGGACTTCTCCAAACATCTAGGCTGGCACGATATTAAAAGTGCCATGTATGGGCTAAAAGACAAAATAGAAAACAGGTAAACAACTCATATTTCGTCCATTTCTCTCTGTGTATTACCATTAACCTCATGCAGGAATTGCTCCTTAATTTGCACCTGGGGAAGTAAGGGATCTGCAATAATGAACCCATCGAGATATTTTGCCTATATTAATCCTTATCCACCGGATAACATTGTGGATACCCTGGGGGCTGGTGATACATTCTGTGCATCTGTGATTTTCGCCCTTAACGAAGGAAAGAATTTATATCAGGCTGTAGATTTTGGTAATAAGGTTGCTGGTTTTAAGCTCTCTTTTTATGGCTATGATAAAATAAGAGATTTCAATGCTTTTTAGGCATTTAGAAATTTATTTTTTTCTTTACACATTCCTGAATTATGTTAGTTTTTATATATTGTTTACTAGATTTTTCAAGTTTTTATGTATTCTTTACTCAATTTTTCACTTTTGAAGGAATAAAATGAAAGTTTATATATTTTTAGACGTAGAGTAATTGTTGAACGAATAAATAATTTTTGAAATTATATTTTTTTTAATAAAATAATACAGCGGTTCATAAAAAAAATCAGGAAAGTGAAATAGTTCAGAATAAACATTTATTTCTGTACTAGAGCAAGCAGAATAGATATTAAAAATCTAATTTTCAATGGTTGAATTTTTCTCGTAATAATTCTTAAAAAATTAAAAATTGCTTTCGTTAATAAAGTCTTTTTTCCTTGCTTTTTTGTAAATTTTTTTCCTCAAAACGATGGCTGCTATTTTTTTATTTGTTAAAACTATTTAATGAGCCCCAAAGCAGATTGTGCATGATAATAAACGTAAAAAAGAATAATTAACATATTCCACTGAAAAATGTCATTAATATTTTCCACTTACCCTAAATAAATTCGAGTAAACGTTCGCGCGCACAATGTCCAATGTTCCTTCCAATAAAAGCGGGGACTTTATAAGCGTATGTCCCGTCTTGGGCCAGTCGAAGCAAGGGAGTTTTTAATAACTTGGAGGGAACTGGTAATGCTGAGAATTATTTGGAAAACACCTCTGCTGCTGTTTCTGGTCGCCTGATACCAAAATCTGAAAATGAGAGTTTATCGGGAGGGCCAACCGGCTGCAACAAAAACACATAGGGGAGGTGTCAATCGTGATTTTTGCTAGTAGAAGCGAGAGAACGCATTTTTTGAATATTATCAGCAGGATGTTATTGCCATTAGCTCTATATATATTTAATAAAATTGTCGAAGGGCTGCACAAGCAACGAATAAATCAAATCCTCTTTGAATTACTTGACCCCTTTTCTAAACCTTAAAACTCCATTCTAGATGCTGAAACTAACGTAAAAACTGAATTAAATTATGAAAAAGAAATGATCATCTTAGCAAATGTTTAATTGCCACTGATATGATATATACATTAATTACTACAAGTGTCTGAACTTAAAATTACATGAAAAAAACAATGTTATAAAACATATAACTAAACAACTTAAATGATTCAATTACTGGTAAGCACAATCAGAACATTCCAGAATGTTGTACTTAACAAGCGCAGCTCCTGGAAACTATCAACAAACAATCTTCGCTCTTGTCCCGAGATTCGACACAAAACGAATTTTATTTTGTGGAAACTACGAGGCTTCGAATTCAACGACTTCATGTTCACTTTCCATTTTTATATCTTTTCCCAGTAACTTTAAAAGTTGATCCCTTTCCTCACGGAGTTTCTGGTTCTCCTCCTTTAGTGTGCTATTCTCAGACTGCAGGGACTCGTTTCGTGTAAGGCACTCCTTAAGGCTACAAGAGTAAAACATTAGACATTTTTAAATAATATTTGTTGATTAAATAAGAAACCTTTCAACTTGCTCTTGCATTGACTTTATATAGTCGCAAGCTTTGATTAGAATCTCCCCCTTTGAATCGCCCAATGCATTCTTGTACTTTTGGTCACCACTATCAGGTAGAAGATCTTTCAGTCTGAAAATCCACTGATTGATTTTGTCCCTTCTTCTCCTTTCCACCTCATTGTGGGTAGCTCTGCGTTTCTCGTCTCTCTTATTTAAAATTATCAGAAAAACTCACTATTATTATATATAAAAAGTGGCTAATAACATGTAAATTACCTTTTTCGTTGAATTAACAATTAGATGTCTTGTGCATCCCGGCTTGTCCGTTTTTGGTGTTATGAGGCAGGGTCGTGTTGTGCTTAATTCGCTTATCACAAAGTATTGGCAGTTTTGCGCAGGTTGTATCGCAGGCTCTGTGGTATTCCCGATTTGTGTGCCTAAATTCCCATTCACTGGATTATTCTCAGATGCTGGATTAACAAAACGATACTGCAGAAATACCATCATCAAGGCTTTATATTCAACGTATAGTTTTTCGTATTATTACCACATCCTGAGATCCTTGAGAATTTTCACATATTGTCAGTAAAACGTTTTCATTGCTGTGATTGCTGGAAATAAATGAAAAACATTGTTAATTTTTCTATTCAAACGTACGAAATTATTTTACATGGGTGTAAACTAAATAGAAGGAAAAACAGGCTGAAACACATTCAGAAAGGACTGATTTCTTTTTTGTCACTTATGTATTTATAATTGGAAATGTCGTTAGCAGATTCCCCATCTGTTTACAATCTTGCTCCAATTTCCTTGACTGAATAACCTTTTTTCTATATATTCAGAAAGATTCCTTTTGTTCCCATGCAGCTAGGTATTGTGTCAAGGGGTGGATGCTCAGTCCATAACCTCACGTAGACGAGCTAGACCACTAGAGTGGTTTAAATTGCACTCATCTTTTGAATTTTTCCTAATGCACTCGATTTGAATGGTTTTATCTACTGATTTCACGGTTTTTTAACTTTTTGCAAATTTGCATACAACATGTACAATGCAACGCTGTTAAAATGCAAGATGCAACTACTGTGCTAAAATTCATTAAAAAAAAATTACGTAATTAAGAAATGGGAAGAATCCCACCTGTGATCAAGAGGATTTATCCCGTACTCGAGTCGCTCCACTTTTTGATCCATATCGTTAAATGCGTCTGACAACAATAATAATTATTTACTTTGCGTATAAAAGAGTTTGTTTATCGCGTGACTTGGGTTGTTTTGACGTCTTATCCATGTGAGAAAAAATCCAAAGTATATTTCCTCTGCCCTCGTTAAAAACTTTTAGCGAATCGTATCATGTGATGACAGCTGTCAGACACAAAATATTTAACGAGATTTTTTTTTTTTATTTGGACTTTTATATATGTTCCATTAATGATTTTTAAAAAGCTTATTGTATTTTATGCATTCAAAATGATATTATAATTTTGATAATGAAAAAGATGAACTTTAAAATTTCTATGAAGATCTTCCTCATCGAAAATTATAGAAATATGAATTAAGAATTCCGTGACTAATACCACAAGTGCTTTTTTCTCGTAATTTCGTAAAATGTTAAAAAATATTTTTTTAAAATTTTATTCTACTTGGTACTCTTTCTATAAAATAAAAATCCAGACAGAGAGCATTTACAGTTCGCTATAAATAAAATATGGGCGTTTATTTCCTGAACGTGAAAAAAATGTCGACTACATTTTCAAGCCGTTCCTCTGGGGTGGAGTCATATGTTCATTGACGTAAGAGACCACATATGTCATCGCTCGTAACAAATATTCATCCTTCATCTGGCGAATTGGCATCTTGTTTTGTGATAAATAAACGAGACTGAAATCGACTGTAAGTGCCCTTAAAATCGTACCAAATTATCACGGTATTAACGTTTGTTCAAAAAATATCAACAGTGCCCTGAAAAATGCTAACTATCGCTCGAAGAATCTTCCAAAATCCGAATTACTTGCAAAAGTATGTTTCATCATCGGCGGTTAGTCCCAAGAGTTTTGTTATTAAGGACCATTACGAATTCGATAGGAAGGTATGAGGTCGCCGCTAATATTGTAAAAGAAGCTATTATTATTATTATGATTATCATTACAGGTGGTAAATAGCGACAATCCGGTTATTGTCAACTTCCACGCTGAGTGGTGTGATCCCTGTAAAATCCTAACTCCAAAAATGATTGAATTGCTGGACAGTTCGCAAGAAATTGATCTAGCTGTAATAGATGTAGATTCAAATTTGGATCTTGTTGAAACGTTCGAAGTTAAAGCCGTGCCTGCAATCCTCGCTTTCCGCAATGGCGTCGTTGTGGACAAGTTCATAGGCCTGGTAGATGGTGATATTATCAAGAATCTTATAAATAAACTAAAGAAGAAAAGGGGTAGCACGGAACAATAGAGATTTAACTTCCCTTTAGTGTTTTACTTGTTGGCAATAATGTTAATTTTTACGAGAAAGTTTTCATGTTCTTTTAAACTAGGATGTAAGATATAAACCAATTCAGGAAATGAATGGACTTTTTGACATAATTAACTTTTTATTAGTAAGAAAACCTATCACACTTTAAACTCCTCGAACTTTGGCCAAGAACCGGAAAATAACGGCAAAGCGGGGAGTATACTTGAGAAAGAAGAACGGGAAAAATGCTCTTTAAACCAGAGAATTTTTGCGTTTGCTAGTTATATAAAGCAATTTTAAAATCAAGATAAATATTTGGATTTAAAATAAGAAGGGAGGCAAATATATGCAGAGAAAATGAAAAATCAAGGCGATCTTTTCACCGAAAATGTAGGATTGTGAAATTCAATAATCTTACTTCATTCGAATTAATCCTAATATCTGGAAATGCGTTTTAGCCATAGCATACGTGCAAATTTGCACGTCTCTAAGAAATTCCGGTTTTCCTGAAATAATGCAACATCGCACGGTTATCGCATACTACTTTTCCAATCTGCTTTCAGCTACCGTCTTAAAAATACAATTTCTTCGAATATTAGCATTAATGGGTAGCATTTTTAAAACATTCAATAAACTGCAGATTTTTTTTTTTTAAATCCTGAGTTTTGGATGGTTTTCTGAATCATTTTTAAAATTTTAGAATAAGAAGGGGTTCGCTATAAGGAAGAAAAAGGGAGAGACAGATACAAATAAAATTTTCAATATTTTTTAAATACACTATAATAAAAAAGTGAAATTCCTTAAAGTTTCACGCTTTTTCTTTTAAAACGTTAGCTTTTAAATATATAAAATTCCAATTATCTATTGTTTTTGTCTTATTAATTTAATTTGTTCTAATATTTTCTATTTTTAAAAAAAATAAATTGGCTTACGAACAAAGCCACTAGCTATCATGCCGGAAGGAATCTGCATTTATGGCAGCTCCAAAACGTCTGCAAATTTGCAGATTTTTTCGGGGTAGCCAAAAAGTCCTCTTCTTGGTTGGATATGCACATCGGCCAACACACATATTCACTCCGAATTCTGCGAGAGCATTTGACATTTGCAGGAAATTGTAATTGGCTTGTTGATTTTTTGACTTTCCGGCATTCGGGGTGTCAACAATCAGTGAACTGTCAAAGTGTGGAACGGAAAAAGAAGTACTGGCTAAAGAAAGTCCACCAAATTTATCCTTGATTTTCTAAGAGGTGCATTTGCCGAGGAGATAAAAACATCTGAACGGGACACAGAATGGATTCATCGCCATTTCATCCGTGCGACGAAGCAGTAATAGCAACCAACGACGATGCGACGGACTGCAAGCGGAGTGCCGTCCGACTGGGATATTGGAAGGATGACTACATAGGCTACTTTGTGAGGAACCAGGAACGTAAAGCGCCCGAAATAAATCGTGGCTATTTTGCCAGGGTCAAGGGCGTTGAAATGTGCATAGAGAAGTTTCTCAAGAAGACGAACGACAAGTGTCAAATTGTGAATTTGGGATGCGGCTTTGACACCCTGTACTGGCGCCTCAAGGACTCATCGCACAATGTGTCCAATTTTATAGAATTAGATTTTCCGTCAGTAACAGCTCGTAAGTGTTACATAATTAAGCACAACAAGAATTTACTGCAGAAGATTCACGATGAGGACGGCGAGGTGAAGCTGAGCCCAACAGACTTGCATGGTCCAAACTATCACTTGATAGGCGTCGACCTTCGCAACATTGATGAGTTAGATAGCAAGCTGCAGCAAGCTGAGATTGACTATAAATTGCCGACTATATTTCTGGCTGAATGCGTCCTAGTCTACATAGAATCGCAGAACTGCCGGAATATGCTTAAGTGGATTTCAAACCGATTCGAGTCTGCTGTGCTGGTAAATTACGAGCAGGTGAACATGAATGACCGGTTCGGTGAGGTAATGCTGAGCAACCTTAGAGCTAGAGGATGCAGTTTGGCTGGAGTGGACTCGTGCATATCTTTGGACACTCAAATTCAGAGATTCCTTGATTGCGGTTGGACTGGGTGCAGAGCTTGGGACATGGTGCAAATATATCAGAGCCTATCACCCGGGGAACGCCAAAGAATCGAAAGGATCGAAATGCTGGATGAGACTGAGCTTCTAACGCAGCTGTTCCAGCATTATTGTTTAGTAATCGCTTGGGTCGGAGAGCTATTCCAGGATATCGAGATTACTGTAGAGAAGCGCATGTCATCACTTAACATTGATTAACTCTCCAGGACTAGGAAAGGAATTCAATATTTTTTTTTCAGAGCTCACACGGAGATATGTCGGACCGAAGACTCTTAATTATCCATTAAAAAAACGGAGCAGATTGTGGATTCATACCAATTTCGCTTGATCTTTCTTTCCCAACTACCGGCGATTAAGGGCCCGGGCTGCTTTCATTTTCTTACAAATATTTAAATTAAATATTTTCTTATAAATAAACATAAGTAAATGATTCAAAGTGTTTGCAGGAAGGTCTCCACGAATTGTAAAACTGCTTGTTTTTGTTGCTTGCTTGACTCATTATTAAAAATGAATCTTAATTTTAATGCTTCTTTTCGCTTATGTGCCCCGCGCTGTAGTCTTCCTAGCCTATTTAGTGAATCAATTCGTTTGTTGCCTGTTCCCTTCATTTTCAGCTCTTTTAAATTTATGGATTGAGAACATGCGAATTGTGGGCGGTCTAAAAAGCCTGCTTTATTATCAAATTTTGGATTTGGTTTTTTATTCGCCCTATAAATTCCTATCGACTGTTTCATTTAGATTCGATATTTTTTAAAATGCGTTTTTGAAATTGTTTATGGACTGTTCTTGTAAATTTTATAGGGTCTTTGGATTTTAAATAATGCAAATATAACCTGAATTATTTAAAAGTTTGCAAATAATTTAAGGATTCCTGAAAGTCACCGTTTTGCCCGGTAAAATCAGTTCCCCGAAAATTAACCCTCTGCTCTCTTCAATCAAAGTAACGAGCTTTAAGAGATCCGAACCTCCTGACAGTTCGCGAGAGTTTCGGAGTAAACTTCAAAGCTGGCTCTCTTTACCACAGTTTTACCAATTTGATCACGAATTTAAAGCTGCATGATGATGACGGCGACGACGAAAAAGCTCACTCGGTGACAGCGCGTTATCATAGGAAAGTTGTCGGAAGTGTGGGGTGAAGGAAGCCCGCCCGTAGTCGTCCTAGGCCGTAAATAAAATCAAAAGTCGAAGTGGTGCCGCTCGAGAGTGAACCGTCGTCGTCGTCGCAGTCGAAACCGAAATCTCTATGGAAAATATTCGATAGTAGTGCAACAACACCTTTTCCGACACCTTCTTTTCTTTATTATTTGGTTTTTGTTTTTTTTCGGGGCCACCAGAAGACCGAAAGAGGGGTTAAAAAAAAGTCTTCTTCGTGCGTGCCGCCGCTTATCAAGTTCGATCAGCAGGGCCCCAGCAGTTGCACCAGTACCGAGCAGCTCAGGAAAATAACCTTCAAAGAGGACGAGCCTTCGGCGATTGTTGAGTTGGATGATTTTCCAACATTTCGCAAAGTTCTTTACTCCCAGGCGCTTCTTCTGTCATCCAAGTTAATATTTTCTTTTAAATATTCCGCGGTGATCATCACACGGAAGTGCGAGCGATAATGATTGCCAAAATGTCGGCGCTGCGTAAAATCCATCATACGGTGCCAAAATTGCTCAGCACGGCCACAAGGTAAACAGATAAATTTGCGATACCATCGAGGCGAAAGTATTCTGCTAATTGTGTCCACAATTACCGGCCTATTGATTGCCTTTGTTGTTGGCAGGACAAAGGTCAATGCTCGGCGAAAGTGGAACAGTGGAACATGTTTATTTTTGAGGACATTTTTCAGATATGAACACTTGTATCCTTTTCAGAACAATATCTATAACATCGCAGACAAATAAAGAAACAGAGTCTTGGCTGAGCAAATTGCTGGTAAGGAAAATCGAACCTACCAAGGAACCCCACAGTCGCATGCTCAGCGACAAGGAGATCATCTATGCCCTCCACACGCACAACGTAAGACCCGATTCTATTAAAGAGTATCTGGCAAATTAGTAAGATAATGCCTAAAATATTTCTACATTTTTATTAAAAAAAATCCCTTTAACTCTAACAGTAAGAAAACAGTCGAGTTGATTGACTCAAAGAAAGACAATATTTCATGTAACCTGATCGGGTCCTGGACCGTTCAAGTGGGTGACATGGACCAATGTGTGCACCTATGGAAGTACACCGGAGGTTTTGAGAAAATCGATCAAGCCAAGGAGAATTTATGGAATGATGAAGTAAACTTCAGTTACTTGGAAATTATTGATTAACATTCATTGCACGTTTCCCTTAGGACTACCTGCGTCTTATGGCCGAAAGAGGCACTTACCTGCGGTCTCGTCATTTACAATATTTACTTGCGTTCAGTTATTGGCCTCAAATAGCACTCCGTGATCCTAAGCACATTTATGAAATGCGGTAACTTAGACTTTATGTAGTTTTAAAGAATTCAATTCCAAAAGGAAAATACTTTGCAGCTCATATCGTCTTAAACCAGGCACTATGATCGAATGGGGTAATAATTGGGCAAGAGCAATCAACTTTCGACAGAACAATAATGAAGCGTTCGCTGGATTCTTTTCCCAAATTGGACGACTTTACAACGTCCATCATATTTGGTGTAAGACCTTTTTAGCTTTTAAATTTACCAGGTGGTCTACCATAAAATGAATGTACGGAAATTCACTGTATGCTTAATTTCTCTTATACTGTAAGCAAACAGGATAGCAACGTTAGAAATACTTAAAGTAGTAACTGCCAAAGTCTGATATTTGAAAAATGTTGGCCTAGTTTATTTTCTTCAGCAAACAGACTATTCTAATACGGGTCTAAAATAAATCAAAGTTTGTTTTTCTTTGCTTAGGATGCTAAAGATATGATCCAATTAATTTTACAAGAAAGAATGAAGAACGAAAAGATTGGCATTTGTTCTAGTTCGAAACACGATTATTCACAGCCTGGAAGTGGCAGAAATAAAGTCCTATGCGATGTACAAGAAACAAAGAAAACAAAAGACGTTTATGACTCGACTTTGACGCCGATATCGTACGTACCGAAACTTAAAAGCATTCGCTTTAGTACCTTTAATTCGTCGTTCCTTTATTTTTTTCAAAATTCCAAGCACACGTGGCTGAATTCTTGTTTTTTTTATTTATACAAGAACAAAATCTGTCTATAATATATATTACTTTAGTTTTTGTTTAATCTGGTAATTTGGAAATTATCTCACCTTGTTAATTTTTTCAGGTTATAAATCCTTACAGGAAAGGAAGGAAACACGTGAAGCAGCATGGCGCTCCCCCGGATGGGATGAATGTGTTGCTTATACAGTACCACTCATACGTGAAATGCATTGTCGCATTTTAGCGCCTACGGAATTCTCCCCAACGCAATAATTTCCAGTTCAATGATAATATTTAAGCCGAAAAGTAAAACTCGAGAATGTATAACAATGAAACAATGCTTTACGCCAACAGCTTTAAGTTTATTGTTGCAATGAGGCAAAGGAAAAACTGTACAGTAAGGTTTAAGCACAAAAATATTGTTACAAGACTTAAAAAAGCTGTAGGGAAATTAACGATTACGAAAAAAGTGATTGAGTTTTATTATTATTTTTTTATTATAAAAATTTCGATTTTTATCCGATTCTGGATCTTTGCTTGTTTAAATTTTGTCGTATTAAGTTAAAAATTAAAGCGCATTTATTACTAATAATTGAAATTGTAAATTGCTACTATAAAAATGTGTTATATACTTTTTTATGTGTCCAATAAAGGAAGTAATACAATAATTCGAACTGTTTCAATTTGATTTTTTGTTTTTTTAATTTTAAATGATAATAAAATGTATTCCATTTTCTTTAATTTTTTAATATAAAATTCCATTTCCATGAAAACGTTCCAAAACATATAATTTTATAGATCCGTTTGTATTTACTTTTGAGAAAAATAAAAAAAATATGGAAGGAGGACAGCTTAAAATCCCCTTATAAAAAACGATAGCAGCTTTTACAAACTAATCTTCAAAAATATTTCGAAATACGAATTCATTGCGAAGAATATTTTGGTATAAGACAGACTACTTTGTATGGAGTGTGTATAATTTGTTGAATAAATTAATAATGAATTTTTCTTTTGCAAATTTCTTTTTAAAAGTAGGAAAAAACAGGCGGTATTGATTAAAACACAAACATTTAAGATTCGCAGAGTTATCGTTAGTAGAAATTCTTGAGGTGATCTTAGCACGCCCCTTTATATAATTTAAAAAAAAAAAAAACAAATAGAAGACACAGATAAAACAGAAAAAAGAAATGCAGTCATTGGGATTGCTTTAAATATAATTTAAAAATAAAATAAAATTAATCTGGGATGATAAGTGCTCTTTGTGGAGAGTTTTTACCAACGTCAGGATGGCCGAGTGGTCTAAGGCGCTGCGTTCAGGTCGCAGTCCACTCTGTGGGCGTGGGTTCGAATCCCACTTCTGACAAAGGCGTTTTTTTCCTCTTCTTCACTTTTATAGATATTTCTTAAAGACATCACGCCGAATTCTTTCACTTGGAGCCCCTCCCCTTTTTTCAATATCGAAGGTTGCCGTCGATATACGGAATCTGAAAGCGCTTTGTAAAAATGGGCCACATTGTAAAAATATGCTCAAGAGTTTTTTTGAGATTTATGGCGGTTGCCCGGCTCCGGTCCCTTATCGCCGAAATTCACAAAGGAAGCGATAAAAGGTCATTAGCAAGAAAACTGAGAACGTTTAGAGCTCTGCGAATTCTTTTCTCCGCGCGGTGTGTGTTTTTTTATTTTTAAAAACCACCGAAATATTATTCACCACCTCCTTGAGAAAACATGGATACAACGGCCAAAAGGGGCTGTGGTGGCGGGGGACGTGTGCTTTATTAACGAACAACTGGCCTTGGCCTGATATTGCTTTTTAGTTTTTCTGAAAAGAATTTTTCGCACACAGAACGTCTCAAGATCGTTCAATTATTTCTATTCCGTGTGGGGCATCATTAAAAGAAGTGAGGGAAAAAAAGAAATTTAATCTTATGCATGGTTCTTCCTACTTCTTCTAAAGGTTCTTTGTTACTCGAGGCAGTAAGGTCTAGTCTAGTTTGCAAAACAATGAAAAAAATGAAATTAGAAAGAAGACAAAAAAATGTACCCATTTTTTGGGTTCCTGCTTTCATCTAATAGATAAATACCTCGAGAGCATCAAAAGACGAAGGTATATAGACGCGAAGGTAGAGAGATTTTCGTGGAGAAATTCTAGACAATCTAGAATCTTTGAATTCAATCGGGCACGCTATAGAGCACAGCCATTAAATCTCTTTTTTCTAATTGGGACGCAGATGAGCTTTGGAACGGCCGCCCGCGGGGGGAGTGACGTCCAGAAGAAGTTGCGTTCGCGTTATAAGCTAATCAAGTTACTTCGACAACGTCTTCCACTTGTGCCACTTAAGTGGAGGAGGCCCACGAAAACATCTTGTAAAGAAGGTAGCTTATAGCTTATTCTCAGAAAAGCAGCAGCGCTTATTATCAATTCTACCTCGTCTGGCATTCGGGACAATGTCCAAGTCGTCGAAATTATATTATACTCATATAGACATAGATTATTGCTTCTATTGCGAACTTCGCACATTGTTTTCGGGGGATTTAAGTTACGTAATCTGCGCGCGCAATCATCCATCCAAAGCAGTTAACGCACCCGGCCACTTATTCGGTCTAATCATGTGGGAAACATCTTTTTAAACCCCAGAACCCCCCCTACCCCAACGGCCAAAAAAAAAAAGAAAATCCTATGGTCACATATCCGAACGAACAACGTCTTCTTGCCGGGGGTCTCTCTTGGACATATAACGAACTCATAGATTGACCACTATGGAACTATTCGAGGCATTCACGAAACTTTCGTCATCATGGGTCATCTCGCAGCATCTTCGAGAAAAGACCGCCTTGTTAACAGGGGCAAAATGCGTCCAATATAACGACCGCTTTCAGGTAATTATTAAAATTTGCCTATTCAAAAAGACGACACAAACGTTGTCGGGGCCCGCTAACAATGCGATGACACTATGATTTATATATTATGCGACCGCACCGGTTTGGGCAACCCGCGATCATAGAAAGACTGACTGAGATCCAGAAGATCTACGACTTGATAACTATAATAAAAAAAAAAATAAGAAAAAAATTTCTCCTCCAAGTAAAAGTCTTGTATAACCTCTAGAATTGGATAATGCGGATTCAACGGTGGTATTGGGGACCGGAGGCGGGACCGGGCCGTAACGAATAATCCCTTTAGAAAAAAGAATGCAAGATCTTAACCGTCGTCGTACTGAAGATCCGTCGAAAACCCGCGCTTCTCTACTGCTGTTTATATGTGCTCTGTGGGGCAAAGCCGCTCTCTTGTAGGTTACCGTTTTGTCAGCAGTTGCTTTTAGGTCAGTAAGTCACTCACTGGCTTCTTTTTTTTCTGGTCAAAAAAAGGTTTTTTTCTTGGGTCTGGCGAGAATTTTTCGGCGGTGAAAAACGGTTATATTTACTATCGCCATCATTTTTCTTGACCATGTTGGGCCATTTTTAGCACATTCTACAGACGTAGGAATTTTTGATAGGTCTAGTAAAGTTTAGTCAGATTTAACAGAGTACATAAGGGTCAGTGTGTTAACAGGTTACGACAAATTTGGCGTATTTGAAAATGTATGGACATTTTATGAATACAACTTTAATAATGTTATAAGAGAATCTTTGCGGCGTTTGTTGAGCATATTTCTATATAAGGAACGGACATTTGAAGCATTCCCTAGCTATTTTTCAAATTAACAGAAAAATGAGTCGTTATTGACTAATAACTAGGTAATAATAAATCATACGTACTGAAACAATATAACTTGCTTAAGATCTTTTAAAAAATTGTAAAGAGCAAAAAACGAAATCGAAATGGAACTTTAAGATCAAATTTTTCTCAGAATTCACTAAATTGCTGTCCCCCATTACTTTAATTAATACTAGGAAACCGATGGTATTGAATTCTTTACTCTTATAAAAAGTTAAAGGGATTACATAATACCTGCATATCTTCATAAGCTTAAACAATTTTTCTGAAACCATTTCACAAAAACTTCGGTAGCGGTGGTAGCGATTTCTTTGTTGTATTCTGAAACAAATTAAAAAAAAAGGTACGTTAGGACAAACGCTGGTACTTGTTAAAGTTAATTTGTTCAAAGTTGGAAAAATTATAACAAAATAGAACTCACAATCAGACATGAAATACCAATAAACAGTCTAGGAATAGTTCTGCAAATTACTCAAGTTATTACAGCTTCTGTAATGACCCAAGTGGTCAAATTAGATACAATTCTCAACTAGTGAAGAACATAATAGAAACTGCTTCTAATAACTACCCTGGAAATGTGAGAAATAACATTATGCAATGGTTAATATCTCTTCCTTCCTTTATCTAGTTTACCCGCCTGACGAATTGCAAAGGTAGTGCTAGTTAGTCGATGAAACCGTTGCACTTACGTAAAGAAAGCCATCGTCAGCAATCTTGTTTTCAAGGGGTTCAACAACCAACCTTGGTAGAGAGTGCAACCACCAAACTTACTTGGTTCAATAGCCAACCTCGGCTGCACTTTTTAGGCCTTTGAGCTTTTTGTGGTTGCACGTCAAGGTTTTCGCATTCGCTGATCTCAAATTTACTTTCTGAATTTTTTCCAATTTGAGTAGGCCTATCCCGTTTTGGAATTTTCAAAAATATTCGTATGTCTCTTTCTTCTTTTGTAGCTCTCCCGGTAAATCAGATTTAACCATAAGGGAAAATTATTTATCAAATTCTTTTTTTTACATAGATTGAATCCAGTTCCGTTTTCTTTTAGATTTTCCTTAAAAGTACATACCCAGAAAATGTCTATGTACAACTTTTGGATTTCTTATTTTATTTTTAGAAATTTTTATAAAATTCATTAATTTTCACAATTACAACATCCTTCTCGATTTTCTGCATTCCAAGATTTCTTCATTTAAAACAAGATATCAGAATTGGCAATAATAAGTAGTGGCTTTACTTTTGCTGCTAATTATCATTAAAGTCCCTCTAGCTATAAAAAACAAATAAACACTATAAATGGAATAATCTACACTAACCACTCAAATGGCCTGGCTTCCCTCCCTAAAAGCATTAAATTCATTTTGGTTGTTTATTCGTTCTAATCAAATATGTGCTTTAAATATCTTCAAGTGTATAGCCCTGGCTACTGTGGAAAATTGAATTAATGTTGGCAATAAACATATGGCTAAATTCACAAGACCAGAGAGCTGCTGTGATCAACATCAAGCAATAATAAAAGGCAACAAATCGTAATTGATCGTCATTTGAAGGAAATGGTTTAAATGCTTGGAACCTTGTCGTACTCCACACTAGACATTAGAACAATTTGATGATCGAAGTGTTTTTGCGTTTAAATACCATATAATAAAAAAACCGAAAATACGAATACATTTTTGCAAGTGTAAAACATTTATGCGAGCGTCTAACCCCCCTAATGTCTGTTTTTAATGGCGACAGCAACAAGAACCTATGGCAAGCTGCAGGTCAGGTGTTTTATAATTGAATTCTGGGAATTTTTCGATTTTGAAACTATTTATTGTACAGCCACCGGTAACCGGCTAGGGGATCCCACAAAAAAATTGATGATCGAAAACTCAGTAGTTTTCCCCGCCAAGTTTATAACAAACAGCTTTTCAGCTCCTTGAACTAATCAGACATTGTGTGAAATCTTAGCAAGTGTGGTAGGTAGCCCACTAATTCTCGTCTTCCTGTTTATTTAGAAGTACCCCAAAGAGAGAAGATACTACAAGCAAAAGTTGTAATTTAATTTAATTTTTTTTTATTATTTTTTACTTTATTTCTTTTTGCAGAAATCACTTGAGAAAAGAATTCACTCAGTTTCCATCGGTGGATACGAAAAGAAACAAATTGGCGGCAAAAGAGCAAAAGTAGGAAAAGAAAAAGTGGAAGTCGATCTCCTCAAAGAAGAAGTTAATTCCGTTTGGTGCAGTGGCTAGGTAAGCGGAAATTTCCACTTAATGGACGAAAACTTGTTAGACAGACACGGAACTGGTGATTTATTTTCTCGAAGGCCCTAGGGCAAGAAAATTTTCCTCCGGTGTGCCGGCCGGCCGCGAAGAGAAAACCCACCGGCCCACTGTTGCACCGTGCCGCAACCGTGCGAAAAAGGTGCCCGTGCCTGTTGCTGAAATTTAGCAAAAGACAGCGCGCCGAAGAAAACCGCAGAAAGCCGGCGGGCGTGCGGGTCGCTGCAATGCTGCCGGACGGTAATATATGGACGACGAGGCCTCAGGGGACAGGGGGCGTGTTTCCCTGGCGAATTATCACCGGTGCAATAAAAATGTGAGCCTGTATAATTCTATTATTGAAATGCAGTGAAAAGCATTATTTAGCAGCGGTGGGGATCTTCGCGATCGGCGATCACCGATCACGAGTCTCTCGACCGCGCCAGCTGCGCGGACATCCGTATGAGAAAAACCAGTGATGCAAACTCGAAATCCCAAAATATGAATACTCGAAAAATAAACTGGCCAATAAAACGATCCATTTAAATACCTTTTATATTAGGCTTAAATTTCGACAATACTTAGATGAAACAGGCTTGGCGAGTTGGACTATTTAAAAAGCAAAAAATTGTATAGTTTTTTACGATTTGTTGTAGTCTTTATGCATTTTTGTAAATTAAACATTGTTATTGTGGCAAATGATACAGATAAAATAAAGTTTCGTTTTTAAAATTTCTCTCGTAGTAAATTTTCTTTTGTAGTAGGTTGACAGCTATATTCTTCAGGTGTACGAAAAGTTAGAATTGTATTATTAGTTAAATATATTTTTTAAAAGGCACATCACATTACGTGTTTCAGGAAACTAATATATGCTTTTGTTTGCCCTCAATGTAAAAGTTAGTTACGGGCTGCAGCAGGCTATTTAGAATCTAACTTATCTGAGCATAGCCAATTGCTCAAATGATGGCTTAAACTACGATTAACGCATGCATTAATAGGGAAACTTTTCTCACTTTCTTAAAGGATTGAACGTAAATAACTAGTATCAGGTAGGTATTATAAAAATAAATCGGTTTTTATTAGTTAGCCTATTGACTTTATCCATTTATGGGCATACATAATAATATATCGTTTATTTTCCTGCTTCTAAACATATAATTTCTCTTTCATATTTCTTTAGAACATCACTTAATATACGATTTCTTGTCGAAAGATTTTGTTTAAAAATAAATAATTACGAGTGTAAAATCCTGTATAAAAAAAGCCTAAAAATTAAATGATACATAAATAAAATATAAATAAAATAAACAGATAAGGTTAAAAATAAGTCAATTTCAACTTTAAGATAAGTAGATAAGTGGTTTAAATAGTTGTTTTTTTAGATTAGCAATGAAATAAAGAACCATTGATTGGATTTCAATTAAACTTTCACTTTTTTCACATTTGAAAGAGCAAGCTTGGATCTAAAAATGGATTTTTGGTAAACTGGAAAAAATTGTATATAAAATAAGAATATATAAGAATTTGAAAAGTCTCACTATGTCCTATAAAAATTAAGAGACATCAATAGGATGAAAGAGGTGCATAACTGTTTTAGTGTTAAAAATAATTAGATCTACTTAAAACTAAATAAAGTTTACATCACTGGCTTCGATCCCATGTGTGGAAACATTTGTAGTCTCCGCGGCCACAGTTGTGCAGCTCTCGGGGACTGTAGAGGCTCAGCTAAAGAATTCCTCGATTGTTGTGTTTACACTTTTTTTCGTTGCGGATCGCGCGCGCCTCCTCGCGCGACTCCACATATTGGCCTTGCTGATCAGTGATCAGTAAAACTACAAACTAGAATGTCAGAAAAGGCCGCGGCGGTGGCGGTGGTGCTGCTGGTGGTGCGGCACGGTGCCCCATACTGCGGTATACTCTGGTCATAGTTGTTGTTTTCGCGATATAGTACATGTGTTCCCTATTTTCTTATATGAGATAGTGTCTGCACGAATGAACACCGTCCTCGCGGCTCGCGCTACGCGGGGTACGTACCGTCAGCGATCTGCCGCACCGTCCGCGCCGATCCGCCGATTTGCCGTTTCGCGGGCTATAGTCGTCCAAATCATTCATGAGTTTGTTCATTTTCAGATAAAAGCGGGTTGTGTTGTTGGATTGGGAGTTGAGTTTTTCGAATTGGATCACAAGAGACTCCGGTGGATGTGTAGAGTGTATGGTGAGCCTGGTGGTGAGCCCCTTGGTCGTTTGCTCGTTCGTTGTCTGCGCCAGCAGCACCAGCCAGAGCAGCTCCCCGTGGCTGTAACCAGTTTATCCGCCGCAGCGATTGCTGGGAGATCGTACTCGCCGTCGTCGTCGTCGTCTTAGCCGTCGTCGTCCAAACCACACCGTCTTCGTCTTGTACGTCTACGTCGTCTTCTTCGTTTGTTCGTGCTTCTTAAAAGGAACACTCTATACTTCTTTGGGGTCTCCTCTTCTTGTGCCGAATATTTGTAAATGTGTCAATATTTT
The DNA here is from genome assembly GCA_001932985.1 of Proctacanthus coquilletti. Lineage (NCBI taxonomy): Eukaryota > Metazoa > Arthropoda > Insecta > Diptera > Asilidae > Proctacanthus > Proctacanthus coquilletti. The sequence goes on along the minus strand of MNCL01000056.1, from coordinate 115,134 downwards.
TTCTTTTTTTTGGATTTCGCTTCGATATTGTTGTATATAAAATAAAATGCACAACAGTACGATTTGAAGAATAAAAAGAAAAAAACAAATCGTGTTTTGATGAGTAAAAAGTAACCAAATGTTATAAAGGAAAAAATAAAATAAGAGAAAAAATATAAAGAGAACTTTTTTATTTCCGGTGCGCGGTTGACCTTATTCCTTAAGTGTTTGATAGGTGTGTTGCCCTGCTCAGTAGTCTCTGTTTGATTAAACTCTGATTGCAACCTTAAGTGGTATATATTTTTTTTGTTACAAAATAAGTGCAAGGTTTACTTTATTTCTTATTATTTTATTATTATTTTTTTAATGTGAATGAGCGGCCTCTGGAGTGTTGCACGAAGTGTGTCTTTCAAAAAGTGGGATAAAAATCGCGATTAGTGTGAAAATGCTGTAACGATTTTGTTGACCCGTTTTTTTCTTGTGCCGCGCTCCAATATCCACGTATAATAGTTATAGTAGTCCGGAGAAAAGAAGATTTCGGTTTGTGGGACTTAATTTGCTTAAATAGTATCATAATAATATTAATAACAGTGACTATAATTTCGTATATAGGAGCAAAGCCTCCACTGAAATGATTATATCCAAGGATCTGTTTCTTCTTGGTGAGCAAGACTATCTCCGTCTACCCACGGACAACAAGAAGCATCCCAAAGGATCCTCCGTTCACCTGGCGACTGGAATGGAAAACGCGAAAGCTATTAATGATAGGTAGGTAAAGATTCGCGATCTGAGCGAAAAAAAACTCTAAATACTACAAATACAGCGTCTTTGAATGGTATACTGAAGTGTATGTTGATGCTATACTGAACCGATGATGCGACGCAGTGCAGACACAGCACCATCATCAACTCTCCAATGCGGAGGACCAGCCAGCGTGAAAATGGCTTTATTTCGCTATATCCGGGTAGAAAACACGAAATTGTTTTTATCACGAATTGGTGACCCACTTTTCCAGAGTTTATTAACCGGTTTTGACCGAATGGATACGCCGCCGAGATTTGAACTCCCCCCGAAAGGAAAAGAATCACCACAAGGCAATAGCAGCAACAGTAAGCAAAAGAGTCTGAGCGTTGCGCGCGCTCGCGCACCCGCCACCACCGCCGCCGTAACGCGCGTAACGTGCGGCACCACCGCGCGAAACAGGGTCATTAAACTCCGTGCGGGCAGAAGTCTTATCACTCTCAATATCAACAAAGTGAACAAACTTTGACCCAGTATTTTCTGCCAACAAAAATAACTTTTCTGTGCTTTCCCCCAATCGGTTCTCAATCCGGGCCGCTGGCGAACGGGTGGGTGAGGTGAGATGAGCGGTTCGGTGAGGGTATAGAGAGGTATAGGAGCGCAGAATGAGAATGATTGTTACCCCAAAAGAAACTTTCGAAAGAGACCAAATTATCCCAATTCATTTTAAATGAAACGATAGAAAATTAAATTAAAAACTGACTATAAATGGCTTGAAACATTTGTGAACCGAACAACAGTATCAAAAGTAGCAACAAGCAACAGTAGCTCGAGCGCATGTATAGCTCTATAGGCTATAGGCTCAAAGTCGCGCGCTGCTAGCTGCTAGCCTATCTATCTAGACGCGGCTATATAGTATTATATACATAGTATATACAATAATAAATATACAGTGTGTTGCTCAGCGCCATCACTTTCCCCAGAAGTTCAATGCCCTGAGAGCTGGCAGCCGTATCGTGAAAACAAATCAAAACAAAAGCACTTCAGCGGCATACATTTTTCTATTAATGCACCATCGGGCAGTGTTAAATATTTCGCATTCGGATCGGGTTGGGGCGCTCCGCCAGCCGCCAGCCGCCGTCAAACCAAGCAAACCCCGAGCCAGGGCTCTTTATCTACAAACAGCAACAACTGCGCGCGCAGCTTCAGTGCGGCAACGCGCGGTTTGCGGCGCGGCGCGGCGAATCCGGGGCTCCTTCGCACACTAGCAGGTCTAGCTTTTACAGCCGCACCGCGCACTGTCATACACCCTGAAGATGTTGGAACTCCGCTTAAAGTGTTGTATGATTGATTTACTGTTGTGTTCGAATCTTTTTTGTTCGTTTTCTTTAGGGGTCTCTTGATACTTAGAACTCTTGCCTATCAGTGCAGAGTGAATAACGACCGACTAATTGCCATCAGCTAGCAGCTGAAGCATCAGCAGCATCGGCCAGCTGAAGCATCAAGCAGTATCAAGATCCGCGATGATCGTGTTATTCTTCTTTATTATTTTTTTTATCCCATAGGCATTCGGGCCAATCGGACCGAGAATGATAAACACTATATCGGAAATAGCAGATTGGCTTAATTCATTTAGCGTTGTCACACGTATCCTCTCTTCTTGCAGGCTTCTAAACAAAACGCGACAACGGCCGCACTGCGCGCTACGCACGGCTAAGCGGCTAAACGTCTGCAGAGCCACCACTACCATTGGCTATACACCGCAGCGCGTGCAAGATCACCGCGACTATACCGCACAACACTGCACGATCACTTGATGATCGATAGCGCAACAATTGCCTAATTGGGCAATGTCCGCAAAAAAGAAGAAATATGCGACTTTTCATGGTCACAGCGATCATTTTTTGGCCAACGGCCGCAAATCCTCAAAAAATCATCAATTTCATGGCCATTTCTTCCATTTAAGGCGAAAAACTGCGCCGTCGCTGCCGTTGCTGCTGCTGGTGCTGCTTTGGCCCACTAAAATTTGGACCTCTGCACGCCACATTCTTCTTCTTCTTTCTTTCTTTCTCTCATTCGCCGCGCTGCTGCGCTTTTTTCTAGCGCTATTTTTCGGCACCTCACTTTTGGGGTGTTCCGTTAGCGATCGTAAATTCTCTGGGTGCCCCCCAAATTGTTTCATTAGGCAACTGGGTCTCTTGGGAAACCGCGAAGACTGTGACGGCGACCAAGCCATGAACGACCAAAGACGATGCCATGGAAGACATGCAGATATTGCCATGACTTCGGTAACAAAAAAATGCGCCTGCGGCGCAGCTCTCTCGACTAAAAATTCGAATTGCGACCATTCCGACTACGTGAGATTTATTCTTTTTTTGGGAACTTCTTTATATGTACTGTATATGGTTGCCTCCCCGAAGCGAATATTAAAGCTTAAAACAATATTTTACACGCACTAATTGCGGCTTGGTCAGCATATTGCGAAAAAACGCTTAAGCCGCCATGGCGTTGGCTTGACAAAGGCCCTTGAAACCGGGTAGGTCTACTCTGTCTTAAAGAATAAAAGTTAACTTACAGTAGTGTATGGCCTAGGGGGTCCCCTATGATGGGGACACAATAAAAATCTTTTTATGATATTTCTGGTTTTCTGACTTTCATAATTGTGAGTAAACTAAAAAAGATAAGATAAATCGCAACAACGACAAAACCAAAGAGTAATCTTACCTCAAAAAAATATTCCACGCACCATATGTGGCGCGGAGGCAAACTCCTCGAGCCTCTCGTCGAACTGCCGAACAATTTTTCCACGCTTTTGAAAGCTTCCACTTTACTACTCGGACTAAAACAATTTAAGTGGCTGTTAATTTCGCATGGACGTGTAATGGACATTGGACTTCTTCCTAGGGCCATTCGAACATTCGCAATTTTCTCCTCGTTTTTTTTTGCGCTAAATAAAGGGAATTTCAAGCTACAGTTGAGGAGCTTTTTATGCAATAAATTCTGTATGTATACGTGCGTATTGCGACACACTTAACGTCAAACAATGAGCTCTCTATTACTGACTTTGGTGTAGAATTGTTCAATATTTGAGGCATTTTCCGCAGTAGGCCGTTTTATTGCAAGTTGATTTCTTTATCATTCTCAGCAAAACATCTGGTAATGATTTTAATGTTTCAAAAAGGGGAGGATTTCTAAGAATTTTCCTCTTTGGCTTATTCTTTGGCATCCCACACGAAACAATTTTGTATCCGTTTATGTTCAATCTGCATTTTAACTCTGAAAGTACAAAACAAAGTCTAATTATTATGAGTTTTGCTATATTTAATCTTTTACTTTGTATGTTCTTAAGAATTGGTTTCTGGATTATGGCAATGCTTTCACTTTCTTAAAATACTCAGTATTACGTCCGTCTATCTGCTACTTTTAATACGAGATCGATTGACCTCATTCCTTTCTACTAGTATATATATATTTTAGCATATATTTAGTTCCATTATGACTAGAAAACCAAGGATCTTAAATAAACGCGTGTAAAGCTTATATGGAATCATTTCCGTGTAGTCGTATTTAATTCAGTTTAGAGACGTTGAATTTAGATTAAGCATATCAAAAGTCAATGAGTTGCAATGAACCCATAAACAAATCGTATTGCAAACAAAAAACTGCTGAAATTTAATATTAATCCTAATTATAAGAGGGAAGAAAATGTTGACCATAAACGTTACATAAATCACAACAAAAAACATAACCCACTTCAAATTTTTAACAATTTAATATTCTAACTTTGAAAGCAAATAAAAGCAACGATTTTTCAGCGTGACCCTTGTCACTTTAATCTAGCTAAAAAGCGAAAGGTATGCCAGAGCATATTCCAAGTAGACGTATTCATTGTCCGTGCTGCGACAGCGACATGATTTCGCGATTTAACAGTCTTAAACGATAGCAGAGTACATTGACCCTAAAATTGGCATACAATTTTTCTTCTAGCAAAATAAAAAAAGAGGAGAAAGGCATAACCCAAAATTAAGCAAATAATCCAAAAAATATTCTGTTTTCAAGTTTTTAACTCGGGCAATAATCTTTGCAAATTTTTTTCCGGTGGAATTTATCAAGTAAAAGCTTCTACTTCCTATTAAAAACAGATCTTGGAAATTGTAATGCCTGTCGGCCGAACAGCGCCAGATAACGACCATCAGCTGTTGTTGTTGTGGTTACTTATCTACGCTTATGTTCAGTGCCAGTTTGCTAAGATGAGTAGACATGTGTGAACAAATACCTCCCTTATCGTATATTTCATAAAATTCTGACCGATAAAGCCAGAGGTGAGCCTTAAATTTTCTTTCCTCCTTTTTTTTTGGAACGAAATTAAACATATGATATCAACGGAAAGATCACTGCCCTTGTGCAAACATTTGGCAAGTTGAGAGAAATTTTTTTCCCTGATACTAGTATTTAGACTTTGCTGGATCTGTTGGACCCCAAAAACCTTGTCCAGCTAGGGAACAAGTAAACAAAAACGGAATATTGTCAACAAACCAAATTTTAACGCAATAACAAACTGACCTCCCATAACCATATTCAGTTTTGGATGGTAGAAGAAGAAAAACTTTCGACACTCTCCAATCTATCGAAGTCCATCTATGTAATTAATTTGTTATTTATTGGCGATGAGATGGGCGTTAGGAACCTCATAAAAAGGAGAAAATTGAATCAACCAATTATGGCAAATTATGGCAGTCGACTTAAATGCTGTCCCAATTTCTCGAGGTCTCCTCTACTATATATAAAAAAGAAAAAACAACAAAAATACAGAAAGAAAAACACAAACAAAAAAGTTGGCAATTGCCAGACCACCGAAAACATTTCTCAATTTGTTTAATTCGTGTGAAGGTTTCGGCATGTTTCGGTTCTATTAGGTTCGTCAAATGGGGCTCCTATGTCATTTTTAAAAAATCATTTGGCAAATTGCCCAAATTTGTGTATGTCTAACAATTCCATTATTCTCTTCTAGCCGAGGTCGGAAAAATGATTTTTGTTTTGAGTGAACTGAAACCTTGAGTTCACAGAGTTTCATCAAGTGGACAGTGATCGTGATCATTTGAAGACCTATGTTGGGAAATGTTACCTTGAAATGTAGTTAAGCACAAATTAAACACATTTCGACTATTCTAGGGTCCATTTTAATATACCCCGGCCACAAGTATGGCAAGTGAATGAAAATTTTAATTGGAGTTGTATTCGCGACCGTGCCATTTGACCGAACATTAAAACGGAAACAGAAATGTGTCATTAGGGACAACCAGGAGGTTCATGAGATGATTAAGAGCTTCTATTACTCCTACTGGTCGACCATGAACACGCAGACTGCATGAAGATTTGACCTTCACAGAGTGAATATATAAATAATGTGAAAACACAAAATAATGACCTCCTCCATGTGTAATTTGGTAGTTTTGGATTTAAGGGTCTTTTATTAAAAATATAGGCATGATATATTTTTGTACATATTCAAGGAAATTCTCGATTAGGAAGAAAATTCTAGAACAAAACAATTTTTTTATATTCAAAGTAGTGAAAAGGAAAATATTTATAATTCATTAATGGTAATAAAAATAATGGCAATAGCCAAATCATTTGAAATAAATTGATCGCTTACAATAAGTGCTAAGAAAGAAAATCATTCATATCTTATCTTTACCCAATCTTGAGTTAGCGGCAAGTATGTATTATGACTTGTAAATATTGCTCATAAATTTAGATCTTGAATGTTTACACTGAAATTCGTATATCCTCGCATAATCCCGATCATAACATCTTATATAGGTATTTTTTTGCAAATTTCGCAATTAAAAGCAAAAGTAAAGATTATATTTAGATTTCTGAGGTCGTGTCTGATTAGAGAAGTTAACAAATTGCATAATCTTTTCTAGAGTTTTAAGTGTCCAAGCTGAATGGAGGCAGCAGGCAGTCTAGGCTAGATAAATAAATGAAGTATCCGGTAAAGTTTGCAAATAAAAGAAATGACTGCTCTTCTGATTGCTACAATCTTAAAAAAAAATTGTCGCAATATTTGAAAGAAAGTGTTCAAGTTGTTTCGAAATTTGTGTGATCTCTATTGTTACTATTATTGACCTATTGAATAGCACAACTAGAGTTTTACGACACATACACCTTATCGCCAAATGTAAACAAATTTCGCTGTAAATCAATTTTTGAGTTTTATAGAAGCTTTTGCGTGTTTTGCATATTTTATTACCAACGCCAACAGATGGATATCCATAATGAAAGCGAGCTTTTGAATTTTACCTCTTCAGCCAGGGGATGAGTCAAAAATTATGCAGATGTTTGGTACCGATAGCGAAAGTCAAAGTCACACATCGTCCGTCGCCGTCGTCATGAGAGAAAGATCGTCCGTCGCGTCGTCGAAGACATTCAAGAGGACCATCGTCGAAATTTAATAGCCAATGCTGATTTCAGCAACTCTAGAGACCATTGCCCTTGTCTCGACTGTTAGGTTCACACGCCCTAGGTAGATCCATACAAGCCAGAAAACTTATTTCAATTATAATTTAGTAATTTAATTAGGGGCTAGATAGACAAAGTAAGTCAGACGAAAATAAAGAAAAAACTGGTTCACATTACAAAGCTAGTGATAACTCCTTGTCGGATTGCTTAAAATGATATGTCCGGGTAATAAGATACCAAACACACCATATTTCAGACAACGTGTTCGCAAATTTAATTTCTTTGAATACAAGCAAAACGTTTATTTATGCATCAACTTCAGGTGCAATGTGGGCTGGAGTCATCAAACATTTTCACCGGATGCCGGTTCATCAAACTTTTGCTGTAAATTAAGAGGAAAGTAAAAGGCGCCGTTAAGCTTTATGTTTATGCCCTTGGAAAATTGTGCATAAAATTTTATTTTCCCGCGTAATTCACTTTATATTGCAATTATTAATTAATTGGAAATATTAATCATAATTGTAAGATCTTATTGTGTTAATTTGTAGCATAAAAATTGGACGAAAAAAACTAAATTTTGACAGAATAATTAAAGCCTTAAAATTATATTTCGGATTTCCTAAAACTTCTATAGTTTATGAATGTTGAAACAAAGATACCCGAGTAATACGCAATACTAATTTTCTTTTTATTAAGACATGAAAATATCCCCGCTTCGCATAAATCCATAATAAAACAAGTGTTGCAACGCACTTTCTTTTCCATTTCTTGTCATATTTACCAAAATGTAATTTAACATTGCATGGTGTTACAAACAAGTCCATGTGCAGTGTGATTCACTCGAGTGCCGTGCCGACTTTGATATCACACAAAACGAGCTAGACTCGATGAAGTTCCGCTTTCCGCAATTGGCTGTGGCACGAGACTTTGGTCACGTTCTAACTTGAAAAATTAAAGCAGCAATAGATAAAAACTATGCTATGTAAACTTTTTAACGAAGAATGAATTTGTTGGTAAAAGGAATGCCGGCCACTGACAGACGTGTTTTTATTTTTACCTGCCGAATGCTTTTATTACTTTCATGCAAGAATTTTAAGTAGGTGAAAGAAGATAATTTGAATTTAAGTTTCTTACATATCTACCTATCTTTTTTCTTTGGGTATTGCAAATTTGTTAAGATTAAATTATTTTTAATTAATTATTAACCAATAGAATTTATTTTCTAAATAATTAAACATTTACGAAAGGGATACAAATACTCACCAACGTATGTCGTTATGCATGAGTTCATGTTAAAATTTTAGATATTCTTCTGGATTCGAAATTAAATCCAAGAGGAGAAAATACTCGTTTGCAATGTACTTATTAATAAGAATACCACATTGAAAAGAGAAATAAAGTATCTTTTTGATACATACTTATAGTATAATATTTTATTGCTTTTCCTCTTTGGAGAACTTGTCTGTTAAAAAAATGTTAGACATGCGAGTTCACATTATTATCATTCTATTTATTAGTAAGGAAGAAGTTTCCATAAAAAAATCGTAAGTATAATAATACGATATCAACTCCAAATAAAAGAATCCAATCAGAATATAAGCGAGCTAGTATAAAAAACCATCGTTGAAAGCAAGTCTTCCTTTTACATACCTTTTCTTCAAATAAGGTTCGCCCACCATGATGTTCTTCCCGCGAACTTCGTTCGAATTGCAGCTGATTCAGAAAAAAGGAAGATTCAGACAGGAGAGGAATTTGCTTCCAAAAATACCATCCGAACCATTCCCGTCTGAACATTTTCATTATTTTTGCATTCTCTTGCGCAACATTCAGTCAGTCACTCATAGTCGAGATACCATGCAAATAATGAAGTTGATATCTGAGGTGCAGCAGCGCCAGCACCAACAGGCATCATTTGTTTAAATGCTTTTATTCCAGAAAATCACGCACAGTCCTCTGAGATTCCGCTCGGCTTAAGCCAACAACCTAATCCCGAAGTCTGTGTCAACGATCGACAAACTACGTAGATAAAAGCTGTAAACTATGAGCGTGTGTTATTTACTCCATGATAGTGGATTAAATCGTTTCGGGCTCAAACATGCGTACTGTAATGTAAAGGTGGATTTGTCACTTAGAACAGAGGCACAGCACAAAATATGGGGCTTGACTGATGTCAGAACTTCAAAATAATTTTTGTTATCTTTAAAAGTGATTTAGCGGAAAATATTTATTGTTCCATTCTCATGTTTTTCCAGATGCTTCCAAAGTGGTTCAGCAGGAATGCTTACTGACTCATATCTACTATCTTTTTATTGTTTGTTGCAAAAAAAAAAATAAACAAAATGATTTAGTAAGTTTTTTTGAACGTATATAGCCTTTAAAAAATCTGCATAACACACTTTTTAAAGTGCCACATCTTATTCTTATGTAATGCGCTCTTACGTTTTGTGTTCACATGTTAATGAGCCTTTACTTTTGTTATCGTTTCGTTACACATCAGTGAGAGTGAAATAGTTTCTTTTCCCAAAAGGTGCGACTCTTTCCGCAATGACTTTCGGGCTGAAATTCGTTCATCAACCCTGGATATTTGTGAATCTTATACGTACATTTTCCTTTTTATATTCGTTTTTTTTTTTGTTGAAGAAAAAATTCGCACTTTTCTGTTTACTTTACACGTTATACACCTTACAAATGCGATACAATGTAAATAGCATAAAGAAGTCAAGGGCCCTTTCCTAATCAGCTACCAAAACAACTGACGAGTGAAAAAGCATTTGGCAAACAATATTTTAATGTTTGTTTTCCGCTTAAAAAGTTGGACAGGACAAACTTTTAACAATCAAATTAAAATTCATGTTTACTGAAATATTTTACACTGCGAACAAACAATTGGCTTTCAATTCGACTAGGTACGTTTATTTTTTCATACCCTTCTTCGTAGAACGGAATCCTATACACTGTACTTAAATAGTGACGAAAGAAATTTAGCAACCAGTTCTTTTTCTAATCAAAACTAAATTTTTACTTATCAAATTGAATTTGCAAAGCTTGAAGGAAACTTCTAATCTTTTGAAATTAAATAATTTATAAGACAAAACGCAGTACAGAAAGGGGGAACAATTCGATTTCCGTAGTACAACAGACATGAAATTCTGTTTATTAACATTTTGTAATTTACTTACTTTACTGTGAAAATGCCCAACTCGTTTAATCTGAATTAAACTCCGACCTGACGTAAGAAAAAGTCAGACCTCAGCTCTAAATAGGTTTTAAGCCCTATTATCCTACAATGGAGCAATTTTCTTCATTCATACGCATGCCCCGTTGTGTTTCGTAATAAATAAACGAAACTAGCCACACGGCAGAGTTCAATGCACCATTTTACTGGCATTTCTTCATGTCGAAATAATAAAAAAAAGAATTAAAAAAAAAAGGAAACACCAAATAAAAAACATTCATTACTCTCCAGTTACGCACTCTGTGAAAGCGTAAACTGCCTGAATGTGAAAGTTTTCTTGACCCAATTCATTTTCACATAATTGTTTTCTAAAGGTACGTCCTACAGTCGAACCCATTCATGATGCCCTCTATAACGATGCGGTTCTTAACAATAATAATATAATTGATACTATATACCGGAAAACGGTTAATGCTCGTAGCTTTCTGAGATCCGTGGCTGGCTGCTTTAAGGTATAATGTACTTTCACCTTACTACGGTACGAGGCCCTTTACTTACGCTTGTAAGTAATGAGATGATGACGATGACGACGACGATGCCGATGCCGCTGCACCTATGCAACAACAGGCAACAGGCGGCCCAAGTAGGTCGCACGTTGCTTACGCTAGGAGGAAAATTTAACCGATCAACGCTTCGTGATTACAAACTTTCGTCAGAGGGCCACAGAGATGACGATGACGATGGATGTGGATATCGACGCCAATATCGCCGAAGTCGAAGCTGAGCCCGTTGAGGCCGCTAAAGCTGCCGCCGCCACTTTTCTATTTCCATTTCCTGGTGTGGGTCATTTGTGGGTTTTGTGGTTGGCAAGGAAAATTGGAGCACTGTTGTCTAGTGATCGTCCATTACTCCTGGTTGAAGTGTTCTATTGTAAATAACATCGGAATGTTGAGCTGTAGGCGCCTAAAAAGGTTTCAGTTTTTTTAAACACGAATCGCCCGAGGTATCCAACAGTTATGGTTTTTGTACCAAGTCGTGTTGTCCAAGCTTTTCCGACGGTCGTTTTAGAGTTTCTCTATTATTGTTGTTGGACGTGCGGTCATACTAGTACTTTGTTTTTACTTTTGGTGAACTCAAGAATATGTTAAAAAAAAAAACGTTTGGTGAATAGAACCCTGGTATACAATTTTATATTGTATTTTAAATTATTTGAGTTGACGAACTCTAAATCGAATGTTTTGACTTTGCTTTTATTTTAAAACGAATGTGCTTTGTTTGAACGACCTTGTGAGAGTGAAAAGTTAATACTTTTTGGAAAATTATCAACGAATTTGTAATGGTAGTATTACAGCCTACAAGAGGAGAAACTTCAATGATTAAGTAATAATAATATCGACCTATTTTTGTGACACCTCTTCATTTCTATTTTCAAATCTGAGATAATATTAAAATTTAGTTCTAGATTACCGCAATTTAACTTTTTTTTTGTATTTAAATGAGCAGTAGCTATTTTTCGTAACTAGTATGATAAATTTTCTTTTCATTGTCTTCTTTATTTCAATAATTATAAAAAATACAAAAGCTGTTGGCTGATACCTTTACTAAAACATGAAATACAGCCAAAAAGCAATTTTATTGAATCAAGTTTTAAATTTAATAAACTATACATTGACCAAATAGATTCATTCCAAACGACCCAGGTCTTGGTAGCACGCGTTTGATGACTAAGAGTATGCTTATCGTTATAAGTGGGAAACAATAACAAAGTGGCCAAGTTTAGAGAAAAGTAGACCTAACAAAAGTACCCTGGAAAACTTTTGTATAGAAAGGGTCTTCGAACTTTCTGGACAATGGTTTTATAAAGCTAGAGGTGACATTGACATGTTGACTATAGCCTTGATATGTTGGCAAATAAGATTTATGAATTGAAGACATCCCCTGAGTACTTGATTCTATCAAGTGCCTGGACAAAGTATAATTAACTGTTTTTATACAAGAGAAGACATCATGGGGCAAAATTCATTTAAAATTTTACTTTTTATTGTATTGTATTTTCATTTTCGAAAATACGTTACCATCAAATTGCTTTGAAAATGTTAAAGGGGTTTTTACATAATCCTGACTATTGTTATTGAGGGAATTGAAACAAAAACCTTCTTTTTCAGACAAGAACACACAACATTAACATTTCCCTATATTCTTGACCCATCGCGGCCTCTTCAACTGTCCTTCAAGAACGTTAGTGCCTCAGTGCAAGGACACCTGATTTTGAGAGATGTAAGCGGATCAGTAAGGTAACTAGCCATTTTAAAAAAGAACTAATCTATTTCTCAATAAAAAAAACAACCTAAAAACCTCAGCCCAGGGCAGCTGCTGGCGATAATGGGACCTTCAGGATGTGGAAAGACCACCCTTTTAGATTGTCTAAGTGGGCAGAGGCGCATTACCAGTGGAAACATTTACATTAACCGTGAACCATTAACCAAAAAATGGCGCAGAAAGATTTGCTATGTGCTTCAGGAAGAAATCTTTTTTCCTGGTCTTACCCTGCGCGAAACATTGGAATATACAGCCTTACTTCGGCTACCAGAAAAGATACCATATTCGGAAAAGATGAGAATAATTGACCGTATTCTTGATCTCCTAGAATTAACCTCTTGCCAGTGCACAAAAATTGGTGATTACCTTAATCGAGGACTTTCAGGGGGTGAAAAGAAGAGAGCGAACATCGCATGCGAACTGTTGACAAACCCATCAATAATGCTGGTCGATGTAAGCAAATCAAAATAAAGTTTTGTTATAAATTATCGGAAATGTAGGTGAAAATTAATTAAAAACAGGAACCGACTTCAGGTCTCGACAGCCATTCGGCTGCTTCCCTCATTGGTACATTGCAGAATTTGGCATTGCAGGAGAATAAAACGGTTGTGATCACTGTTCACCAGCCCTCGTCGCAAATCTTTTACATGTTCGATAAATTGCTCCTTCTCTACAGCGGACGTTCAGCTTTTTTTGGAGACACTAAAGAAATTGTTGATCACTTTCAGGCTGTTGGTGCTATGATAAAGCCACACTATAATCCTGCAGATTTCATTTGTAAAATGATTTATTTTTTAAAAAATCATTTCCAAATTATTTGTATGTTCTTGCAGTAGAACAGCTGAAATCATCACCGGAAATACGAGAGAAATTATTTCTTGCCACAAAACAAAGCCAAACCTCCCTAGAGGGAGGAGACCTAAAAAACGACAGTAGCAACAACAAAATGCAGGAGGCTCTTGCTAAGGACTTCTATAATCACAACAATCACAATAATCATAAGGTGGCAGTAGTTAAGACCAGCCAAACAAATGGAAATTGTAAAGAGCCTATCGAAGAGGTACAACAGCTCTGGCTGGACACACAGTCAAACTTCAGTTCAACATCCAGTGAATTTCATGAGGGCGAATGCCCTTTGGGGTATCCGACAGGATTTTTTACTCAATTTCGGGTATTGTCGAAGAGAAATTTTCGAGAGGCTCGACCAAGGATGTTATCTAATTTAAATTGGATCCAAACTATAGGATTAGGTTTAATGGCAGGCGCTATTTGGTTCCAGCTACCTAGAACAGAGGAGTACCTTCATGATATTCAAGGATGGATGTTCTTTTCACAGACGTACTGGATGCTGTTTGCCTTATTTGGTGCTCTTAGCTCATGTAAGTTGTCTTTTAATCTATTTGTAACATATTTATTGTGTTCAGAAGTAAAAAATAATAGATCAAGTAGTACAGCATCTACATAATATAAATATTTTTACATTAGTGCTTAACTACATAAAATAGTGTGAAGGGCACTTCTCAGGGTGGAATTGAGTACGCTGTCTCAAGAGATAAATTATTTTTATGAATTTTAAAATTTGTATATAAAATACACCATGTATCAAAACAATTTTGGATATTTACCTTTTAGTTCCACCAGAAAGAGAAGTAATAAGCAAAGAAAGGCGTGCGGGAGCCTATAGGCTGTCAGCTTATTATCTTGCCAAAATGCTCGGTGAATTGCCCCTGGTGATAACACTCCCAACATTCTATCATATTATCAGTTATCCAATGATGGGCTTTAGTAGGTGAGTAGACTGGTTAAAAAAATATATCTAACGATGCTGAACGCTATCAAAAGAAAAACGAAGTAATTCGGCCTATTTGATCTAGTGTGAAACTGTTCCTCTTGATGCTGGTTTTTCTCCTTCTGAACACAATTGTGGCACAAAGCGTTGGATTTTTTATAGGTGCATGCTGTCTTGATATGAACGTTAGTATAACACTTAGCGCGCTGTATACATTGGCAACACAACTTTTTGGTGGATATCTATCATCAAGAATTCCAGCAGGATTAAGTTGGGTTCGATATACATCGATGATCCATTATGCGTATCATAATATGCAGATTTTAGAATTCAGCGAGGGACCGCCAATTAGGTAAGACATGGTTTCATGCATTATTATATCATTTTGGTACAGGTAGTAATTCACAATCTTGTAATAGGTGCGCACAGCGTAGCAGCTACACAATCTGCAAGGATAAAAGTGCTGAATTCATCCCATATGAGGAAATATTGAATGAGCAAGGATGTAGTTCACCGCTTTGGCTAAATACAATTGTGCTACTTGGATTTTTCGTAGTGTTTCGTTTACTCGGATATGGTATCCTGCGGTATATAAGGCGCCCTTAATTTTAAGCCAGCACTACGGTATTGAATATTGTTATTTCCGAGAACTATTACCTGCGGATTAGCCATAGCCAAGTGATTATATATATATTTTTTTAGTTATACAAGAGAACTATTTAGACTGTCGATTTCTGTGATTTAGTTGTCTAATTAACAACATTGGTTTTATACAAATAAAAATGTAAAATAATATAACATATTGTTTCTTGTAACGTAATTTTTTGTGTACGACAATACGAAAAATGTGGGTAACTAATTAACCGAATCCAATTCCAAACTCTTAAACTTTACAAAATAAAAATGAGAGAAATTGATGGTGTAATTAAAATGAAAATGAAATTTATTTTAATTGAAATACGTTTCAATTGTGTTCGGTTAACTTTATTCTTAAACTTTGGCTATTAATACTCTTAAAAATAACAAAATTCACCTTGACCTCAGATTTCTAAGCTATTTCCTTTCCTGGCATGAGAAATGTACAATCTTCCCATCTGGATACCTTACAAAAGCACTTTGGTTAGTGAAACGCTTCTTGCAAACTGGACATACAGTAAAGTCCGATATGAAAACGTTTTTCATTTCATAGTGCATTCGTTGTTCTTGCATTTGTAAATCCTCTGCATAGAGTAGACCTTTGAGAACTTGATTCTGTCTTCGTTTCTCTAAGTTTGCACGGAGTACGGCTTCGAGAAATGTTTTTAAACGAATCAAAGGAATATCATCTGATAGGTACTGAAAAATTAATGTTTATTCACTTAACCAGTAATTTCTATCGCAATGAGAAGAAATCTCCTTCAGTAAATTTTAAAACTTACCGGCAACACCTTTGCTGGATTGATCTTCTTCGCATATTTATTTAAAAGTCGGATGATAACTTCGTTATCAGGGCACAAACAGTTTGGATGAAGTTCAACACCACTATATGGAGGTGATGTCGGTGGAGATAATAACGTCTTAATAAACATTGCAAAAATATCCTTTTCTTCTGGATAGTGTTTTTCACAATACTCTGCCGCTTTGTCAACATCGCCAAGAATCTGAATATGTATAGCTAAAACTTTTTCATGCTTTTTTAAACGGCCCAAAATTATGGCTCGTTCTTCAAATAGAGTGTTGGTGGGAAAATCTGTGAGCACTGATTCTGGATTATATTTTGTAGACTTCTCAAGAAACTCTAATAGTTTGCCTCGCACATTTTCGAGAGTTATCTTCTTCTGGCTATTAATATAATAGAAATATCGATTAATGAATCTAAAATATTAATGAACTAACCTATCGGATCCGTCCTGGCTGCCCAGTTGTTCCGACAAGCTCTGAGCTTTTTCCCGGTACTGTTGAATAAGAATATTGTGAAACATCGGCTTGCTCTCATTCCATACGTGAATTATGTGCTCTAAATACGGAATCACAAGTTGCTTGTGACTCTTTAGTAAATAGTCCAAAATCTCAGCTCTGGGCAGTTTTTCAATTTCTGTGAAATCCCCAATGAAAATTTCAAGCCCATCGTCAGGATATTTTTTTAGAACCCAGTCTGCGAATTCGAACATGAGATCTTTGTGTTCCTTCCCCATATGTTGAAGGTATTGGATGGTACGTTCATGGCCGAAAAGACTGGAGCCAGCCACCTAAAGTTTATAGTATTATAAAAAGTTTTCAACCTCATGGGACGATTTTTACGTTTGCTTGAGATCGAAGAAGTTCCAGGGCTCTTCTGTGCTGTCCTTTGGTTTGATATAAGATAATCAACTCCTCAAATTTTTGGTGTTTTTTTAAAGTCTTCTCAGATTCCTCAAGATGGCAGTGGTTTAATCGGATTAGAGGCGCCACAAGAGAGTCATTGGTCTATAACATGATAAATTTAAGTGCCTGAAAAAGGTTTTGCTTCAGCTTTCTTACCTGTAAATAACACTTCAACAGTGTAGTATCGATGATCGACAACAAGGGAGTCTTTTTGCCAAACGATTTAGACTCACCAGATTTTTGCATTTCATTCTGCACATAGTACCTAACTTCAGTTAAATAGTCAATGAGTGCAAGTAGTCCATTTTCAAGATCTTTATCCTCCAAAGGTTCAATATTATGCGTTGACGCAGGTATTGAACTTTTCTGCCCATCCTGCGGTAGTAAATCAGGGAACAAGCGAATAACATCACATGGATCGGTTTTAAGTTTAACAAAAACTTGCATAGCTTCACTAAATTGCTTGTTAGCAAACAATTCAAACGCAAATAATGTTTGAATTTGATGAATTTTTGCATTCTTTTCTTCGTCAGATTCTTCAGATATTTTCTGGTGAATAAATGCTCATAAAAAAAATTGCTAGTAATAATAAGTAGCACTTACTGTTAAAGCAAGAGCAAGTTGGAATCTCTTCTGTTGTAGAAGATTCTGACGTTGCTTGGGAATATCAACGGATTGAATATACCAGAGTTCAGAAAATGATGCTGCAAAAAGTGATCCTTTTCTAGATCGTACAATAAGACGGGCCTTGTTTAAATCTTGTATAGTTTGGACAAGAGTATCTTTGTTGAGTCCATTGGTATCCAAACTCCTCACCTCAAATCCACTAGCAGTCAAGCCTATGGCATAGGGCTCATCCCACGCTATAATAAGTAAATCTTGAAATCACATCCCAGACACTAAATTCCTTACTTAGGGCAAGAACTGGATGAGACCATGTCAGTGGCTTAAGGGGCTTTTTTGTTTCAGAGTTTACAGACATCGCCAATTTATCTGGTGATTTTAACTGAGCTTCATTCTTTTTATCCTTTTCGGTGAATTCTTTAGGATCGACTGCAATAAGATATTCGTCCTTAGCTACTCCAAATAATCCATCGTTTAGGACACAAATGCAAGGTTCCATAATGCGAGAAGAGGACGTTAGACAGATGTCGTACTTTTTAGGTTTGCCTGAAATCTAAAATTTCGGATAAGAGCTTGTTCGCGTTCGGGAGGAGTTACTTACATCGTAAATAACATATTCAGTTTTGAAACCAACGCAGATAATGTCTTGACTCCAAGCTAATGCTTTTGGTATTTCGTTTAGCTCTACGCTTTCTTGAAATTCCGTCAACTGCCCATGTTTCCAATAGAAAAATTCAAGTTTCCTTTTAATGGCCACACAAATCATTATAGCAATTGCGGTTTCCCCAGAGGGTGATTTCGAAAGCTAAAAATTTCGATTTACAGTTTGGCTGAAGAACTCTCAAATGAGAAACGTACCCTAACAGTGATACAGAAAATACTGGCGCCCTTAGTCCTAGCTGCACTATGAATGAGAGAAAAGTGGGAGCGACTAATATCGCAAACGTTTAGCAATCCGTCCGACAAGCTGAAAAGGAGATTCTCCTCTTTTACGACTTCAATCTGGACTATAGGCTTCTTGCTGAAGCTCTTATTGAATTTAAGAAGCTGCAATTCAACCTTGCCACTTACTTCATTTTGAGACACAGAGTACATAAGGAGCTGACCACTTCTCGTCCCCAGGATGACATGATTATCTGAGCAGGAGCATTATACGACTTTTCTACATTTTTACAAATTTGTACGTTTACCATAGGCTGCCATTGACTCTATCTGCACAGACAGTTTTGAGGACGGATGTAAGCTGTACGCCTCGTGCATTTTTATTCCAAATTATTCAATTGTTCAAACAGGGCGTAACACCACAAGAAGTTAACAAAATAAAATCAGCTGTTTAAGAACTGTCAGAAAAGACAGTTATCAGCTGTGAACTGAAGGCTGGGTTTACAAAAGCGAACTGTACATCAATGCATAGCGGGAGTTTTGAGATCTTTCGTATTTCAACAAATCAATACGATAAGCATAAATAAAAAGGAAATAAACGCATTAGTCGTCAATATTCAGATCAAATAAAATTTTAAATTGTGGTAAATAGTTTTCATTTTAGTAATTAATAATTTTCAAAAGGAAGATTTTTTAATTCATTCATTGTATGTAATTCCGTTAAAATAAAAGGTAATATTAAAAAATTTAATTGTGTAAAATTTCGCTTTCTTTTTATGCAACTTAATTTAAGAAAGCTTCAAAAAATCAGGCTCAGTTATTTCATGTCAAGTTTTCTCTAAACAAACTTAGATACAAAGGATTAAAGATTTAATACGGAACACTTACACTAGGTTAGTCGTTTCAAAAAATTGCAAATCAATATAAAAGTTCAATTTCTAATGCACGCGCACGCACGCGTTTTAATAAAATTATGATATTCAATTTCAATTACTTTGTTGTAATTTAAGAAATGCATTTCTACGTTTTCTGTGAAGTGCTCCTGTAAGACACTTGAAAATGAAAGATATAAAACGACGACCACTTAATAAAATGACTGACTGCGGTCATTCGCTTTAGCGGAAACTGGAAAAGTGGAAAGTAGTAATTGCAATAACTTTTAGTACACAAAATCTCGGCAAATTTAATGGCATTTCATTACGAAATGATATCAGAAGATAGCAAACTATCGGTCGCTATTATCAGCAGCGAATATGCTTTACTTACTGTTCATGTGTGGAGGCAGAAAATAAAATAAAGAAAAAGAGAACTCCAGCCACTTAAGCAACAACAACAACAGAAAAAAAAGTATCCGAATAAAGTGTATGATCACTTGTGTTTCATAATAAGGCACTATAATGAAATGTCGAGCTAATATTTGCCTTCAAGCTCAAAATAATCAAAGAGACAGCTATTACAGGAGGAGCTCCGCAACCAAAAGGGTATTCTGCTTTATTCCCCATGTCGAAAACGAGGAGACACAAAAGGGAAAAAATATGCAGGAGGTAACAACTTTTTTTTTCTGATAACATACGGGTACTGATAAACCACATGAACAAGTCATGATAACAAATTGACTGATAGATACCGTCCTTATTATCAGAGATCAATCGATTTGAGACTTTACAACCTGAATATACTTGAAAGTAGGATCAGTTTGATAGCGGTAGCTATTCGCGCTCCCGAGTGTTCTTTCGAATAATACTGATCCCGTCACGTTACGCTTGTTACTTTACATTTATAACTTTAAATATATGTTTTTTTAAAATCAATTGCGATATTATTCGCTATATACCGTGCTGGTTAATTTTTATATTATTAAATTAAAATTGCTTTAACGTGTTAAAAAATTCGATCCATGTTGTGAAAAAAAAATAAGGAACAGAAAAGCGGAATAAATTTGTTAATGCTACACAAGATGAATAATTACAACCCAAATGGTGGATATTATAACGATTATAATTACAATAACTATTTTTATCCTCAGGATTACATTTCACCTGAATACGACTACAAGTATGAGTAAGTAGTTATAAGTGCTATATTTTAAATTTGAACCGACGTTAAAGATAATTGTGTATTCAGATCAGAAAGACGTTAATGGAAATTCTTGGCTGACAATTATTTCTAAAACCCAAGTAGATACAAAAATTATAATTTAGAAAAGACACTAGGGAGAAAGGGAGTTCTCAATTAAGTGCATTAATATTTGATTTTTACTTTCTATAAATCATATCATGTACAGGAAATAATTGATAATAGCGTAAAATGTATTTAATCAACTACGTAAGCAAACAGTTCTTCATGTCTGGCATAAAGTTTTCAGCTTTAGAAGGTCGCCGCCGACTCCTTTAAAATATACCTTTGCCTCGACATGAGTCCATAGGATAGTTCTGGCGACACAAAAGCCAGCCAAAATCGAATTGCCCGAGAATACGGCAAGAGAGATGCATTTTTTTTACATTTATGTTTTCAATTGGCTATATTTCCTGCGACCGGATGTGACTTCCTAACATTCTTACCTTCCTTCTTCCTGCAGGACAATTAAATCCTGACAAATAGGCTCTTTGTCATATTTGTTGCGTTGTACGCGCTGTGTTCGAGAACGAAAAGTGTCCTCAGTCCCATTGTGTCTGGGGGGTGCCTGCCGGGCATTACAAATACGTCCTGCAATTAGACTTGGCTCGAAAGGTGAATATGGTTAGGGAGTTTCTATAGGACGGTTTCGGCTTTAATACTTTCGGCTTCCCATTGACGAAGGCAAAACTTATGTAATTTTTTGTTTGCTGAACATGTCGATACTCCATATCGAGTGAAAAACATGATTTTTTTCATTATTTTTTCTTTTGTCAATGTGTAAAAGGCAGATAGAAATTTTGTCGCAATTCCTTTCGAGTTGCAGTCCAATAATCTTAAATAGTAGTATCACACCATGGTGAATTGGATAGATCTTTCTGTAAACAGATTAATTTCCAAACATCTGCACTGTAGTTCAATATGACCCTGTACATTCGGATTCTTTTATAGACTTTTAAACGAACCTATTTGTATTTGTACAACGTAGATGTAAAAAGTGCGAAAAAAAGAAAAAATTTTGTTTTAAACACTTAATTCGGAAGCTAGCAATTACTCATCAAATATTTTATATAAAATCGACATCTTACGTTTTAAAAATTAATAAGTTTTTTTATAGAATTATTTATTTTAAATAACTTTATATATAATTATAAAAACAATTTCTTTGTTATACTGATGAAGCAATACTACAAGTATGCTTTCAATAGATTTTATTATCTAGTTGGAATTTGAAACAGGTGACTCACAGTACAGTCGAAGTCAGTAGAGTATTTTAAGACAGAAATCCTATCTACGTCCGCTATGGTATATTCACGTACAATTTCTTTCAATAACACAGATCTAATAGTTCAGCTAAAGTTAGTGGTGATAAAAACTAAACGATATAATAAAAACCAGCACCACAAGTAATAACTCCAGCCCAAAGTAATCCTGACTTTATTTGTTGGGTGCCATTAGTTGGCCCAGCGCGGAATCGGGTAATTGTCCTTGCTGCACTTGTTTTTTTCCAAAAGTGCTTAAAAAAGTGGTGCTAACCACTGAGTGGTACGGAGCGACAGGGCATTTCAACATTTTCGAAAAGATCGCGGGATATTAACCCAGGCCAATTAGCGATTAATTTGTGTAAAGAAGTACACAACTGTTTGTGCCTCCTTGCCCTCTACATCAGGAACCTATTGTTGTTGGGTGACGGCCCCAAAGACGGCAGGGTGCGCATCATTGACCTGGCGGTAATAAATGTTGCTCGAGGAGGAGTACGAAAAACCGATTCGTGTGCTTCAGTCGTGGGAATTCGACCAAATGGGCCGCGGTTGAAACAGCAAAAAGAATTTTTTCGGTAATAAAATACCAGGATTCAGAAGAGGTCTAATAGATTCAAGTGGATTTCGTGCTTCGTGAAATAAAGACAGGTCGTAAAATGATATTCTACTGAAAAAAACGCTACTACCGTCGGAAAAAAAAACGAAGTCATATGCACGCGGGAGACACCCTGCACTGCTGCCTTAGGTATCCAACGTGTATAAAAATGAATGTTATGTTTCCTTAAGGACGACAAGTTACGGGGGTTAATGGGGGAAAATATTTGATAAAGTGACAGCTAATTTGTTACTGGAAAAAAAAGTAAAATAGTCAGAGTTGCTGTACCACCCTCGCGACTCGTCAAGAGGTGGCTTATTGATAGGCCTTAAACGAGTTTTAGTTGCAAATAAAACTTTGCCATCGGGCTTCTCTAGCACACGAAAATGTCTCATACTCAGGAAGTGACTTTACTCAAATAATTTGCGTCCCTCTGTATACTTCGACTCAAGTTAATAAAACTAAGCAACTGCCCTTATGAGCACCTTCCCTATAAGTTCTATATATTTTAATATTCTACCTATAGTTTTTAAGTTTAAATGGTCGTGGGCTAAATATTCACTCCTTATTATAAAAGCATATTGATTTCGAAATAATATAATTTAAAACAATGTGCTTAATATTTTCATAGGCATTCTACTTTATGTAACAAGTAATTTATCTTAATACTGCAAATTCGCTTGCTCTCCTACAGATTTTTTTTATATTTCTATAGCTCTAATATAAATTTATATATTTCACATAGGAAATAAGACTTTCAATGTATTTCTTTTTGGATCAAAAGTTCGCCTAGTATTATTTAAATTAATACTTAATTAAATTAGTAACTGAGTAAAGCTTCTACAAAAAGAAATATAAAAAATTTTATAAGGTTTACATAAGACAGAAAAGATTTTAAAAAAAAAATTAATAGCTTTCCTCAAAATATTAGGCTTCAATACCCAAACCCAAGCAGGAAGGACATTGTTTCCTTTCAAATTGAGTAATTTGTTGTTTGTTAATTGGTGACACTAGCTTATGCGGTTTAAGAATCTTTACTTCTGATACATTAGTCTCCCATCCGAGTGTAAAAAAATATCCCAACACCTCACACCTCGCAAAGCCAACAAAATGGATATTGTACTCGTAATTGCTCGTTTGTTGTCCGTATTTCTTGACTTTAACACCGGGATAATCTTGCATTTGTGAACCAGTGCTGTAGAAAAAGTCTTTTGCTCCTTGGCTATGACCTCCGCAAAATGTTAAAACCATTTTCGGGCTCAAAACATACCAAACAAAATGTAATTGGTTTTCGATTGTGAAAGGCAAGATTGCCTTTATCCTATGAAATTTTTGGTGGCTATTATTGAATTTTTGACAGCCATCCCTGCACCGATAGGACATTAGATCCGACTGTGTCGTAGGCGGATAAACACCGTCCTAATAATTTACGCTTCTCTAGTTTTCTATAAGGGACAAGGACAATGGATTTAAATCTAACATTTGCTGAAGTAAACGATTTGCGCAAAGAGACATAAATGATTTAGATAAGTGAAAATAAGGTAACTAAACTATTATGGAATAGTACACGCTTAAATAATAAGCTTTTTTAAATTTAATTCTGGTTTCATATCAAGAAGTTTCTGACATTAAATGTGTATATAATATCAAATATAAGAAATTCGAATAAAATTATTTAAAAAAATTATTAGAAAGTATCAGACAAACGTTTGTAATGTTCTTTTCAATGATAATTCTATTCGTTAAAATATAATCTTTCCCTTGTAAGAAAAAGTTGGCAGAGATTTATCAACATATTTTTGTAGCTTTTGATAGACGCGAATTGACCATTTTTACCCAAAACAGAAATCCGTTCTAATGTTTATGCACACGTGCAACCCAGGGAGTCACGTGTAAAATTGGAAATTTCTGTTGATTACCTTAAAATTCAATTTCATATACATTTTCTCTTTTTTACTGTAGAGTAATCACTGGCTTTAATGCTTATTAATTAATTTTCTTTACATATACGACTATATCCATCCATATTTTATAAAAAGAAATGTAAAAACAATGAAAATAGGGCGATTTTTTCATTTCTAGCGTGGAATACATAATTATCTCTTTTAAGCCGTCAAAGGCTAAAATAAAAAACCTTTACAAGGAAAAGACACTATTGATATTATAACTGGCTCCTTAAAAAAGATATTTACTTGACCAATAGAGCCCAGTGGAAAAACCCTTTTCAATCACTTTTACGCTGATGAAAGTCGTTAATCGATCTCATAACCAAAGCTAAGCGGAGTAGGCACAATTGAACATTTCTTATTCAATTTATAGAAGAGATATTTGGGAGACAGCCTTCTTATTCCAAGATATTTATGTATGTTCTATACTTCGAACTTTGGATCTATTTTTATCCCCAATGTTTTCAGTAGGAAATTCAATTTAATAAGGAAAAGTTTTCTTATCGCTTGGAAAACATCTTATTGAGACCTAAGATATTCTATCAGCCTTAAGATGAAAAGCGATGATCACGCCCACTCTCTCTGTCTAGAACAATGGCCGCAGAAGAGAAAAGGCTTTAACTTTTTTCTCGGATTACACAGAAAAAATGATAACGTTCAGTACTGACTGTCTAAGTGAAAATCACAGACAGCAGGACTGAAACGAGCTAATCCCAGTTCTCTCAATAAACCCGAATATATCATGTCCACGGCGTCATATCAGCCATTAACTCCAAGTGACGAACTATCTTCCGCTGGGATTTAAAATCATTTTATGATAAGTTTGGGGGGCTAGAGAGAAAGCGCCCAGCGGCGGTGGCGGCGGCCCCTAACTAGCCCCGAAGACTATAAAGGACCGAAAGCCTTACCTCTTAAAATGCTGGCACATAACCCTAAATACCACGCTTATATCCCTATTTCGCCATTGCTCCTCGACGCTCCTAGAAAGCATACTCCGCCACAGGCAAGCCAGACAAGAGTACAGGTCCCTGAAAAGTGGGCGTTTACTTTCTGGATTCGGTACAGTAGTACAACACCAACACAATTTACGAATCAGGATAACGAAGGACTCGCCTCCTGCTCCGCTTTATAGTCCAATCTTGTGTATACGCGCTTTAAGGGGCTCAGAGGGGTTCACAGGCATTTGTTCCGTGGCTTTGGCTAGGTTGCCAGACCAGACCGTGCGCTCTCATTGGTCCCTCGTTATCCTGGCCCCATGAAGTACGACATAGAGGTAATTTTACCCTCTCGTATCGAGCGGTTGGTTGATGGTTACTCGAGTGTCACAAGTGCCTTAGATGGCATAGATAAATGTACGCTAGCCCTCTTATATACATGCGCTGAAGAACCCACTTATCAAACCGTAGTTAGTTGATGATGGCACTTCAGGTCGTCGAGAAGCGTCCTTAAATCACAATATCGAAAAAACGGTGTAACTTTCGTCGTCCGTTTAACAAAGGTGGAATTGGAATCGTGAAGTTCCGTGCCGTGGGAAGAAGTGTCCTCGGTTGCATAAGAGTATCATTTTAATCCACTTATAAAACTGTTCGTTCTGTGCTATCTTATTTCCACAATAAACAATTATTGCTGGAATAATATCAAACATTTTGCATAAATTCACTTTTAGAACTGTTTGCTCTGTGTTCTGCCGGGCAAAATCTAATATCTAAATCTAAATCTAATATAATCTAAAAATATTAAAATCGTGAAAGCTGAACAATTTTTTCTCATATGAGTATTTAACCCCAGTAAGTAGACCTAAAAAGGAGTAATAAGGTACGTCGTGCAAACGTGGCTGAAAAAAGGAAGCGTTGCTCGTCGGCATCCTCTTCGCCGTCTATCTCGGATGACATAGCCCTTACTTCAAGTGGAGGTTCGCATGCTATGGGCAGTCTGATGACTCCTACAGCACCATTTCTGACATGGTCCCCAATTTTGTTGCCACCTTGGGGACCAGCTTTGTTACCTGCCTTCTACCCAGCCGCTCTTAGGAATGCTCTACCCGGGTAAGCAATAGTCACAGCATTCCTTTTATTTTTAAAGGGTATCCTATGTTCAAAAATATTCAAATTAGTCTGCAAAAACCAATTAGAACAAGAATAATGTAACTGAAAAGGAAATTTATCCAATTTGTTATCCCTTTTAAAATGTTTACTTTGAAGGTATTTATCAGAAGCAAAACAAAAGAAATGATATAATAAAACCCGAAACCAGAAAAAAATAAAAATATAAATGTATCACATATTTACAAAAATCGTGAAATAGATAAGCAATTTTTACTGTTGTAGGGACAATGCTTTCTTTTTTAATTTTCGTAATATATTATGTTAATTGAATGTTACGTGTAAAAATTATAAATCAAGTTTTACTTTTACACCAATACATTGTATTAAACGGCAAATATTAAAATTTTCTAATTTGTTACAATAAAAAGACCTTTGAGGCCACAGATTGTTGACTATTACTATCATTTCCGTTCTGAAAGAAATTTAGTTCGTTATCGCGTGCCTTCTTACATCCGGTGTTCCGTGGATTCCCGAGTGTGAGCCCCGCAGACCCACTTTCACACAGGGGGTGAACATCACTTCCGAAATTAGGCGCGTATGAAGGGCGTGGGTGATGTTTTCGCGATATTTCATCTATTGAGTAGTGACTATAATAACTCGATTGCTCCTTAGAACGCCCCGGTTGCATTCTATCGTTGGGAAGAGCCCAGATATCAGAGGCCCAATTTACGATAAATAGAGCTATCTTCCACTGAATGTAATTTATCTTCATTGGCCACCCATACAGAGTCCCTCTTGGTTTAATGCCAAGAACGATGATTCGAAGATTTTTTGATGAATGAAGATTAATTGTCTTGACTAGGGGGATGGAAAAGAGGTGCGAATTTTTATGGGATTTGCCAATGCTAACAAGAATGCGCAACATTTGATTTCGACTAATGAAATAATTTTTGTTCGTTGCTAAAAATAGTGCAGGCTAAAACAAAAACCTTTTTATGTTGTCTCGTAATAGAAATATATTCCTCCGGTATTTTTGCTTTATTTCAATTTCAATTACTTTTTATTTAAATAGCAAAAATGTGTTTTCGGCCTCGCCACAATGGATAAAACACCACAACATCTCACTCAAATTAGAGATATTGCAATATTATTGTCTGTCTGGATTTTCTTGGTATATTAACACCGAATTTACGGATACAATACGTTTTAAATTCTGTAAAAATAACATACTACATTCTGTAAAAATAACTAGCATGGGTCTCTGAACTTAATTTATTTATGATTCATTGTAAATATCTCTACATTATATCTATAAATTCGAAACGATTTGCATAGGGAAAAAATTGACTTGAAATTAATATGTATTAAAACAGGAAAATAGTTTAAGAATTTGTCCACCAATGATCAGAAAATAAAGAAATCTTCATCATAAAGTTTTCGAATAAAAGATATCTCTTAAATATTGAAATAGGAAATTTTGTATTTAATAAATTGTTTGAGTCATATAAAAATCAAAAACAACTTTTAGAGTTATTTAATGCTATTTAATAGCTAGCGCATTAAACGAAAAGCGCTGAATGATTTTTAATACAATTCCATTCCTGTAAACTTTTTTACGCAAATTATTTCCTTCACCAAAAGGCTACGAATTGTGTTTTTACGGCATGCAATTTTTCTACCTAGAAGTCATCAAATTCGGCCTGGTAATTTATTGCACTAGATGCTGACACTAGAATTGTTTTGCGCGATACGAACTGAACTCGCTAATAGCCAGGATGAAACTAAATTTTAATAGTAAACGCTTAGTGATTATATCTTCCCCGGTCACCCGAGAGCCAGAACCGATCTCTCAGCTCTCGTAATCAGACTTGCTAGAAGCTAGTTAGTACCCTTATACCACTTCGCGCTGATCGCTGTTGAGGGAATCAGGGAAGACCTGGTAGTATATAAACTAGAAGCGTAGTATATAAAGTAGGTGACTGGAGTGCACGGAAGAAAGTTAGTGAGTTCAAAGGCTTATAAGTTCCACGCTTATTTAATGTGATTCTCTAAGATCATATTCTAGTTATTCCTAATCACTGCAATTACACCGGTTATTTTTCTCCATTTAATTTTTCGTAAATATTTTCTTATACGTTCTAAAAGCATTATTATATTATACTTTCTGTTTTCTTAATGTTTATTAATAAAGCTACTTAATTCAATTTCAAATAATAATAAAATTAAAAAATAAACATTTGTATCGCACTTTTAAAATTAAAAAAAAAAAACAATTCCAATCGTTAGAAACACTTGAAATTATTGCGATTGTTAAAATTAAATTATAAAATAATAATTATATATTTATATCGAAAACTTTTTAAACGGAATTTAAAAAAAAAAATCTTCAATCTGTCTTCTGGAAGTTTCCTTCTATCTCGTTATATATTATATTATTTCTCCAATTAAGTAAATGTTCAAATAATAGTAAAAATCATACACTATGCTACTTTACCCTGTAACAAAGGCAAATTAATTTACAATAGGCCCTCTGACCTGAGGTAGGATCTTATTTAATGATGATCAGTCCACTGTTGTACAATATTTAAGTATTCAACCTGTATGAAGAAAAAATTTTATTTCCCTGTTTTTAATTTCAATATGAGAGTTCTGTAAGTTCGTAAACTGCGTAAAACTCCAACCAGATGTGAATGTGGGAAAATCCAAAAGTAATACACCTTTCAGGGACTTCCTAAGAAGTACGTGGTGGTATCACCTTAGTAAACGATCTTCATTAAACATTCTAAGCCTTACATGAACACAGGCAGGGATATCACTACTTCAGATATCCTTACAAGTGCCCAGTAGTGCTATCCTGGAGGAATTTGGAAAATCCAAACACATGTTCGTCAGGTATGTCCTGGCAAGGCACGTTTTGGTAGATTCATTAACGCTCAAAAAGATACAAGCGATAATTTAGGGTACTTTAGCATCAAAGGTGCCGTAAGTGCTTACAGTAATAGAAATTCGGTTTAGATTAATCATATTCTGTTTAGAAAGGTGGCTTAGTAAAGGATTAGATTAGGAAACTCGTCTTAAATCCGTTTATTGTGAACAGGGTATTCTTAAGCTGCTAATAATCTGGCAGTCTGCATAAACAAGTCAGTCGAATAGTCTAGGATTATAATGCCTTTTAAGTAAAATTTTTTTCCTTCACAGAATACCATAGATGTATTTCAAATTTTAATTAAATTAATAGTATTTTTTAAACAAAACCTTTTAAGTGAATTTAAAAAGTATTGATTCAAAAAATACTGCTTATATTTTTGAAGAGAAGTAATGAGAAATTAAATGAATACAAAATTTAATATCTTATTAAATTTTAACCAAAAGGTTTTTCTTCTTACCTATAATGAAAATTTTTCAAATTGAAATTCTTTCAAGTGTAATGGCTCAAACAATTAATTTTTTCTGAGATTACAAAAAGGACTATAAACGAATCAAGTTCAGTTATTTGTATGGGAGGGTCCATTTATACGAACAGGACAGGTTGAACACCTATGCATTTCCACATTTTTTCGGGGTTTTCCCAAAATGGTCTTAAGTTACCTACTCCTAGAGGCGACATGCTGTCTGTGTTCTGGAATGGCCCTCAGTTAAAAGGCACCTGAGATCGAGTTCAAGTGGCGAGACGAAGATCTGTGTCCGCGGCGGTGTTCCTCCAATATTTTTACTTGTTCCCATCCTGAAGTAAAAAATGCTTCAAAAAAGGTTGGAGTGAGTGAACGTTTTTTCAAACATCTTTTTTATTTCACAAAAATTGAATAACTTCTTTTATTCTGAAGTTGTTACTTCCGGGTTTTAGTTTTCGTGATGGAAAAGTGTGACTTTGACCATATTTTTAGTACAATGGAATTTTGTATACCATATTTGTGGTGCAGATGTGTTTATATCAGTTTAACTATTTTTATGGACTAATATATTTAAAAAAGGTTCTTTTAGTTAACCACTGCTTTTTTAAAAGAAGTTGCTATTGTGTTTATAATGCTTTCGTAAAGAAGCATTTCGTTAAATATGATATTTTGTAAAATATATTAATAATAATTCGCTAGTTTTTATATATTAATATAAAGCAGTAAATATTTTAAGCTTGTTTACTCAAAACCAAGTTTATGATACTAACTGCGATATTACATTTATTTCCAGTCTTTTCGATTCGAAAGTTCCATCACAACGTTCTGGCTTTCACATCTCAGATATTCTCAACTTAGACGGTACAGATATAAAAGTCGGTAACGTTGTACCACCTCAACCATCTTCTGGCGATTTACCGAATCACACGAATACTGATGAAAATCCAACAAGTCCCACGCTATCAAACCACAATAGCCATATAAACAGCGATGGACTGAGTAGTGCAAACTCTGGATCATACCTTCCGACAAATTTAACAAATTCCTCATTCGCTGATGAAGGGTCCTATCATGGTCATCATCTTGCACATCATATGCTGCATCCAGGTCGGCCTTGGATGCGGGAAAGTGAACATTATGGTAAGTGAGGGATTTCATATATATTTTATTTAGAAGAAATGGCTTTAAAAACCATAATATCTAAAATAAAAAAACTACAATTTTGAAATCTTTATTGTATTAATCTAAATATTCAAGAAATGAAAAGTATATATGGTTATTTTCGAAAATAGAGATCTACGTTAAAAATTGGAAAATATGAGGTTTCCGGCAATTTTAAAGTTATTTATTTTCATATTCGAAGTTTTAAAAAATTGTTATTTTTAAAATTATGGGTTTTTTAAACTGAAAGCGTTAAAAATGTGATTTTCATATCGATAACCCTTCATTGACTTCTTGCGAAGGGCTCTTGATCAATTAGGAAGTCATTAGGCTACTTATTTGGATCAGATCTAGAGGCAGATGTTTTCTGTGGTACATGAATTTTATATAGATTGGTGCGGGAACAGGAAATAAAAGCAATTACACGCACATCTGCCCGTGGTAACATATCGATTTGAAAATTTCCTGAATCCTACTGTCCCACCTTAAAAACATTTAAGCCCTCGCACTGAACTAACTGAGTTGATCGAAGGTGTGCTGTATAGAAATAAAATAGCCCTTACGGTTGATGCCTTTCACTCCCCTTGGTCTCTCTGGACCTAACTGCGGTGTGACTGACTTTGCTTCCCTTCACCCCTGTGCAAATGCAGCAAGAACAAATTGTTACCGAACCCTGGTGCAAAGTGGTCGTGGCCTCAATGGGAAGCGGTGAGATATGGGTACCCTCAAATAGAGGTGTGATTCTGTGTGCCGTCACAATGATTTGGTTACTAGTTAAGTGTATCCCTTGATATCTTTTGTATAGTACGTGTAATGGGCTTGTCTAATATACGACTTTTGAATAACGTTAATGTTTACGCACTGTAGGGTCTGGAAAGGGGATTACGACAATGCATGAATTGAGTTCAAAACTCAAATTTCTCGATTGAAACTGATAATTTAGACTGGAAATAAAATTTTAATTTTATTTATCTGATTTCCTTTTTATAATAAAAAGGAAGAGATAGAACAATGTTTAAAATGACTTTTTTATGTTTACTTATTTAGTTATATCTTATATTTTTCACCTTTCAATTTTTTATCACTTTCTTATCTTTCTTCATGGGTTAGTGGAAACCCATTTGAGATGGAATTTTGCAAATTCTTTCTATAACCTAACGTAACATTGTTGTCAATTAAAAAATATGTAAATAACCGTGGAATAATCAAGAAATATAATATCTGGTCATCTTATTTTGCAAAAATATTCGAAATATCGTCGATAAAAAACCTTCTATTGTGTTATATGAAGTCATCGAAGACGTCAAAGAGAATGTTATCAAGAAAAAAATACTTGTTGAGATAGTATTGAATTAGATGAAAACGATAAAGAAGCATTAACAATTGTTTGATCTTTCTCAAAAAATAACGCATTGTAATTGCTAATTCTTATCGTTTGTATTGTTTTTAAATTTTCTTCGATGATACAATTTTAATGACTTAATTTATAACAGTTTAGTGTTGAATATAAGTCGGTAAATCATTCAATCCTATACATAATTCAAATAAAATACGGGTTATCTTACAGCACATTTATTGCTAACGATAAACATTGCAATTTTATTTTTATTTGTTAAGAATTAGGTAGACCCATTTTTTCAATTGCTTACATGTATGCTTGAAATATAAAAGAATTATTTTATTAATTAAATAAAGTATTAATATCTGTAACATGTAATTTTTCATCAGGTTAAACAATAAAAAATATTATTTACACAAATTGCAACCGTACAAGCAAACATTTAAACTTTGGATTCACTTGAATATTGAAATGCTGATTCATGGTAAAGTCACAATATTACGTCTGCTCAGGACGTGCTGATTAATTTTATTGATATGAATTACCTAATTTGGGGAAATATACGTGAGTTATAATTTTCTAGGACTGGTAATTACAAGACATCAATTTTAAGAGATATATAAAATGAATACCGAAATGATGACATTTTTCATATTATATTATACGTTTTCTTTTAAATTGACTTAATTTAGAAGTAAAGAAGAAATTAGATAACATTAAACTATGTTTAATTATTTCTAATTTTAGTAAAGATACATTAAAAAATGAATTTGCTAAATTATGGTTAGTTAAACTGATTTTTCTGGGTATTATGAACTTGAGTATCTCTTTCGCATTTATAAGAAAACAATAGATTTCGCACTATTTCAGAATTGAATACCCCTAAATAAAAGAAACATTCCTAACATTAAAGTGTGCAATTTTTCACCATTTTCAGTGCAGCCTAAAATGATTTATTAATTTAGACCTATACATTCAGCGTTTATCAGCCACTCAGGAATGGTACATCTGCCGCCATTAAGCCGCTCACGTACCAAACCAGTAGGGTACCATCGAACCTCACATTTCTCCTATAAAAAAAAGGTTCACAAAAACGTGTGACATTAACAGATCATTTTCCGGTTTAAACAGAGGGAGTTTCCGCAAGCATTCAATAGGTCAGGTAAGACCCCTTCCCTTGACGTATTGATCCGGGCAGCAAACTCGTTCCTGAATCCCAAACTATATCCGAATACCTATGCCTGCGTCTAACTGAACACTGTAGCCTGACACTGTTTTGTATACGACCCGTGTGCAAGCACAACTTTTGTTCAAGCAAGGGAATCAAAGCGGTTAAGTGAGCACACCAAAGGGGCGGTTAAAGGCGTGCTTAGGACCTCCCTTGGGCTTTTCTTCCTTTTGCAATTACATCAATTTATTATATGTGCAGTGATACATGTTTTCGAAGGTTTCAGTGTAACCATATTCCCCTTTTTATGGTATTGAATTTCAAAGAGGTTGAAAGATCCTACGACCAGAAGCAGTTGCATATCTATAATATAATTTTTGGTTAAAAGCAAACAAAGTGATATAAATTAATTTCGCAGTTGACTTGGAAGTCGTTTTTCAACTAGAATCACAAATACTGCACAAAGCGTGCCCAAAAAGCCCCTCTTCAGAAATAGTAATGAGCATTATTAATTTTTGGACGGTTCTAGTTTTATTTGTTATATAAGCATATTAAATTTGAAATACAAAATCAAATGGAAATTTTATTTATATACCTCCATTTTGCCTATATTATTTACAGGGGCTGCCCAACCTGCAAGTCCGGATAGTACCTCACCGGTAACATCAGAGGTTTCTTATACCTATATTGGAAATTGTCAACCTTCACCTTCCTTGCCTGAATATAAGGGATCAAATGTGAACCAAAACTCTGCGGATGATGTTGCTAACGTACAGGATTCATCAAACCAAAACGGTGACTTGAGTCATAACGATAGTGTAAATGGCGGTGATGACGACACAATCGACGATGATAACGAACACGAATCAAATTCAGGACAGGAGGTGGTAACGCATAAAAAGAGAAAACGTCGAGTCCTTTTTACTAAGGCACAGACTTTTGAGTTAGAGCGACGATTCCGACAACAGCGGTACCTATCTGCGCCAGAACGGGAGCATCTGGCTAGCTTAATAAGACTAACTCCGACACAAGTTAAAATCTGGTTCCAGAATCATCGGTATAAGACTAAACGGGCACAAAATGAAAAAGGAGTGTATGATCATACAGCAATGCATTCCATGCACTCAACAGCTATGCCCTCTCCGAGACGGGTGGCCGTACCAGTACTAGTACGGAATGGAAAACCCTGTCTGAACGATGGAAAACCTCAGGACCCTGTAACATCAGCTTTGACCCCAGGTCATCTAGTGTTATCATCCAGTGGAGCATATCAGCATACTGGTCTCCTTCCGCCACCCCCGCCGGGCAGGGGATGGTGGCCTTAATATTTCTAGAAACAATTCACCTGTATAAAATCAATGTATAGAAACGATTGAGGTCTACCGACCGGATCGGATCAGGCAAAGACGACATTCTTACTAAAAGTTTTCCGACAGTCCCACTCGAACGTCGAGTGGCTCAAACGTGGTTGGAGTGGGTGACTCGAATAATATCGGACAATAATTGGTGCAATAAGTGATCGTTTCATTCGAGTGCTCTTCGCGTCACCCTGTGCGTCCACCCCCCGTCGAGAAACTAGACGTTTATGTGTTTATTTATTGAAAAAGAGAAAAAAAAAGAAAATGAAAAATAATTTTTTCCGTGATTGCTATAAGAATCATGAATAGATTTTTTGTTGTAAATAGTCCGTTGCTGATAAAATTCCTGTAAACAAACTGTGTATGTCGTTCAGTCCCGTGTAAAATTCTAAATCGACCTCCTTAGCTCCTTTACCTTCGTTCGTGTACAAATGGACACTGCCGTGCGTGTTGCCCGGTGACGTGAATGCAGCCACCTTAAAATCTAGTTATAATGTGTATAATAGAGTAATACTAATTAGTAATTTATTTAAAGAAAAAGTAAACAAATTTCAATATTTGAAAAATTAATAAAAAATTGTTAAATTGTAAATGAGTTTTTTAATTTATCTTTCAGATATTTTTAATGTGTTTAGCAACCTTTTTAAATTGCTATTAAAGGTTAGAACTGGGTAAAAATATATGAACATATTTTAAATATATAAGTCATGTGCTTAAACAAAAAAATAATTTGCTTTAAATAAAACTCGATTCAGACTGCGATGAAGAAAATGTTGGTCTGAAAAATTTTGATTTGATTTGTTCAATAATCGTTAAGTTATTTTACAAATATTGAAATTTTCAGAACAATTTCACACATATATGAAATATGGAAAAACGGAGAAAGGCTAAGCAGAATAATGGTAAGTATAACAAACAAATGAAGCACACCAAAATATTATTACTAATAAGCACAAATGAATAAAACTAAAATTTGAAAAATAAATGGGGCAATTAATCATGAAATTATAATTTCTATATCCTAAAAATATCCGCTTCAATTGAGTGTTAATGACGAGGGTATGCTTAAAAATGTCAACAATTCAACTCTATCAATCCTCCTCGGCTGGGGGTATGCTGACATACTCCAGTTACTTGTGCACTCTTCTACCCACTATACATATATCAGTAAGTGCTGGCAATAAACATGAAGTGGAAGTGAATTAATAACACGGGGGCCTATCGACACGCTTTAGGACCACGCTGTTAAATTTTCATGCGATTAGTCGACTATTTTGAAGCAGTTCTCGAGTACCTCTAAAAGTGAAG
The DNA here is from genome assembly GCA_001932985.1 of Proctacanthus coquilletti. Taxonomy (NCBI): domain Eukaryota; kingdom Metazoa; phylum Arthropoda; class Insecta; order Diptera; family Asilidae; genus Proctacanthus; species Proctacanthus coquilletti. Next base: position 79,128 of record MNCL01000056.1, on the reverse strand, counting down.
AATTATCTTAACTTTTGTTTATGTTTTGGTTTTACAAGAACCTTATAATTTCTGACACTTCATTTTTGACCGATTTTCAAAAGGACAACTCTCAAGCAAAAACAAAATACATGTTCAAGGTCGTCGGTTCTACGATATTGTGGCCTATATTTTGTGAAATTGTCGAGGCTGTTTCCACAGGCATTATCTTGGCAAAAAAAAGGTCAGAATTAAGATCGATGTGTGATCATTTTAAAATCACAGCTACAAAAGAGCAAAAAAGACCATGTTATAATAAAACTATGCCACGAATCAAGCGATTTTTTCCCACCACGTGGCTGATAATATTTATCGCAACTGAATCAGCAAGCAAAAGAAAAAGAACTTTATCTGTTTACTGTGTTACTGCTCGGAAACAATGCGGTTTTACCGTGTTGATACCAAATTATTATATAAAACTGGCTACTCTCTTGCGCCTCTGGGCAATCGAAAGTTACCAAGAAAACTCTGCGCTATATTTTAGAGCGCAATTCCAATATTTTTTCTTTAGTATTTCGTATGGTTTCAGGTGGATTTTACGTTGTGATTATCGCACAACTGAATTCGAATATATGTCGAAACAAATCCTCCCTATATTTTCCAGTATTAGGTGGCTTAACTAATTATTCGATTCGAGGGCATTACATACCTGGCTGATTGTCGATAATAAAAAAGTGATTTTGTTTTTACTGTAGATAAAAGCCAAAGTAAATGTTGATAACACTTATCGATCACACCAGATATCGACGTATTTATTCGACGTTTAGATATATCATGATTTTTGCCTTCCCCATTTAAGTTTTTTTTATAATTTTTTTCTTTAAGTTTTACGTTTTTGCTAATCTCTTGATCGTCACAATTTATTTGCTAGGAGTTGTCACACAAATCACTAGTTATCATTTCAGCGATTGGGGTTGACTACTTGGTTTATATTTTTTATTTTTTATATTTTAAAGTTGAAAACGGCAAAATTCAAAGAAGAAAATACTAAAGAAGCATTCAAATGTAAATATTTGAATACACCCTCTTCCTCTAATCAGGTGAGGAGCTTAAAAAGTAATTTGAAATTCGGTATATAATATCAATACCATAATAATTTTGATTGTTCTTTTGGAGTTTAACAATTCCTTTACTTTAATTCTATTTACAAAAATTGAACGGGCTGGGCACAAAATATTCTAGAACTTAGCAAATTAAAGTAAATAAGCTTTTATTATTAAATTTTATTTTAGCATTCACTATTACTAGTTTTTTAGTTTGGAAATTTTTGTTATTATGATGTTTATTAAGCTAATATACTCTTAAACCGTCTCGCAACTAGTATTTGATCATACTCGTTTCGAGAAACAGAGTCTTCCTGGAACCAATGGAATTTCCTTCCTAAAAATTTAATAAAAACATAAACGTCGAGATTAGAGGAGAATAATGGACTTTTCTTTCCCGAACGATGATTCCTTTCAAGATGATTCGGTAATTTCACTTTATCTATAGTTTCCACTTAAATGACCACACGCTCTGTTTATTGTGCCAAAAAGCATCGGTCCTTCTTCGTACAAACGAAAAGACCACATACCATTCAGGGGCCAGTATACTATCCTGACCCAAATTCAATAAGCCCCCTTCAGGCCGAGCATAGACGCAAACATAAATCAAAACCGAAATTTATGTCGGGAAACATATTTTCATTTATGGAAAAGGGCTGAGGTCGAAAGAGACGAAGTTCTTAGTCGCAGCTAGTCCAAAGGGACCAATGGCTGGCCCCCTTGACTTCGTACGCAGTCCATAAATCGCTAGATATGAGAGCGATCATCCGCAGATAACGCATTCTGCCTGCTAGAGCCCCATAAGCGCTGACCAAATGACTTGTAAATTTCTAAGCATACAATATCTATGAGAATTTCAGTACTTTTACGTATATGCCTTCGTTACACTACCATTCTACCTTAAGATCTTTAGGAAATGTTGGTTCATAATTCGGCCAAACTCTTCTGCTTAGAGACCCACTTGAAAAGAACGTAATATAGTAAACTTTGAAAATGTATAAAATTACAAATGCTAAAGAAAAAATTATTGTTACTATATTTTCGTAATTACTGTTTACAGTTAAAAGGAAGAGTCTAAAACAAAGAAAAACACGTGCACGGGACCAATAATTGCATGTTATTCCCACGCCTTAATAAAACAAAACATCAAAAGGCGGCAAATTACCTGCTGCAATAACAGGGAAAAACACCCCGTTGACACGAGGCCCTAAGTGCGAATCTTATCCTTAACGGTCGCGTAGTGGACAACTTTAATGGACGTTAAATTGCCGCAGAGTCGATCCTCTATCGTCAGAATCAATCCTGAGTAAATGCTGAAGCGTTGAAAGCGATCAAGAAGCCGAGCGAAATTCAATTAGATGTGTCCGGCACGTGCCCGACAAAAGTGCCTAATGCACTTCGGATGTTCTTTTCGGTACGATCGGGTGGCGCAACGCAACCACCCCACAGTTTGTTTCCATATAACGCACAATAAACCCTTGTTTAATAATCGCAGGGAAAGTGCACGTCCCGGCATTGTTTGTACTGTTCTCGTGCGATGTCTAAATGAAACAGAGATTTTAACGGCAATTAACATGAGAGTAAACAGGAAGGGCAGGGTGCAGGTCCAGGAAACCATTCCCTATTGAAAACAATAGTGTATTATGTTCAAAAAAAGGTTTTCCTAATTTTGATGATATAGACGGACATTGAGATATTCTCAGCGTAAAAAATATTTTAATCCTATAATTCTGAGTCATGTCATTCAATAATTATCTATATAAAATATGCTTTAAGTAGACGTAGGACCATTATTCTATCATAATTCCTTGTTTGTTTTTTAAATGTTTATAATATAATATATATACATAGAAAACAGAAATTTAACAAGCGATATTTACTTAAAGCGGACTGTTTTGGTTTTATCTCATTATTTCAAAATTTTATTAGTTCCATTCTGAGAAAAATAAACAACTCCATCTACTAGTAATAAACTGACCACAGAATACAATACATAAAGAAGAGAACCTCAGAAAAACTTTGAAAAACACTTTCTGGCTTTTCATTTTGAATACTGTCCGCAACGGAGGACTTATCGCTCTAGAATGCAGAAGAACCATCATAAAATCGATGAGATTCCGACAGAATTTTCTTTTGTTTAGTTTTTTTCTAGAAGTCCTTGTCATTCTGAATTTACAATTTCCGGATAAATCCATATTAATCCTATCATTTTTTTTATTCCCTTCCGGTCCAGTACGACGTCCGCAAGTCCTCGTTTGGACAGAGAAAAGGCTAGCTAAGAAGAAAAACAGGACCCTGAGGTCAAAACTTGACAATAAGTGAAACTCATTCAGTTGAAAAAGTCCAACGACAAAGAAGTCAATCAGAGATGTCCCCGGCTATTGTGCCTAATGGGACACAATAAAAAGGCTCTTCTAGCCTTATTTATGGATTGTCGTATAGTAGACATGGCCGGGGAAGATCAGCGGCCTAATTTTGTTTTTTTTTTACTTCGCCTTTCGTTATAGTCGGTTTTCCATCTTTTTTTAGTACGCTACCGTCAATAACTGTACCCTGGACATTTTGGTTCATTTGGAGAACCATAAATCTCTAGATGGACTCTTCTCGTCGAAGTGACTACTCAGCGAAAGTTTCACCCAATCGAACTGAGTGCTTCCGGGCCACAAAATTCATTGTGCTTGCGCAAGAATCCCCGACGAGAGGGAGGAATAGTTGATTATGCTTGCAGTCCGTCTTATAAAAGAGTATACATGTTAAATCAACAGCATATTAATCGATTTTAAACGACCTATCGACAACGTACCTAAATTAATACTCCCTTGCACACAAAAAAACTGTACAAGTAAATGGATAGCCAATTGTTGGTAATGAATGTCCATCCGAAACTCATAACCCTGTCGGAAAGAAATTTAAAATTTACTTCCAACTTAAAAACGCATCCCTTTTACATCCGTTGAAAGGGGGAAAACAGCCCCTATTATTTTTTTCAAACAAACTTCTAGCTAATGTTAAAATTGTGGTGTTTGATTTTCCATCTCGTCCAAATGCCCGAACAAATTTAAATTTAAAAAAGCTAAAGACGAGAACACACAATTGAAATTGTAAATCGCCAATAAAAATCAAGACTAGTTCCGTCTTTCATTAGGCTAAGTAAAAACGTTTTGGCTGCGGAGGAAATGCGCGTTGAGGACATTTTTATTGTTCGTCGTTCGTTTACATTCCTACGGGAGAGGCTGAACCCTGTGTGAAATGATTACAAGGGTGTGTGTTGTAGGGTTAGCCCAGACATCGTTCTATGGAAAATTTAATCTTCCGCTCTAAAGAGTTTTGCCTTTTTGGTAAAGGGACGTCTTTCTATGGCTGAGGCTATTAAACTTGTCATGTTGCAAATACGCAAGGAATGAAATTCATGACCCGAAAAATTACGTGAATTGTTGACTTCGACCAATTACTCAAGTTGGAAAAAAAAATTTTAGCGACGTTCAAAAAAGAGATCTAACAACGTTGTTAATAAGATGGACCTATATCTTTTTTTTGAACAGATAAAGTTAATTTCTTAATGTTATATGTTTTATTTAGTATGTCATACTTTTTTATGTTAAAAATAAACTATTCTAAAAATATTCTTTAAGTATTTGTTTCAGATAGCGAATCTATTTCCCAATTTTTGGGTACCTATACAATTTACAAAGTCTAAGAAGCCTCCAAGCTACAGAATGCTAACACAAAGCGAAATCATTGTCTAATCTTAAAAGTCTATAAGAGAAAATCTCCCGCTTGCCTTCAACACCCTCAATATAATTTTCTTTATCCGATTTTATTGAATCGTTCTGAACCCAGGGACATGATTGAATTTCTCACAGCTGGACAGCAAACGAAAATCATTGGAAAGAAATTTAATTAAAAAAAGGCCACATTAACCGCGGCCTAATAAATGGTCTGAACAGCTTTACCCCTCAAAGATCTACCGCTAGTAAATCCTCTAGATGAGCCACACATGAATGCCAAATTACCATAAAACACCTTGACCGGGTCTCAAATTTAACTCATTCAAGGGACCAAAATCAGGAGCGGGACTGGGACGTCGGTGTCGTCAGCGGGGCCATCAATCACGGGTCCGTTTAAATACCTCATAACCCCGAAATCCAATTGGAATTAGCACGTCCCCTGCTCCCACAGTTAATAAAAAGATCAAGTTGTAAGCAACATATTGAGGGGATTTGCCGTGGCTAACAAGAACGAAGGACTACTCCTGGGTGAAAGGGGAATCCCCCTTTGGCTTCTAGAGTCTGGCCTCGGAGCTGTCGACGTGATGAAGATCTAATAGTTGTTGACTTAATTCGGCCGCACGGGACTCCTAAAGGGTCTCCACTGCGTGCAACCCTGTGCGACTAATTACGAATAGAGAATATAGTAGACACGTATCCGTGACAACATTCAAAACTGCAAAGCGTAGTGCTGACTTCCTCCCCGTTCCCCACCCTCCAGCGAGTTTGACTTCCTTGATCCAATATCGTCGACAATCCACATAATTGCCCTATGTTTACTCTGCTGACGAGCAGAGTTGGCATGTGCGGGGGTGCTCCTTAGTCCTTCGCGCCCTTATGTCTTATGTAACAAAAGGCGACGTGGTCGGTGGTCGACGATGGTCCTTCTATTGTGTGTCACACTCCACCCCACGTGTTTATGGTCTTTAACGGCGCACTCAGTCACTTAGGGACCATTGGTCATGAATTGAATCACGAAATGGAGAGGAGCGCCGTGATACAGAAACTCCTTGGAATGGTTTTCCAGCAACAACTCTTAGAAGAGCCCCATTTCGATGCCTTCGTAGTCATCAACCCTCGCAACCATTGCAATCCGTACGCGCGAGCATAAGAAAGGAAAAGAAAGGCGGGATTGGCGGTTGCTTTCTCGCCCTTATACGCTCCTTGGTGGCTACCGCCGAGGTACCAGGGGGTGATAATTTGTTTTCATTAAATTTCTATATTGTTGTTTTTCTGGTATTAAGGCGTTGACAGGTTATGACTTTATTAAGTTGCCGTTTAATACATTTTATATTGGCTTATGTGTTTACGACCAGACTTAATTAAATTTTTAGGGGCCTCGCTTCTGGGGATACAAAACGTCTTTTCCTTGGACCATGATGATATCGGGGGTGATTATCTGCGTAAAATTTAATTATGGCGTTCTGGGGTGTCTAATTGGTTGTGATTAAGAACGCACAGTTTTTGAATCTTTTTACACAAAATGTAATCCTCTAAGAAGACATCACTGAATATTTTGAAGCTGGTTAAGAATATTTATAGGGTTTGGTGGACCGCCCTTCAGCAACGTTTTTCGCTTCTACCTTTGTCAAAGCATTTTCACTATTTGTGATACTCATTGTTGCGCACGACTATTAAATTTCTAAAGACTTAATTACGAATTGAATTCTCGTTCACTAGAAAATTTTTTAGCACTGATATACTTTGGAACAAGCTTTGCATTACTAATTTTATTTACTGAGATTAAAAATTAAAAACAATTAGCGAAAGGGGTGATGTGGGAGTCCATCAGATGGGTGGGTAGAAGGAATCAAAGGAGGCTTGATTAGACTTCCGCCGGTGGTAATTCAGGTGGCAGGGGCGAGCAACTCGTAGCTTGCTGAGGATTAGAATTGAGGGATATTGAACAATGAGTGAAGGCCAATCAAAAATGCCAGTTAATGAAAATGGTAGATTGCCTTTCACTGTCCTTTTATTTACTCTAGCTCTGTAAAGTTAACCATATTCCTGTTTGTTTTGTAATTTGCATTTGGTTAGTGTAAAAGGTATCTCTCGAATAACAAAACTATAATATTTTATTTCTAATATTTTCGTACGCTTTGACCGCCGCATTGGTGAATGGTGAGTGCGTAAATTCAAAGAGTTTATGAGCACGAATCTCTGTGCTATTTTATAAATTGTATTGTTTCGGTAGTCGTAAATATGCTAAATATCAAGAAATATCCTCTAATTATCCCCTAACGCCAGAATTGTGGCACATGCGTCGGTCGATCAATTTAAAAACTACAAAAACGAACCTACCTTCATCGGCGGCTAAATTCGTGATTTGCTGCCAAATTCTAGTTTGTCTCACAAATTCCATTTAGCTTCAATTACAGGAAGCCTTAAATCTCACATTATTTTCTTCTTTGTTAAAAATTGTGAGAATTTCACCAAATATCAACGAAACTTTGGGAGCGATGAACGGAATTCAAATGCCCTTTAAAAAGGCGGAAACACCTTTAAATTGGTATAAACGTCGTTAAATTGGTATAAACGCCATCGTACTCGTATAAATGCTATCCAATTGGTATAAATTTAATAGTAAAGTTTAAACCCATGAAACGCTTGAACATAGTGGAAATTATTTTAATGTCGGGGTTAAATGCCATCGTCTCATAATTCTTGCAACATTTTTTTCATCACCTAAAATTCCAACAATTATTCCAAAACCCCAACCAGAACCAATTTTCAGTTTTCTGCAAATGCTACAAATGTCAGTTCTTTTTCGTGCACTTGGTACAGACTCACCATAGCACGAATTCACCATAAAAAAATTCTGTAGTTGAATGATATTCGTCTAGATGTCGCCGCGGTGTTTACCTATAAACAACTTTTAAAGCGACTTCATAAAAAAAAATCTACGACGCAAATTAATTCCAGTTTGTCAAAACAAAAAACAAAAACAAATCTTGTCGGTGAGCACAGTGCGGCCAGCGAAAGATTTTCAGTTTCAGTCACCCAACTCCACCTATCCCGCTCTTAAGATGACTTCCCATTGTTGTCATTCCCACCACCAACTTCAACTCTGTTGAGGGACGAGCGAAAAAATCGCGCGAGGGATCTTGCAGAGTGTACGTAAAAAAACAGAAAAAGAACCCCAAAAGAACAAAATCCCCATCGAACGGAATAAAAACCTCTTAATGTCCAGAAGGATTCGGGGCCAGCAGGATCAAAAATCCTCCGAACGGGCGTGCTCCGCTGTTGCGATTGTGTTCAACATTTTATTTTGTTTTTGTTCCTCGAATGTGAAGCGCCGCGGCCATGGAGAGTATTTGTAGATTGTGTTTTCAACCTGCGGCGGTATGGAAGAGTCCTTGTTTATTATTGGACTACAAAGTTCTTAATTTGTTTTGTGGCATGGTTTAGTCGATTCCCCAGAAAATGTAGTTAAAGCTCGGCCTCGAGCTCTGGCACGATCCCCGGTGACAAGCCTTTGTTCGGGTCGCGCTCTTTTTCAATCACCTTTTCTGTTTCTGTTCTGTTTTGTATCCGTTTTTTGTATTAACAGGTCCACACGCGCAGTCCAGGCGCTTCTGCAGACTGGCCTGAGTATTTCGTCCTTGTCTAGGCTAGAAGCGCCCGACGCGGACACTGATAAGTAGCGTAGACTAAAAACATAGTACTCCAGACAAATCCAATATCAAATAAAAATTCGAAGCGTTTTCACAAGAGGCGCGGAGATTTCCCCCGCCATGCCCTAAAAATAAATAAATAGAGACTTCCCAGGACAAGCAATGGAGATAAATAGTGTCTTATTTATTTACAGCTTTTCCAAGTCCCGGGCTACAATTTACCTACCTGTGCCAAGTGCTCGGAACACTTGACCACTAACGGATTATCGGCTAGTTTCTATCAGAACCAAAACCCTCGACCGGACGGTGCCCCTGAAAGTCAACAGCCTACAAACGGGGCTCCTCCAGTCCCAGCCGAAAGTGGTGTCCTGCAGAGCCAACCCCCACAGCACCAAGTGGCACAACACGTTGCTACACCGCCTCAGGAACAAAACTCTTCGGGGGGCGACCATTCAAATTCCTCAGTGGTGTGTTTAGAAATCCCCGTCTAGAATTTTAATTTTTATTATTCTTTCCTTGTAGTCATCGAACCAACAAACGAACCAAACTCCACAGCACAACAGTGATAACGCTAAGAAGGAAGAAAATATGCCTTTCGACTTAGAGAAAACAATACAAAATTTGGATGTAAATTTGATCATGGAAGTTGTCTGCAGAAATTTAAAATATGATTTTTAGGTGGATCTCCTTTTTAATGAAGAAGGATCCTGTCCTCTCTGCTCCAAAACATTTTCAAGGAAGTCATCTCTGCTTACCCATATACGAAATCATTCTGCCGAACGGAAGTACGTTTGTACGTACTGCCAGAAGGGTAACATTATAATTAATTAAAACGTCCAATAATATTATTAAAGAGCCTCCATTTTAAGGTTTCACACAAGCCGCAAATCTACGAAATCATGAAAGAATACATACGAATGATCGTCCATATGTTTGTATCGACTGCGGGAAAGCATTTACACAAGTAAGCAATAATTAGCTCAATCTGGATTTGTCTAATTTGTATAAAATCTTGTAGATTACCAATTTGAACAATCACAGAAGACTGCACACGGGTGAGAGACCATTTGTTTGTATAGAACCGGAATGCGGGAGATCTTTTGCACAAGTAAATGGCTAAATATTGAAAATACGTCCCTAGATTATAAATAAGCCTTTTTTCTAGGTTACAAATTTAAATAATCACATGAAAACTCATCACAAAGTACAGCAGTATTGTTGCAATCAGTGCCCGAAAAAGTTCACACAAGTTACATCATTAAATCAGCATCTGCAGGCACATGCTGGAATCACAGGTTTTTACTGTCCGCGATGTCCCGAGAAAACTTTCAAGCAACAATCTCAGCTACATACTCACATGAAGACTCATGGCCTGGCGTTCCCGTACGAGTGCCAGAAATGCGATGAGAAATTCCTCCAACAGGCACATTTGGACCAGCACAATAAAATGCATGATGAATTCAAATTCAAATGTGACATGTGCCCGAGCTCATTCAATCAAGAGATCCTGCTCAAGAAGCATGTTCAGAGACATATCGAAGGGAGGTAAAGATACTAAAATCGGGCTGAGATGTCCTTGCTCCATGAGGGTCATCTTGCCGAATGCCTCCTTGAGTAGCTAATGAATATTGCTTTTCTTTTTTTTTTTTTGTTTCATGCACAATTTGTTTGCTTCCTCCTTGTCCTGGTTGCTGTGAAAATATCGATTTTGTTTCAATTACATATTAAAAGGTATATAAAATGTCCTGTTGCTAATTGTAATCAAGGATTCACCGTAAAACAACATTTATCGAAGCACCTTTTAACCCGACATTCTCATAGTGAACTTCCGCCACCAAAACGGTCGAAGAAGCCCCAACTTCAGACGCAACTGCAACAGCCACAACAACAACAACCGCCTCAGCAGCAGCATGCAATTCACTTAATTGGAACACCGATAACGACGCCCAACCCAGTTCCTGGACGTAAGTCTTATAGACTATAGAGTTGTTTTCCTGAGATAATGAATAGGGATTTTATTTTTCAGGCGGCAGGCCGCCCAAAAAGAAAGTGAACATAATAAGCAATACACCAATTCTACTCCAAGGTATCAACATAAAGCAAGAGCAGGAGCCTTCAGGTATGAACGATGTACAATCAAACGGAAACATTACAGCGGTCCAGTTAAAAGTCAGTTATATCTAGAAACTAATAAGATTGCGATAATTCTTTATCTCTTCCCCAGAGCTCTGAGATAATTGCAGGAAATAACCACGAAACCTCCGATAGTGAAGATACAAAGTGTCATGACTGTGGTGTGATATTCCCAAATGAGAATGATTTAAGAGATCATATATTCTATAAGCATCCTGAAAGGAGATTTATGCAGGTAAGCTATATTTGTGCTCAAGGTTCCGACCTTAAGGTACCCTGAGCCTTCTTTAACCGAACAATTACAACAAATTCTAGGCCGTTATAGAGGAGAACAAGTATCTGATGCGTATGCAGAGTCAACAAAACTTTGTATGCAATCTTTGTTGCAATGTATTTAAAAGCCATTTATCGCTAGTACGCCATACAGCTAAGTTTCATGGTCAACTATTGTAAGACATTAGAGATACTTAATTGTAAAATTTATTGTAAAATTTTAAGTATAAAAGTTTTTGGAAGGCCATGTCTCGGGTATGATCTCGTATGAGATCACCTTTATAGAGGCCCTTCACAGACAATTATTGCTAAGTACATAAGTCTCATACGCAGTACTCTCTCTCGATAAGGACAAACTACGAACAGTTGTTAGTTTTTAAAAAGAAAAACCAGAAAATAAATAAAATTGAGCGTTAAATATGTTGAAATAAGGAAAAAAAGAAAAACAAAAACAAAGGAAGTAACAAAATCATGGATATTCACCCCACATGAAAGTTTTGTCGTTTCCAATTTGCATTACACAGTAAGTTTTTTATGAATTTTCATAGATTAGCGGCAAACTGTAAGTTTAAGTTGATGTGATAAATAAAACAATTTTGATTATATCATAGGTATTCAATTTGTTTTATTTATTTTCATTTTTCTATATATCGAAATTAGTTCGATTGCAATATCAGCAACTAGAGTAAATAATTCAATCAACTGTTAATTTTATTTAACTTTTATCTCCGCTTTTAAATTCTTTGTAAAATATAACAGTTCTGTTTGACCTCTGTGTGTTTGGTGGCTTTCCAGAACTTGGTAAGCCCTCCGAAACCTCAGTCGCATTATCCAAGTCGTCTAAAGATTTTAAGCTCATAGTATACGTTCTTCTATCTAGATCAGTGTCTTCATGTGAGCGGTCATTTTCCTTTGATTTCTTGTCTATGATGAAGGTGCCACTCCTTTGAATGGAGTACGTTAAATTCTCACTCTCGTTGCTGCTGAGCGACGGATTCGAAGGTTCTTCAGCCTTTGAACTTTGCTTCAGAAGTACCCTTCGTTCTGCAGATACATTCCGCTTGACCTTCAAAATGTCTTCTAATTTATTCAGTATCTCGTTAAAAGTTGAATTTCGGAAGTATGGACCATCGCCGTTGCTATTCTTCACGCAACTCGTCTTACTTACAGTTGTAATTTCAGTCGGCTGTTTTGTCTCTGGTCCAAATAAGACACATTCCCCTCCAAAAATATTATTCTGCAAACTAACTGCTAGAAAGTTATTCTGCGAACAGAAATCAATAAAATTTGTCCTTCGAGGGCCTCGTTTCAGGCGAATTTTACAAAGAATTTCTTCTGAAAATTGATGAATACATATAATTTCTGTATTTGTTGCTAGGAAGATATTCGCTCCGGATTCTGAAATTGAGAACGTTTCCGCGTCTAGAGTACAGATGAAGTTTTTCAAAGGCCATTGTAGTAATCCAGATTGTAGATCGATTTTAACCAAGGCTCTATCGAGTAGTGCATAAGCGTTAGTTGCTAGAGGATGTAAGTAGAATTGTTTTATTGTAGACTTAGTGTTGAATTGCCTGCTTTTTAAAAAATTTATGATTAGCTCATTTTCTGGTCGCTATTATTAAAATAAGGACCTTTTCACATTCCAGTTTTTCTGACGATCATCTTGACCCCATTCAATAATTTTACCATGATTATCAACAGATAAGAAAGTGTGAAGAATGTTGCTCTGTGCCATTCCTACGATATAAGTGCTATGGTGGTGCAGTTCTTGCAGGATTCTTGGATTACCCTATAAAATATTTTAAAACAACTTAAAGACATTATTAAAAGCGAAAAACCGTCTTACGGTAGTAAGATTCCAAACACGAACTATACAATCGCGACCTCCAGTTATTATCTGAGTCTTCCCTTTGCCTAGATTCGAGATATAAATGGAACAGTACAAAAAACAAGGATGTGGTAAGACATGCTGGGAATATAATTAAATATTAGTATAATTTGTATTTTCACAACTAAATTACATTAAAAACTTTCTTACTTGCATTACGTACGAATTCTCTTCCACTCTCCAAATGATACAACTTTGATCCTCTGAGCTAGAAACTAGCAGCAATTTATTACTTTGTTGTTCTCCGGTATTCCACCAGTTTAGACTATGAATAACATTAGTATGTCCCCTCAGTACCAACGATTTCTTCAAATTATGAACAAATTTAACTACTATTGTTGATCCCTTAGTAGAATTATCCGAATATGCAACGTATCTTCCATCAGGACTAAAACGACACACTGTACTGCCTCCATTCGTTACAAACTCAGATATTTTTGCAATTGGAGCCTCAAATGATTTTCGTCGAATTTTATCAAACGTTTTAATCCAACTTGTTGGTGCTAAATCCTCGCTTACTTTCTTTTCCTCTTTTATATTGTCTGGAGACAGTAGAGGTAATTTTTTATCAGTTTCGAGGGCTGTAAATGGTCTTAGTAATCCTATGCCTTCGCTCTTTGGAACAATACTTGTGAAATTAACCTCAAGGGTACCTGGATATTTTTTTAAATTTTGCATTGCCCATTGCTGAAATATTGGACTATTTTTCGCCAGGTTTTTATATTTATGTAGTTGGAGCTGGAGATTCATTCCAAAGTCTTCCATTTTTTGAGAGGACAGTCTAATGAAGGCCCAACAAGCGTGATACCATCCACCGAATACTAAATCAACATTTTTTAAAGATTACAATTAAAAAGTGCATAGCAACCTTTTTTATGAGCAGCATGTTTCATAGGATCCGGTACAAGATCGATAATTTCAAAAAACATAATTAAGTTAATCCCCAAAAGATGTTCAATTGTGTCGTTGAAGACGATTATTTCATTCCACGAAAAGGACATTCTGTAAAGCATTAAAAAAACTAAAATAATTTATGATAAATAACTTTGCGTGTACTCGCTAGACATTTTTCCTCGAGTGCTAATTATGGGAAGAATGTAATCCAGAGACTCTGGCTCGTTGTTGAATACTACATTTTGTCCAGATTTACTTTTTTTCGCAAACTGCCCCGTGCTCTGATCGACTATAGAAACTCTCACTCGAGGGGCTCGAATGAACTTCTTGAATTCCAAAGTGCTTGTTTGACGAATATTAACACCTGTAGACGAGTAATCCTAAATTTGGGATACTTTTTGACTGAGACCAGTCAAAACTCCTTACCGAGTACATTGACGTGTCCGTCGTGCGATTCCTGCTTTGGAATATGCTTACGTGGCTTCGGAATAGGTTTTTTACCCTTTGAACCAACATTGAAGCACTTCTAAAAATTGTGTACTCCTTTAACTGTACACTAGTATACATTATTCTTTATACCTGTTCAGATAATTCATTGTCCTTGTATTCTACACTTGTACTACTCCCCGAACTATCCTCTTCACTACCCGAGTACCTTTCTAATAGACTTTCACCTTGAGACCTCACAATGCTACTGGAGTCTTGGCTAAAAACTTCCTCTTCGTACGCAGAAGAGTGGTTGGTATAGGATTTCAATTCTGCTAATGAATTCCGGTTTTTCCTCATATTTCTTTCCTATCTATCCCACGCGGATCAAATCAAAAATTAGCACGCAAAACGTGCGCCCAGGTGTCCTGCCGACACTACGTCTGATTCGACAGGAGTGTGGGGCTTATTATGTTATGGGAATGACTCTACCATAGCAACGTCTCAAATCGATGGGTGCCCAAATTTCAGTAGACGACGACTTCCAGCTATTTTCATTTGCAAAATTTCTCAAGACATTGTGAACTATTTCCTAAAATGGAAGAAATGATTTTAATTCGTTTAAGATTAGCAATCCTGATACTGCTTTTATCCACGCTGGCTCAGATTAGTGCAAAGTACGTCGAGGGACGCATAAAAACACTCGAGGTAACTTAAACTGTTTTTGTTGTAAAATAAGGTAAAAATTGTTAAATTTTTCATCTCTGCAGGATTGGGTGTTTGTAGCAAGGTTCTGTTTCTTGTCGGGAAAAGGACGCTATGAATATTCCATAGAGTTCGAAAGGCGTTATGGCGAGCCACAGCTTCTTTTATATTATGACGATAAATCGCAGTGGCCATCTGTTTACAAAAGTGGGAAGGTATCATGTTAATGTTTTTATTACAGGAGGAAGTAGCTGTTACATATGCATTTACAGACTTGTCCTCAGAAAGTTTCAGTTCTTAGTCCTGTAGATAATCAAATTGTTACTCTATCCGCTCGCAGTCCGTATAATATACTTTCTGGATGCGCTCTAAGGAGTACTAGAGATGAAAAGGAAACAACGGAGTCCAGGTAAAGTATATAGGAGGTTAATAGGACATTATAAGTATTTAATTTATTTAGACTTCCATTTGTAGTAAATGCTATCACTTAATTAAATTCCCAATATACACCTTTAACGCACTTGCCTTATATTTTTAAAAATCCCATTCAGAATGAATTAATTAATTCACATAAATAGGTTACAACCTCCTCCGATTGGACCCAAAGATGTTACAGTTGACGACAATTTTACAGATTTCGATAAATTCTTAGTAACATCAACGTATCCATCACTAACTTCTAATATAAGTATTTTTTTCAACAACATGAGTGTAATTACTTTTAATGAAACTGACGAATTCGACGTACAAAGGCACTCCTTTGTGCCTCTTGGAATCGATGTTGGCTTTGAGAACAAAGCTGAAAATAATACTAACTATACTGAAGATGCCGAAGAACTCTTTAGTAGTCCAGAAAATGATACTATGGTAAGTATAGTCTTTAGAATGTATGATTTGCTTTTAACAAGTGTATTTTAGCAAAAATTGCGAGTTAAACGGGGATATTTTCGTTTTGATAAACGATCAACTTATATTGTATCCTGTAGAAGTGCTGGGGGATTTTTAACTGCTCGAGAAAGGTGGTGGTACATTGCAATTGCAAATTGTGGAAGTAAAAATGGTATAGATGTCCGATATAAATTTCGGATGACCAATGGACCACCGGGGGATTTTTGGCATGAACATTTTTCTGCTGATGAAATGTGTAAGTTTTTTTAAAACAATATTTCAAAAGCGAAGTCTACTTAAGGAATTTTGATTTTGCATAAAGAAAATCGAAATCTGAAAATGACATTTTGTTTAATGATGGTTTAAATATAATTTTTTATCGCCTACCAGTACCACAAAATTAAATAAAGTGAAGGTTATATAAAAATCTATTTCAAATATCCGCCCCGTTCGCATTCGCAGTAGAATCGATAGTGGAAACGGAACGCACTGTAGTGTTCCATCATTCCGCTCGTGTCTTCACTAGAAAAAAATTTGTTAACAGTTATTCTTTCAAAAGACGCGTCCGATGTTTAAAAATATTTTTTATTGTTAATTACAATTCGTAAGTAGTGAAATAATGTTGAAAATAATAAAAATCACATAAAGCGATGTTAATAATTATCAATTTTTTAACGGTATTAAAGTTCAAGGTGTTTAGTCCATGTTAAATTCGTGCGTTTTTTGTTAGAAAATTCTGAGATGGCTTCTTTCTTTTCGGGTGAGTTTTTATTTCCGTTTCATTGTGCCGTAGGCTATATCTATATTATCTAAAGGCATCTTGTTTAAGCAGCTCGCTCTCTCAGGGCTGGAATTTTATGAATATTTTCTGGAAGCATTTTTAAAAAAAACGTGTGTAACGCATAGTAAAAAATTTTTTTCCTATCGTAAGGAAGTAAGATGTACTGTCGTTAGGAAACGAGAACAGCACATATTTTATGCTAGTAAATCACCATTTGATTGTCTTACGATAACGAAAATTTGTAAGCTGTTGTCCTATGGTTTTACACACTTTTAGAATATTAAAATATTATATATTGTTACTACCTTTCATTAACGAATAATTGTACGCAATAGGCATATCGAAATCTGTTTAAGAATTTGGTCTTTTCCCTAGGTGGACTTCTCTCTTTAAAAGAAAATAAAAACTACCCCCTATAACCCACTCTCCTTACAGATATTCCGCCAATTTTACTTGTTGAGAATCTCACCTACATCTTACTTCTATTGTTGGTGTTCATATGTGCAATTGAACTAAAAACGCGACACCTATTCCATTGCACCTACCGACTTTTTGCATTTAGTACATTCCTACAATTCTTCGGCGTCCTATTTTCTGGTGTAGCTTGGGCAAAGTACGGAGTTACTGGGCTTGGGCCCCATACAACAGTTGGAACTCTTTTTCAAGGCGGTTCAGAAATTGTTTTTTTAGCCCTTCTGCTGCTAATGGCCAAGGGCTATACAATAACTCGTGCCAGATTATCAACATGCACAACTGTTAAGCTGACAATGTTCATTAACATCTACATCGTAGTCTACATTGGTCTCTTTATATACCGCGAAGAAGTTTTTGATCCTGGAGAGGTCTTAAACCTTTACGAATCCCCAGCCGGTCTCGGACTAGCTGGCCTAAGATGCGGTTCCTGGGGAGCCTTTTTAATATCAACTGCCTCAACGGTACGAAAATATCCAGAGAAGGCAAGTTTCTATTTCCCATTTGGAATTTTAGGATCTGTGTGGATTCTAGGGGGTCCAGTACTAACATTCATTGGAATTGCCTTCTTTGACCCATGGATAAGAGAAAGTGTGATGTGTGGCGTGCTCGCCATGCTTTCTATTGGAGGTCATTTATCCTTTCTGTGGCTCACGTGGCCATCGCGAGCAAATAAGAGTTTTCCTTACCACGTTAGAACAAACCACGTTGGTGTAATGTCCACTGAAGATGATGGAGCTGACTATCCACGCCATGTTTATGAACCATCAGCTCCTGTACCTAGTGACCATCAAAGTGTGATAATTCCGCTATCTAGACGGGCTGAGAACATGTTGAATGGGGTTTACAGTCAGTACCTTCGGGAAAAAGAGTATTACAATTCAGCTTCAACCCCTTGTAGTCATGTCAGCTTTCCTACCACTCAAACTCATCAAGTCGGCACCCAAATTAGGCAAACCGATCAGCATTTTACTCAAACTAATTTGAGTAGTCGACAAGCGCTAGATGATGGCGATAGTGATCATCAGGGTTCTCAATCGACCCAAAGCAGTCATCAAGTCCTTCAGCAGGGAGCTAAATTAGATCAAACGGACTCAGGGCATCCGTCGGTCGATCTACCAAGTAGCCCCAAAGCGAGCAGCAGTTTAGAGGAGTCAAGTGAAAGGAGTGATGCTCCAAAACCCTTGCAGAGGAATCCTTTCTTAATCAACGGAGTCCAGAGTCCTCCGAATAAAATTATTTTAGAACCACTTGATCCTACCGTCTATAGGAGAGATAGCAGGGACAGCAGAGAGAGTATAACTCCAGCACATTTATTTGCTGCACGAAAATAAACTTGTGATGTAATGGAATTTCTGTTTTAAGGTAATGTAGATATAGTCTAATAAATTTTAAAACACAAACGAAGGTTTTTATAATATAATTAAACAGTTCCAAATTTATTAAATTTATTACCTTTTCAATTTTTTGGCTTCTAAATTACTGAATTTATTTTTATCGCTAATCATTTTCGAGCGTTTATAACTGGGTTTAATTATACATTAAATGTTCACATCTTCGTTTTTGTTTTTGTTTATTGCATTTGCGTACTCACTTTTTCATCTACTTTATATGAAAATAAAATAACATGGATACAAGAAATTATTGGAAACATTGAGTTAAAAATATTAAACATTATCACATTATTTTCACTTCAAGCAAAATTATATTTCAAATGACTTCCCATTAGATAAATATAATTAACCGCAAGAATACTAATTCAAAATACCGTGAGAAGCGACTAAACGATTTGAAGTATTGTGTAAAATGCAAATGCGAAACTGTAGCTAAATAAATTGTGCAATTCTTTTATATCCACTAGATCTGGCCTTGGATAGGTTTAAGAGCGCGTCTCGTCTTCATGCCTAAGCGTACAAAGCTGCTTTTTATTCTATAAACGCAGATTTTTGTTCTATAAATAGAATTGGATAAAATTATATCATTCCATTGTAAAGCGAGAAGCATTTAAATGATGATTTTCAGGAACTTCTGTAATGAGGATGGTGGGAAGGGGGAATTAAATAAGATTATAAAAATCTTAAAAATAATTTATTTACTAATTCTAACATAAGACTTTCGAAAACCATATCTTGGAAAAGCAAGAAATGGAAAGTAATAAATAAGGAACAATGATAAATACATTTGAAAATTATAGTAGATGCGAAATATTGTCCACTGTAATAAATATTGATGATGAATGACTAAAGTGAATATCATAGCTCTAGTCCAAAGGGGGAATTGCTTGTACACTAAATTATCCCTTTCTTCGAATGAATTCTTCTGGTCTTGGGTATAGTCAGCTTTAAGGTATTGGTGGCCGTCGCAACCAGCCAAGCGTTTCGTGAAAAACAAAAATGTATCTACCGATAGAAAGGGATTAAAGCTCCACAGTCCACTGATCATTGCTTGAATCATATCGTTGCATTTTTTGTCAGCAGCTAGTAGTGCAGGTCGGTATAATTCGTTGAGAACTACTTGTAGACGTGGTCTAGTTGAATTCCACGATTTGGTGCAAATGTTATACTCCTCTTTAATACCAAGCATGTATCCAATAACCCTCCAGAAGTGAACGGTAGCTTCCAGAAACTCGTCACTACTTTGTATGCCAAGCTGATGTGGCTTTAGGGTAGTATACCCCATGAATCCGAACTGGGTTAAAGCCATGTCTCTTTGAGAAATGAAGATGCACTTATTTGTTCTTTGGCACATTCTACTTGATGCTACGTGGGTGTTTCTCACAGATAGAAGACTCTTCCAAGCTGCTGAATCGGGTCGAAGATCACTGCTATTCCATCTTACAACATGAAATATAGTCCTTATATATCTCCGGTACGCTGTCAAAGAGTTTCCTGACTTCTTTGTGCATACCAAGACGTTGAGAATGGTTGGTATCGTTAGAACAGATATAAGACCGCACAGCATTCCTACAAACATGGCAAAGATGTTACGACGATAGAACATCTGCCCCCTGCATTATAATAGAAAAATCTTTTTAAAAAAAATACTATCACTGCACTTTTAGTATTGCATACTTTTTGAACAGTTCCTCATCATACCACGACGGCAACTGTTGCTTGTTCACGTCGAATTCGTGATCTACCTGCTCGTTTGCCCCAGCGCTCATCAAATTCTTCAGATATTGATTTGCATCACTATCATCCGTCGAAGGCATTTTAATTTATTGATAATTTTTTTGTTAATATATTTTTTTAATTATATTAAAAAGTAAAAACAAAATTCCCATTCACTTTTTGGGTGCACAATTCAAATCTTCAGACACTTTTCGTCGAGCACTACATGCGACTCTTCCTCGTCGTTTTTCCTCATCTCAAGTTGCGCTGGCCTGCGAGTGAACAATTTGCGATTGCGCTAGCAAGTGAAAGCGGTTTAAGCATTGAACAGAGGAGGCCTACTGGGGAATGTCGAACTTTTTGATGGTTGAGTGCTTCTGCTTCAATTTTTTCCACCTTTTTTCTTTTTTTGTGGAGGTGAAAGTTGCATGAATAGTATTTCGATGACATGCAAACGAGATGCAATTCGAATTTTTGAATGACCATACTTTAACAGCTTAACGTAGTTGAGCGACTTTTATAAAATTATCATTATTTGATTATTACACTTTTATGGATAGTGTTGTAAGCTATTGTATGGGATTTCTGGGACAGAAGTATTTCTGATGCTGCTGTTGTGGGTTTATTAGCACTAATATAGTGCTAATCATTTTGTTTGGCTTGCCACACCGAGTTAACTCTCCATATTTGGCTGTGAAACTACTGAAGAGCAATCTTTGCATCATATGGGCATTTTTATCTACTCAAGTTCATTTTTTGTTGACTTTTCCAATAATAATTTTGCATTCAAATTTTTTCTTATTTGTCAATTAATTAAAAAGAAAACTACAAATTCTTTTACAAAATTTTGATAACTGATTTAAGATTTAGATTAATTCAAAATTTCGTAACATTTTATTTACTTTTTTTTCCAAATATGTACCTCGTACGTAAACCAGAATGCAAATTGTACGCAATATTTTGAAAATATTTATTCTTAAACTGTTGTAAAATTGTGCTAATTCAACTACTTCTATCTGATTTTTCGTATTGCTTAAAAATATATTAGGTCAAAATTTATTTTGTCCTTAGATCCGATTGAGGCTTATATTCGCGTTAATAAATATAGGTGATGAAGGTTAGCGAAATGAATAAAAAATATCCAAGTTAGAGCCAAAAAACGTATAATGTATTTTTGATATATCTATGGGTCGTTTGCAATGGATTAATAAATTAAAACAAAACATTATTTATTTGTTTGAAAAAGTTGTTTATTCCAACGAATTATTGATGGCGAGATATAAATTAAAAACAGCTTGTATTGCTGCAATGTAATCCTTTTGTGTGTCTTTCGGTATTTTAATATCAAACATTGAACAAAGCAACTTTGCATAAAATGATAATGGACAATCCAAATCTGGCGGTGGGAATCCAATTTTTGTTAATGCTTGCTCAAAATTACTAGGCCATTCAGCCATAAGGCTATCTATGTCCACAGCAAGCTGAGAATCAATAGTACGCTTGCTAGCTTGAGTCATGTGTAACTGATCGATTTCATTAACCCATTTGGCGATATCTTTATCTGATTTGGCGACGGGGACCTGCATTGAAGGTGGTCTAGCACTCGCTATGAACGAATGGAGCTTCATGCTTAATAAACTAGGCTCACTTTGATTACCACTAGGTTCGTCTAGAATGGTCAAGCCCAATTTTTTCGTCAAATTTCGTACTTCCTCCATTCGACTAGTGTCAAAAATTTCTGGGCATGAAACTTTAAGAAAGGCATCTACATCTCCAACAGCGGGAACGAATTCCGGAATGAAGGGTTGCAGATGATAGTCGACGTCTATTGTTTGTGGGGTATATTTTAGGATATGTTGAAAACAATCCTTGATCTCTTGTGGAACATTAAGGTTCTTCCACTGGGCTGAGGTGATATACCTTTCAGGTGGTCCCAGATTTTCTTCACTTTTACTTCCATCAGAATCAGTTTCAAAGGAATCATTTGTTTTCGACAGTGAACTATCTTTCAATAAAGAGTCCTGTTTGCCTTTTGTGGCCATCTAGAAGGATAACCTATTAATGCCTGTACCTTTTAAAAAGTGCAAATTGTACCAGGTGAACTCGATGATTTATACCTGAACTGTGAGCTTCATGCACTATCTCCGGCGGACTATTCAACTCACTGTTAATTTCTATCTCTTCGTCGTAATAATTCATTATGAAAACAGCACTAAGTAAATTTCAAATGTACATAAACACAAAGAGTATCACTTACAATATGAAGGACAACAATTAAGGTTTGTTTGGAAATAATTCGTTGTCAATGGTTACAACACCCACGATGTCACTATGGAGTTTCCTCCTCTTTTTTTTGTAATTTGAATATAGGCTACCTGTTTTTGTGAAATTGAAGAAGGAATAGGCTCTAAAATGTCAACAAATAGACAACTTTAATTTTCATGTCACGCTTACAGCTTTCCCAGGTATCCTGGGCAAAGCACTTGCCATTTTTAAAATTGTAGAATATCAGAAGATACTGTTTCTACTACCCTAAAATAAAGTGTGGTACTTTGATAAACTTTTATATATTTGGTCAAATCTTGGTTTCGTAACCTCCAAAAAGGTTTTATATAACAACCTATATTCCTTAAACATTATTGCTAGTATAGAGCATTATTTTCATTAATTAATTTCAATCACATGGTGTATAATAACTTGAAAATCAGACCCTTATTACATCACGACTACATAACACAAAAATTAAATTTCTTTTCTCACCTTTTCATGCAAAACTATCTGTTGTCCATCAATAAAATTCCGGTAAGGCACCCCATAAAGATTTTTTCTTCTTGCAATTTTACTTTCTTCCATTGCTCCTGCTTCCCAAAAAAAAAGCGAAAAGAAGTGTTCATCATTTCCGATGATGTCTGCATAAATAAGGGGCGTATTTTGGGTCAAAATGAATTTTATGCAAACTACCTGGAACAAGTTAAGTAATATTCCGAAAATGAGATAATCGAGAGATGTGGGTATTGAATCATATCAAATTATATCCAGAGATCGCGTAGATGAAAAGAAGATGCAAATTATTGTTATAGCAATTATAAGTCGATTTCTTATTTTACATTTTTATTATCGAATGTTTAATTAACATTACATAGTTGTTGTTCTGTGTTCTATAATGGCCACAAAATAAAAAACGTACAAATAAACACTATGCTAGTTCATATATATAGTTCCTTCTTTTGTTCATTTCATTTCTTTATTACTATTTTTAACAGCACAACTTGCCTTGTACACAGCAACATGTTTTTTCTTTTTCTCTTAATAATCTTCCCTTTTTTTAGCTTATCAAAGCAATGCGCTCTCTCTCTTACTTTTTTTCTGTTTATCTTGCATTTCTTTATTCTTTACACGTACAAGTACTGGGTATGAATGAATAATAAAGTTTTAAATGAAAATATCGACTCAAGTTTAAAGTTTTTCCGAAAGACGCTTCTTCGTGCACGCGCGGATGGATTATCTGTCGATCTAATTTGGAATTATATTTTCGCGACGTATTCCACCGTTGCCAGACAAATATGCAACAAACGCAAGATACCGGAATAAAAAACCACAACTGTTGTCATAATTCTTATATTTATTTTAGTATAAAGATATTGTGCTAAATTACTATTATAAATATCATTACGACTCTCATCTCTAAGCTTTCCAGAGGACGAATTTGTTTTGCTTTTTTTATTAATTATTTTTTTTTTAATTTTTCATTGTTTTCTTCATTCTTTTATACAAGACTAAATATAATCTGATAAGAGAAAATGTGGCATCATCATTACAAACTTCCTTTCTACGGTTAAATCCTAAACACTTCGCGTAACACGACACCATTAGAACTAAAAAAGCGTTTTATGTTTTTTTTTTTTGTGTATATTCTTTTCTTTCTTACGTGTTTCATTTTTTTTTATTTTACTCAAAAAATCGGAGTATATCAAGTCAAGAAAGAATCAACAACGTTACACACTTCTGCTTATATAGGACAAAGTTTTATTTTTTTTTTCTTTAAGAACTAACAAGCGTGAAGTATATTTTCGATTTGTTTTTTTTCTGTTTTATTGTAGAACATACGATCTTTTTTTCGGATCACATTGAACACACCTCTTATCCGATTTTACAGGATTTTAATAAGTTAGCACGAGAAATTTTTCTTGCAGGAATATTTTCCCCCGTTTTGCTGTATGCCGCTGCCTATGGTATTGCAAACAATGTTTTTTTTTCTAAAAAGTTGCCGGAAAGCTATGCTTGCCCAACCCAAGTGCTGTACTGTGTCGACAGTGTTTCATCTATAATAAGTTTGCTTTAGTAAAAATCTGGACGTTGTGCTTGTAGTCTGTATATAAATTGTGGAAGGGTTCGTGCTACATCAATTTTTACGACAATATAATAATATACGACGATAGTCAAAAACTCGAACTATTTAATACAGAATTTTTTGTTTCAAAAAGTTATCAAAATTTTTATTGTGGTGAAAGCCGTGCATAGCTTCCCACCTTCGGAAGAGCTGCTGATTTTAAGGGAATACTCCTGCAAGTGTACATAGATAATAAAAAAATTAAATTTTCCAATTTAAATATTGAAGTTTATGGTAAAATGCATTGCTTTGCAAGAATAATAAAAGGGCACTGATTTAAAGTTTGTATTTTAATCAGGGATCGTTTGATCTATCGACTATTTTGCTAATCATATTAACATATTTCATGAAATAGATCAAAAAATCCAAACTGAGAATTATAAATTAAGCTATGGAATATAAAAAAATACTATCTTCATAAATCCAAACGAAAAAAGAATTTTAGAAGTAAATTGTAACAGCCATTGCATCCTGATTCATTCTTCTGAAACCTGAAAACTTACATTTCAGTCTTATCAGGTAGCATAATTAGACATTGGTAATTTTATTATTTTTATCATCATCACCTTTACCAGCAGACAACGATAACGATCATAAAATTTTCATTCAAGTTCTCATTATGGGAATTTTAGAGCGTAGTTCCATTATGCATCTATACTAGTTTCAAGGATTTGTTCGTTTCATTCATCTACCCAAATTTACCCGAGTATTAAAACAAACACAAATAAAGTAAAACTGTTGCTTTTCTGCAGTCGTATACTTTTTAATCATTAAATTTTGCAATG
The DNA here is from genome assembly GCA_001932985.1 of Proctacanthus coquilletti. Classification (NCBI taxonomy): domain Eukaryota; kingdom Metazoa; phylum Arthropoda; class Insecta; order Diptera; family Asilidae; genus Proctacanthus; species Proctacanthus coquilletti. The sequence goes on along the minus strand of MNCL01000056.1, from coordinate 53,942 downwards.
CATTCTACCATATTCAACTAAAACAAGTAACAGAAAATGAGTATTGTAATAAGTAGCATTTTCGTTACTAAATAATAATAATTACAACAAAAAATAAATGGTGAGATATTGCAAGGGTTGTTTGGAACAAAAATCTTCATGAATTTCGTGCCTGGCTAGCTCAAGCTATTTTATTTCTTAAACACAGGAATAATGGGAAAATTAGAATAATAATTTCTGTGTAACATTTTTTTGTCTTGTCAATCTTAACAAAACAATAGTACTAATAATAGTATAATTAGGCAATTGAGGGTTGAGAAATTAAACAAAACAAAACAAATGCAGACTGTGGTTTTTAAAAAAATGGCGCATTAAGGAAACGTTCGGCCTCATCATCATCGCTTCGTTTTTATATACACAGACGTCTGAGGGTCGACTGGAGGGCAGCATTGTGAAAAATTATTAACTACTATGATATACAAAAATAATGAATAAGACATTTTTTCATCAATTTTTTCACTTTTATGTTTTTCTTGAAAATTCTAATAATAAAAATTTGTCATCTCAATACTAAAAAACTATGAGTCAGTTTTTTATACATCAAATACAAACAATTATTACAAATATTAAGCTATTGTTGTGGTTTCATCTTTAATATATATATTTATATATATTTGTCTTTCCATGTGTATTTACTTATCTACTAATTATTTCACTATTTTTTTTAAGTTTGATGTTACGATCAATTTTTACTTGTTCTTTGTTACATTATCTCTGCGTACATGGAGCTGTGGTATGTACATACACAAAGTGGCGTTAATAATGAGAGTCACCTTATATATATATATATATTGTTGTTACTTTGAGTGTTTTTATACCTTTATTGTATTTTTTGTTTTTGTTTTTATTTGTTAAAAAAGCATTTTGCGGAATCATACAAAAAAATATTCTCTTTTTTCTCATATAATTTTGTAATTTTTTTGTTTTTTTCTTCTCATAAAAGTTTTGTCTTCTATGCATTTAAAGTACCTTCTGCCTATATATGCCATTTTTTCCGGTAGCGTGATTGGTTTAAGATGTCTGCTGCCGATCGAGCGCTTGTACAGCTTATTACAGTAAGAATAGATAAAACTATTTGCTTTTATGTAAATATCAGCAAAATTTTTTTTCTTATAAGTTGCGTGTTTTTCTGATTTGTCGAATAATTATTTCTTTTTTTTTGTATATTTTATTCACAGTACGTGTATTGCGTGGACCGATGCAAAAATCAGACTCAGGAGTGTTTTAAATTATTCAGACTAATGTCTAAAAGGGGGGGAGCACCAAATAAGAAAAATAGGGAATATAGATTTGCTTGCTGCTGTTTTGTTGCATGGAGGCGTATATATTTTTCTCAGTATAAACCCTAATGAGATAATATCTTTCATTTTTTTATTATTAATATTTCACAGCAAAAACCGGCATCCTATCCTATGTTACTTTATTGTTTACAGATTACCGAAATTACGAATTTTTTTTTTTCACAAAGGAAATTAAATCGAATAGTATGTCTCCTCATTTAATCGTTAGATGGTAGAAAGGATTAATATTGCTTTTACCGTTTCTAGGTTAAATCAGATATCATCTTTCAAAGCGTACTAAGCGTATTTCCTTAAATAATCGATTACATTTGTCCCTAACAAACTGAGATTCATTTCATATGGCTAGTACATACTTCCAAAAAAAAATACATTCAAACAAGTTTTCAAATTAAAAAATATATAACGAAAAGTTTTCATTTTGAGAGTCTTAGCATGACTTTCAAAAAAACTAAATAAAACACAGCCTCTAATTTAACTTAGAAACAGATCGAAACAGTTTTTGAAATAAATATGAATTTGTCTACATTTCCAGAAATTTATCAAGAAAATTATCTTTGCCCATAAGTAGAAAAATATCGTGGAATTTCTCAATGGCTACTAGAATATTAATAAACAATAATAATAAAATCTCTCCTGATGTACAAAAAAAAAAGGATCTCTAAACTGCCTATTATAAATATAAAAATAATAACAAACGCAAACTAAATACAAACATAATTATTTTTTTTAAACATTTCTTGTTTTTCTTGCTATTTCATCAGTTGTTTCATTATACTGAAGCGCATCACACTATTGGATAACATTTATATAATTTTATTATATATAAAAAAATTATAAGCTAAACAAATCATATACAACTTCATATGGTTTACTGGCGATTCTTCTTAACGTAGTTTTGATTCTACTATTGAAGTTTTTTTTTCAGAAAGTGTGTGAATGTTTTGTAGGTATGTGTAGGCATTTTTATTTTATTTTAGAAATAAAGAATTTTACGTGTCTTGTTTGTTACGTGTTTTCATGTGTTCTTTTTTCACCTTTAAGTAGTGTCACTTTAGGTACTTAATTCTACGCTCAATAGAATCCCAAAAAAAGATGTGACGAAACGTTTTTTCTCTCAATCTCAATCGAAGTTTTGGCCAAATTTTACTCTTTGACCTCAAAATATTTGTACGTTGGATTCTCGTAGCCATTTATTTGCATATTAGCAACATGCCTTTCTTCTGGAGTCACTGGCATACCAATCGTCTGTAAATAAAAAAATTTAAATTCATTAATTCACTAGAAGTTTGCATGTAGTTCAGCTACAGATAAATAAATTAATAAGTTATTTTTAATTTATGCAAATCAAACTATGTCGTTTTCCATGCTATTGTGGATTATCTTATCATCGAGTTTATTTTCGACAAAAAGTATCTTATTGCAACCATCAGATTCAAAATATACACACAACCGAGCGCCTAACACATGATGCTGAAAATAAACTGAAGTATTTTATAGCTGCCCTAATTCAATTCGAAGAATTATAAAAATATACTCGAATAATTGTGCCTTCATTCTTGTGTTCAAGAATTTAGGTTAAATATATAAAGATCTATTTAGAAATTGCAAGTAGTTAATTTTTTTCCGGAAACAATTCTTCTAAAAAAATTCATCAAAAAATTTTTTGGAAGATTTTCCAGATAATCTCTTTAAAAAATTACTTGTCCTATTTCTGGGTGCAAAATATAAAGATAGTTATTTGGAATAATTAATTTACACCCCGATCAACTTTTTAATCAAGTAATGGATTTATATCGTCAAAGTTCCTTGAAAAATTGTAGTAATGCTCTTGAATTATTGAATTACTCTAGATAGATTTCGTAAACTCTTAATTAGGTTCTTTGCATAAGAATGCTTGAAACAATTTAATGGGTTACAATTTAAGCCGACAACATCTACTTAAAGTGATTTAAGTTCACGCTTGTAAAATTGTCCGAGAATTCGAAATTATATTGGGTAGCAAAATACCACCACCATAAACTACACTTGAACTTTTGAATTAGGTAAATCGATATTAAAACCCAGCATAAATTTCAAATACCTACGGGTAAAGCAGGAAACTTGCAGTAAGGATTCCGCGATTCACAGCGCTTAAATTTAAATTACTCACATCACTAAAAATTCATTGATAACTTCCATTTTCCGCATTGGAGAGGTGCGCGGATTCATTACCTACAGCAGCCTTAAGTTTTCGTGAATTTATGTCGAAGAAAGTTGTTTTTGCAATACCTCGGATTACCAAGAGAAAGCAATTAAGATTAACTAAGGTTGAACAATTTTATGGGATGTAAAATTTTATACAGCACATGGGATAAATTCCGGACGGTATCACCATGTAGGAAGAAAGGACGCGTGGATAAAAATTGCTTATGCAAGATCGAATTATACGCTAAAAGCTTACTTTTTGTGCTCGTAGTTCCTGAATTTAATGGCTCGTGAGTAATATTTTAAGATTTTACTCAAGTGGCTAGTTTGAATAATAGTAAAAGGTTTTAGTTGATGTAAAGGGAAAAAAGTAACGTGCCTTTATAGGAGTATGAAGAATTTTCCACTTTCTTTAGAGCTTTTAGGGAGAGGTTTTCCACATTTTATGCTTGGATCACTAAAAATTTCGTGAAGCGAATGAGGTAATCAAATGAAGTAGTGATATTTTTCTTACTTCATCGACAGCATTTGTTATAAAATCTTTCAATTGCCGGGTTAAAATTTAGTGTCCCATTTTTCGAATTTATTCTTTGATTTATTAGCCAATTTTCGTAAACCATCAGCACAATAATAATTCCATGGAACCTCTGGGTTTCTTAGTAATGTAAATATAAAAAGGGGTTTAAACTTTATTTTTTAAAGTACCATACTCCTTGTTCACAATAAACAAGCAAAACAAAGAATCTTAGAGAAAGTAGAAACCTTTTTGCTTAAAACATTTTTTACATAATGCTTATATTAGTATTTATTTTAATCAATTTTAAATCGTTGAAAAGTCACGTTATTAAGCTAATGATTCTTGAAATTGCTTAACCGGAATCCTGTAAAACATTTCATAAAAATTCTCTTACCTGATCCACTTCGATAAAACCTTGTGCATGAGGATGACGTGATGCTCTCCATTTAGCAACAGCGACGCCAACGAATACAGCTGCCATCAGGGCGATTCCTGCGAAGACGACGGTAAAGTATACATTTCGACTTTCCCGACCAGACCCACCATAAATTTCCCTACGCACTGAGTAACTCTAAAAAGCCCAATAAAAATTTAAAATAAGTAAAATAATTTTCCGGAAACACAATTCAACAAAATTATGTCTTACAGCTTCTCCGTGCCCCAAGTCGTGTGCCATTACGTGCTGCATTCTTGGTTCAGCCTCTTGGTGAGCCACAGCAGCAGCAACTTCTTCGACTGCTCTTTGTACAGCAGCATCGTCTACAGTGGGTAGTACAGTCTGTGTGGTAATTGGACTAACGAAGAAAAAATAAAAACTAGTTAAAATAATCGACTAAAATTATTCACAATGTTACATGTTCGCCAAATGTTTGAGACACATTCAACGAAGTATGGAATACAAAAGCATACCTTGTTGTCGCTTCACTAATTTGTTCTTTTGTCGTATCCTTTTCAACTTGTGTCTCCTTTTCCGTTTGTTGTACTTCCTTGCTCTTCTCCTCCTTCTCTTTTTCCTCCTCTTCCTTAACAAGGGCTTCAAGCTTCTTAGCTTCCAATCGCAATTTTTCCTCCCTTAATTTCTCCCTCTCAGCTGCCCTCTGTTCCTTCCTTTGTTTTTCGGCAAGTCGTAATCGTTCTTTTTCGCTCACTTTTCGCTCTACTTCCATTCTGTATTTATCCAAAATTGCGGCCTCAGCCTCCTCGCTCATTCCCAGCATAGAACCGGGAATATCGTCCTTGCTTCGCAATGCTTGAATATAATCATTCATCAACTGCGAAATTTTCGAGGACAATTCTGGGTATCGTTTTAGCATAGTCATCGATTGATTAACCGCTCGATCGATATCAATAAGTCGTTCCAAGGTCCGAGGTCGTTCTGAGGCAGCTGCTTCTAAACCTCCATTACCACCGGAGTTCAAAAGGTGCCTATAATGGGCCAAGGCGTGTGCACGGTCCTTGTGGAGGGCCCGCAAAAGTTTCTGTAAACATTTTTCAACACGGTGTGCCTAAAAAGATAAGGTGTGGGATAAATTGGGCATTATTCATATTTCTCTCTTAGTTAATAATTCTTATCAAAACTCAAAAAGTTGAATTAGATAATATTTAATTAACAAATACAAATAAATAAAAATACTTAATTAACAAATACAAACGAGTATAAATATATTTCAATTTTGATAAGTTTAACTCACATTTGGTGGCTGTTCGGTTAAAGCTTGGGTATAGCACGTCATAGCCTCCCGTTTCCTCTGGTTGATATGAGCCAGGACCCTTTGTTGATGCATAGCCGCCAGTTGGTGTTTCTCAGCGTTACCTTCTTCCTCGAGAGCCTGAACAGAAGTCTAAAATTAAATCCATATAATGAATCCGTGCACAAAGGTATCGCCTTCGTTAATCTTATTTACCTGGAATCTAGCAGTCATCCTCTGTTTGAAACTCTGGGCGGCTTTTGGATCGGCTAGTCTCATGTCCTGGTATTTTTCCTCAAGATCAGACCAGTCCTTCATTACCCGGGTGACTTTCTCGCGATGAGTTTCCTCGAGGCGCTGTTGGGCTTCCTTTTTTAGAATATTTTATGTGAATTTTGCAAAAAGAGAATCACCTTACTTTGTGACTTACTTTGTAGCTCTGATGTTCTAATCGGGGGTCAAAATGGGTAAAATATGGATCAACTGTTGGCTGACTTGTTGATGATAATTCTACCATATCAGATGGTTTACCAGTTGTTGTTTGAGAAGCAGTCTGTGGCGGAGCTGGGAATGTTGTCGTTGTTGATGAACTTTGTCCCTTTTGTGTGCTACCATTATCCCAATCATCACTCATATTGTCACGATCTGGATCAACATCTTCATCAGATTCATATTCATCATCTTCATCATCCTCATCTTCTCCGCCATTATCAACTGCTTCGTCAGCCATCATATCTTCCCCCTCATCTTCATCATCATCTTGTGAATCGTCAGTATCTTCATCATCAATAGATGGCAATATCTCTTCAGGAACAACGACTGGAAGATCTGTTTTCTTCATCCTTGCATTTTCTGTATTATCGGGGTTTATACATTGTTAAAATTAATTATTACATACCAGATTGTTCACGGAGTATTTAAAAAGAACTTTAAAGATTCTACTTAAATTTCATTGAGACTAAAATGAGCATATTAGTTCCATGAGCTATTGTAAACGTATAAACACACAAACAGGCCGAATATGAAGTAATTTAATGAATCGTGTTTACATAAGCTGATATCTTACCTTTGAAATGTTTTGGGCAACAGACAAATTCAACACCAGAGAAAAGTGATATTCCACATGGCAATAACATTGCAAAGCTTCTCATTTGCATTCCACGTTCTTGGCAGGCAGCAGCACCAGTCTGATTCCACCTAACGAATGGCCAACAGCGGGAAGCATTATGAATATGATCGAAGAGACAACCTTCAGGGACAAGAAGAGCATCCGATTGGAATGGTCCTTCTAAGAAAAATTGTAGTTATGGCAAAATTTTTCTTACATTTGTTTTTATGCTATTTAAAACTCACCAAGGCACCTAAAGGGTTTAATCCATCGATGTGCTCCCTTACATTTTGTGGAGCTAATAGCGCCTTGTCTACACCAACTTCCGATTTTTTGATAGTGAGATGATTCAACAATATTTGTTATGTCACGATTTGGGTAGACCTGCAAAAAACAAATATTTGATTCACTTAAATCTGCTATCTTTAAAACTTTATTGAATTTATTATAATTAAATACTGAATGGAAATTTATTTACATAGTTTTATAATACAAGAGACCTTGAATCTATTCATTTTTTTAATAAATAAAAAGCTCTCCTGTCTTCGTTCGAAATTAATATGACCACCTTGTGAAATTGTCAAACTGTCGAAATTCTAGTATTTTGAATTATCTGCTTTAGCGTGAATGTTTTTTGGGGGTATCATTCAAACAAGGTCCTTCCTCGTCTGTTCACCAATTATCGATTCGTAGAGACTACATAACATGACTCCCAGCTCTGCAGAATTTTTGGCAAAGTTTCCTACTTATGCAAATTTTTTTATTCCTATCACGCCCTTCTCAGTTCTCACTATAAAAATAGGTCATACGGAACGTACACTTTAGTATTGCAAGGGAATATTTAATGAGTGTCGAAACTATAGTACTTATAGTATAAACGTATACTTTATAATTATATTGTCACGGCTAGAGGGGAGGTAAGGAAGTGATAGGAAACTCTTTTTAGTCGATGTGAAATACTCCCAAAACATAAAGTTAAAGGAGTATGTTTATCCGTATATCCAGTTAAGGGTTAAATGGAAACATCCCCCTTGTGAATATAAATCCCTTATTATACGACATTTTCCACCATGAGTTCAAGAATACTTTTGCATCCTTGGTTTTATCTTATATACGCACAGATATTAATGCATTTAATTTTGCACACACATACAGCTATATCTACTCATAATGTCGAAATCAAAATAAAAAAAATTTTAATAACATCAGTCCGAATTTGGAGTTCTTTTAAGGCATGGACCGATCATAAATCTATACCTCCATCACCATCACCTTTTACATACAACGGAAATACCTGCTATTTTCGGTGGTATATCTAAAATGTTTATTAGCCTTGGCGAATTACTTTGCAAGACCATACGTAAATTACTAAATTGAATGAAGCTTGCTCTTTCTCATCCAAGGCAAATTATCTGCGGTTGTTCAAGTTATCTCTAGCCACTATCATTAAGAGTATATTCTTTTGCAAGTCTTCTTGTGTTTGTACTTTGTAATCTTCCCTTTGGAGAGCTTTAGTTGGTGTAGAAATAAAGTCGAATTCATCCATAATGCTCCTAATGACCTTTGTCCACTACATTAAACCTATAGGTAGACTTATAGCTGGATTTATATAGAATAGAATCGTATGCTACTTTATATTTAAACAAAACTTTTGAAAATCGATAATTAAAACATACACGAAGTTATAAGGATGTTGGGGAGAAAAACCACTCTGGTTTTATGAAAGTTATTTATATCCCTGACGTCATTTGCATTTTATTTTTTTCTTTAATTTTTGCGACGGTAATAAACTTTTGTGAAGTACTTTATACACTTTTAGAGTATGAAGTATGGAGTATCTTTTCTTTTTTTCAGCATATTTTAAATATTTGGAGTAAATTAACTCGGAAAGGATGAATAAAGAAACGAGGAATCAGGACACATGGGCATAGATGGATAGGGTGTTGTATACTACGACGCGGGGAGAGGGACTGAGTTCGCAAGATTCCTTCAGTCTATGATGTTGAAGGCAACAAAAAGAAGGGAAAGCCACATTCAAGCTTGGGAGTTAGGTAGGTAGGATAGAATAGGCCATTGGACTGGGGTACAGACATACAGCATACACAGCACAGCAGGGATTGATAGAAGCCTCTGGATACGAGGCCAAATCACCACAATAATAAAAGCTTTCTTAGCTTTTCTCCTTTGTTTGTGTTTACGTTGTCATAGTCCCTCCTATTCAGTGAGGACGACAACGACGACGAGAATCGCCCACATTCGCAGAGTATGCGTTGAAGCACAGTGGGTGATTCTGCCTGGGATATATATGCCCACTCGCTCTGACGAAAGTAGCTAGCAAGGCTATTGATTTTTTAGAACTGCGTTTTCCTCCTCCGTCCGATTCCCGCCATGTTATACCTATCCAGCTCACACAAAAGCAGGAATCCCAAAGATTGTTCCATTCACCTTTGAGCAGGCCGATACAAAAAAAAAAACCTAAAACGAGGTAGGACAGCCTAAAAATATTTAGAAAAAAATAAAAAGAATGAACTCTATGAACTAAGTGTTTTTGAGCAGAAAAAATGTCGAATTTTTTTGTCTCGCATTTTTTTGATCAGCCCAACTTTCAGTTTGAACAATAGAGTAAAAATCTTCCTAGCTTTTTATCAGACTATCGAACATCTGTATACGAGCCCTTATTCCAAATGCTCGATTATCCCTTCTCATCATGCATTTATGAGCAGAACAACGTTGGCATGCATGGAGTGACTATATAAGTTCAATGTCCCAGAAAACTAATATCCTTGCTCTGTCAGCAGAGGATAATATCTGATGCAGAGTGATGTCTTGCAGAAACTATATGTTTATCACTACAGTTTCTGAAGATTGTATTTACGTAATTATGACAGTTTTCAAATTAATGAAGTTCTCTTACTCAACGACGACGACACGTGATAAAAATCCACTATCGCCTTAATCCAGCTCTTTTATTTCTATATCCCCATCACCGGGAAATATATCAATCCTGCAAATGCACCTTAATTGAATCCTTTCAGTGTTCTCGTTGTCAATTAGATACAACGACAAAAATACAGGCTAGGAAACAAAAGGACCTTCCACAGTACTTTTTTTACCTTATCTTTATCTAAATGTGTCTACTGATTTTCGTGTGATATGCCAGACTCAATCTAATTAAACTTCTTCAAAAAACTTTCACGAAGGACTTTGTCCTCGGCTTTTGTTTTCAGCTTCTTATAGAGGCTTGGTGCCATTTGTGAAAAAATAAAAATAAAAACAACTTTTATTGTCTGCTCACTTAGAAGAAGGAGAACGGCTCTACCCGGTCCTATTACGTTAAAAAAATTAATACCATAATAGCGGCTGGCCCGTGATATGCGACTTTATATGGCGCGTGAAACTTCTGAGTTTATGAACTGTTTCGGTTTCAAATTAATGGCCCATATCTTTTTGATTTCTGTTTTTTGTGACTTTCCAGTTCTTGATGGAGAATTATTTGTAAAAAATACCGAAGGTTACTAAATTTATAGTGTACAAATGAGTCCACTTCTTATGAGCTCAGTAAAAGCTTTCTTAAAATTTATGTATAGAAATACAATACCTTTTTTAGTGATAAACGAACATAATATTTCACTTCCATCTTCATCTTCTTCCTTTTATATCACATGGGCCGTTATTATTCAGCTTTTAAAATAAAAATATATTTTGTACTAAAACCTTGTTAGGTAAAAAGAAATGTCCCTCCAATCCCTCCTTCGGAGTGAAATGTGCGTCAAATTCAAACGAATTAAAAAACAATTAAATTTCCATAAAACACGTTCGGCATTTTCGACAAAGAATAATTAAATTCCGTTCTTCATCAATGGCGACATCGAGTGATAATATTAGTTGAGTTAATATTTAATCTTGACATTTGTAAGAAGGTATCCAACGGTCGATGGAAAATTAATTTGACGCTTCTGTTAATAAAGGGTCAAACGAATTAAATTTTCTTTTTAAGAAGTGCCGACTGAATCTTATAAGTATTTTATTATTTCTTAATTAATTCCCTGAAATTTCACCCGAATTTTGTCAAACTTCTTTTTTAAAAATTAATTATGCTTTAATTGCTGTAATACGCAATTTACAAGGTTATGTATAATTTTTTTACAAAATTCCTATACTTTTGTGCGCTCTAAGAAATTTTATAATTTTGTTTTTCAATAGAAAAGGAAAGAGAATATTTTTAAATTTAGTAAAATAGACGTATTTAACATTTTAATTTAAAGTCTAAAACTAGACCTTATGTCAGATATTGCCTTATCAGTTTTAAGGCAACAATAATGTAGTGCTCACATTTCAAGCAGTAAACAATTTTTATTACGTAGTGACACAATTAAGAGAAGCCTTATGTAAACCATAGTCGATTCTATTAAAAGCTACATAATTTACCTTTTTACAATACTCCAATAAATCCATTTTATCTCTGAGACACGACGAGCTTGGCGCTTTGATGTTTAGGTCTGTTGTCCATCGACCTTCTTCTGATAAATACTGTGGGTGGAATGACTGGCCAGCTTCACACAATACTGCAATTTGTGGTTCCCATCGTGGTGATGCACTCTATAAAAAACACAAAGAATGGCAAAAATAATTATTAAAGTAATTAAATAAATGAAATAAGGAAATATCACGAATCAATAATTGATATTATTAGAGGGAATTAAGCAATAATTCAATGTATGTAATTAAAAACAGATGTGAAAATTTCAAAATTATACAGCTGATTGTATTTTAATAGTTTCATTATAAAAATAGGTTTTAAACCTTCTATAATGAACTGCATACTATTGAGAGTTTATTTTGCTTTTATTTATTTATTTTTTCACAAAGCTTTTAATGAAGTGAACAAAGGGCCTTTTTTCACATCCGATAGAAAAACTGTTTTCGTTATTTTGCTTTTTTAACAAGAATTAAAATTATATACTAAAAGTATTTCCACAAAGTCTGCATATGATGTTAAGAAACTCCCTCGTGTAAAGTGATATTTTTCATTTAAAAGCTTTATTCTCCACAGAAACTCACAATCCTATTAGAGATTTTAATTTTATTTGAAAAGCCATCGACATAATGGTAAAGATCCTCTTATATAGGGACCTGTTATTTTGCTTTATTCTCGCATACAACGCAAAATTTCGCTTGATTTATTCATGAGAGAGTGTCTTTCAAAGCAATACACAATACTGTAAATGTATCATTTGCCCCCGCCCCCTCATTCCACCAAGCTTTACAACACTGAAAATAATTTTTTGAAATCTTTTCAGCCATTTTTATTGAATTGCTTCAATCCGCAACAAACAATAACATATCATTAAAAGAATGTATATAAAATTACAAAGGAAAAACGAGGCACAAAAACAATAGCATTATTTATTTGGATATTATTTACTATTTTCTATATGTGTAAACAGAGCGAAAGTAGGTTATTCCGTCATATGCTCTACCAATGATAATCAATAGATGTTTCTACGGTTGCTGTTACTTAAGCAACAGCAGCAGAGCTTACTTCTTGGGAAAAATATATTTTTCTTATCATGAATATTACACGTGCCTCAATTTCCTACTATCCATCTTCAAAAAAGGAACTTCCAAAAGAAATCATCCGTATATTGAAGTTGAGAAATTCTCTGATGACTCTCTTATCACTGCTGCCAGATAATCCCAATATTTTACAATGTTAAGCTTCTTCATAAGGAGTACATTTATACTTTTTTTGTAATTCCATTTCTTCTTTTATTTTTAGGATATTTATAAGGTTATCATTTTTTTCTATGAAAGCACCACACCTTCTAACATTTTCGCAATCTTTTACTTTGTGTGTTTTTTTTTTTAAGATTTAACTTCGTTTAGTTTTTATATCCACTATGAAGTGTTTTTTAACGGTATTTAAAGGATGCAAGGATGTCGTCAGAACATTTATATTCATATGTAAAATATTTTATTCACGAATTAGAAATTATAGCCTAAAGAATTATAAATACTCTGTTAATAAGGCATCACTTACTTTAGTGATAATACGATAAAAATAAAATAAGATAAAGCTATAAAAAATTAAAATAGACATTTTTTGTAAAGTAGTCTTTCAAATAGTGTTTCTATTAGCAAAGCTGGTTAAAATATAACATTATTTTTCCAAGAATTATGGTATAAGAAAATCCTTTCCGTAAATCTACACCTAAGCCTCTGAAAGTTAGCACATTTTTTTCCTATAATTCAGTATAACAACGCATCCCATGGGAGTAAAATAAGCCTATGAGGATTTCGTTTTTTTTTAACGCAACCTTAATAAATTCTATTTCTTCGATTGGAACAACGCTTTGGCATGTGGAATTTATTTTAGCACATACACGCATATCATGGGCGATATAATGGCACAAATGGCTGTCCAAATTTATCGTATGTATATAATCAAAAAGAAAACGGGAATGGAAATTGGATATTTTTTTTATTAAAAGAAAAAAATATTTGGATTTATTACAAAGTGAGGTCATCTTTTCACATATATATATAATATATTGACATTGTTTAATAAACAATATCAAATAATATACCTAAATTAAAATAGTTTTATTTACTTAAATTTAAATTAAAACACATGTTGGCCTTGTTCACTTGTGTTAATTCTTGCATATTAAGCATAGTGTTTTTTAATTGAAAATGTTAATATGCAACAACGTTTACGAATAATGAAAGCCTCAGCACACAAATAGTTGAAAATTTAGAGAAAATTTTAGTCGAAAAGTGGCTTTTTGGGTTCTTGGTATGCCATAAAGTTTGGATCTGAATTCGTTTGAAAATAATTCTTTGAAAGGTTTAAAGCTGAGTACCACTTGCTAGCCTCATTTTCATTTTCCACTTTCTTTCTCAGGACAAAAATCCAGAGACAAAGCTTATTTCGTTGGATAGCTACGATAAAATTATCTCTTGCATGTCAAGAAGTATCTCAATATTTTTTTGTTTTTGTTTTTTGAAATTTTACTTTAATATTTTCTGTAAATTTTAGCAAATTTAAATACTAAAACAACCTTGAACGAATTTAAAGAAATCATGTGATTACCTTTGTTTCTACTGTTTTTTAAATAGGTTGATTTTTTGTTTCATGAAACAGATTTTATCTCATTACTGACTTCTTAGTTTTAATTGGAGAAAATTTAATCCTACACAACATTAGAATCCATTGAAAAAACATTATACACCAATTGAATAATAGCATCCAAGCAATTCGTTTGAACGTCGTTTATGCTTTAAAACCTCCACGGTCTCAAGGATAAAAAATTTTCTCGGATATAGTTGTCGTCGTCACCGCTTAACCTTTTCACTTTTGCACGTAAGTGAAAAACTCTAACAGCCCCAATCACATTGCCATTAAATACACCACCAGGCTTACCTTCTCCTTTTGTTGTTGTTGGTGTATGTTTTTTTTTTCGCTACAGGACTTACTCTATTTGTATTTCGCTTTTCATTGAATTATTTACCCTTTTTGCATTTTTTCTTCATTGTTTTGTTTACATTTCCTTCACGACCTCTTAAGCTTCCTTGAACGCTTTGTGAGTCAATATTTTTTCATAGCTTAATTAAGAAAGGTTTGTAGAATTTTAATTTTGTCGAGTTACATAAAAGAAAATCAATAGAGACATATGAAGTGTACGCGTACATATGTTAATTTTCTCTCATCAAAACACTACGCAGTGTATATTTTGCCTATTAAGAATTTTTTATGTATATAAAAATATTTTAGACATATATATTACTTCACTTGCAAATTTCAGGCTTTTTCAGGAGGAAAAAAAGGAATTGATACAAATTCTTGTAAAATTTGCAATAACTTCCTAACAGAACCTTTTATTGAAAAATTATAAGGGCGAGCATTTTGTAATAAATATAAAATAAATAAACGTCAAAAAAGTCTAATTAAATAAAACGATGCACTTTGTAAATGTGGTCGATTTAATTCAACAACTCAACGGAAATATATTTATGCTGATTAAGCATGGAACAGCTCAAGGGTGTATTCAAAGAGTTTGTGAGAGTGACCAAAGGATAAAGGCCGAAAGGGGAAAAGTACAATATTTAGCGCTCCAATAATCTAATGGTCGGTTAAGTAATCCAAGCGTGACATCAAAAGTGACCGAAAATAGCTGGGAATTTGCTAGCTCCAGCTGTGTTAGCACTGGATTAAAACATCAATCAATGAGGCAAAATATAGCACACAAAAATGTAATCGGATTGTTGAAACGATTCTAGTAGTCTATTAATTACGGCACATTAAGTTTATTTCACATATTTCAATAAGAAAAATATAAACAAAAATAGATTTATGACTACTTGGAGGAAAAAATAATAGCTTCCAGGTTATATTTTTCTCTATGTATGTACTTATGGCAATTGAATCAAAATTTACTTTTGTGCTTTAGCAATTACATACATTAAAAATAATATTAATATGTGTTACTGTTTTAGTTAAGAATATAATTTGACATTTAGTTATGCATTGACGAACAATTACCAAGTCGACCATTTAAATTTACTACCATTTTTCATAAGCAAATTCGAATTACTTCAGAACTCTTAAGTATAAAAGGCTACTAAGTCTACATATAATAACCCTCATATTGCAAAAAGTAGCATAGAAAACCTTTTAACCTTTGGTAATGTATGTACACCAATTATAATGGCAAGGATTCTCAAACAGCCTCTCACCTTTCATATGTTCAAAGTTGTTGTGGAAAGGAGAATGAAAACTTGAAAACAGCCGCAAGTATTTGTTTTCTGGAAATTTGTCAAGTCTTTTAGAACATCTCAGTGAATAAATATCTCTTACTGAAAGCGTACTTTTATCAAGTACATTTTCGTTAGCAAACTTGATTTTGCCTTGAACTACATTTTGAATATTATTGAACATCCTTTAACATGAAATGAATTTCAAAGAACATCCATTCAATGTACTAGTTCAACGCAAAAGGGAGATATTTACCTGCACGTAGGTTGGTTTAGAAAACAAAAGAACTTTGTGATTATCTAACAGCTGTATTTAAGTGGAAAATCGCAGAATGTGGGTTTTTGCAATTCACGTGGGAAGATTTTGCAAAGATTATGACGACGATGATGATGATGATGATGTTATTTAACCCTTGAGCCTAGATTATTCTCTTCTTAAAATTTAAAATCAGTATGAAATTATTCGCATTTAGGTTCTTTTTCCACACGATTTATTTTCATGCAACATAGTTGAAGCTGCACTCTTTTAAAATTTTTGTTTGAATTTAATTAAAAAAAAGATATTTTGAGGGTTTCATAAGTATTATCAAAATAGCTTCACCTTAAAAATATGCTGTAAAGCATATCTTTTATTGTAAAAAGGAACTATTGTCTTTATAAACCCGAAAAGGCTTTCTTTAAATAAACAAAATTCAAATGAAAATTGAATTTAAAATACTGATCGAACTCAAATAAACTTTTATATAACATTAACTTCAAAATGTGGAATAGAAAAAATCTTAATTGCTATTATAAATAAATGCACAATATTTCTGAATAATAGTATTTTCGATTCAACTTTTACTTTAATTTGATTTGTCCTAATGAATTGCACAAGAATGAACATTTTCTTTGTATAAAATATTGAAAGACTAATTGAATAAAATGCTGAAGCATTTCAGTTCTTATTTCCATTAAACGAAAAAAACAAAAGACAAAGGGAAAATGCTAACAAAGAACGATAAATTATTTCCCAGACATTATATAACGCTACAATAAAAAAAAAGCATAAGTAGTGAAACATAAAATAAAGGTGCAGCACGTCTTTTGCTATCTTAAATCTACAACCCTATTACAAAGTTCGGCAGATTCGGCTTCTTAAAAGAAATTCGGAAATATAAAAAATCCATATGCATTATTTTAGAATGTGGCAACTTTTGGTACAACGTCATGATATGACTCTTGAAAATCATTAATGAATTTCCACAAAATATTTTATAACTACCTCAACGTTTTTTATGTCGAAGAAAACAAATCTATTACATACATAGCTGAAGGACGTAATCCACTTTTGTCCTGAATAAAAACATTCTTTATTCAGGGATTTATGGAGTTATTAATTATTAACTCTCCATACGATCCTATTTTATAGATATTTTGAATTTTATATAGAGAACGAATATTCTAATCCTCTGTACATGAACATGGATTATGGCAAATAGATGGTTTATATTTCAACAAACAAATAGAAGAATTTTAAAGCAGGATGGTCCAGTGGGATGTTGTAGAAGAAGGCGTTTATATATCATTCATCATAACCTTGTATAAGAAGAAATACTTATCTAAGTTGATTATGGGTAGCTATATCATACAATACACTAACCCTCATTAATTATTCGATTTGAGCTAAAGAGCTTTATACGGATTATGCATTTACGGAAGTGCATTTACGCTCCAACTTACATTCATTAAATGGTGTATAATAATTATAGTTTATTTTAATTATTTACATTCACTATATTTACGAAGACTCAATTATTTTGCAGCTTTAAAAATATAGAACCTTTTATTTATTCACGTAAAATTTACATTTCCATCGTTTCGTATGTGGTTCTTCAAAGAATAGAAGATAAATTATAGTTTGAAATATTTAAAGACATACACTAGGAATACCCCAAATATAAATTTACTACTGAGACTATCACCAAACAAATGTTGTATGTCGAATTGTGGCCACCCTTGCTCATTGCCCATTCCAACTGTTTGTACAATAATGGTAGAAGTTGTTTGGGCAGATTACTCTGAAATAGTCTTAAGATTAAAGTTTGCGTCGCTTTTCTATTATTTCGGGACGGCACAACGAATCAATGTATTAAAGTTTTAATTACACACATGAAATTTAGACTTCTATGCGATATAGACTTTGTTAATAGAAAGTAACTTTGAAAATGTGTGTAACACTGTAACTTGATAGATGAGGAATTATAGCGTAATATTAAATCATTATAAATTACCAAGTACTAAAGATGTTTTACTTTTTCTTTTTTTCAGGTCGACGCAGAATAGTTCGAATTTACACTGAATAAATTCTTAAGATAAAAGAATAATTTTCAGGACCATGAACAGAGTAAGTAAAAAGACTTAACTTGATTTAATTTGAACAAGCAAGCAAGCTTGCAACTAAACAGTTAAATTAAAGAAATCTAAAATATACTAACTTTCATGTTATACTCATGCTTTATATTTCCTTTATATACATATAGATAAACTATTAATAACTTATTGTTTTAATCAAATTAAATTACAGATATACGCAAAATATAATCTCTTAAACTTCGATCTTTTTTGCAATTAAAAACGTCATTTCAAAATAGGGTCAGGGAAAAGACTACTTCTTGATGAGAATGTATTCTAATGGGACTACTATTCGTACATTGTGAAAACTCTTCACAAGAATGTCGTCTATGTTACAAATTATCAAACAAACATTTAACAATTGCACATTTCTTAACTTATTATTGAACGAAATAAAATAGCTTCACGTCATTTTATTTCACTTACCACATTCCTTGAAAAATAGTTGATGTTGTTAATTTTGAACCCGAAGTCAATTATCTCTGGCAACTAGGGAATAAAACTTTATTTCCATTTAAAACGTAAAATCCTTAGAACTTTTGCAGCTTAGCAAAAATACTTAAATTGAAAAACAGCTGAGTTATAAAATCTTCTCTTCACTAGAGAAAGTAACAACTCTCAAAGTACACTTTAGCAAAATATTTAATAGAAAACAAATTTACTACGGCAACTGTTTGGTTATCTTGGATAAACTTTTGTGACCCTTCCGGGTTTGTTTTCTTTTGCTTCCTGTCGCTTTAAGAAAAGCATACGACGGAATGACAGAATAAATATTGAGGCTGGTACACTGGCTGTTTGCAAATCTAGTTCAAATTGTAAATCAGAAAATGTTTGGAAAGGATGAGATGAGTATTATTTTTGTTTTCTAATTATCGAAGACACAACAAGGAAGATGGTATTTCATTAGAATTGTATCTATGAATTTGTAAAGTTAGTTAAATAACGCACAATAATTTATTTTACATTCTTTTACCAGTTTTATTTATTTTTTCCTTTCAATAAAGTGACTACTTTAATGATATTTATTTATTAAACTCTTATATTTGCACGCTATTGTACTATTTCCAAGATTAGCTTTTTATAGAGCTAAAATAACGAAGCCTTAATTCGTGCTACACAATAAAACGGGCCTGAGTCTATAAAACGTAAATACATTTTGATATCACTGTTCCATCAATTCCTCGAAAGGAAATTAAATAGGGAATGATTTCGTTTAATCCAGGCCAAAAACGTCGGGAGCTAAGTGAAGGGCGGAAAATAAAACCGATATTTTATGAGCGAGTATGGCATACTTAGTTCCGTCTTTATTGAAATTTTATTACTATAGGAAACCAAAATGCACAATAAAAATGCGGCATGTGTTTCAATCTTTATTGAGAAAACTGATACCACGATTGCTCTGATAAAAATTAAAGCTTAAAAACGGCTGTCTTTTGAACATTTACCTAATATTTTACGAAATATTTAAATTTGATATTTAAATCATCAATTATCCATTACATTAAAATTAATCAAATAATATGCAAATTGATCACATATTTTGTTATCACACAATTATGCATGTGTGTTCAAGCGTTTTCTAAAAATTGACAATTTAGCAAATTCAAATTAAACTTAATTATTGCAATTCTCTATTATAAGCGCCAGTGACACGTACACGTAGATAATCTCCTCAAATTCATTATAGTCTTGCTAATATTAATAACTCAAAGCTAAGCCTTTGCTAAGCCATAATTAAGTCTTCTCCAGCTTATCCGTAAATCGCGTGTAATTTATAATGTTTGATTTCCACGCTTAAGATGAGATAATATTGAAAAACACTCTTAGAAAGATGCCAAAAAATGTCGGAAGTTTTATAACAGATTCACGTCACCAAGTTAAAAAAAAAAAGCACAAAATGAAACTTTTAGTCTAACTTTTTTTTGATCGTTAAAAGTTTTAGTTTGAAAATGAAAGCAAAACGTGGAAGTTAAGTGAAAATTTTCGACTAAGATAAATTACTTTTTAATAGAAGTTTAATAATTACGTTCGATGTTTAAAAAACTAAAACTTGCACGGTATACAATTCAAGATCATAAGTTTAAGGACTTATTAAGAACAAATTGAAACACCTTTATAAAAAGACAGAAATAATAAGTTTGGAAAAAAGAAATAATTTATTATTACTATTAACAGATTTGAGCTGTGGTGCCTGAGATCTATATTTTGCGAACCTTTTAAACTACGTTTAAAGTGAAAAATTGCAATATCCTAAAATTGTTAAATGAAAAAAAGGAAAACATCATATTCACTGGATATTTTCAGAGCAAATTATCTCAAACTGAATAATGTTACCTACTTTATAAGGGAAAATGTCAACAGTCAAATTACTCAGAGTAATTAAAACTGGTAATCAAGCTTGAAATATTATATATGCCATGCGAATCCAAATACTACAAAAGGCACTATAATCATAAAATTACAAACCCAGTCTTTAGGATCTTTTTTTTTCTTTATTTTGTTGCGCTATATTCAGAAATTCGCCCAGAGCGCAATGTTTTCTGTAAATATTTCCTCCGACAGACATGGAACGTCCTCATTAAGAAAAGACAAAGGCAGAGGAAATTATTTTTTAATTTAACACTCTGTCGTATGGGCTTCTGTTATGCAATAATGCGACATTAATTTATATAAATGGCTTACAGCCGAAAAGCTCGTTCCGGTGATAGATGAATAGCAAAGATTAGAAGACAACACATATATGAGGTAGAGGCCAGGTCGTTGAATGCCTAGGTAGGCATAAAATATCTGAATTCGATTCTTGAGGTGTCACCACCTCCTCTAAATGGTCTACCACCCGCATTGCGTTAAATGTCTGTTGTTGTTAGGGAACTGACGTAGGTATAAAAAGCAAAAAGAGGAACAGAGCGTTTTTCAAACAAGTAGACATCCGTGGCGGGGTTTCTTCATGGAATGTTAGCCAAAATGTACGAAAGGTATAAAGGTATTCTATAAATGAACCATAAAGCACGTGGCACACAACATGCCGACTGAGATTAATTATTCATTCAGCCCATTGACGACTGACTTTGACTGAATGCGGTCCGGCCCAGGTAACCGTACCGTACCCAGACGGATTTGGCCGGTGGAGCTACCGGGTTGTTTTACCTTTATTTTGAGAAGTGCAATTTAGTAACGGTATAATTGAAATTCTTAGCTAATACCAGCGGGGGCTTCTGACATAAGAAATTCATTTGTTCTTCATCTTTAGCTATACCTACAGTGGAACGCAATAAAATTTCTGACTGGCAACAAAGGAGCACGCATATTCAAGTATGTTCGCCCAAAGGGGAAAATTAATGTTATGATATATTTATTTGTCATACAATGTTCCTTTGAATTAAATATTACCGTAGAATGTACAGAACACTCTAACTAATACGACCAAACCATTAAATACCCAAGCAATAAAAACTTTTCTATTATATGCATTTAGGAGTTTTAAGTCTGAAAATGCAAAGTAACGACTCTATTACTTTTAAAATTTTATAACCTAGCAAAACGTCGGGAAAGAAAAAATAATTATAAACGAAATAGAAAGAAAAATAACGTGTTTTAAAAACAAAAAGC
Organism: Proctacanthus coquilletti; assembly: GCA_001932985.1. Lineage (NCBI taxonomy): Eukaryota > Metazoa > Arthropoda > Insecta > Diptera > Asilidae > Proctacanthus > Proctacanthus coquilletti. The sequence continues at coordinate 32,348 of MNCL01000056.1, read as the reverse complement.
TCTGAAATATTTTCTGCAATACAGCTTGAAAATATTTTGGTGCACAATTGAAGTGCAGAGATTTGATTTTAGTGCCATAAAAATTTTACGACACTAGATAAAAATAAAACAGGCTGAAATTCAGTTCTTCGACAGTGTAGACAAACGAGAACGTAGAATGATGTTTTTATAAAAGTGCTTTTTTCACAAATTTGTATCAATTGCACAAATCACATTAAATTTATCTTTACATTTTTTACAAAACTATCTTATATAGACTATTTTTATAAAAGAAATGTACTTTTAAACTTAACTTTCAAATAAATTCCCTTCTTTTCATTATTAAATAGTTTTATAAAAATATGCATTGCACAAAAGCCAGCTAATGATTCTCTAAAACTTCTCAAGACATATTCCAAAAGCCCATAGTTGCCTGGACTCTGAGGCATGGTATGCTAAAAATGAGGTCCAAGTCCTTCCGACCAACCAGCCAGCTTCGAGTACATACAAACAAGCATTATAAAATTGATTGGCGTGTTGCTGGAATTTACTTATTTACGATGAACGTTTGAATAGTAAATGGCAACTGTCTATCCAACAGCCAGACATATTTAAACGCCCTTATGGCAGCACCCCAAGAAAAGAAAAGGCGCTCCGCACAAGTCAAAATCCCCGCAAATGCCATTAGCAAACAAATTGAGTATGAATCATCGGGCACACAAGTGTGTATAGGAGGTCCTTATGAGTCGTCGGGTCCACAATACACCCATTTTACACTATACCAAAAAATTCGTCGTCGTACTCGTATTCGTTGCCGTCGTCATGTGACGTAAAAGGAGACATCATGGAGCTCTTCTGCTGACTACACAGAACCTATGACTAAGTGACGTTCACGTTTTTCGTGCTTTTTTTCTTCGAGGAAGAAACATTTCCTTTAAGGGCTCCCAGCTAACTAAAAAACATGTCCTTTTTCCGAACAGAGCCACTCCTGAACCTGGACTACGTATAGTGAGTGCCACAATGCAGTACGTCCTGATCCCCTTATTCGTGTCGCACACATCGAGCCCTAAGAACGAACGCAAGGGAGGAGGACGACTAAGAAGTATAGTGTAAGTTGGCTTGAAACAAAAAAAAAATAAGAAAGCCCACTTCAACTTCACCAAATACTGAAAATCAAGAAGGCGAAAACGCGCTGTACTGTGTGCTTGGGGAAAATCGATACCTATGGAGTAGGATCCCTTTTTACAGGACAGCAAAACATAATAGGGCAAAGCTTTAACCATTACCCACATTTCCTTTCCAGAGACTAGAAAAGATGAAGTGAAAATGTCGCAGAGGAGCAGAACGTCCCATGGTGATATTCTTCTTTTTGAATATATTCTATCTATTCGAAAACGACGAAGGTGGCATCATTCAACATACAACACTTTTTTCATCATCATGGAGGCATAAGCGCCATGGGAGCGTTTTATTAAAGTCTCTTGGTTGGCCCTAGCCCCTTCCCTGTATGGGAAAATGTATCTCCTTTAAAAAAAGTGTGTATTTGTTATTACTAGGAGTTAAGCGTTCCTGTATCATATTTCAAGGAATAAGTAGCTCCGGTATAGAAAAAGGCAAATATCTTGGCAAATTCTTTCGTCTTCCTACTTTGAGTGAAGGAGGAAGTAGCCCCCACTCCGATGATGTCGGTCGCAATTTGTAGATCAATACGCATAATGAAGGTATTTGGTTTGTCTCGCAAGTTGAAGAGGACATAGTCGGTATTAGGTTTCCTTATCCACCATCCTACGTATCCAGGACAAGGATCTGTTTTCTCTTCGAGAAGATTACACTCAAAAAAAAAAAAAAAAAGAATTTGAGTAGTCTTGAAGACAATAACTGCAATTAGAAATGCTTCGGTTGCGAGTTCCTCCATACACTCCATCTAAGGCCCTTCATACCCCCTACCCCTGTCGATAAATCGATAACCTGTCAGTGGTTTTTGACACAGAATATTTTTTTTCCCTATATCATGAATAGAATGGTACGTATCCGTTTTCTTTTACAAAACCTATAAGGCATACTTCCATTTTGTTAAGAATCCTACTGTTATTTTCCAGTCCTGTGCTCTTCTATTGGAACTAAACTTTTTAGAACAGGGTTGAACGCTTCGCTAAAATAACCTGGAACTAGCTAGAAATATTAGAAACGATAAAAAATAAGCCCCAATATATTATAATTTCTATTAGCAAAAAGTAGCCACCGACTTAGAACCGATTTTAATTCGAACACAAATTAATTACCCATCGAAGTGTACTAGAATCGATTAGTTTAATAAAAGCAATAAAAATATGGCATACGGAAGATACGATACAGAAAGGAGAGAAATTTCTAGAGATGAGGGAGGAGCATTTACCTGGACAAAGTTTGTGCATCCGAAAATCACTAGGAACAAGGTAATCATCATTGATTTCCACGGCGGTAACATTTTCTGTCTTCTACAGATCCGCATAATAATTAATAATTATAGTTGAACACTTTTGTTTTCGGTAGTCTACGTTGGATTTGTATACGCCCGGGTGGATGTGGAGGGGATTTCGTCGTTTTTCTAAGCCCCCTCTGTTCGGATCGATCACCACTCTTCTTCTTCTATTAAATTCGTCCTCCTATGTTTTTGTTTATTATTTCTTTATAATCTGGGGCAAAACGAAATTTTTTACTTTAATTCACACTAAAAATTTGAAGCTGGTCCTCCTTGCCAGCACGTTTAAAACGTCGTCGCGAGATTATAACACCGAATGGCACACTAATGTCCGATTTTATTTTTTTTTTCTTTTAAGCTTGAACACACCTACTTCACTTCTTGATAAGCCAGATCTGTTTTAAATAAGCAGCCGTAAAATAAAAATTTTAATATATTTTAGGTAAACAACTTCTGTTTCGTTTTTTCTTGTGATATTTGTCTAAAAAAAAGAAATTAGAAAACTAAGCGTAATATTTTAATTTTCTACAGCGATACTGGCTCCAAGTAGAGTCAGCAAAATTCTATTTGATTTTATAATTCTGTACTTTTTTAACTTTTTCACTTTTGTAATAATAAATTCTAAATGCGTGCGTGAACACCAGACCAACTTTGAAGTGAATCTGCCTGGTAGCTTTATGCTACAAAGGGGGCGATCCGTGAAAAAGTACGTACGGTAGAGCTTTCCATTTCTTCATCATCATCACCATTATCATATAAAATGTTATGCTGAATTTCCAGTTCCACAATATACAAGTACTCAGTTCAGCTATTTACAACACCATGACTATACAGGCTAGAAAATCATCAGAGAGCCAGAAATTCTAGAAGGGGAAAAAGCTCTGGGTCAGCGCGGGCGCGCATGTTCCAGAGATAGTGTAGTGTATAAAGAAAATCCACATGGCAACGTCTGAAGACCTATAAAATCAAGCATATATTACTATACACTCTTCCATGAGTCACTTGTATATTCGTTTTTGGGTATTCGCCTTCTTCGATACCCCTTCGATCATCGATGTATCAAAGATATATCAAGGCGCACATATGTAGCGGTATCATCGCGCTAGTATATACTACACCGCGGCGGACTTATTGGAAAGTCTAGAAGATATGTGTCGACGTCTGCACCGCTTCTGCTGGTGCTTGCTGACTGTGACTCTGGACTTGTTAGGATAGGCTTACCACTTTGGATGTGGTCCGACTTACCGTCGAATTATTGCTTTTATATTTATTTTAGTATTATACCCCCCAGTGTGGTGCTTGATTATTATTTTACGCTTGTTTCAAAATCGAATTTCAATTTCCTGATAAGCAATGCAAGTCGGACCCCATACATCCATTCGTTGTCACCATCGCTTTCATTGCATTTCAAATTAGTCTTTTTTATTTTTAATCGCAAAATAAAATATCTTCTACTATTCTTAACTTCCCAACATTCATTGTGATTCCCCGACCCCCTTTGGTGGAGGTAAAGCGATACGACAACGATGCGGATGATATCAATCGATGAAGCAGCAGCAGTTCCAACTTTTTGCCCCAGAACTTAGTCATCTACTCTTGTTCGTCGTCATAAAAATTAATCTCGACCAGATTTACTCTGATACTACCAGAGGGCTTAGCGCCGAATGAAATTGATTTATTTCATCCCTTTCCTGGCGCTCCCCGAAAGTGGCAAATGACTTATTCAGTAGAAAGACGTAAAAAATAGATTACTCTTTATTAATTGAAGTGGTATCTATCCATACCTCTTTTCCGGCAACTCCTATGCATAAAACAATAGGAAAGGTACGATTTTTTATTCGAAACGCACAAAATAGGAATTATAGTAATAAGATTAAAAAATCTCTGGCCTTTGCGATGACCTTCAAACTAGTAGAGTTGTTTTTTTTAAAAAACACACCCAGTGCAGGACTGTCGTCAATCTAAATACCTTACCCTTAAATTTTTCAGGTATAAATAATACTGAGTGGAATTCACGGGGGATTTTCATTTATTAATTCATTATTTAGGGATATTCATTTATTAATTCATTACTAATTCTATTTCAAAAGGGTTAATGCAAAATTCGGAGTACTTTATACTTGAGCCTTCACAATATAATCTCAAACTGTATTTCCGATGTTTAATATAAAGAAGGGGTAAGATATAAATATTTAAAAAACCTATACCTTAATGTAATGGAAATTATTTTTAACAAAATCCGTACTATACACATCATAATTTTTCTACTGTCAATTCATAATTCTTAAAACGCTGAAAAAAATTCTAAACCCTTAAAAATGATCTCTAACTAAAATACCTGCCAAGAGTTCGCTAATAAACACTTGTTTAAACAAGTAACCCACCAATGGACTTGTTAATATAGGAATAAGAAGCTTAAATTTGGTCACACGATTTACTTGTTTGAACAGAAGTCTATGCCTTAATAGAAAGTATGGTAACATATAGAGATGCTAACCTGCGAAAGTGTATACTATCGACGGAGAAGAAAAATGATCATTATTTTGCTCTCGGAGAAAACAGCTTATAGCTGTGGGTGATTGTGTCAGAGGTCAGCCGACCAGCTGGTCAAGCGACGAAGTGGTCGAGCTATAGGCGATAGTGTTAGTAAGTGTTTTGTTGAAATGTAAGAAACTTACTTTAGCTTTCTTCTAATTTCACTACTTATTTTAAAATTTAGTTAATTTTAAACTGTAAAATTCCTTCTTAATGTTTAAGAAATAAGATTTTGTAAAGCCGAATAAAATCCAAATAATTGCAATGCAAGTGTTCTGATCTAGACACGTTTGTAAATTTTTTTCTTCCAAGCTATGTTTAATACACACTTGTAGAATCCTATTTCTTACTGAAGAATGTCTTGACATTTTCTTTGCATTGAGTTCAAAAGCTTTGGAGTCTTGCCACTTTATTTATTTGCGTAATCTTTTCTTTTACAAAAGGTGTACGTAAGGATCCAAGTCTAGAGATTCTTTGGGTATTCCACGTATTGTGTTCGCTTGTCCCTTAAGAATCACACTTTAATTTTTCTCGTTCGTTCATTTAAAATGAAAGATAATAGAAAAAGCTTTAGGTTTACTATCTACAAATCAACTCCTTGGCAATAGAGCTGAATAATGTCCAAATTCTCTTCAGCACTTTATTTATAATTTAAAATTCATAGGTCTATATAAATATATAAAATCTAAATTTATATTATCTAAATACTAAAGCTAATACAAATTATTATTACGCAAAATTATTGAGGACAAATGCAGGATAAATAATTACGAATCGATTGCGGGATACTATGGGGGCACTTCAGAATATGGAGTATTGGTTTCTAGGGATCGGCAAATCGTATGGTTGCCGCCCAACCGACCGATATCGAAATAATAATACCAACCATCCGCTTTGCTGGCTTCGTGCAAATTGCATCCAGAACTTTATGTCCTGTATACGGGGGATTTAGGTTCGATACGAAATGCATCGATTCTTGGCTTGATTGCTGTCTGAGGGTGTTTCACGTATTAAATCCCTTGACCCTTTGAATTAAAAATTTTATCTGTTTATATTATTTACGTAACATGAATATACCTATGCAAAATATTTACGTGCAGGTTTTGATTAAAATTAACGAAAAAATATTATATCGGTTATTAAAATTCATAAAATTTTAAAAAGAGATATTGTGAAAGCATGCATATGAAATTTAGACCTCATGCTCTGATTCAAATTAAAGTAAAGATATGCGTTGTGAAAAGTGATATTTTACGTTGATTTAATACTTAATTTGCTGGATCTTAAATACTTCACACTATATCCTAAAAAAATTGTAGTTATACCAAAAATTCGTAATATATAAAAACAATTTCTTCGGTTAATAATATTAGCAACTTATTATATTTTATTATACTTTATTAAATTAACGAATAGCAATAATGTTTTCGTAGGCAGGTTATCAATGTAACCAAAACAAGAAAATCACCCTTCGAAAAGAGCGTGCAGGATTTTTAAAGATAATAACAAATTTACAAATAAATTCAACACTACCGTTTACAGAAATCGGCAATATATCACAGCTGTTCCGAATCATGCCATCCACATGAAATCACCTTTTTATGTGCCCACTTTTAATCAGTATGAATCTGTTAAGCACTGCGATGTATTTTCACCCAACTGAGAGAATATTAATCGAAAAATTTTCGATTATCCTCATACATTTCCTTGACGCCCTTCACGAATTTATTTCCTCTTTCGCGGGAGTTATTTCAATGTCCAATTTCATTTTTGTGTACATATATAAAATTTTTTCTACTGAGATAAGTGGTCATCCGGGACTGTGGAAATACTTTTTCCTAGAAAAGAAATTCCCGGATTTTTTGTTTGCTGTCCTCTCACCCTATTTTACCCATTTAAATCCTAGACGGAAAGAATTGCATCAGAATAGTGCAAAAGGGACGATTTATGATTAATACCTTTTTTTCTTTAATTTTGCGTTTTTCTTTTGTTTTATGAATTTTAATAAAGAATTCATGAAGGATAATCACAAAAGTGGTCAGTCACGCTTGAAAGAGGTTTGACTATGGGTTTGAAAATAGTCATTCGTTATCTAATTTTAATTAAAAAATTCTACTTGATCATTCATTTGTTTGACCTTTTAATTGAGAATCACCTTTCTGTTCGTTTGAAAATAGTTCCAATTTTCCGCAAAGCCATCCAATTCACGGATAAGTACCGACGACTTAACAAAAGTACTTTAAATTAGGTCTACCTTATCTACAATCCGCTATTGCAGCATCTTAATAAATCAAAGCCTACATAAATAGGTAAACATTAATATTGTCGCGAAAAGACGAGAAAGCCAACTCAGCCGCAACAACAGCGCCCGAGATCCACAACGAACGTAACGTCTGCTCTCTCTATTCCCTGCGAGAGTGTGAATTGAAGCGGTGACGACGGCACCGGCCCCAAATCGAACACTTGCGAATGGCAATACTTTCCAATTACATAGGGGAACTGGTGCCGCTAGTGCTGCTGTTGTTTCTCCTACTTTCTCCAGGTGTATATTAAAGCCATAGCGTACACCTGAGAACCATATCACACTATATCCGCAATTAAAGCTAGGGCGAAAAGAAAAAAGAAAACACAAGGTGCTCCCTATTGAGCACAGCTGCAATTGCTAAATTAAATTCCCTCGAAACGTAATAATTTGTGTAATTTTCTTACAAAACCCCTCACACCGGGGGAAGCTCAACAAAAGCTCACTACACGAAAGAAATCATTCATAAATGTCGCTAATATTGATTTCCAATATATGAAATTTTTTATCTTGCCTTGGCTGTGTGTTAGCAATATAATGCAGCATGCAGGGAGTGCCGCAACATTGCGCAGGACAGAAATAGTACGAGCAAAAATTAAATGCCAGCAACTGATGGATTTTCCTGTTTTTAGTCGATCTTCTAAGAAATACTAAGCATTTCTAAGTATGAAGTTACAGGAATAAGGATACGTTCATTTGGAAAACCCAAATAAATGACTATTCTAAATTTATTCTTATGAAATACCATTCGTAGTAACTAATATTAAAAAAGAAATGGAATATAAATATTTATATCCAGTAAGTAATTAGTCTTTATGCTAAGATTCTGCTTTATTCGGAACGTCTACCTAACCTTTTCTGCTTATATTTTCTAGAGCTAAAAGTCAAAATCAAATTTCTCTTGTAAATGACATCTGTTTTTATCAGAAAATATATCTGCATACAATTGATAAGGCAAATGGGTTCAAAATTAAAACAGAACCTTTTAATAGGAAATTATGCACTTTCGAAAGAAATGGTATAGAAAAATATAGCAAAATTTGCAGGACATCACAGTTGAGGTAAAAGTGTTTTTATTATATTAAATGAAGAAATTTTCTAGCCGCCCTAATCTGCTTATTGTCGTTAATTAACAACTATAAAGACGCCTTTATCTCTTACTAGGTTTTATCTCTTACTAAAACCCAGTTAAAATTTTTATGCAAAAAAACTAGCAGGAAAAGTCTGTATCTGTATGTAAATGCTTCTTTTATTAAAATTGTGACTTATAATGTGTTTTTACTAATAATAGTTGCAAATTTTTCTGATTTGAAAGAACGAATGTAACAAATTTTAATACGCTATACTAAAATTAAGCCCGCACATTTTCTCAACTAGTATTTTTAATAATCAAATTCAATCAGGAAAAACGACGTTAGAACCAAATTGCGACAAACACATTCGCTTTAAATTTTCGAAATTCATTGTGTGTCTGGCAGTTCTGTAAAAGGGAAAAAATCTAACTGTCATAAGACGCGCAAACGTGCGTACTTCGATGGCGTTTTCGTTTTTGTGACAACGGCAAAGTTCTTTAGAACTAGGAAAATTCGCATTAGTCTTGGACCTATTATAAATTGGAAAAAATGACAAGGTAAATAGTCGATTCAAATATGAAGTGGGAAATGCTTATCACAGATTTCCAGGGCATGTATAGAATTGGGCGATGTAACTCATCACAATATAAAACAGCTCAAAAAACTGAATACAGTGGTGTTCCCGGTATCATATAACGACAAATTCTATATCGATGTCCTGACTGCGGGCGAATTAGCCAAATTGGCCTATTATAACGACATCGTCGTGGGTGCTGTCTGCTGTAGAATCGACACCTCGGAGAACCAGCGACGACTCTACATCATGACCCTGGGCTGCTTATACCCCTACAGACGACTGGGCATCGGCACAGTTATGTTCAATCACATCCTAAACTACGTGGAGAAGGATGGCAATTTTGACAGCATTTTCCTGTAAGTGTTTTCTCCTTGCCTCTTCTATCCGGCGAACTTACTTGGCGAACATTACAGGCATGTCCAAGTGAATAATGAAGGAGCCATTGAATTCTACAAGAAGTTTGGTTTTGAAATTGTTGAGACGAAAGAGCACTATTATAAGAGAATAGAGCCCGCGGATGCCCATGTTCTACAGAAGACATTAAGGAAAAAGAATACGACAGCTGCAAATGGCAACGGGATGCAACATAACCACGTCAATGGCAATGAGAAGAAAGATTCAAATAGTCAACATAATTCAGGAAAAGCAAAAGCATAATTTCGCCCCAGACAAAATTGCATAGGGTTTTCATATCCACATGTATATCTCGTTTTATTTGGAGCGAAGCAGACGATGGAGTGTTTCTCCGCGGACTGTTGGTTATATAATTTTACAAAATTTGAATATAAATTAAGGAATTTCAAGCAGCTTGCGTTTCTGTAGGTGGTCCATCTTGCCCTTGTCCTTATATACCGTTAGAATTGTAGGCTATAATTTTACTTTTCATGTTTTGTGCAGGCTTGAAATTCTTCAGTTTATAGTTCCGTAACAGATGTTTATCGTCCTATTTACTTCAAATTTGAAGAGCCCACTAGTAAACTAGTCTATTACTGTCCATTTTGTTTCCCCCAAATCGTGACTTGTGAGATTCATAATATAGTCCAGAAATTTCAATATTCATCAATTACGTTGTCGATAGTTGCCATTCTATTTAAAGTTGTCGGATTTATTTTTTCCTCATAGAACGAATACAAAAAAAAACTGAATTTCACAAAATAAGGCTTTCCCGCTTTAATATTTCTACAAAAGTAATTTATGTACAGCAAAGGCAAATAAATAGGAAGTAAAAGCATCTAATATCATCGTTTATCTAAAATTTAGAATTACTGAGCGCGGAAAAATATATTCCAAATTCTATAGTTAGGTAACAAAATTTTCTATAACAGCTTGCATTGTCGCCACACTATGTGACATTGATATCTAAAAGTTGTGCGAGCCGTTTCACACACTCCTTTGAGCCCAAATTTGCAGTACTTGAAACCTGTAATGAAAAGAAAAATCTTCATGTAGTCCCGGGCAATTTTTACTCATTGGATATCGTCTATACTTTTGTAAAATTTAAAAATCCATGCGGTAGTCCTTTAAGGATGTCCATAGTAACAGGCACCCCAAGATTCTTCAGCTTTTTGGCAAACATTACGCAATCGTCTAAACAGGGATCCATGTCAAGCGACTAAGAGAAAAGAATGCCACAATAAAATTGCCTCATACTATAAAGCAATAAAAATAAAACTAGGAATTACCAGCACGCACGTTGGCGGCATCTGAGCGAGGACATCGTCAGCCGCCCAATAAGGGGACATATGCGGATCCTTTGGCACTTGGAAGATGAACTCCGAACTAGGGCTCCTAGCAATCAAAGAATCTAAGTTCTTCATTCGCATGGCATAATCCTGAGATGGCCCAGCTCGTTCGGTGGAATTGGTGTATTCTCCAAGTTTCGTTGAAATCTTTTCAACTATGCCACTAGCTGCCTTGTTAAGTCTACTCTGGATAGATTCGGACGTGATTATGTCTTTGCACGTTTCACTAAGAATGTTTTCTTCGGAAAGAGTTTTCGAAATGGACGGCTTGAGGGACGGACATCCATTCTTCTTGACCTCTGCACCGGATTCTGTGATGTAATTTAGAACTTCTGACACGTATTCTTTTCCCCCGGCGTAGATAGCATCTCCATTGGGCTTATTTACATCTACATCAGGCATTTTGGTTATTGGCTGGGAGTCATCCTCGAATGAGACGCACGAACTGGCGTCTTCAGCGGTCGGGACCTCTGTATTCTCGACAGTATGATTTTGATAAGAAGCACTTGCAAATGTATCACTAATATTGTCGCTTGTAGGAGTAAGTACTCCGTTCTCATAGCCTCCACAAATTCCATTTTCCACTGAAGTTATCGTCGCTTTTGAATCCTTCCTGCTCACAGTATGGTCGAACGAATGAATAGTAATCGATTCTCTAGCGCCCCTGATCTGATTGTATACATCAATCTTCCTTCGATTTTGCTTAACAGTTTCCTCAGTCGGACAAGCGTACGCTCTAAGACACCTCATCATGAATCCGAAAGGCAGAAGAGGATCCATCAGACACAACATTCTAGCAGGACTTGGCACAAAATCGATCAGAACAGGACAGTAGGACATAAACAAACCATCTGGTCGCCTAATACCGAGCTCTATAGATTTCAAAATGCATCCAATACTGAGATTTGCTCCTGCTGAGTCCCCAGCTACTATAATTTTCTCCCCAGTTGAACCCAGGCAGTGACAATTGTTTACAGCCCAACAATATGCGAAGAAAACTTCCTCCAGAGCACGCGGGAAAGGTGCCTGTGGCGCTAAGCTGTAGTCAATGGATAGTATTGGTACATCCAAATCTGAAGCCCAATCTCTGAGGTACAATTCGTGAGATTTTGAACTTTGTGCAACAAATCCTCCACCGTGAGCGTGGATAATTAAACATTTTGATGGAGGTTTCGTTCGTCTGGATCTAAAACCGCAAACAGAAGACAAATTGGTGAAACATGTTTAAGAAATAGCTGAAGAAATGACTGCTGTTTCCAGTTTTACAAGAATGGTAAGATCCCCACAATTATAAAAAACGAAAGTATGGTCAGCGAACATCAAAAGAAATAGTAACAATAAAATTCTAGTTATGTAATAGTTCCAGATGTTAAAAATCTGATAAAAGCCCAAGAATTTGCATTATATCAAAATAATTTCTTTGGTAACCAATCTAATTCTTTAATAGTTATCAAATCGTAATCTTAAATTTATTAAAAACTTCATCGCAAAAATCAAATTGCGATCTCGTGATATAAAAGAACTTTTATGTTGTTTACAGCAAAAAAGCATATGAATATTGAGTTATAAAAACTAAAAACTAGTTTTTCCAGTATAAATACTTCCTCTGGAATCTGTAAATAAATATTAGACTTCGTTTGTTCGTAACTCTAATGTAGAATTAATTGATTTCCATTAAATCGCGGAACTTTAATTGAAACTAATATTTACATACAAACATGGATCCTCTGTCATTTACTGGGAATGTAAAATTACCAAAAATGAATTCAAAAATACAAAATTATATGAATCGACCCCAGATACTAAAATTTTAGGGGATGACTAAACTTTGAGTTCAGAGAATACAGCCCAGTCGTATAAATTAAACCTGTTATCATATTTGAATCTTAGCTGGTGAGAATAAAAGCAATTCTATTTCACTCGTGCGCATCTAGAGATAATTGTGTAAATTATGGGATTCATATTAAAATACCACTAGAAAATTTCAATAAAACATCCACGTAAAGTATCTCATTAAAAAAATAGAATTTTAAACCATAATAACACTTGATGGAAAATTGAGGATTTAATTAACTAGCTCATACGGATTCTACCTATTTTTACCAATAAAGTGTTTATTACTTATTTTTATAAATTACTGACCAAACCAGAACGTAATATTCTGGAAATAAAAAGCTTGAGTTGATTGGTAATAACATTAAAACGACTCACATGACTTTTGCTGAGCCAAGATCAGTTGATGTTTTCTTTTAATCTTTTGAACAAAAAGACTACGGAAAGTTAAATCATTTTCCAGAAAGTACGTATTCAGAATACCAGTGCATATCGCATGTTAATGCCCTTATGTAAGGTCCATGCAATTATATGACCTTCTAGAAGCAAATATATTTCCAGTCTCAAAAGGAAAAAAAAGAAATTGAATTCATTTCTTGCAATATACACTAGTTCACTTTTGATTTCTTCAGAAGGTCGTAAAAGATCACAATGACGGTGTGCAGAATCTAGTAATAAGTATTCTTTTGCTCATGTTTAAAATTCGTCTGCAGTGTACAGATCTACATCTGATTCCAATTTTTGCAGCGTCATGCAACTTACGTTGCATTGATAAAATATTGCTTAAACCTTACAGACTTAACGAAACTTAATCTTGACTACATTGCCTTTGTGCAATCAATCATGTAAGACTTGCTCTTTCGAATAGTTAAAATTGCATTCAAGGTGCTCGCAAATTTCTATGCTTTAGTTTTAGTTTCCCTGAATTTTTATTTTATGTACCAGATAGCAAAATGATAAAAAATAAATAATTTAAACGGTTTTCCTTAAATCACTTCAAAGATATACTTTGTATGTGTTATACGAATTTTCACAAAAATTACTACAAAAGTATTAAAATTATTACCTTGTATTGAATCCTATCATACCTTCGCGGACGACTGTGCTGAGAAGTCGCACATTAACAGGTCCTGGACCGAAATGGCTACTGGGTACGGGAATGGTAATTAGTTCATCAGTTTTGAGATTCTTCAATTGTACATCTTCTGGCGGTATACTGATTACTTTGTTAACTTTAGCTGAACTACCAACTAAGCTTGGCAATGCATGCATAATTTCCCCCTCTGCAAGGAACCAGAAGGCCTTGCAGAAATCAATTTCTGCATACTGTGATATATTAACAATCCGTCTTGCTCGCTGCTCTGGATTCAGGAAATATTTTCCACCAGTCCATACCGAACTGGTTGTTTTGGCTACTCGATTCGATTGAGAATAATACGATTCCGAGAATCCAGCCATACAGACAGAAATGAATCTTAGGACGGTTCGAATTGAGGAAGAATACTGAATAGCTAAACATCGCCCATAGAAGCAATACTGATTAATAGTATCTCCGTACTGGAGGAGCTCCGCGACAGTGTATGCACCTCCACAAAACAAGTCTCCGTCTTTACTCCACTTCCTCAGGATAAGCAGGTAATCAAGAATAGTGCAAACGCTCGCTAAGAAGTGGCTACAAGCTTCAATTTCTTTCATATAGTGTCCTTTACGGAAAAATACTTTATTACAATTGCTCCGAATGTATTTGGCTAGCTCTATAGAATGAGAAATGCATGCATTTGTTACGGTAATGAAACTCCTAAATCCGTTGCCAGGAGTCTCCTCATCGAAATCATATTCATGAGCAAAAGTTAACATCAGTTCCACGCGCTCCTTAGCTTTTTGAAGGTGCTCCGCCAGGCCATTGAATGCTTCGTAAATCCTTTGACCTTTTTCGGAGTGGTCGTCTTTGAAAAATGCTGAATTCTGAGAACAAAGCTGGTTCAACAACTCAAAATTAGAGAACTCATGCGGATCTAGAAGAACGGAAGAAACAGGTCTAGTCAATATCACCTCACCTTGAAGAGGTTTTTATTTATATATCATAAAAAGGCATCAGAGCCCCTAGTAATTAACAATTACCTAATGATCTTTTGGCAGTCCCATTCTTGTTTGTGTCGTCTTCATCTGATCTTTGATCTTTCCGTTCGTCACCCATTCTGCTGATTTCTGTAAAATTTTTCCAGTCGTTGTTGTTGTTATGGTCACTGTTATTGAAAAATACGCGAATTCCGCATTCGTTCTAGTCGCAGTTGCATTGTTCGGGGCTAGACGCACGTTGACCCCAATATTACTACAGACAATTATGAAGTGCAACCGCCTGCTCTTTTTCTCACAGAAAAATTACTTCAAGTGGGCCAAAAGCAAAAGTAATTAGGGCGCACTAGCATAACGGGCGTTCATTCGATCTGCTCCGTTAGCACAACAGCACGGCACCAGATACGACGCGACGACAGCAATCGACCAGACGCAGCACAATTTTGACGGTTTATTGTTGTTCCGCCGTTGCTTTTATATGACCAGAAGCTACCTACAGGAGGGAGCAAGAGAGGGCTTTCATCACTGACATGAAGAAGACATGGACCGCTGACCTCGGCCGTACAAACTATTGCCTAAAAACTGAAACAATCGAATAATGCGTACGTCTCGTTCTTTAGTGTAACCGGAAATGGTCATAGCTAACACAAAATAGAATAAACGGTAGTGATCCATTTCCGGTAAGCTATAAAACACCTTTGAGGTGTTTTCATTTATCTTATAATTGACCCTAGAATATCTTAGCAATTGAAAAGGATACATTTCATTTTTTCTATTAAAATAATTGCTATTGGAGAGTATGAGGAGGGAGACAAGAATATATTATTACATTATTATTATTTATATTCATCGTAACCAAAGCGAAAATTTAAAATTATTTAACTTGACCCCAGCAGTATAGAGCGAAGTATGAATAAATCTTTATTCATACGTCGCTTCGGTACAGAGCATCATTCGTAACAGCTGATTCAAATTTAAGTTCAGCGGCTGGCGTGGGTTGGAAGAGTGACAATGTCAAAGCATAAAAAGCACTGTTGCGACAAATATGAGTTTTATTAAATTTGAAAGTGCCACAGAGAAAGAGAAAATCAGGCAGGAATTAAGGGACGCCCGGGAAGAGCTGTTGAATAGAGTAGGTTCCTCATTTACGAATTACAGCTTCGATCAAATACTTTTGATTGGGAATTATAGGGAGTAAACGTATAGTCCCCGTTTTGAGGGTAATGAGATTTGGTCGAGTAAATAAGTAATAAGCACCTTCGTGGTAATTAATCACAACATCTTTATCATACCTTTTTATTGATAGCAGTTTTATCGCTGTTCAAGAATTTGATAACGAAAATATTGTACATTACGGAAATATTATTTTAAAGTAACGTTACAATTTTAAAGAAACATTATTTTTGCAATATAAAATAGTAAGATTGATTTTCCTTTTCAATATAATTTGTGTAATATACCTTATCACTAAATTTTCTCAATCACATCCCTGTAAAAAACCATTATAGGCAAAAAAGAATGCAGAAAGTCGTGCAAAATTTGAAACTGAAAGGAAGCTTAGAGGAGACGATCAGTGGATGTTACCTTCACTATCTGAGAAAATAGAAAAGCCTACAAAACCAAAAGAAATAAATTCTAAAAAGAAATCTAAAGAAAAACGGAGAAAAAAAGAAAAGAAAAAGAAGAAAAAACATAAGAGTAGTCAATCGTCAAGCAGCGACAGAAAGCACAAAAAGAAAAATAAACGCAAAAGCTCCTCAGAAAGCGATACTAGTTCTGAAGATAGCACTATTGAAGAAGATGAGTGGGTGGAAAAGAAAACAGAAGATCCTTCGAAGTCACAAGAGCGCCTTAAGCGGGATGACTGGATGACTTCGTCATTTATGCTACCAACTTTTTCTAAACATGCAGAGCCTAAAGAGAAGGAGAGGCAGCACATTGATTCCTACGATCCTGGGAAGAGTACAAGGGAATTAAATCCTTATTGGAAGGATGGCGGTACAGGACTTCCTACTTTTCAAAAGCCAAAGGATGAGGAGGATAACGCACAAGGTTCTAGTAGTTCTGCCTTTAAAAGACAGTCAACAGGTAATTGGAGAAAAAAACCTGAAACTCAAACAAAGTCAGAACAGCATCATTCAAGTAGACATCGGAGATCGAGCAGTAAGTCCAGCTCCGAGGATTCAAATAACAGTCCTGAACGTAGTAGGAAAGATGAATCTACCAAAACTAATACGAGCGATTTCTTGACCGATCAACAAATGAATGAGCTTGGTGCTAAGTTGATAAAAGCAGAAATTATGGGAAATGATGACTTAGCAAAAGAATTGGAAGGAAAACTAGAAAAGGCCCGCGAGGTTAGGCAGCAAATAAAGGATCGAGTTGTACCAAATAAAAGATCTGGTAAAGAAAAAGCAGAGCATATTTTGCTTACAACAACGGACAACAAAGGCGCAACAAGACCACTAGCCAGCCAGTCTTCCCAGCCAGCGGATCCCTATCTCAAAAAGAGGGGAAAACGCAGTAAAGTGAAAACTCATGAAGATGGAAAACGAATTAAGTACTTTCCCGATGATGACCGGTACGATATTAAACAAATGGTAAGAACCTGGACTTTATTTGCTAATAGTAGAATTATAAAAAGTCCCTTAAAGCCAAGTGTAATTTTTATTTTTATTTCCTAAGTTTGAACGTGAAAAATACACCACCGCTAGTGAATCAGACGCTCAATTCGCAGAAATTGCTGGCAAACGCCAAAGTAAGGAAGATATGGACGATATCTTTGCCGACAAAGTGCGCAGGGAGGTTTCTGACCAAGACAAAGATGACAAGGAGAAGAAGCGTGCGATATGGGAACATCAGCGTCTTGAAAAAGCTCTGGAAAGTTGTGAAAGGTGTTTCGATTCGGCAAAGATGGAAAAACAACTGCTTGTATCATTCGGTTCTACTTCGTATCTAGCCTTACCATGGCACGAAGCTCTTCAGCCTGGGCATTGTCTCATTGCTCCGATACAACATTTGTCGTGTTCAACTCAGCTGGATGAAGACACTTGGATTGAAATCAACGATTTTAGGAAAGCTCTAGTTCGAATGTTTGCAGACCGAGGCCAAGATGTAATATTCTTTGAAATCGCCCGATATCTGAATAGACGACCGCACATGGTGATCCATTGTATTCCAAGCAAACATTTTGAAATGGCTCCCTTTTACTTTAAGAAGGCTATTCAGGAGTCAGAGCAGATGTGGTCTACAAATAAACAACTTATATCCCTCAAAGACAGAGATGTGAGAAGGGCCATTCCTAAAGGTTTGCCTTATTTTTGGGTTCATTTTGGAATGGATAGTGGTTTTGCTCATGTGATCGAAGATCAAGAACGTTTTCCTGCTAATTTTGCGCAAGAAATTATTGGCGGCATGCTAGAGTTAGATCAACGAGCTTGGCGAAAGCCCAGAAAAGAACAGAATGCGATACAAAAAGTGAAACAATTCGCTGATTGGTGGAAACCTTTCGATTGCACTAAATGATAATAAATAAAAATCATTTTAAAGAAAAATAAATTCAAATTCGGTATATATGTTGTTCATATTCCACTCATTTATAATTTTTTCTAACTATTAAGGCAATAATTTTCAAAATTTAATTTCAAAGTTCAAATTCTTTAAAATTTACCTATAGCCATTATCCTTTCTAATTTTTTTTATAAATTCTGAGGCTGATCTCACGCCAAATATGACAGGTTGTGAATAAAATTTCAGGTGACACGAGGTTTATACTAAAGCTAATACTATTGTTAACTATGTCATAGGGAGTTCCACGCACATCACATCGTTTAGAGTGCATCTACAAAGTTCTATCCATGCCAAGTCAGTCCACGTGCTATATCCAGAAGTAGCAATAGCCAAGAGGGTATGGTTGTCTTACCTAATATCAGAAGCTGGAGAGAAAGGCGGGTAAGTTTAAATTTGCAGTTTTTTCTTGTGAATCAACGAATCAATCAAAGAGTTGAAATGAACAAAATTCAACACATTTTACGACACAAGTAATTAAAAAAAGAATGGCTAAGAAATTTAATTTTTAATATCTGCACTACAGTATAGTATAACAAACGCAAGCTTAATATACAAAGCACACGTTACTGCGTGTGCACTCTTGCACGATACATTCAATTTTGCCTATTTCGTTCTGGCCGATCGTCAAATAATTTTATTTAGGGCTTGCATTGCAACGCCCGTTGTAGTTACTAAACTGTCCTGGGAATTTGAATTAGTATCTGATGATTCCGTGGCTTTTTGCTGCTTAAAGTGCTCCTGAATATGTGCCTTAAGTTCCGAATTCAATCGGAAAGCAGCAGCACATTCATGGCATTGATATGTATTTTCTCCCACATGGGCCCGCATATGTTTAACTAAATCATTGCTCTGGGCAAATGCACGTTCGCAATATTTACATGCATAGGGCTTTTCACCGGTGTGTGTTCTCATGTGCCGCTTAACGTGGTCGGATGAATTAAATCTGTGAAATTGATATAAATATTATGATTCACGGTATATATTTTGCAAATAATTACCTCATATCGCAAACGTCACAGGAATAGGGCCGTTCTCCTGTGTGAATACGCTTGTGCTTTGCTAGGGAGTAGGGCTTCGTAAAAGATGATCCGCACATGTCGCAGATGTAAGGCTTAATTGTAGAATGGGTCGCCATGTGAGATTTGAGACCTCCTTTACAGGTGAAACGACTTGGGCATTCAGGGCACTGGAATGGTTTGACTCCAGTATGTCGGATAAGGTGTTGCCGTAGGTTGCTTCCATTGTTAAAGGCTTTGCCGCACTCAAAGCAAAGAAAAGGCTGTTCACCACTGTGAGTACGCATATGGTCCTTTAAAGTGCAAGACTGTTGGAAACCTAGAAGTAAACATGAGCGAAAATCATTAACTTAGCTGGAATAGGGCTTGTACTATGATCGTATACCTTTATCGCAAACGGGACACACATGGGGTTTTATCCCATTGTGTCTGTTAATATGGTCAATAAGCTGAGCGCTTAGAGCGAACGTTTTGCCACAAATTTTACACATGTGCTGTCTCATCTCCTTATGAGATTTAACATGCCTTGTCAGCAGATTCAGTCTTGAATAAACTTTTGGGCAAAATTCACAACGATACTCCTTGTCTTTTGTTGCATTTTTATGTGTTCGCATATGTGACGATAGCGACTCCTGTTTGCAGAAAACCTTTGAGCATTCAGGACACTTGTAATTTTCTGGTCGGTTTATCGTTACCGACATCTCATCCAGTATCCCGCTGTGGACAATCGAGTGGCGTGTTAAATGGCTCTCGGAAGAGAAACGCTGCTTACATGTCTCACATTCAAAAGGCTTCCCGGCCTCATTATGGACATTAAGGTGTCGCTTTAGACGATATTTTCTATCGAAAGTTTTCAAACAAACCGGACATTCTAAGGGATTTCCTAAAGTGGTATCGGTGCTTTTGCTAAAACGAAGTTAAAGCTGTTAAAAATGTCGACCATATAAATAACCAATGCATACCTATCCCCATTCTCCTCTGAACTTTCTTCGTCTATTTCAGCTTTTGCCCCTACTTCATCTGCAATGCCCTCGAATTCAAAAGGGCTTTCCTGCTTTACTTCCTGCTCTAGGGGCACTGGTTCAGCACCTTCTTTTGTACAATTATTCGCAGTATCTATTTCTTTTTCAGAAATTATATTCTGTGCTTCTTTAGGAACATCCCCAATTACATCAGGCCTCATACCCAATAGTACACCCTGCTCTTTGTCATTTTTCTCCACATCACATAGCCTAGCCTTTAACTTAATATCGGAATCTACACACTTTCGCTGAAACTGATAGGCGCTTATAAGGGAATTCAAGCAATAGTCACAGATTTGCTTTGGAAGTGGATCATCGAATTTTATATCGATCATAGTTGTACTCACTAGCATTGACGAAATTTGTACCGAATTTATAGCCAGGGCAAAGATTTTGTGAAGAAAATTGCTGGAGGACATGCAAGTTCTACAGATACTTTGGCTCTCCTGGATATCTGGCTGCATTTTATAAGGAAGCCCTTAAAGCCTATTTGAAGTTAACAAATGCCGTAAACGAAGAAGAACTTTGTCAGCTCAAATCAAGATTGGGTACTCGCATTTCATAAATTGTGTTATTTATCTCGCTGTCCCTGACACAGTATTCAAAAATAATTGAACGACTTCTCCTTTATTTCTCGTTGCTCCTCTCGCTTATAAAACGCAAGCCCCAATTTGACATTTACCAACTGATTGCTTTGACGTTCATCAGTACATTATTCCAGACGAGAGATGTCGCTAGACATTAGTAAAACCTCAGTATATTTCCTTTACAGACGTTGTATTTCTGGTAATCGAAATCTGCTTAATTTCTGAATAGAGCATAATTGTACAATAAAATCAGTATTTTAACCAACATATTTATTCACAATTAGATAAAGTTACAAGGTTCTCAATGACTTAAAGTTTAAATATTAAATTTAATATGTTAAACATACATTCCTCAAAAAAATCTACTTTAAACTTATCGAAAAAATAGTTATTTCACATTGAAAAACAGTTAATTACCCATTAAAGGGTATCTCTTTTCCGCCCTTTTACCCACCACAAATAAATATTCCCAAATGTAAATGCAAACAGATGGTATCTGAGATATACGATTTTGCTCGTAATCAATTAAATTACATATCTATGGAATTACACAGCACAATAACATATCGACAAATGTATTAAATTAAAATAAAATCATCACAATCGGCGTTAGGAATTCAGCGAAAAAATGGCTAGCAATGTACCCCAAATACCCGAACACGTTGGATTAGGTTTAAAATAAGATACTTAAATAATTAAACAAATAATGGAGTCCATCCTAAAAATCCCCCAAATTTGCCAGGACTTCTTATAACTGGGTAACATGCTAATAAATTAGCATAATAAAGAAATAAGGCCAATAAAGCGGGTTTAGAATAGCTTCCATATTATGAACATAAATCAAGTACCTTTTCCACCAGTTTCTACCATACATTAAATGAAATTATCTAAGGGTTATCTTGTCAGGTCCTCTTCTCTTCTTCGATATCTGATCTTGCAGAAATTATGGTGCCAGGTGAGAACATTGGACAATGATTACCAGAAATCGCCTTCCACACGCAAAACTAACATTTCTCTTTGTCATTTCATTTATTCAGCTCTTTTAGCTTGATCTTTCTTCATTCGTGCCACCTGGCGTTCCACAATGTCTATTTCTGCAAGTTGGTTGCAAGCGATATAAGCGTGAAGACAGGAGATCAACGATTTTATGATGGCAAAAGGGGCACACATCCAAGCACACAGCTTGAAGAGAGATAGACCCAAAACTGCAATGAGGCAGAAAAAAATTAAAAATTAATCCCAACGAACAAAAATGTAGATACCCTTCGTTCTTCTGTGAAAAGAGAGACAATTTTTGGGTCAAGATAACGCTACAACGTTTTTATACATGGGAAACGTGAAGGTAAGGGGTATTTTTAATGGAGGGGGAATCAGCATGATCCGCAGCTATACGCCCAAGAGTTTAATTGCTGAAAAATTAACTCCAGGTGCAACTGCCTCTAGTTGTTGAAATCAATTGGAGTACTGTTTCTGTAAAAAAATTTTTATCTAAATTCGCTGCAGAATGAACGTAAAGTTAAATCCTGCCAGCAAATTTTGAACCAAATAGAGAGAAAAACCTCACAGGCCTATACCAGATCCCTATTATTTCTTCCTTACTTCTTTTAAACCCTGCCAAATAGTTGCCTACTACTTCTAAACTCTTTCCCAATCTCAAGCCAATAATACTTACTAGTCGGTCCCGTGGTGAAATTTAGCAAATAAAGTGAGGCATAGAAGAGCTCATTGGTTACGCACATAAAAGTCAATACGTCCTTCTGATAGTAAAGTCTCATGATGACGTTTTCATTAACATCAAATGCCTTGTGAGATGTTTTACCGAGCATAACACTCCTGCGATTTATGAATAATATCGTTGCTTAAAAAATTTAAATAGGATCTGAAAAAGAACATTCTTACGTTTGCATGTAGAGCCAATGGCAAGCGACATCGATAGCCATGGACATCTGAAACAGGAACATGTACTTTGGGTAGAAGTAGCTTAGGGTCACTAAGAGTCCCATGGTGCCACAACGGTCGGTTAACTGATCCAGCATTGCGCCAAATTTCGTACCTTTAGAAGAAATTATAATTTGACGAACAACATGAAGAAATCCAAAATATGTCTTATTAATTAAATAAATACAAATAAAATAATTATTTTTTTTATACGTTACAAATTTAGCTTAATTTAAATTTAAATTTATTTAAAAAATCAGAAAGCATAAAATTTATGCGCTCGCCTTTTATAATAAATCAATTCTTGTGTATTGGAATCGCTTTATTGCGTTTTCCTTTTTAAATCCTCTGATAGACAGAAAATGAGACCTACCATTAATAGAACTCATAAAGTTATCACTAGGAAGAAATTCATGCATAAAAAAAAACAAAAAATGTTTTTCCAAAGTTCTAGTGGGACACAGAGCATGAGATCTTCGAAAACATTAGCAATTCATCAATAAATAAAGCTGTGCTTTTAGTTCATTATCTATTTTTAGATTGCTTTAAAAATGCGATGTTTGGAGCGCAAGAGTTGCAGCATAGTTTAATTTACGTGATAGGTCGACGCAACAATAAAGTGCGAATTGTTCAGAAGCGGCCGGCGTTCGTGTTCAATTTCTAGTTCTCCATAAAGATTGCTTTATTTTCATCCGGTGGATGGGACACATTTCAATTTCAATAAAGCTCTAAAAATAGCCTTGTTTGATAGAGCAACTTTTTAAATTTCCATTTGGTTTCGTGTAACTGACGTGCATAACGCATCGAATTTAGCCGATGCACTTTGTCTTCTTGCGATAACAGAAGACAGCCTTTCCAAATATTTACCTAATTTTGAATACATCGCTTTAGGAAAGAAATTAATAAATTGCCTTATCTTTTTAACATGGTTGGGCCTTTTTATACTTATTATATAGATTAAACCATCATCAGAGGTGGCCCTAAAATGCTTGTGTTTGCTTCTAAAGAGAATTTGCTAAAATTCCTACAGAAAAAAGCAGTTTGCGTCATAGAACCAATGTGCCTAGAATTCCAAGTTCATCCATTTCAGTCAACAAAGAGGCTTATTGACTTGGATTGCATTACCATTACATCACCTACTGATGTAAGATGTAAACGCTCAGACGATCCTTAATCCAAATAGCAAAATTTCTGAAGAAGTATCGTAGTTGGAGGAATAAATTACGAAATACGATTATATAATAAAAAGCAAAAGCAAGTTTATTTGGAAATAATTCTACGAGAAATACTTGACATAGTGGTATTTGTATTATTACTAATATTAAATTTATCCAAAAAACAAGGTAATTTAAATAGTAATTATTAATTGATTATTCGCTATAAATCGACAAATAATACTAATTAAACGAAATTAAGGTCGGAAATATTAGGAATAAATGCAAATCTTTATAACAACTTTTACTATTTTGGACCCCAATTATTCGGAATATGAAAATGTATGACTCTAAACGGAAAATGCACATAGGATTAATTTAAAGTTAAGGAAATAATATAAACAGTTGCTATTAACTTTTTTACTGGCTTATAGCACTTAATTTCATGCTTTAAGAAAACATATATAAGATCACCTAAACAGTGCCCCTCAAGACCAAATATGTTTTTGACCTTCTGGGAATTCGTTACACAAATATTACTTTTTTTTAGAAACGCGTCTATGAAAATTATTTTCCGAACTTCTCTGGGTGTCTTCAAAAGGTGTTCAATTCCATAAACTATCCTTTTAATTAAATGGAAGCAATCCTTTTGAAAGTACAGCCCCCTCAGTGCAAATGGCCAAGGTGCCCTCTGAAGCTGATTCAGTTTAGCCCATAACTATCATGAAATCACTTACTCTGGTCAAATGTACGTGCTGCATGTCCATCCACAGAGTCCAGAGCGGCACTTATTATATAACACCAGCCAGAAATCACGTAGTTGGTTGGCATGAACCAGAAGGCGATTATCGCCAAAATAATCCTTCCATATCCTGGAAAGAGAAAGTAAACAGGGATACTATATTAGCTGAAGGCGCCATTAGAGCCACTCATTATATCACAAATGCTCGGCCTACAACTTACCGATTAGATTTGGGATAAACAGGAAAATATTCTCCCTTGGCTGATCCATTTCCTCCGGCGTAATTCAATTACTGGCACTTGTCGCAGTTTTATGCGAAAAATCGAACAAACTCTCCGTAACCGCCTGATACAACTTCGCACGTCTCTACGCTACTTTATGTGCTCTGCGTACAATACTGTCACTGATTTGATTCAGCGAGAATGTACGGTTTTAATTCCGCGCCAGCGCGGAAATTAACTTCTCCTTTTCCGTGTAAATCAAAATGCGATCCAGGCTGTGGAATGACAATTCCACATTTAATGCAATCGGGCAGTACTGGGGTCTTTCAAATGCCTTGGGCACTCTAGTTTGTATATGTATATGTAATTTATTTGATAGGAATTGTAATTTAGTGATGTTATCTTCATTTACAACTGAATTCTAAATTTATTTAAAATTTATTTGCTTGCTCAAAGTTGCTACGATTTTTACGAAACTATGCACCGACGATTTTACATGGCAAACTTATGCTTCCGTACATATTTGCAAACGCATAGAGTTACGAATTAGAAACAGAACGGTTAACAAACGGCTTAACAAAACTTGCGTGTAAAGTAGGCAAAAAGAAATCTTCGGAAAAAGATATATTTTATCAATAGTGAATTAGATTTTGAAAATTTTATATTGCAATTGCTGCTTCAGATATCTATCCGGAAATCAGTTATAATTTATTAACGTTTGCTAAGAATCGAAATTAGTTCGGTGTGTCCTACTGGGATTAGAGTTCTAATTTTCTAAAAGCAATTGAGAAAAGTAAAAAATCCGCGAGGTTCGTAGAAATTTTTTATTGATTTCAATTGAGTTTAATCGAATAGACGTGCAAGCTTCTCTCAGATTAGATACAGACGTTAAGAACCTTCCTGGCTTCATTGTCAGCCGTCCCATTTTCAGCTCGTTGCTCTGTGGTCATACATCGTTTTCCCATCGCCAAACTAGTTCTGCCGTCTGTGCATTTTTGAAGGAATTCTCGCCAAACAAAAGTCCATTAAAGGGAAGTTGAACTTTACGAAAAAAACGCGTCAAACACTGCATACGATACGGGCAGTGAGAGTTTTCCGGTTGATCTGCGACGCTATTGCGGACTAAAAGGACAGAAGGCAGTCGTTGGTTTTTTTCTTCAGTGTGAATTTTTTTCTCGGTGACATATTGTGGCCATTGGAGATTACTTGTGGGGCTCTTCTCGGAGGCTTTGAGTTCTATTGGTGTTAAATTCGCAATGGGACTGTGCCGCTATTGGCGATAAGCAGCAAGCCCACATCGGAATTTTTGTGTGTGGAAAAAAAGTTGAAGTACCGTGCAGTGCATGACGTGCTACGAAATGCCGAATTGAATGAAACAGAAGAAAATGTAGGCGAAAAATTCGACGGGAAGGAGGCGAAAATTACTTTTCACTTTAATTATATTACTCCACGGGTGTTGTACACCGAGATCATCGTCGTCAGTCTGGTTGTGCATGTGTGAGTGTACCCCCTCGGTGCAATTGTAGTTGTTAGTACCCAAAAAATCGTGAGTGGTTTAAGATGGCGGGGACGTCCCCAAAAAAAAGTTACGTGGATCCTCGCCAAGGCGGAGGATTTTCCAATGTTTAAATTATCGTAAATTAAACTTCATCAGCTGCGGCTGGTATAAATTTTGTGGAAAAGTGTTTTATACCAAGTTCCATTTATGTTTTAATCGATAAAAAATGTAAAAGGAGAGAGCTGCACCGTGCCCAGGGAGAAGGACATGTATAGCTGTCTCCCTTCTGCATTCCCGTACGTGCAAGTGGGATATGATGAACAAGTTGTTTTCCTGCCAAAATCAATTTTGAATTTGTGTGATCGCCGATTAATCAGCGAGAAATTCTTAATTGTCATAATTTTTTAAATTGTTCCTATTAAAGTTAAATATCTCCTCGCTGTAGAGTCCTTCGGCCCGGGGGAAGGACATTTCGATAACCTGTGTGTCATTTTCCTTGTGCAAATGTGTTAAGACTGATTGTCTCTTTCCCACATGTGCATATATATTTAATGTTCTCAACTTCGCACTTCTATTCGATGATGTGATGGCTGCGGCAATTGTGTGAGTGGTGTATGGCAAAAACTCATCATCCTATGCATGCACGCATTTGTATGGACAAGTACTAAAAGCGCACACATTCAATTTGAAAGAGAGGTAATATGAAATGATTGAGCAAATATTTTTTAGAACATGGGCAAAAAAACGTTTTGACATTTTGCTCGCATGTCTATGATCATCAAGTGATGAATTTTTTGAGAAGTTTTTTGTTATTAAAAGATAAACGGAAAGTTATTTAACATTGTCATAAAATTTCTGTTGACTTTTGGAGTAAATACAATCCCTACAGACTACGCGTAACTTTGTCGATACCTTTGAAGACAGAAATTTGTGCGGCCCCAACCATAATCGGGGGCAGACACCGAAGAAATTTTTTCTTCTTTTGTTGTTTGGTCGAAACTTCTGCAGACTGACGAATTGTTTTGGGGGCAAGAGCAGCAAACAAGAACATCGTACCATCAATTTTTTGACTTTCTAACAGTTCCGGGGAAGAGGATAAGCAGATAAATCTCACTTTATCTGAGCTTTCCACTGACAAGGAAACATGGCCCCTTCCCCAGAACTTGGACAGCCGAAAGCTCCTGATAAAGCAACGTCCCCATCGGCGGCGACCACTTCTGGTAACAGCAACACCACTAGCACTACCAACAGTGAGATTACCAATAGCATCACGAAAAACAATGGTAGCAATAGTGAAACCTCTTCGGGTATCGAGTCTAAAATGAATTTTATCGATGAAACGCTAACGTATAATACAAAAAATTCAACAAAAGTGTCTCCTGACGCAAATTCACCACCAGCCGCTGGGGCGGCAACGACTATACCGGCGGCGCCTTCGTCAGCAACACCTGCGGTCACTACCAGCTCCTCCTCGAGCAGCTCAGCTGGGGCTTCTAGCGTAAATGCAAATGCATATTCTAACACAGCTAGTTCGAACAGTTTGAATTCGACGGTAAGTAGATTCGATTTGCTTTAATTGTTCTTTCTTTTATATAACTTTGAAAACATTCGGCTAGAGGGGTCCCCATAAGGGCCATACAACAACGAAGAATTGGCGCTCATTCGGAAAAAATGGGCCGCACACCTCCTTCGAGTAGTGCAGAGGGCTCTACCGCAATATTAGGGAACAACAGGCACAATATGCGGCAGCCACTCGGCTTAGGGAATAGGGACAGGGGCAGGGGGTACAATGAAGTCATCAATTCCTGACTTTTCTTCAAAGGCTCCTCTATGCGTCTGCCGATAGCAATTACGTCCCCATTTTCTTCGAACAACATTTTATAGCTCCTTTGTATACCTTGCAGGGTTCGTTAGAAGCATAATTAAGTGGTGAATGCTTAAACGATTTTTTTTATATTGTAGTGAGTAGCACGGAAATTGTTAACTTTTTGTTCAGATTCTTTAGGAGCATATGCTTCTCTGAATTTTTGCTGAATTAACTCGTAGTATCGAAAAAGATATTTGCCGAAAAAATCTGTTCATATGATGCAGGGGGACTTCCCAAAGCTTGGGCAAGGGCAGAGGCACAGATCACTTATATGTGGGCCCTGCTTTTAATAGCAACAACCGACAAGGTTTCTCGAGCATGTCGCACCAAATCTGGATTGTAGACGGAGCAGACGATACCATGTGTGCTTTGTACGTATTTGGTGTTTGAACACCTCAAAGCAAATTCGATTGCCCACACCAGAGCATGCGAAATTTAATCGTTAATTCACACAATGCTCGATGGAGATGATTCTAGTTGGCCATGTACCATGTTTCTCCCCATAAAGGATTATGGCTGGGCCGTAGATAACTGAACAATGGTCAAGGATTTTATCAGTAAAAAACAACTGAAGCATGCATTCATGGGGTTGCACGACCAATGAGTAACTCATCAAAAGGATAGAAACACTTGCCTCTCTGTTCTTCAGTGCAGGAGGTCTGCCTCATTTGTTTTCTAGACCAGAATTGAGTCATGCACATACGTGGATCCATTCTATTCTGCTACTGGGATTGATTCATTCCGTTGTTGTTAAGATGTATGCTAATTCTGTTTGCCATCACTGGGCCAAAAGCTGATATCCTTTCACGCTGCCTGTCGTCTTTTTCCTCAAAGATGAATAGCTTGTCTCCCGTTGTTCTGCGCCGTAGCTCTCTTAATTCATTTACTGTGTTTTGGTGAAGGATCAAATTAGAACATGATATTGCGTATTAATTTTGAGGTTTATGTGGTATCCCGAATACTTGCTTGAAGGTCAGTTTTTATAATTCTGAGCATTGATTTCTATGTTTAAACACTTTAGTCATCAAAGGTAATTAATAATTTAATCATGCTTTGCTTTTTATGACTTCTAATTTTTGTACAGTCTCCCTACAATCCTTTAAAGTGTGTATATTTAAGTCAGGCTAGTTGGGGTGTTGATTGCTTTTCTGTGCACATTTACTTGGAACTTTAATGAATTAGATTATGCAATAACGAATTTGGAATAAAATAAAATCGACGACTCCAGTCAGATTTGTCTTTAAATTAAGAATGATGGTTATTTTTGTTTTTGGCGGATTTTGCCACGATCTGAATTATATCGGCCAGAGTAGGTGTTTACTTTTCTTAAAATGCTAAGTAAATATATCGATAAAGTTGTACTTAAATTACTCCGTTTTCTAAGGGGTTATCTGGCGGGAAGTAGAAGCAATTTTAAGGTCGACGTTCTTTTTAACTAATCAAGTGCCGAATCTGGGATAAGTTTATAAAAGATCTATTGTCTGAGCTGTTTACCTTTTAAACAGAAAAGTCTATCCTAAAAAGGATTTATTCTTCCCTGTGAAACCTGTGAAGGTCCTGAGCCAGGCCTTCCTTAAAGAACAAGACATTGGCTTGACCAAATTAATTTTTAGACTTATTGAGCTCGTTTTATATCTGACTCCCCTTCCCAAGGACTACTGACACCGCTTCCAATTAATGATTACCTCCATTAATTGGATCTGATGATCCATATCAGAAGAAGATGTTCGAATAATATTTTTGTGGTGTATGTCCAAAAGGTTCTATGATAAACCACTCATCCTGTTTAGTCCCCAATGACTTGTAGTACATTAAGAGGTGTACATCAACTTGGATGAGCACCTGTTAGATATTAAAGTATGGCTTCTCTGTTGCTTAAAAAAATTATTTTGGTAATGCTTTCATACCTATCGATTAAGAAATACTAATTACAAATGTTTTGAAATCAAGTAACTCGTAATTCGTTTGTTTATTTAAGTGGTTTTTTTCAGACAAAAACATAAGCAAATGATTCATGTGGGGTTTGTAGAGTAGACAGGGAGGCACCCTGTTGAAAGATTTATTATTTTTAATTTGTTGTACTGCCAAAAATCCAACAATATTGAGACGACCTTTTTTTAGTTTCCAGGCTAGTGATGCTAATTTTCCGAAGGGAGTATATATTTCTTCTATTTTATTCCCTTTTCTAATAAAAGGTTCCATGTATGTGCTATAATCGCCTGTTCTAGAAAATTTGGAACCAGTCCCTAAAGTCGTCTTCTGATACGAACTAGGCTGCATTTCAGGAGTGTTGAGTGCTCCACTTTACGAATTTGATTTGAATGTAAATACCAGAACAGAAGTTTTGTTGTTTTTCAGTCTACCCGGACGATCAATAATAATTCTATCGTGCGCTAGTAACTTCCGTGTGGAGGCTGTCGTTCAGTGGTGGCCCGGCTCTTACATTCAGGGTGCATACTAAAAAAAATAAAATAGAAAACATATGAGAGCATGTAGGAAAATCGATAAAGCTATTTAAAATGTAAATTTGGATCCTTTTACTCTTTTAATATTCGGATCATCCTCCCGGTACAATGTTATAATTGTTACGGAATTTCTCAAAGAAGGCCGCCCTTCTTCATACTTTAAACGCATCAGGCAGCCACTGTAAGTGTTCCTAAAAAAATGCCCACCCATTTGTATCACTTCCAGTGGGTTTGCGGCTCTTCGTGCCCATTCCAAACGTTTTAATAATAAAAATAAAAAAAAATATAGAGCAGTGGCGAAAGCTAAGCGCAGCACCACACGAACGTGTTTTATCAGAGGAAGCTTGTAACGTGAGCTAAAGCTGGACATACCGAGCCGGCCGCAAAAGTGATTTCGTTATCAATGTTAAAGAATTCGTGTGTTAATTTTTGCCCGGCTGTCGCCATTAGTTTTAGTTAAATTACACTTTGAACTAACTCATTGCTTTTGTGGGAGTACGAAAGGAGAAATTAATTGCATTTACAATAAATTAATTGGACACTTTTGTAAGTTTTTATTTTTAAAATATTTTCAATTTTATTTCCCTCTGCCTTAATGATTGATTTGTTAGGTTGTTTTGCTTGGTATTCCCTTTAGAGATTACAGCGCTCCATGTCCTTGGTATTTTGAAAGTAAAATTAAATGTGACATTTCCATCTTAGTTAACGGTCTTTAAATAACTTTGGCGAGTTCTTTCTATACATTAAGAAATGAATTAAGCATAAGTTTTTACTTATAACGTAAACTTTTTAATATCATAAGTGAGCCGGCTTAAAATTATTGCTGCTGTCCATTAAAATTGAAAAAAAGTTATTGTCTTATCGTGCGGAAAAATCCGCTCATTAAGTGCCTGCCTGATCTTTCTGGATCATAACGGTTTTTAGTTTTCACAAGCGATGGTCAACATTAGTAATGGCTGACCGCACTCTTAATTTTATTTCTTAGTCAATTAAAACTATTTTGGTTCCCCGCCGTTTAAACTGAGTCTGTGAGTTAAGGCCGAATTTGAAAAGTCTGATCGTTTGGGATATTGGTAAGGCTTTGTTAGTATGACTAAAAGTACTAATTGAAACTTTAAGGTTAAAAATGCTATCGAGAACTGGTTACAAATTACTTTTAGAAAAAAAATAAATAAATAAATAGAATGCTATTTAAAGATAAATGTTGAAATTCTAATAGTATCGTTCGCTATTAAACTGAAGATCAGCAGTTTATTGACCCAAGAAGGGATAGTTACTCTTTTAAAACCTATTTCGAGTTAGCTTTTAACTTGACACTGTACTCGTAGTGGTTTTTATGTATTTTTTTAGTATTTTAAATCATCTTTTCAAAGAAAAAACATTTAAGCGCTCCTTGTATGCATTTTTCTAAGATTGCATTTTACAATAATTGCTTATGTTTTTGCAGGTAGTTTTTTAAGCTAAGAAAAATGTGTAGGCTTTTTATCAGATCTTGCAGCATTTTCTTTTATGTCATTAAAATAATGATAAAAGCATTAATAATTATGTATGGAAATTTTTTTTTCAGAATTTAAAAAACTGGGACGATTGCAAGTTCAAATTACTCCTGGACGAAGCATACAGATACAGGAGCCCGAAAGATAGGGAGAATAAAAGTGAAACTTTTCTGGTGAGTAAAGAAATGTTACAA